>ML677362.1:278030-907666 GCA_007922305.1 Dermatemys mawii | reverse complement strand
GTTCTCATAGGAACAGTAATCAGAGTTACCAAAAAAATAGCAAGAGGCTGTATTTAAATATTGTCACAAACTGAACTCCTGCAAAATCTAACCCTAGAAACTTCCTTCCTAGACCATTCACTGAGTATTTAGAGGGCAAAAGACTCCCCTAAAGACAAAAAACAACCACCCCAAAACCACCTTTCCCTTCACATAAAATGAATCTTATCACAGAAGATTTGTATGGTTCTCTTTACTTGTTATAACATGATGAACACAGTTTGTTAATTACCTAAATGACTAGCTGCAGTTTTGTTCCATCTGCTTATCCTGCAGACTCAATAACCATGGCAAATGCCTTGATGTAGGAGTGATTTAGAAGACATGAAAAGGGAGAAGGGGGCCCAGAGACTGCAGCCTGAACAGTTCCTGTAAGAGAACACTTCTGAGCACTCCAATCTTTCCACACTTTGACAGGGATTAATTTAATGATCCCATACATTGATTCTGGGTGAATTACTGCAATTCTATTCAGTACAGCATGCAGCTGTACATCATCACACTGTACTGCAAAATATCAATCTTGGAAGAACACTGTTGTAATGAGAGAGGTGTATGCTTTATAGAACTAGCTACAAAATAAATAAGTAATGCACAGAAAAAGCTACCTTTAAATTAAAATAAAAAAAGACATTTAAAGTTTGGATATTCTTCATTATGGGAAAGAACCTTCCACTTTGAGACCATTATCCATCAGAAAAGCTCCATCTGTTGTATAATTATCTCTGATAAATGACACTAGTCTGAGCTTCATTAGAGAGGTGGGGGGAGGGGAAGAGAGCTAGCAGGAACTGTAAATAAATCTCACCACTGTTTTTCACTTAAAACTAAAACCATACCAGCAGGAAGGTGTAAAGAATTTTTTTTATAGGTAATATTTTCAAGTGCTCTACTGGCTGTGCTGCCTAATATCAGTCACATTGGAGCATCCATTGATGAGTGTGCAGCAATTAGGGATGGAAAACATTTTATTTCTTTAATTTCCCCCCTCCCCGCACCCACACACATTCCTTGTAATCCATCTCAAGTCTCAATGAAAACATTTTCACAAAACCTGGCCCAGCAGCATGGAAGAAGTGCCCTGTATCACCAAATGGTAGATCTTGGGTTATGAGTGAGCAGGGGATTGAAGGCCCCAGACCTGTGAAGGCCCAACGTGTTGTTGAATTCTCTAGGAAAGGTGTTGTAAGAACTGCTTTTACAGCACCCCACAGGTTTTTCCGTGGAGAAGCACTGGACGGAGGGAAGTGATGGGATGGTGGCCGCCAGCAACTGTGTGTGTGAAGGAAAGACAACAATAGTCACATTGCAAATTAACTCTTATTACAGCAACTGATATCAGAGTGCCTTCGAGTTTCAATAATAGGAAGTGCCCATTTCTGTCTGCCATAGTACTGACAGGGTATCCAAATATTGTATTCACAACATAGCAGAATCTAATTTAAATTTAAATTTTGTTACAGTTAGTACAAATAAACTGTCACAATCCCATATTTGTATGCAGTGTTGTTGTACCTGTGTTGGTCCTAGGATATTAGGAGAGGCAAGGTGAGTGAGATAATATCTTTTACTGGACCAATCTATACTGATACATACGGCCTTGTTCAAACCACTCAAACTAACAAAACTGAAACTCAACACAGACAATGTATCAAAGCTCCTTTAACCCTGGCACTTTGAGGCAACTACTATAAATAACTCAAAGTGTTTAAGAATGCTGACCTCTTCAGAATCTTCCCTACTAAAAGAGATGTGGATATAAATATGTTCTCCTTGAAATGTGCATGTGTATCTGTTATTCATTAGATACCAGGGTATTAAGAGCAAGAGAGATTCTTTCCATAGTCCACCTTTCAGAAAAGTAAGACTTTAATCTGAAGAAAATGAAACTATGAATCACACATTATTTATGAGTGTAACGTATTGTAAAATTTGTATCTCAATATATTACACACAGCATTAACTTGTACAGAAATTTAGATTAAATTTTCCTGAAAGAAGGCAAACATTAGCCCAGAGTTTTAGCATGTCAAGTCTGAACACTTTACCTCTGCCTTTAGATAGTCTTCTAGTCTGCAGGAGTTCTATAAACAGAGAATCATGACCAGGGAGATGGGGTCAAAGATCATCCCACAGCCAGTTCTGTGAGAGATTTACCACTAGTGTAACAAACCCTATGTTACTGCATATAGCCATTTTTAAAAGGTTTTAAAATAATGATATATGGACCAAATTGATAAGATTCTGGTTTCTATGCCACAGCATACAATAGTTTACTTGTAGTAATGTAGGTACAGAATTTCATAAAATGGGTAAAACTGTCAGAGTCAATTAAGATCAGCAAGACAAATTCAAATAGCTCTACATATGTATAAATATAGTTTCTAAAATCATGGTGGCCCCGTTTTTTTTTGTTTGTTCATTTTTGATTAAACCCAACTGTTTGAGTTTCACGATTATTTTCTAACTCCCTCCAACCCAAAAAAGAGGTCAGATCTTTCTAGAAAGAGTCAGCGGCAAATGGCACTGAGAAAAGAGCAGCTGTTTAGGTTTCCTCTGTTTTCCCCTCCTCAAGGCTCACGCACTTACATTCCTCTTTACTCAATGAAGTTACATTCAGTTCTGTCGAAAGTTGTTGGTTGGAGTTAACAGTCTGCGTAAGAGAGGTATTGCTGTTGTCACTGTTTGTTTCTCCAGAGAACAAATCTGATTGGATGTTGCTTGTGCTGGGAGTGGAGTCATCATCTGGCTGCTTCTTTTGGAAATCTATCAAAAACAAGGTTGAGAAAGTGGAATGAGGTATGAAGACTACTCACTTCATTTTATGCCTGAAGCAGCAGAATTGAGAAAAAACTGAAAAACAGTCCAAAATGCAAAGAGTCCAGGGTCTGGGTTAACACCACTCCAACTGATTCCATGCATATACTGTAGAATAAAATGGTGAAGTAGCCTTAAGGTTTTTGATTTATACCAGATTTGAAACTTCACTTTAGAATTTCCTTATTATCGACAAATACTGACAGAATGCTTAGCACTACATAAAGACGACGACAGTCCTTGTTCCAAGGATCTTGGTCTAACAAAACATCCAAAGTTTACTTGTGTGTTTGACAGTCGAACACTTAACATACATGCGGTTGTATAAAGAGTTAAAAACTAAGTGAGGAGAAAGTATGCATATGATGAGGTAAGAACTGGAAGAGACTCCCTGGTTATTCAATCCAACTGTAAGAATATTTACACTATGGTTTTGTGAAAAATGTTTCCCATTGAGACCAGTAAAGTTCCACTAGGATAGCAATGATGGGAATGCTAGAGTAAACAGGGCTTCTGGTTATCTGTGAGCACTGTAAGCCCAATATGGTCTAACCTTGTTTTGAGAAGACCCATATAAACATGAGTAAAATGCCTGCAATGGTTCTGGCACTTTGTCTACAACAGTGCTCCCATAACAACGGCTGTACGGGGTCAGACCAAAAGGTCCATCCAGCCCAGTATCCTATCTACCGACAGTGGCCAATGCCAGGTGCCCCGCAGTAAGTGAACCTAACAGGTAATGATCAAGTGATCTCTCTCCTGCCATCCATCGCCCTCCTCTGACAAGCAGAGGCTAAGGACACCATTCCTTAGCCATCCAGGCTAATGGCCATTAATGGACTCCCCACCCTTGTTCCCACTAATGGAGCTGAACTGGTGGCAGCAACTGTGGGACATTTTAGAGATGGTAAGCTAGAATACAGTCTACCTGACAAAAATAGGCGTTGCCTCTATATTACTTTCTCAGAACATTTTATCTAGTTTGCTATTTAAATATCTCTCCTGATGGGCTACATCTACATTGCGGACTACAGGCCCATGACTTGCAGACACACCTAAGTGTTGTGCTTTAACTGCTTTGTATAGACACTGCTGGCAAGAAGAAAAGGTACCTAAGTTTGTGTTAACATAGTCCTGTTTGAAAGACAACTATGTTAATGTGAACTAGGTACCTTTTAGCTTGCATCAGCGGCATCTTCAGAGGGCAGTTAAAAAGCAACACTTTTGTGTGCTCTTCAGTTCTTACCACCACAGTCCTTAACGTGACACGGTGCAGACAAGCCCTAAGCCATCTCTTTGGATGATCACTCCAGTACCTAGACACCACTTAAGTGAGGGATTTAACACCTAAACCTACAATTTTCCTATCATGCTGCTGCTATTTCTATTATTCTCAAATGATGAGTAATTCTCCATCCTCTACACTACTACTCCTCAAACTGCGGCAGACAATCATCATAATCATCCCACTTTATCTGCTTTTTGCCAAGCTATACACAGTTAAAATTCCCTTAAAGCGAGAAAAAACTCCTTATATACTCCATTTATATTGGAGAAAACTCAAATATGTAAAGTAAAAATATAAATGTTTTCCCCCAACTTTTCTTTTGTCATATTTGCTAAATAGCAAAGATAAAATTTTGAGTATAGAAATGCCTCCCTCCCACGCCACCAGAGTCTGCAGTGAAGTCATAGCGCTTCACATTTCAACTGTAGCAACAGTATACATCATCCCAGGATCATTACTGCATTATGGGATCCAACAGATGACCTCAGTGAACACAGAAGAGTCCTAAAAAAATTGTGAAGAAAAGTTTAGAAAAGTAATGGCAATGCAAACTGTTTGCAGATAAATTTTCATCTTTCCCACACCATGTAAAAACCTCTGCTTAATTTTCTCCAGACATATCTTGTAATTATTTTATTTTTCCTCGCCTTTCCATGTCTTTTCTCTAACATACCATGCTCATGGTACCTAGATTGTAAGCAAATTTAGGACATGTACTATGTCTTTATACACATATAAACCACCGAGCATACTGCTGATGCTATACATGTACATAAATATGGAAATATTAGCATTAACATTTAGATATACATGACAATCATCTTATTCCCTGGGCTTCGCAGTCCTTAACCTTTTCCTCCATGTCTCAGACTTGGCTCATTGATCCCAGATGTACTCCATTTGTAGATAAGAAGCAGTCAAACAGCCCATGGATTCCTATGGAGACAAGGCTCATCTTTAAAACAGATGAGAACTGGGGAGACCACAGGTCCTTGCAAGCAGTGTTCTAGATCTAGCCAAGCAGCTGGCCACTCATATCAAGCCAGATCATTGCATGTTGACCCCCATGGACTGCTGCATATCTATATGAAAGATGAGAATTTGCAATCTCTTCCATTTCATCATAATTTGCCAATACTTGAAACAAATTGCAAAGGGACAATTCTTCAAACAAAATGGGGTCTGCTGCAAGGTTATGTTTGCATTTTGACTAATTTCAGGTTGCTTCACTTTTGGAAAGGTGCAAGGAAAAGGCAGAGAACAATAAATTAAAATGCATACAACACGTTCTAAGTCTCCCCAGATGGTTCTGCTTAACTGAAAAGTCGCAGCGGTTCTCAAACTGTGGCTGGGACCCCAAAGTGGGTCACCTGGGCTGGAGTTAGACTTGCTGGAGCCCCGGTCTCAAGCCAAAGCCCAAGTCCCACTGTCTAAGGGGCTTCAGCCCTGGATGTCAGGGCTCAGGTTACAGGCCCCCTGCCTAAGGCTGAAGCCCTTGGGCCCCCACCTGGGGTGGTGGAGCTTAGGCAGCCTTAGCTTTAGTCCCTCCCTCGCACACCCCCTCCAATGGTCATGTTCTAATTTTTGTTGTCAGAAGTGGGTCGTGGAGCAATGAAGTTTGAGAACTGATGTGTTAAAGAGTTGCTCCTCACAGCTCCTGCTATTTTCCCTATGCTTGTGGCCTTCCACCCACGCAGACTTTGTGCCTCCCGCCCTTTTGTGTCCAGAGATTCTCCTAGATTCTTCCCCATCCTCCGCCGCACTTACACAGGTTCCTATCCTGGTAGCAGCCAGCAGTCCACAACAGAGGTGGAGCTGCTAAGGGCGAAAACAGACAAGACATGTCTAGGCTGGGAAAATGACGGGTCTTTTTAAAAAAGTGTTAGCCACATCAACATATTTTTAACCACCACTTAGCACCTAGTATAGACACAGGGCTTACCTGGACTAAGAAAACAGACAGTTTTTTAAAACAATATCTAACACTATTAACGCCTTTCAAACACACTCTTTTAAAAAGCTTATTAGCCAGTTGTGATCACTCTTTAGGCTCCCAGTTAGCCTATCCCTATATACAGTATTTTCAGCCAGCTAATATATATTTAAAGGAGTTACCTGTGTCTAGAGCAGTTGTTAAATCATGTTGAAAATACTAGATACTGATAGCATGATTTTAAAACATTTTATATTTCTAATCTAGACAGGGTCCAAGAGTGAGCTGCCAGGGGCATGAAGTTGGATCTTCTACTGCTGAGCTACAGAGGAATCAGCCAGGGACTGAAGGGACTCCTGCCTAGGAAGCAGCAGTTCAGATAAAAAATTTCACCTGTTGCAACAGCACAGTCGTGAGACATTGGCAAGGATAGCAGTTGTCACAGATGGGTTTTGAAACCCTGGGAATGTCTTGGTCAAATGAGAATTGTTGGTAGCTATGTTTCATTCACTTTGAGCATGGCCCTTGAGCTGGCTGAGTACCAGTCTGAACCTTTGCTAGGAAGAGTTGGACACTCATGGTGTATATCCTGCCAGCACTAAATGCTCTCTACCTGTAAATGCAAGGACAGAGTAGAAATTAAATTAAAAAATGTTTTACGATGGATTTATATGCAAAGCGCTGCACAGAAGTTAAGCTGTATTGTACACATCTCAAGAATGGAAGTACCTACAGCCCTTGAGCAGTGGAACAAAATATATAATATTTACACTCCATATTCTACACCAGTGATCTGAAAAACTCTCTTAAAAAGTCAATTGGCAGTAATAATAATAGAAATTAAGAAATGTATTCACATCTTACAAATGAAAAATTCTCAGCTGATTTACTTTCCCCCTGCAAAACCGGTACAAATATTTTGCTTCTGGACTGTGCTGCCTACTAAGTTTAATTCACAATCAGTATTTACAGGTGAATTTTAAAACTTTAAAAATTAAACTGTATAATGAAAGTCCTGAAAGACCTCTGATCACAATATAACTAACAGTGGCCTACACAACATCTCCCAAAGCTATATATTTGTTCAGCGTGCACACTCAGCAAGGTTGGGTTTTTTTTTCTGGAAGGCTATTCATTTTTACACCACATTGATCAGCTTTCCTGCTTGAAACTGGGCACAAAAGGCTGACAAAAAATTCATCATTCAGTAATATTATTCCCCAGAAGCTAAATATTGAAATAGCTGGCAGATTAGAGCAGCCACACTGCAGCAGAGTCTACTTAATTATACACTTTTAGCCATTGTGGCCCTAGGATGTCCTACATTCAGAACTGTATTCTTTATTCATTAGGATCTGCTAGCAGGTTTGACAAACCAATTAGCTCACAAAGAACTCACACTTGCTCCACTTTGTGTAGGAACTGAGCGTGTCTATTTTTTTGTAATGGTTTCTTCAAAGCAGACAAAAGGAGACAGAAAAAACGTGGAAATTGCTTCTCCAAAGCAGTTGAAAGAGATTTTAGTTCTTCCAAATAAACCACACTGCTTTCGGAATACAAATTCAACTCAAAAATTGCAAGCTGAAGATTTTATAGGTCCTAGTGATGACAAACTGGTGCCATCAAAAACCATCACCAAAATGCACAGAATTCAAAATATTCAGGTAGTCTAAAATAGAAGCTGGGATTTCCACATGTTAAATAGTTTGGTGCATGCAATCTTAGCTATTGGTCCATCTGAACCAAGCAGATTTTGGAGTTAGCTTTTTTTGCAGCGTTTGGTCGATCAAAGAGACAGAGACTCCATATGGAGCTTTTAAAGGCATCACAAGCTTTTGGTCAAATGCTCCTCTACAGTAAGTCAATAATTTCCGGGTTCTGCTAGAACAATGTGAACAGGTTGCGACAACTTCGTGGTGTACCTTCCCCTAGAACCCAGCATTTAAATTAGTTTTCTTACCTTAAAAAGCTATAGTAAAGATCTAAACAGCAGAACTCTCTAATGTCATGTACATTTCTGATTTTGGTAATAGTAGTAGTGTGGTGAAAGCATGGTCTGGAAGACTGAACAAGGGACTGAAAACCAGCTATCTATTCCACTGACTCATTATGTTACCATATCCAAGTTGCAATCTTCGATGGCCTGCATTTGTAAAATGGTAAAAGAGAATGAGCCCCATAAATTCCATCATTTTCAAAGACTCTGCTGCTTACTAGAAAGACTGAGGACAGCACTGAAAAAGATCTCTTCAAATTTCCTACTTTTTGAAAGTGTGTCCGCTGTATTTACATGCCTCACAAAAGCATCTTAGTGCTCTGAAAATGTCAAATGGTAAACATTAGTTTACTATTTTAGAGTAAGTCTTTCAAATGCAAAAGAGCCCCATACCAGATCAGTATTCACATTAAGATCCCATAGCATCAGAATAGTTTGCATACTAGAAAACACTACACATTAGTAGAGATCCAACAGCACGAAGGCATTGAATTTCTGAACATGCTTGAACAACTGTAGTTTGGATAAAAATCAAGAAATACAACCAACGAATAATAGAACACAGCTTCAGTAAATGTAACTACAACTAATTACCGAAAATTGTATCGGTAATGAAGATAGTTTAAGCTACAATGCAAGACCCATTTTTTATACACTTAACATTTTTAATGCTGATGTGAACAATGTATATATTAAAAACATGAAATGTTTCATATTAAGTGTTGTGCTCCAATTTTTAATTATGCAGCAGCAAATATTAATGACAAACTAAATTAGAGGTGTGGGGGGTGTATGAGTGAGTGAAAGAGAGAGAGAGAAGATATATTTTATTGGACTGTATTTGGTTTCTTCGAATCAGAGATTCTGTTAAAACAAGTAACTTATGGATCACCTCCATCTCACACTGGCAGTAAATTCAGAAATGTTGAGTTTATCTGAAGCCAGTTAAGCCCAAGCTGCTAGCAAAACAGTTAGGTGGATGCTGCCAATTCTGAAAGAGTTTTTTATGAGTTGACAAGCTATTAAAAAAATTAATCATGATTAAATCACCTGATTAAAAAAATTAAGCTCAATTAATCTCACTGTCAAACAATAATAGATTATCATTTAAATATTTTTGGATGTTCTACATCTTCAAATATATTGATTTCAATTACAACACAGAATACAAAGTGTACAGTGCTCACTTCATATTTATTTTTCATTACAAATATTTGCACTGTAAAAACAAAAATAGTATTTTTCAATTCACCTAATACAAGTACTGTAGTGCAATCTCTTTAGCATGAAAATTGAACTTACAAATGTAGAATTAGGTACAAAAAACGTGCAAAAACAAAATGTAAAAACTTTAGAACCAGAGTCCACTCAGTCCTACTTCTTGTTCAGTCAATGGCTCAGACAAAAGTTTGTTTACATATGCAAGAGATAATGCGGCCCACTTCTTCTTTGCAATGTCACCTGAAAGTGAGAACACGCATTCGCATGACACTGTCGCAGCCAACACTGCAAGATATTTACATGCTAGAAGTACTAAAAATTCATATGTCCCTTCATGCTTCAATCACCATTCCAGAGGACATGCATCCATGCTGATGACACTTCCTGCTTGGTAATGATCCAAAGCAGAGCAAACCAATGCATGTTCATTTTCATCATGAGTCAGATGCCACCTGCAGAAGGGTTTTGTTTTGGGGTTTTTTGGTACTTTGAGTTCTGTGATTTCCAAATCAGAATATTGCTCTTTTAAGACTTTTGAAAGCATGCTCCACACCTCATCTCTCTCAGATTTTGGAAGGTACTTCAGATTCTTAAATCTTGGTTTGAGAGCTGTAACAATCTTTAGAAATCTCACATTGATACCTTCTTTGCATTTTGTCAAATCTGCAGTGAAGTGTTCTTTAAACAAACAATATGTGAAGGGTCATCATCTGAGACTGCTATAACATGAAATATGTGGCAGAATGCAGGTAGAACACAGAGCAGGAGACATACAATTCTCTCCCTAGGAGTTCAGTCACTAAGTAATTAATGCACTGAGTTTTCTTAAATGAGCATTATCAGCATGGAAGCATATCCTCTGGAATGGTGGCCGAAACATGAAGGGGCATACAAATGTTTAGCACATCTGGCACATAAATACCTTGCAATGCTGGCTACAAAAGTGCCATGTGAATGCCTGTTCTCACTTTCAGGTGACATAGTGTTTAAGAAGCGAGCATTATCATCTCCTGTAAATGTGAATAAACTTGTTTCTCTTAGCGACTGGCTGAATAAGAAGTAAGACTGAGTGAATTTGTAGGCTCTAAAGTTTTATATTGTTTTGTTTTTGAGTGCAGTTATGCAACAAAAAAAATTATCTATATTTGTAAGCTGCACTTTCACGATAAAGAAATCGCACTACAGTACTTGTATAAGGTGAATTGAAAAATACTATTTCTTTTATAATTTTTACAGTGCAAATATATGAAATAATATAAAGTGAGCACTGTACACTTTGTCTTCTGTGTTGTTATTGAAATCAATATATTTTAAAATGCAGAAAAACATCCAAAAATATTTAATAAATTTCAGTTGGTATTCTACCATTTACCAGTGCTATTAAAAATATGATTAATCACGATTATTTTTATTATGATTTTTTTTCAGTTAACCACATGAATTAACTGATTAATCAACAGCCCTAGTTTTTATTCTTTTGATTAAAATCTTGGTAAAATTCCATACGATGTTATGTTCAGTTAACAGCTTTAACAAGACAAAGCCAGATAAGAGCTGGTGAGAACCAAGCGGTCTGTAATTTTAAACATTTAAATGAAAATGGTCTGCATACAGAAAACTTTTCTTTGCTCCACATTCATTGTTGCTTTCCCCATGATGAACAGTGAGAACTATATGAGAAATAGTGACTAAAAATTCATCTTATTACACTGATACTTCTGTACTCTCCAGTATCCTATACTGAAATGTTATTTTGTAACTTTCTATAGAAATATCCTTATGTGTACCTCTAAGTACTAGTTGAAACTCAAGAAAAAGATACTAAGTCGGGGCAATGAATTATTATTTTTTTTTGTCAAGGTCCAAATGTCTTGCTCAAGATATAGTTAAGGTCCAGACTCCAGAGAAAATAATACAAAAATAACAACGACGATAATAATAAGTAAATAAATAGATTTTGTGGTCTGTTCAAAAGCATCTGGCACTCCAGACTTGGCCCATGGTCTCCCTATTGACTGTTCCCAGCACTAAAACTTTAGGTACTGGCCCTCCTCCCTACAGAGGACACGCCAAAGTGCAGAATTCTTCGGGCATCAGTTTAAATGTGCACACTCCCTCCCTCCCTCTTTTCCTCTCCCCCAAACAAAAGACTTTCTGCCAAAGGAGTAAAAGGAAATTATCCAAGAGAGATGCATAAAGTGCAGCTGGGGGGCAGATCCCAGTCACAAAATTCTATCGAAGATGAAGGGAGCTGCATGCTGCTGGAAGAAACTTCCCATCTTCTTTACAGCCAGTAGCTGCCAACCCCAAAATAGGATAAACTGACAGATTTTGAAAGTTAACTCTATTTTTAAGGGCTGTCCCCTATATGATATTACAGTAGCACAATTAGGTTAGTGGGGAGAGAAATCTAATGCAGCCTTATCTTGTGTCAGCTGTTTAATAGTCTGAGAATGTCAAAGGAAAGGAAAAATTCTTGGTAACTCAGGTTACTTAAGTATTTACATGCAACAGGCTCATATACATATATACACACACACCAAACATGCAACACACACACACATATATATATATGCAATCAGTCAGAATTACTATTTTTTTTCATGTTGTGGATATTAAAAATTTTTTTTTACCTCACCCGCCTTTTGTCTCAAATTTTCTTCAGTTAATCTAACTCAGAACATTTATTTCCAGACAGCAGAGATTCAGTTATTAGTTTAGATCCTCCACAGAGAATAAACTAGACTCCAACCTTAAAATAGTTTGTTCAGGAGTCAGAATTCTTCCTCTTCCCATTCATCATCAAGTCAAAGCAACCATCAGCATGGCTTCAGGTTCTAGTCCTCCAAGAGACACCGCACACAGCCTCCAACTATGATTTTAAGACTACCAAAAACAGTGTAATCACATCTGTTTAATTCCACTATATGGAGCTAAAATAAAGGGAAAAAAAACTAATGTACCTTCCAACTTCCCCATTTGATCCTCAAGCACTAGGACTAAGGAAAAGATTTAACATGAACTGTTCTGTTGTCTTAGAAATAGTATGCAAGTATTTCAAATTCTGTGACATCCCACCATAAGACAACAGTTGTCTCAGTTCCAGCATTCAGTTCAGCCAAGCATTTCAGACAAGATACATTACGTACTGCAGCACAGTATCTTCAGGCCTCACCTCCCTGCTATTTATGAAAGTGTCTGTAATTTGCTACATTTCTGTAAAACTACGTAGGATCATTGGGTTCCTGGTACATTACCTGCTAGTCAGATGAACTTTGTGCATCTATACCTAACACTACAAACAATATATATATATATATATACACACACACACACCCCTGTCATACAGAGGTAGGATTCTGAAAAGAGTTAAGTCTATGTTTTATAATATAAATGAACTTATACAAACCAGTGTCTTTACCTGTTACCATATAATGAACCAAGAGCAGCACAGTTGAGACCAAAAGGCCATGAATTTAAACACTATATCTTGCTTGCTTTGAGAGTATAAGTTAGAGGTTTCTGATATATGATATTATAATAAGTATTGATACAGCAGAACTCGTTTTTTTGAACAATCGGGGTTGAAAAAAATTGACCGCGGTAAACACAGGGTCACAGTATTGCGGGGTTCTGCAGCATCAAAGCAGCACCTGCTGCTGCTGTCGGGAGCTACACGCGCCCCATGTTATAAGCGAATTCACGCTATCGCAGGACGCAGTATTGTGGGGTTCCACTGTATTTGAACATACCATCCTGCTGGTTACAACAGATGAAATGCATTATGAGAAGTATCAGTGTTACCAAAACTGAATATTTAAATTAACCAAATTAAGCTCCTAATCAAAAGTCTTTCAGGTAATTAATCTGGTTTATTGCTGAAATTACACTGTCCCTTGATTTTTCATTCCTACAGCAACTAGGAGTTCAAGGTGTAAACTAGGAAAAAACGTTATTTGGAGAACATTTGCTTCTTACGCAGCATTTATTGTGCAAATCATACAGCTTTCCCTGCAAGAGTATCTTGTTCTTTTACAGAGCATAAATTAACATGGCAGCATTACAGCAAATGTCTAACAATCCATTAGCACCACAATAACATGCACAAGAGACTTTACCTTATTCTAGTCTAATCAGAAAATGGTTTCATGTCAAAAAGAACGCATATGTTGAAAGTACTGTATGAGAGGAATATGAATATTATAACATTAAATTGTTACACTGTAGTGTTTATTTTAAGTTATTCTATCATTTCATTTTTTTCTTTAAGTGCCTGGAAAAACAGTTAATATTCCTACCTCAGATAAGTTAGGGTATTTCTCCAAGTTATGAAATACCAAAATAAACTTTTGAACTTTTCTGCTTCACTGTATATTAGAAGTATCTCAAGTGCCATTCATATTTGACTGCCTTTAGGATAATAAATTGCGTTCCATCTTCCACTTATGTGCCCTAAATACACATCTGGATAAAACCACAGCATCTGATCCTGAAAAGACAACTGGACTTTTCATAATCCATACTGGATGATGAGTATTTTTTTATATTATTCAAAAAGATGTGCTAGGCAGCTTACAAGTAAACAAAGAGCCTGCCCTGGGGGGTTTATAATGTAGAATTTAGACAATTATTTGTATTACAGGATCAGGGCCCCCATTACACTAGATGCTATACAAACATGTAGTTAAAAATATAGTCCCTCAAGCAGCTGACAATAATAAGAGGGGATGAAACAAATTTAGAAAGGGGAGGGAGGGTGAGATAATTACAAGCATGTTTTTGTGTGAAGTAGCAGCACATACAGTAGAGCAGGGGTGGGCAAACGTTTTGGCCTGAGGGCCACATTGGTGTTGCAAAATTGTATGGAGGGCCAGGTAGGAAAGGCAGTGCCTCCCAGAATAGCCTGGCCCTGCCCCCTAGCCAACCTCCTCCCGCTTCCTGCCCCCTAACTGCTCTCCTCAGAATCCCTGACCCATCCAACACCCCCTGCTCCTTGTTCCCTGACCGCCACCTCCAGAGACCGCCTCTCCCTAACCACCACCCCCAGGATCCCATCCCCTATCCAACACCCCTGCTCCTTGTCTCCTGACTGCCCACTCCTGAGACCCTCCCCACCCTAAATGCCCCCCCCAGCCCCCACCCAACACCCCCTGTTCCCTGACTGTCCCCCGACCCCCATCCACCCTGCCCCCGGGACTCCCACACCTATCTAACCCCCTCGTTCCCCCATCACCTGACCATCTCTCTAGAGCCTCCCCCCATCCAACACCCTTGCCCCTTACCTCACCCCAGGCCCTCTGGTCCCTCTCCCACTTTGGTGGTGGGGGGCAGCGAGGGAGGGACCAGAGGGAGCCTCCCCAGCCAGGAGCTCAGGGGCCGAGCAGGAAGGTTCCATGGGCCGAATGTGGCCCATGGGACATAGTTTGCCCTCCCCTGCAGTAGAGGTTATCCATATACAGGTAACTAATTAAAAACCCACAAACCGAAGGGGTGAGGTGGGTATGGACAGAATACGAAGACTCAATTTATGGACATTTAGTAAATGTTTATTTTTAAAACACCTTTTAGTCTTTATTCACTCACTGAGTTATTAGGGGAGGTTTTGATGAAAGGCTGGTATTGTTGACAGAGCAGAAGAGGCAAGGAGGACATGAAAGGAAGAGACTTCAAGAGATGTAAACAGGGGTACATAGTGAAGGGCCTTGAAAGCATGGGCATGCAGATTCCCTTGTAAGAGTGGGACCAGCATGGGTAAATTAGGAATCTGATTTCCCTAATGCAACACACTAAAGTTACATTATACATGTGCAGTGTGGCTCACCATAGCTGGGGTCTCACAAAGCTTCCAGCAAACTACTAGAGGCTTGATTTCCTGTATTACTCAACTATCTAGTAACATATTACAAGAGCATCTAATGCAGAACTTTCATTCGTTGACTGAAAGGTTCTTTCCATCTTGGAGGCTTCAGTTCAGTCTTTGTTTATTTTAAGCTTGCTTGCACTCCCTATGTTGTTATATTCCCCTCTAACACAACATAGCAGCAATACTAACTTGATCTTAGATAGTATAGTAATTTGTGTGCTAAAAAACATAGGTTTTGCGCATTTAATTTTTCTCCTCAAAGACCAGAAAGGGAGACAAAATAGCTCAAAAAAACAAGTGATGATACAAGGCAAAACGAAGGTGAGCAACAGTGGGAATATACCGCACTAGAGTCGGAAGTATAAATGAAAGTGATAGCTGTATTCCTGGAAGTACTTGCATTCATCCTGTTTCTTGGATGACCAGGAATCTGGGTTAAACTGTATAAGTTGCTCACAAATATTGTATTTAACTTTTGTGCAACTACTGGAGACACAACATAGAACATACTTACTTTTTCCCTCAGTATTGAATTTGAGGACACTTGTGCTTTTCTTCTCTCAAGAGAAACTTCTGTATGAGTAAAAATATCAAGTCTTCTCCCTTGTGGCTATTTTACTCCCTGCATAATCTTGTGAGATTGATATTTTGTCTCAGGAAATCCTTGCTTCATTACCAGGATGCTCTGATTTTAGTATATTCAGCTATTACTAAGGAAAATGCAGTAATGCATAAGAGTAACTGCTAAACAGAAGCAAACAAGAAGTTGGGTTGAACAGTGGGATTAACAGGAGAGTTTTTATATCCAAAGTCTAAGTAACTAATAATTCCAAAGGTAAATATTTGAAAAATAGCAAGACAATAATGTATTTATAGGAGGAGAAGTATCTATAGGAACTCTCTTAGTCCGGCTTCTAATACAGCTATTCTGAAAACAATGTCATTTACACAGCACCACATGCTATTATCTCCACAGCAGTTGTGCAATGGGGAATGAATCCACTGGGTGATGAAAAAGTAGTTTCCCTAGCATCTGCAGAAGTATTCACTGACAGCAACTCTCTCACAATACAAAGACACCGCCTGGGTTGTCAGCTGTTGAAAAGTAACTTACTGTATCATTTTTGCCACTCACCAGGAACAGGGGCTGCACAAATGCATGCAAATAAATCTAGCATTTTAACAAAGGTTGTGTCACTTTTTAAATTGGTGTGCATGCACTTTGACAATACTGTTAAAGAACTTTTACCCTATAAAACCTGCAAATGATAATGACAAGGAAGCATATTTATTTTTACTCAGAAAACATTAATTTATTGAAGCTATTACTTTAGCAAGTGGCATTTCTCATGTTCCCTGCTATAGGACTCCTTATCTTAAGTAGTCAGCATTCACACCGATGCCATTACACAGCATGCATGGTGGAAAAGTGCTGTATAAACATAGTACTGCATTGCAAAAATTAAATATCTCATTGCAAAACTAAAAATTTAGAAGGTCAGCTACTTAACAGCTGGTTCTATTGGTGGAACTAGTAAAAAAGTCTGTTCTTTTTATAATGTAATTTTAATATATGGATCCCGGGACCTGTGGCATGGGAATGACTGAGTCAATCAAACCAAAGTGAAAGGACAGAATTTCTTCTAACTAAATTGTGAAACATGCACAGTAGAACCACAGAATTACCAACACCTTGGGAATGGTGGTTCTTTGTAAACCTACAATAGCAGCAAGCCATAAGACACCCCCAGTTTGGGAATAAGAACCATTCAAGAAATATATGTTTGCTGATGATGTTTTAAAGAAAGTCATACCAGCGAACTGGTGGAAGTCACTTAAGCACTTAGATTCAAAGACTCCTGAAGTGATAACCTCACTTTTAACAGCAGTAGCTTCTTCTGCCGGTGAAGAAAGAATATTCCTTTCCTTTGGACCAGGGGTAGGAAACCTATGGCATGGGTGCCAAAGGTGGCACATGAGCTGATTTTCAGTGGCACTCACTGCCTGGGTCTTGGGCACCAGTCTGGGGGGCTCTGCATTTTCATTTAATTTTAAATTAAGTTTCTTAAACATTTTAAAAACCTGATTTACTTTACATACAACAATAGTTTAGTTCTATATTATAGATGTATAGGAAGAGACCTTCTAAAAAGGTTAAAGTATATTACTGGCACGCAAAATCTTAAATTAGAGTGAATAAATGAAGAAAGGTTGCTGACCCCTGCTTTGGATGAATTCATTACAAATTGAGAAATCGTTTGGGACCTGAAAAAGCAGGAAACCTTGTTTTTCTTTAGCAGATTATGAACAATCAGGAAAATGGAGACGAACGAGCTGGCTGCAGGAGCCAATATTTTAAGTTTTTCATGTGACTTGGCTGACACAGTCTATTTAATTTTTGGTGATTTTAAATATTTCATTTAACCATTTAAGTTAAAAACAATTTTAACAAAAACAAACCTGATTTAAAAAACTTGAATGTAGAAATAAATTCAAAAATTCATATGCTTGTTTTGTTAAAATATTATGTGTTTGCTGCTGAAGAAAAAATCCAGAATATAGAACATTGCCCTTTTAATTAAATAAAACAATTTAAATGTCTGCCTGGTGAGGGTCTCCTCCTATTACAGCATGGCAAGAAAATCCTCCAAATATTAATGATTAACCTATTGAACTGGAGATAGTTCACCTCCCAGTGACTTCACAAATATGTTTCAATTACCTTTGGTAAATGAAATAACCAATCATTCATTTTCTGATATAGCGGTAAAACTAATCTTAAAAGTTTTCAAAATAAATCACTTTAAAAATATATAGCGTGTACCTTTTAAAAATGAAACCTATAACTATCTTTGTGAAGAAAATGCATTAAGGTTATAAAAACCCAACAAGAATGCACTTTTATGTAGAAATCCATGACTAAATCAAGTCTTCCTGATTAGTGATTTAAATCATGATTTAAATCAATTTATCTTCTCTAAATTTCTATGATTTTACCTCTAGGATTCTTGAAATATAAGTACCCATGTAGAATAATTGCACTACACTGATTCAGAACAGAAACACCCACAGTTCCAAAGCGATTTCATGGAATACAGAGAACATCCAAAATGCGGTGTGTAACAAGGGAAAAAAATCTCTCACTGCGATTAGAATGACTTGATAAACAAATGCACACACAAACTAAGGAGTTGGCAACATGGGAGAGTCTGAAGAAATGGACTAAAAATGAAGTGAACTTCTAGATGTATAACATAATAACTGAGGGCCCTTGGAAAGTGGATTACTAATTGATGGATACAGAATTTAATTATCCTTCACATTTACTCTGGACACTTGAATCACAAGGCATGTAGAAGCTAATATTGTTTTAATAAAAAACTTTCAATTAGCTTCTCTTGTGCTGCTGGTTCCTTCATAGCCCGCCTTGACATGCCCTTTCTGATGTCTAGAGAGAACCCTAGAATTTCAAAACATGTCTTTTTTTTTTAATTAATTTCTCTAGTCCAGCCTATACAGTTCCAATTAAAGCAAACGTTTGCTTCACTTTCTGTCAATGAGATTCATTTAGAGTTCAAGCATTCTCAAATATTTGCCTCAAATATGAACTGCAAGAATTTTCACAGAAGATAAAAGGTCTTTATGTTAAATTGAATCTTTCTGGTTCTGACAGCCAGCTGGCCATTTGCCTTTTTTGCAGTCCTAGTTAAGGTATTTTAACTACACAATGAAGTCAGTAAAAATTCTTATCAAGCTGTAGGTATATTATACATTCACTACAACCACACACTTGTTTCCTTAGAACAGCAAAGTTACAAACATATACATCTCTCTGGAAGAGAGAAGGAAAGCAGAAAAAGGCCCAGGAATCTTATAAAGAAAATAAGCAAGGGGAGGAGAGGGAGACAACACTTTTCTTTGCCCCAGCCATCACAGACAGGGAATGTTACTTTCCCCAAAGAGAGGGCCCAGGATAAAGTATGTTAACTACCCAGAGAGTCTCAATCTATACTTGCCCTTCACTGTGGGCCTCTTTCACCAAATATCACCACCTCATTCGTATATGGCAGTCGCAGATACTTTGGGGATGGGGGAGTTAGTCACTTATACAATGCTGTTCAGCAGGCATCTACAAGGAAGGAAAAACATGCCAACTTCATCTTCCATGTTACCTCCCTAATTTTCTTAGCTCTTACAAATCCAGTCAGTGAAAACTTTGAGGTTACTTCATTCTCTTTCCTTAACTGCACATTATTATTATTTTGGGGGTGGCAAAGAGGAGCGCACAAGTATACCTCTTTCCCATTCCATCAACCCTTTTTGAGGTATCTTAGAGTTTTATACTGCCATCTATCATCACAGTATCTGAGTGCCTTCCACATCAAATCAGCAGCAACGACGAAATCCCTAGTACACTTCATGGAGTATCTGGCATGTCTCTTTTTGGGGTAAAAACTCACTGGGGATAGAATTTTTAGGTATTTTATTAAATAGTGGCTGCCAGTGCCAATAGAAGCATCTGCAGCCTCGTCAGGCAGACACAATTTTCCCAGTTGGTCCCACCCCTTGCAATGATATAGAAGTCAAACTGAACAGGGAGGGCTCCTATCTAGCCAGAGGAAGTCAAAGGACATAGCCACTCATTCCCTGATTTGGCAAAACACAAATAATCAGGATACAATTCAATTTAAAACAAAAGATCAAGATTGGTCATTTACTCACAAATCCTGACTAAAAAGGAGAGTCAAGGGGAGAAACTAAATCTAAAATGACTACTTAATCATATGTTGTGAACGAACATTGCCTTATGCATATTACTAGTAATAATGTTGATTATTAAAAGTGACTGGGCTTTAAAGATTCATTTTTCTTGTCACTATTGAGGCTCCATTTTCTTTTTGTATTCCTCAAGTTGAACAATGAAAATAAGCTAAGCTGGGTTTACTTTCAGGTTCTGGGTGCTGCACTGCTTGGGTTTCAAATACTTCAGGTTAATATTCATTTTCACAGGCCATATTTTTTAATTTGGGATTACTTCCATTTGTCTTATTTGTTTCCATAGAAACTTGTTTTTACCAAAATTCAACATCTAGGTCTAATTTACACTGATGATGACTCTAATGTGAGGTCCCAACCATTTGGTTAAGGTCTCTCCAATACATTTGAAAAGACATGAACCTATCGAAATGGTGATGTGGTAGATTTTAGAAATGAAACTAATATTTGAAATTATAAAAAGGGCAGGAAATGTTAGTAACATCAAAGTTTAAAAGCTTTAGTTTCTAAGATATACTGTAAAGTTTAAACAATTTTAACTCTGGAGAAAGTGTTATTTTTAGGAAGTCTCCAAAAATTCAGAAATAAACTGTTGAATACTGAATGTGTATATTCAGCAATATAGTCCTGAATGTCTGGAAATAAAGTAAACATTGTACGAATTAAGAGAAGTGTCAGAAAGAAGTTGTCTGTGTCTCATGAAAATAACCCAATTACTGAAATTACTTGTTCAGCCACTCTTATTTTTAAAAAAAAAACACAACTAAAAAAAAACAGATGTAAACATGAAGTGGAATCTTTTACACCCTGCACCAGAAGTGGCTTTCAGAAGAGACAGCACTTTAATCCCAGTTACTGTTGAGAAGTGTCCTTCAAAATTCTGCTGCTTGTTTCGCAAGAAAAAGACCAACTTAATCCCTGTGCAAAAATTTCCATAACCCATGCATCAAAGTGTCAAAAAATCACCAAGGAAAGAAAAACTGACCTATATTTATGAACCCAAAAGGTCAAGCGAAGCAAACTTTTCACTAGACTCAGTAGATGTAGATGTAACTGCATTCCCATTAAATTCTCACTGTGGAACACTGAATCAGAACACAGCATCAACAGAGGCAACCTTTGCTATCACTTAAATAACTTGCTACATTTGAAGGTATCTCTCCATTTGAATACTTGCTCAGGAA
Organism: Dermatemys mawii; assembly: GCA_007922305.1. NCBI lineage: Eukaryota > Metazoa > Chordata > Testudines > Dermatemydidae > Dermatemys > Dermatemys mawii. The sequence continues at coordinate 886,549 of ML677362.1, read as the reverse complement.
AAGGACTGAACATCTTTGCTGTATATGCACAGTGGTAGATTACAGAGAACTGCCCGCAGAATACGAGAATTCTCTCAATCTTTATGGATGTGTCTACACTGCCATAGTTCCTTGCTCGCATAGCATATGCCTGTATGCTGTATCAGGCAGTAGCGTAGCTGGGGTGGGTGAGGGGAGGAGATCAGGGGGAGTGGCTGCTCCCCCTGAGCGCAGAATTCCAAAAGTGGCACCTTGCCACGCCCGATCCCCCTGCCGCAGATGAAGCAGCAAAGCGTCAAGGAGGGCTCGACGCTGGAGTTACCGGAAGCGATCACGGCCATCAGCCACTGCTTGCGGGAGATCAGTGCCTCCTTCTTCGACACTGGAGTCGCTCAATTCTGGGCCCGGGGCACCCAAACTTGGACCAACTTTTGCCCCGCTTGCCAATCTCCCTGCCACCCGGCTCGTCCGTGAAGGTGGTGCCTCATCCTGCTGCCCAGCCACCTTCATTGATGGGCCGGGCAGCGGGGAGACCAGCGAGTGGGGCAAACGTTGGTCCAAGTTTGGATGCGATCAGTGCCCCATGGCAGGGGCAGGAGGGGAGTCACTGCAGAGCAGAGCCCTGGAAGGTGTCGCTGGAAGGGCTGGAGCCGCCTGGCAGCTAGGAGCTAACTTTGTCCGTGCGAGTCTCACGCGTGAAGTAGCCCCTTTTTTTTTTGTGCTCACTCCCCCGACGTTAAAACCTGGCTACGCCACTTGTATCAGGGAGCCAGTCTCCAAGCCTGACTTGTGCTAGTGGGGCTCACGCTACCATATTAAAAATAACTGGGTGGATGCTGTGGCACTGGCAGAGGTATGGGCTAGCCACCCAAGCTCAGACTCAGGGCAAAGAGTGGGTCTGAACTCAGGTCACTAGCCCAAGTTTCCAGCAGTGCTGCAACATCCCACAGCTATTTTTAGCATACTGTTGCCAGCCCTGCTAGAACAAATTTGTCTACCCAGGCTGTGAGGGTAACTCTCTGCTACAGTGTAGACATAACCCTATGTGAACAAGAAAACAGGACAAAGTGTGATGTTATATTGGACACCTGTATGAACTGTCCTAAGTTTTGTCTATTTTATAAAAAATTGTTTGCTTGGAAAAAAAAAGTACAAAAATTACATTCATTCTGGTATGGATTACAGGCATTTTCATTATTATTCATTCAGTCCCACAAAATACAAAAGTAGCTTATCTCAACTATTCCAACTACTGTGAAATGAAATACAGTACTATAAAATTAAGCAGATTTGCCAAGGTACATTTTTGGGTTAAAAAAAAGATGACGTTCTTAACATACCAATCACTCTCCTCCTCTCCAAAAAAAAAAAAAGGAGTGGGTGGGGTGGGAAATGGTCTCCCAAGGATTGTGCATTCTTGTCCCTCCAGTGGAAAATCTGGATAATGCAACTCCTTTGGACCAAATTATTATTATACAGTAAATATGTCTGAGCTCAAAGTAGCCTCTGTGATGTCAAAGGGAGCTTTTTAATCTCCAAAGCTTGTAAATCATAAATTATATAGGACTAAAATTGGCATCATCTACCTTGTATGTATTTTCTCTATCACTGACACGGCTACAGAGAGAGAGTGGTAGGTAGGAATCCTCACATGCTACAGTAATACAAATAAATAATATATCACAGGCAAAGAAACAATTACATTTTTGACTGTTTGAAAAAGTGATCCTTTCACTTCACATCTCATACCCTGTTAGTCTCAGACTCAGTTTATGTGGGAAGGTTATACTGGCATAGCAATGTTGGTCAGGAGTGTGAAGAAACCGTATCACTGCTCAATTAAGGATGCTTACACACAGTGTAGGCACAGCTATGTCAGTGAAGCTAACATCATTTGGGAAGGCTGTATTCCTACACCAAACCTTTCCGTCGCTGTAGGCTGCGTCTAACTCTACAGATCTATGCCAACGTAGCTATGCTGGTCTAGTCTCTGTAGCATAGACATACTTAGTGTCATCTGAGTTCCTGTAGATGTGAAACTGGTCTTTTGGCAATTTCCAGATACCAGAGCTTTGGACTACCAGTCTTAGGCGTTGGACCAATTGGATCTGAAATCCCTTAAATGGAGCCTTTCTAGCAATACAGTGCCAACTTTACACTCAGTTTTGCATTTTGGGCCTAAACTTTTCACTAATTAAATTATTGCAGTGTTATGGTACTGAAGATAAACACTGACCTCAAAGCCCTGTTTTAAGTTGTAGGTTTCTAAAAGTGTAGGAGTCTCATGGTAAGGACCCTATTTTTGTAGGGTCCACACTTGTTTCATGCTCCTCCTGTTGGCCCTGCAGCAGCAATTTACAAACATCCACTGATTGTCCTATCATCAGTGACAATGAAGAACAAACAAAGCTGACTGAGCCTTATAAGGTGCTCTCCATGTTAAAGGTGGGGTTCAAGAAAGGCAACACTGATTTCAATTCTATTAAAAAAATGAGGCAGAAAAAATCAAGATGTTTACCAGAGAGGAAAACCGGCAGGAAAAAATGCCAGTGTCAAGCTTCTAAGATAGTTTGTTAAATTTCCTACTGTTTTATAAACAGAAAACAAAAGAAAAACAAATCTTTACAAAAGTACTTGACAGTATCCTTTAAAGTAGTATTTGTTTAACTCTGTTTATTCCTAAATATCTGAGCTATTAATACTTGATCCATGCAGCAGCTTTAGATGAATGCTAAAGATGCTACAGGAGCGTGATAGGATTGATTGAACCATCTGTGGAAAGCTTTTAGGGAAAATATGAAAATATAGCTACAGTGCATCTTCGCACCTAGTAAAATAAAAGAAATAGTTACAAGTCCTTCTAGTTAAAGAATGCCTAACTGTGCACCTAATACATATAATTATAGGCATTACAACGGGAAAGTAACAGTGGATCACCAGGTAAAATTCAGAATAAGTAAAGTAAATTGAAGTGTGAATAATCCTTGTAGGCAGAGCTGAATCACTGCTCACCCCCCCCCCCCCCCCCCCCCCACACCTCTGTGAAGTAGTTAGAATTGATCTGCAGGAGCAAAGAGTAAAAGAGATTCTTAGCACTTTCCAGATAAGCAAGTATAGTAGGAACAGATTAAACTACTTCATCTGTGCCACCAGGGAAGCCCTTCTATTAGTATGAGTTTCATGAGACTTTTCATAAAATGATTTCATTCACTGTCTTCAGTTATCAGCATCAGTAAGGAATAAGCTTCCAAGTCCACATAAAAGAATTACTTGAATACCTCGCTATGCATATGCACTGTACAAAAGTTCACTTCACACTTATTTGCATAGCAAACTGAACCCACTGCAAATGAAACGTCATTTTCTATCACCCCACACAGTAGCTAACCCAGCAGTTCAATTTTCACCCTTTTCAGCACCTAGACGGGTCAGAGATGGTTCACTTTAACCACTAAATCTCTAGGCAAGAAAATATTTACCCTACATCCCCTCTTCTCTAGCCATGACTAAAACAAGATGAAAGCTCCCAGAAAGTTCTGCATGGAACAAGTTCCAAACTTCCATATTAGTAACAAAGCATGCAGAACAATGTGTGAAGTTTTTCAAAACACATTGTAGTTTCTGGTCTTACCTTTTAACCAATAGGAAGAAAACTTGGGTAGTGGCATTACCTTGCTGCTAGCCTGTATGAATTAGTTTCCTAAAGGACGGAAGGTAGGACATGGAAGATGTATAATAAATTAAAGTGCATAAGACCTTGACAAAAATACGGCTGGGTTGCAGAGGCAAAACGGATTTCATTTTCTCAAAGCAGGGTTTAACTATGAAAGGCTTGGGAAAGGCTGCTATATGAAGTTTGAAGAAAATCACTATTGTAAGTCACAGCGTTTTTTTTCAAAAGGCATGTTTAGCACCTTGCCCATCTTAGGTTGGGTCTACACTTAAAAGTTAGGCTGACATAGCTATACTGGTCAAGGTTGTGAAAAATCCACATCCCTGATTGACACAACTATGCTGACCTACCTGCAGTGTAGATGCAGCTGTATAAATAAAAGAATTACTTTATTGACACAGCTATCATAGTGTTGGGAGGTGGTGTTCCTATACTGGTGGAGAAACACACTGTAGCAGTGAAGGCTGTGTTGTAACCCCATAGAGTAAATGTCATAGCTACGACGACGTAGCTATGCCAGTACAGTCTCTGTAGCGCAGAGATATGCTTAGACCAGGAGTGGCCAAACTTATCCTCAGGAGCCCGAGTTTACCAATGTACATTGCTAAAGAGCCACAGTAATAAGTCTGCAGCCCCACAACAGCTCCCCCTCACCCAGCGCCTCCCACCCACTGGCAGCCCCACCAAGCAGTTCCCTCCCCTCTCTCCCTGTACCTCCCAATCAGCTCTTTAGTGCTGTAGGAGGCTGTGGGGGGAGGAAGGGTGGAGGAGTGAGGGCACAGCAGGCTCAGGGGAGGTGGCGGGAAGGGTGGAGTGGTGGCAGGGTCTGTGGCAGAGGTAGGGGTTGAGCACTGAGCACATCTCTCCCCCCGCACATTGGAAAGTTGGCACCAGTAGCTCCAGCCCCAGAGTCGGTGCCTATACAAGGAGCCATGTTTTAACTTCTGAAGAACCGCATGTGGCTCCAGAGTCAAGGGTTGGCCACCCCTGGCTTAGGCTTACAGTTCTTTTGGGCAGAGAACAACAGGACATGGAGGATATGGGGAAATATTGATGAAAAGAAGAGGGCAGAAAGATTTCCTGGATGTGTCAGTTTGAAAAAGGGAAGACTGATTCATACTTAACTAGTTACAGCAAAGTCTCTGGAAATACATCTAACCTGTTATACATCCAAGGTCTGCTAATTCCTTTATACTTTGGACACTAGAGCAGGATTCTCTAAGTGATACAGCAATATAGTTAAAGTTTTTCCATTACTTTGAGTTTCTCCAATGTTAAGGCTGACCCCTCTGGGAAAGCACAAATAAGCCCAAGAAAAATGAGAATGAAAGTGCACAAACCTCTCTCTTGAATGAATTTTACTTGTGGATCAGCAAAGAGACATCTCATCTATTGAACAGTGAATATTTTACAGGTAGCTTTTTTTCTCTTGTTGCTCTCCTTCAACTAAATGACTCAGATGACTTTTTATGTTGCTGCATTATCCTCATTTTTAAAATGTTATTATAGTGAACCTTTCCTTTCATTTTATGTTTTTCAGGTCAATAAACCCCTCCAATGCTTTTAAAGTATTTAACTAGGACGATGGATTGGTTTCTCAGAGTCTTAGGAGAGGACTATCATAGTAAAGCTTGGGAACCTCTCCTCTATATTCTTATAAACTCCTACGGGTTTAAAATAAACAGCAACAAAATGAGGGTTCTTCGGTCAGTGCAAGATTGAAGGGAAAGACGACTTTCAGCATATGAAGAGGTATAGCAGAGCCATTCACTTTCTTCATAACCTTCAAAATAGGTAATATACCCAGTGATTGTTAGGCAACTGCAATGGTAGCTCCACTAAAACAGAAGTAGATATATTTTTCCTATATGAAGAACTTTAAGGCTATTACATCAGTCCACTGATTGTTGAGCTCCTCCCAAAATTAGATTCCACACTCATGGTTAAAAAGATTTGAAGAGAACAAACAACAAATGAAGTTTAAAGAATTCAAACAGTTACGTATAGGGCCCTATGAAATTCACGGCCATGAAAAACGCATCACAGATCATGAAATCTGGTTTTCCCCTGTGAAATCTGGTCTTTAGTGTGCTTATACCCCATACTATACAGATTTCATGGGGGAGACCAGTGTTTCTCAAAATTAGGGGGTCCTCACTCAAAAGGGAATTGTCAGCGGTCGCAAGGTTATTTTAGAGGGGGTTGAAGTATTGCCACCCTTACGTCTATACCGCCTTCAGAGCTGGGTGGCTGGAGAGCGGCAGCTGTTGGCCGGGTACTCAGCTCTGAAAGCAGTACCCCGCCAGTAGCAGTACAGAAGTAAGAGTGGCAATACCATAATCATGCCACCCTTACTTCTACGCCACTGCCTTCAGAGCTGAGTGGCTGGAGAGTGGTGGCTGCTGACTGAGGGCCCAGTTCTGCAGGCAGCAGAGCAGAAGTAAGGACGGCAGTACCATACCATGCCATCTTTACTTCTGTGCTGCTGCTGATGGCAGCTGAGCTCAGCCTTGAGAGCTGGGCTCCCAGCCAGCAGCTGCTGCTCTCCAGCTGCCCCGCAATGAAGGCAGCGCTGCCACCAGCAGCAGCGCAAAAGTAAGGATAGTAGTATAGTCAGGGGGTTGCAATAACCTTGTGACTCCCTGTAACTCCTTTTTGGGCTAGGCTCCCTACAATTATAACACCATGAAATTTCAGATTTAAATAGCAGAAATCATGACATTTAGAGTTTTTTAAATCCTAGGACAATGACACTGATCAAAATGGACCATGAATTTGCTAGGGTCCTCATTAAGTATTCCAAAACAACTCTATTGAGTCTCATCAAGCACAGTAAAGATTGATCACTGATCTCTCATTACATGTTTGACCCTCTTGCACTTTGAGTTGTGGGAACATTTCTGCAGCAATGTCCTCAGTTATTTTCTAGCTTTCTTCTGATGACGTTAACAATAATGAATAAACTAGCAGCTGAAATGCAGCCCATACATTCATTTCCACCTCCTCCCTGGGTAACCAGTTCATTACCTCAGCAATGCATTCAAGAACTGCTATCTAGAGTCTGTTCTTCAATTTAAATCTCTCAGTTCAGAGCTTAATACAATCTTGGCTGCACCACTGGTGTGACTGTCTACTGTTTCTTGTCCCTCAGTTCCCAAAGACCATATCAAACCCTGTCAGCTGCAGCAGAGATAAACACTGTGGTTACAGACACCCAACTTTCAATTATAAGATTTTATTTCCATATATTTAATATTAGGATGCACATTCCTTCTACTTTGCTTTTGGATTTATACTGATAGCCATGCTGGTGTCACTGCAGCCATTATGATCTGTGCAGAACTGTATGTATTAATAAGTTACCACTAATGTAGCAGAGGGAAATGCGCTTCCCCAACAGTGATTCCTAACCATGATACCATATTATTTAAATTTGCAAGTTTAAATAAAGTTTTGAAATACAAAGACACGCTTGCTGTTGAGGAGGAGAAAGTGATGGTGATGATGGGAGATAATTTACCTTCTATAGCATATTCCATCTGAAGATCTGAAAATGCTTCATAAAGAATTAAATCTCCATCCCTCCCCTCTTTAGTACTGTCCCATCTTTACCATATTTTACTCAGCGGAGAGTGTCCCCCACCCCACCCTGGTTGAATGATGTATTAGGTTATTCATCATTGGCAAGTAGATTTTGAGCCCAGCTGGTTATGTTTTAATGATAATTTGCAAAGCTGTCTTATGCCTATTTCGCAGCTGGGGAAATTTAGGCATAAAGAGATCATATGATTTGCCAAAATTCACACAAGAAATATATGTGACAGAGCCAGGAATCAGACAACTACTTATTTCATGTATTTATCCCCTTTGTGTAAGTGATAGAAGGGTTTTACAGTTAGCAGGAAGGTGTGTAAGGACACAAGTTGAAGTTACAGTATACTGAGGTAGAAGGGAAGATGAATGGGGTAAATAGTTGAACAACTATGGTGGGAAGGAGAACTTATTATTTAACTTTAAAAATAACATACGTCTGCCTTTACAAATGTGTGCCTGGCTCAAATTCAGATCAAACTGATTCAAGCTCAGCCAGGCCACAAATGTCTTGTTAACTTTGAAGAAACAGGAAGGCTATTTTATTATGTTTGTCATTGTTAAGTTTGTTTTCTTTTAATTCAGCTGTACAATGACCTAAATATCTTGGCTGGAGCAGTGCAGGGAGAAGTATAATATGATTATTCTGCAACTGGGCACACATACAGCATTGCCGACGTACCTAAAACTTGACTTGCTACTACATGCAACCTGTCAAGCCTAAGCAGAAAATGTTTATTATACCAAATTATGCTTGATCATATGTGGAAATCTAACTGCTAGGATGAGATTACCAAAGTAATTCATTGTCTCTACAAAGAAAAAACTAACTCGTGGTTTCTTTCCTGAGAAAGTGCCTGTGGATTTCTATTGTCTTCCTTACGAGTTTAGTGAGAATATACAATTCACTCAGCTCACCTGACGCAGTAAAGAACTGAACGCTACGATCGTCAACCTGGATAGTTTATTTATACTGAAATATCTCCAAAAGCATCATTTGTATCTGTTTTTAAAAATCAGACCTTGGTTACACTGGCACTTTATAGCGCTATAAAGCCACTATAACTTATTACCCGTCCAGACTGGCGAGGCAGGTAGAGCACTATAAGTCCGTGGTTATACTGGTCCTGGTAATCCTCCCTTGCCAGAGGATTAACAGCTGTTGCGTATTGGGTGATATGCTTTAGCTCCAGTGTAAACGGGTAGTAACAATACTGGGTTTGAGTGATCTCTGGAAAGGTCTCTAATCTACTTAAGCCTATTGACATCTTTTCTCTTTGTTTTGAACTTGTCTGGAGGAATGTGGAAGTACGTTTTCAGAGCTTATCTGTAACTCGGCAGATCAACAATGCAAATGTTTACCGAGTGAGAAGCAGAAGATTAGTAGAATCTGCATTTTAAAGACAGTATGCTGACACACACACAGCACTCCAAAAATCCACTCGCTCTCTCCCTCCGCATACACACAACACACTTCCTCCCACCCCCCTCATTTGAAAAGCACGTTGCAGCCAGCTGAATGCTGGGATAGCTGCCCATAATGCACCACATCCCGTGCCACTGCAAGTGCCGCAAATGTGGGCACTCCAGTGCGGTTGTGGCTGTCAGTGTGGACACGCTGGAGCATTTTTCCTGGAGCTGTATCCAAAGGTGGGTATAACCAAAAGCGCTATAAAGCTGTAAGTGTAACCATGGCTTCAGAGTTTGAAAGTGTGGCTCTGTGTTTTAACATGTCTACCTTTACTAATGTGTGTCTTGCACAAATTCACCCAGTTCACAGATCTCTCTCTAGTTCACACACAGGTTATTTTTCCATTAACGATATAAAAACACTAGTTCAAAAAAGAGGAAAATAACTGTTTGTAGGAGGTTATACTGCTGACCTGGGAATCAGTGTCTGGAAGTTACCTTGAGCAGGTGAGATTCCATCCTAGCTCCTATGCCTAACATCTACACAGACTAATACCCTTCAAGAGCATCCAACAAAGTAGGAAGTGGAAGTATACCAAAAATCCACAAGTGGGAACTTTACCATTTTTAATAATGGTCATATGCCCTTGGTAAGATTCATCTTAAACGCACAAAATAATGTCCAGGCAAATATCAAGTACAAATATCAGAACATTTGCACACAAGACACTTCTGAAAACTGCTGCTGAAAGGGCAGAAATGCCCCACACTGGAAAAACACTGGAATTTAACCCTTTCAGAGCAATGCCTGCATCTTGATAAAACCCAGAGCAGACATCAGTGTCTAAGCAGTTTTTCAGCTCTTTAAGCAGAGTTAGTGTCTTTAAAAGCTAGCATAATCTATAATATAAATTGGCAGATATAAATGGAACAGTGACCCTTCGGGTCAATTCCCAAGTATGTTCCTGGACTAGACACACAAATACAAACCTAGAGATATAAATAATTTAAAATTCAGTCTGACATTTAACTGACTTGTATTTGTTTCCAAATGAGAGTAAAAATTAGTACTTGAAAATTCTTCCTATCTCAAGAGATAAAAAGCACTCCCCAGGAATCATCGGGTTTCACCTTTTGAACGAGATAAAGGTGATGTGGATTAGCATGCGCAAATGAGCTTAGAACAAGGCCATCCAAACAAAACCTTAAAAATACCATTGTGTAAACTGCATGTTACTTTTATTTAACAAAAAAAAGTCATTAAATTTGTAGCTCTACATTTTCATTTCCTTTTTAAAATATGATATGAACACAAAATTAGATAGGAGACATGGGTACCTATTATGAGAACTTTACACATACCAAGAACTTATCAAAACCATTCTATAAATAACACACAGCCTTTTGGATTTTCATCAGCTCACCCCATATTCAAATGTATCAAAAATGTATTTCGGTATCTCTGTAGCTTGTGTCCAATTCATCACCCTCATAAAGTTTACATTTATCCAGACGACAAATGGATTCTATGAGCCTTACTCACACACTATTTTAAATATGGCCTCCCAGCCTAGATTTCTTTATTCCACAAACTCTGAAAAATTACAGGGGATTGTAAGTGGATAGAACTGACTGGTTAGAAGAACAGGTAGAAAAAAGTTTGAGAAAAGAAACATTGGATTACTGGTTAGTTCTGACCATTTCGAGTAAGATGTGAGAAGTGGGAAACAATAAAAGGAATTGCCAAAAAGGATTCTCTGAATGATGAGACCAAGTGCCATGATGGTGATGACTGTAGGAGATGGGAGAAAACAGGAGTCCATAAAATACAAGCTATGTTCTTATGCTAAGTAAAGGTATGCCTTAAAACTACAAAAGGTTCTGCTTGGTATTTTAGAACAATTAACACCAAAAAAAAAAAAAACGCTAAACTAATTCAAACCACTCATGTTTACACACAAAGTGGGAAGCTCCCAAAGCAATGGGCATCTAGAACACTCCACAAGGAGTAAGGAAAAGCACAAAAGAGTGGCAACCACTGCATTTGGCTTCATAGAGCTCTGCTAGCATGAATTACTTTTGCTGTGTCGGTGAGATCTCTTTTACTTTTGCTGATTCAGAACCTTTTCCCTTCAGATATCCAGACTGGTTGCATAGCCTCCGCTGAAAGCGGCAACCTTTTGTAGAAATATTAATATTTTATACTTACCAAGGCAGCCAGCCATGAAGAACAGTTTTTCTTCAAAATTTTGCTTTGATTCTCTCTGACTCTCCCCCGATACTCAAAGTCAGATAAGTTACAGAAACACCACTGAGGTTTTCAATCCTTGGTACATTCATTCATATTTTATATGTTTAATTCTAAGTAAACCAAACAATATATATCTATTAAAATATTTCTGTATATAAAAGAGTGTGACTAAGAAGAACAGAGAACTGTTTATCACAGAACTTTGCAAAGGATACCTTTCAAGGTATTAAGAAGCATTTACCCAAGGTTAAAATTTCTTCTTCTAACATAACCAGATAAAGCAGACTCATAAAAACAACTGCTTGCTTGTCTTTTGTTGTCTGATTAAAATCTCCACATATGCGTGCTATGTGCTTGTAGAAATACTTCTGGGGGCAGAGAGATTTATGAGAGATAAACTTTGATGACTAATAAAATTAGGACCATCTGCTAACATATCAGCATTTAACAGCTGTCCAAAGCACTTGTTGAGCTCTAATTTGGTAAAACCCATAGAAGAAAAGGGGAAGACAGACATTGGGGGGAAAAACATAGGGACATACAATTTATATTGATAAACTCTTTGGAGCTAATGAGATCTGGAGCTTCTGTCTTAACACACTAATGAATTTAGAACAGTGGTCCCCAAACTGTGGGGTGTGTCTCCCCTAAAGGGGTGTGGAGGAACATGGGGGACACTGTAGGGTCCAGACAGCCTACTCCGGGGTCGGGGAGGGAACACCATCCAGCCCAGCTCTGCCCCAACCCTGGGCCCCGACCGCAGCTCACAGGGTGGCACAGACAGATTACATTACAAGTGGGGGGCAGGGATGCGACATTAAAAGTTTGGGGACCATTGATTTAGAGTTATTACGTTGTCTTAAAATCTGAACTTCTGATTTCTGAGTTAAGGTTCACTAAAGAGGAACAACGGGTGCCTGAAAAAGGGATATATACCCTACATCAAAGGCTAGTCATAAGAGAAACAAAAATCAACTCCTCAACCATTCATAAGGTTTCATTTACAGATTCCGGCACTAATGAACATACTAACTCAAAACATGATTAAGTTGATTTATTTCTCTGCAACAGGCCACTCTGCTTGTGAATTGCACTGGTTTATTAATAGCAAAACAAAGCATGGACGATCTCTAATTAACAAAAGACATGCAAATTACAAATACTGTACATAACAAAATTTTAGAAATTCAATTACGTTCTTGCTTAGCGGGTAAGATTTGAATTCAGAATTTTGAGTCCCCCATCCCACCCCCAAAGAACTGAGGAGACCTAAAAGAGAGCAAGATGTTGCTGTCTCCACACTGCTAAAGGCATCTGTCACCCTTCATAGTACAAAAGCAGGGGCAACAGATCTCTGAATGCTGGCTTTAGCAAATAAAAAAGGAGGAAGTAAAGTCTATATTAGTGTGCATGTGACTGGAAGCTCTTCAAGGCAGAAAACACAGCATTCAACACAGTGGGGTCCCATTCCTGGTTCTATCATAGATAGGTATAGCCCCCATCCTCTTAGTGTGGCACTCAGATTCTCTCTTAAATATATTCATCCTCAGAAAACCTTCATGAGGGAGGACAGTGCTATTATCCCCATTTTACAAATGGGGAGCTGGGTATCCCAAATCCTAGACTAGTGCCCTAAACACTGGACCATCCCTTCTTCTCTGACTGGAGACCTATTTGTGTTACAGTACTATTACTACTAGTATTTGAGCCTATTCTTCTACTGATTTAGATTTGTGAAATGCCTTCAGCAAGCGTATTCCTATTCACCGTTAAAACACAAACCAGTATTACATACTGGGAAAAACCCTTTAAGAATGCCTAAGAAATTCAGGAACCTATGTCCCCTTGACTTAGGCAAATGGGAGCCCCCAAGTAACTTTGAACAGGGACCTACCCTTTTTTGAAAATTTAACACACTGTGTTTTCTCTTTCTGATTGGAGGTTAGTTTAATTATAAACAGCCTTGCATTTCAACTTCTAGACATTTCATGAGTGGAACACAATACTTAAGTGGTTTGGAATATGCTTCCCTCAATCTGTGGGCATATAACGGCAATCAGTGGTGATTGATAATATGCATATTCCTCTGGAGAGAATATGCAGATATCTTAAAATAAAGAGCTGTCTTTCAGGTGTAATTCAAACAAGAAAGGAAGGAATAAAGGAATTTAGGCAAGGAAAGGAAAAGCTGGAAGTCATATTTTGGTTCATATGGGAGTGAAATGCAATGGTATTTTTAAACATGTAGGACTGATGAAACTGAGAAATTAAAGTGGATCTTCTGACTATATCAAAGTCTGAACACGTAAAGTTCATAAAGATGCATTTCTTACATTGGTGTGTACAGCAAGCCATTTTTCTTCATTATGTCTGATGTTTCACCCATTAAACTATGAGCTTCCTCAGAGGATAGAAACAAATTGCCAGTCTTGTTTATTGGGTGAGAATATCGAGAATAATTATGAAAAATTATAGGGTATCCAACAGACAAAATTCATCTTTCTTTAGGACAGCAACTTCCACCAAAAAGTATGAGATACTGAATTTTTTTTTAAAAAAGTCATGCTTAAAAGCCAATTGTCTTTTTTCCACAAAATTCATAATGAACTCAAAGAATTAATAAATCTCTCAACATCACAATGCAGATGACTGTTGAAATTTCATCATAGATTCATGAGAGAAGGAAGCAACAACTGCTAAAAAACAGTCACAAAAATACTCAAAAATACATGAACTTAACCCTAAAATACTGCACATTGTTCTTTATACAGATCTTTACACGATTACCAGTTCATGTGTGCATTTGGTAACCCACTCGTACAATGTACCTTCCTGGTAAACATGGGAAGCCCAGTTTATGTCTGAAAGTTTGCTAGATTTCCTACAAGATCACAGCAGCTCTTTCCATTTGTTTTCAATGACAGAATTTCATCTCACAAGATGTTTAGGTCTAATTCTACTCTTCAATTCATAAGATCAACATATTCAGTCAATGGAGCTGCACCTCCCTAGCCCAAAGGCACAACTTGACCCACTGTATACTCCATTCCTTTGTGTACAGAATTTTTTTTCATGTTTGCATAATAAAGAACCCTTAGTGAAACTTCTCTGGTTCAATCAAGTCCCATAGTGATCTCTTACCAAGGGACTATTAACAATTTAAGTCATCTTATTTGAAAAGGAAAGATTGCTTAGTCATTTAGGCCAAATAATACATGACAAAACGTAAAAGAATACTAATGTCTTTTACGGTGTTACAAATTAATGGATTCAAAACAAGCTGGCAAGATTCTAACAGTGAACTTACAATAAACATCAGTGTCACTTGGTAGGCCTTATGTTTAGCAGCTTCCTCCCTCCACAGCTGGTATGAAAGTAATTCAGCTTTGTTTTTTTTCAAGTAACAACGAAGTCACTGTGTCTATAAAGCAAGAGAAACCTGGCCCAAAAAGGAATTTGAAATTGCTACTTTTTGAGTCCCTTTTCTTACCTCCATTCCTTGTCAAAAAGCTTGTGACAGATCAGATTTTCTTATTCTCACCCCCAGGATTAAATTTAAATACCTGTATTTGAACACAGCATCTCTGTAGGGTGACAAGATGTCCCGATTTTATAGGGACAGTCCCGCTTTTGGGGACTTTTTCTTATATAGGCACCTATTATCCCCCACACCCATCCCAATTTTTTACACTTGCTATCTGGTCACCCTACATTTCTGTAAAATGTACAAACACATTAACTTGTATCTGAGTAGTTGACAACGATTTTAGACTAAAAAACCCAAAAATTCTTTCATGACTGTTCAATGAACGCTGGAAGCAGCGACCTTAATCCCTGAGGGAAAAGGGGGCTGTGAAGAAAAGTGCGCTATCACTAACCCCCTTCGTTTTCAGTTTAAACTGATTTTTACCCAAGAAAATCTGAGGTTTTACAAGTATTTGCTCTCTCCCCCCTGATTTTCACCCTACTTTTGTATTATTCAAACATAAAAAAAACCTGGTATTAGGAACATACAGTACATTACATGAGATATATATATTATAATACAATACATTAGTCTGTGTGTAGATACAAAGCTACCTGTTGAAGTAAAACTATATATTAGTGTAGATGATACACAACAAACAGGCATGCATGCAAACTTGAAGTGCATAAACATCTAAACATACTGATGAATCTCATGCCATGGCATACACATTTCAAGCTGTTAACACATAACGGTTTAAAAATCTGACACTAAAATGGGAAGAAGATGAAATTGTATCAGAATACATTTCAGAACACAAGGAAGTATTCAAAATTTTTACTGTGGGATTAGACACATTGGTATCAAACTCAGAGGTGGCATTGTGTTTTGAATTCTGTTTTTGTTCTGCAGCAACTCACACTGAATTTTGTTCATCCAAGTACTGATCTGCTGAATACTTTCCCCCCATCCACCAAAATAAACCCTGATATTCACCTAGAAAAATTACTACTACTTTTTGCACCAATTTTCAGCTGTCTTTGCTGTAGTAATAAATACAGATAAATTCCCACGAAAAATTAACACAAATAAGGCCCTTCATTTTCAGTTCCTATCATTCAATCCCAGTCCCCACAACAATTTAAAATGCAGCGCTGATGACTTCCAAAAGAGCCTGTCATCTTTGGCTATGATGATGGATAGATAATGGGGGTCTTCAAGAAGGCAGTTTATTGGGTGAGTGCAGAAATGTGAAGGAGTAGGGAAAGGAAGAAAGAAAAGTGAAGACAGAAATTCTTACAGCAGAAATTCTTCGGAGGCAGTGCAGCGCATGGGATGGGGTCCCAGACTATTTCTTAATAAACCTGTATTCTAGTCCCAGCTCTGAAAGTGACCAGCTGTATGACCTTGAGCAAATCAATTTACCTGTGTGCCTGTTTCCCCTTTCATCATATGTTCATCTTGTCTCTTTAGACTAAGTTCCTCCGACAATGACTGAGTAGGTACATATTTATGGAGTGCCTAGAACAATGGGCCACAATCTCGTTTAGACCTTCTAGGAATAAATAGATTTCTGAATTCAGCATTTTAAAAAAATCCATATACATGTAAGTAACATCGAAGTGAGCGCTGAAAGTCCTCTTTATTAGATAAAGCTCTTTTGGCAGAACTTGGAGGTTTTAGGCTAAATACTTTACATGCTATTTCTACCTAATTCAAAGGCAAGCATGCTAGGTGCAGCCTCTCAAACCCTCATCCAACCGCCAGACTACTTCCTTTGAAAAGCCCCATCTTGTTGTAAACTTTTTATATGCTGACTTTCATGGACAAATCATTAACCTTCTTCACATTATTTATCTCAGCTGGAATAATGTTTGATCTAATTCTAACAGATTTTCATTTCAGAACCAATTGCAAAACTCAGCAGGGTGCTATATACAACTTTAATAAGAGTGCTTTATCCAAGATGCCACCAATATGCACTTGTTTAGATCTACACCATTTCCTTTTTGGGGGGTGGAAATAGGAGAGAGGTTAGTGGAGCAACGGAAGAATTTAAAAAGAATTGACACCTCCTTTCTGCTAAGCGCACTGATATGACTACATATGAAATCTGACCTAACTGCTCGTGGCATTTCTATTTACTTTTAGCAACCTCTATACCAACACTATGCGCCTCTTTTATGGATGCTTTTCATTGCATCCAGTGGCTTGCAGCAATTAATGCGGAGCAAGAGAGCAGCTCTTTAAACCTGCTGACAGCCATTTAATGGGAGAGGTAGAAAGTGGTGGACAAATCCTGGCAGCGTGCTTAATGGATACACAAACACCCACAGTCATCGGCCTAAAACGATAGTGACAGAAAATTAACTTAGAGCTACAAAGCTCATTTAGTAAGGAGATCCACAGCAATCTGGACAATATGAGACTTTGTAATGCGAGGAAGGGCGAAAACGGGAAGGCGCATTTCTTGCATTTGCTTTAAGGAGATGGCAGTCTTTAATTTTACAAGTCTTTTTACTTAGCCTTTTTGCTTCAGTGCACAAGTTAGCAGTTGCTTCTGTTTTGCAAAGCAAATGTTATCGCATGGATCTGTAAGTTCCATGGAGAGAAATATGACAAAGACTTGTTTGAGTTACAATGAGATTTCCATGTTAATAACAATACTACCATGCTGCATTTTCTTCAGATACTCTTGGACGTGGATGCACTATAAATGATGATTCCCTTTAACTTATGACAGGCAGTAAGGACAGTCAACATCTTATAAGGTTATTTTTAAAAAATTAGGTAAGCATTTTACATATTTGACTGTATCTCACCCTCATACCCCATCCTTTGTATATCACTTTTCTTAGACCAAATTCTTCAGGGCAGGAAATATCTTTGTGAGAAGCCAACATAAATGGGGCACGAGTCCTGACTAAATATGCATGATGCAGTAACACCCTAAGTTATTATAATAATTATGGTAATAAATCACATCCAATGATAACATTTAAGAAACTTGGGTTGGGGGCCACATTCAGCAACGCATTTCATATTTTATCACGATTGAACAAATAAATCATCATAATATTAAAAAATGAAAATTTTGCATGCAATAATAGCAGTCACCAATCGTGATTTCTATAGCTAAGGCTGAAAAAGCATCATAATAAACCCTGTTTCAAGTTCTCAGTTTAAAAATAATCACCTTTTGCAGTAAAGACTCTCTGGTCCTCCGACCAAGTGGATTTTTTATTTTTTTTTAAGTTGAGCAAATCCTCTTCATTAATTTGCATTATGCATTAACCAAAACTCAAGAATATTTTTATACTGGGCAAAAAGTCAGACACTTTTTGAAAGACTTTACAGGGAAAATAAGGCTACAGTTTTAAACTTAGCCCCTAGACATATTCCTTACTACAAAAGGGCCTTTATCAAAGCTTATATAAATCAAGCATATTTAAAAACTGTATATTGTACATTTATAGGAGGAAGTGTTAATTTTACAGATTTGTATAACCAGTTCTGTGCTGGTTGGTTTAAGGTGCTTACAAGGTCTATAATTCTAGCAGCCAATATTTTCCTTTCCCCTTTCAAAAACCTCGGAAACTAAAGGGGAAAGCTAGCTTTGACACATGAAGGGCCCAATCCTGCAAATATTTCTTCACAGGAGCACATGGCCACACCTGTACTGTTACTTCCATTTAGTTCGTTAAATTTATAGTTTTAATACCATTATGTGTTCTTAAATGTATATAATAGAATACAGGATATAGTATGCAGTCAAGTTTTTAACAGGAGCATTATCTTACACATCACATACAAATCAATTGAAATACAGAGTTGAATATTTTTCCACATCGGCAACTGCAGTGGTTGGTACAGGAGGATTCATGACCACAAATGAGACAGAAGATGTTCACAAGATACTCTTGAACAAGAAGTGGCAAAGCACGGTGAGAATCCCTGCTCCCATAACAAGCACAGTATTAAAATTTTGAAACCTCTCCCTATATTTGCATGAATTCAGGAATAAATATTAGTAGCATATTCCCTGTCATTTTACATTTAAACTGGAGCCAGTGTGAGGAAATTGAATGCATTTCCATGTCATATTTGCGATTTTCAATTTCCTTATTCTCTCTTTCACACAGACAAATCCCAAGGTGGAGGAGGATGAGGGAAGCAAATCCCTTTCAGTTCCAGCCTAACAAACTATCAAACAACCAATACTGAAAAAGGAAATACAGAATTGTGAAGCCATGTTCATCATATCTATACAGGTATTTCAGGAAGAACTGGTAGAGGCATATTAAGGCTGCATTCTGAATATTTTTGGATCCTTGAGCACTCTTTTTCCCCCCACCCTGAGGGGAAAAAATTGCTTTCTGACCTCAGAGAAGACAGAGCAGAGCCCCACAAAAGATGGTTTAGCAAATTCAAACTTGAATGTGATTAATCTGAATTTAGACCATCTAGATAGAAAATACTGTACTTAAATGCAAATCACTGCACTTTCACATGAAGTCTCCCAGCCCTGGGCCTGGAGCCCAGCACTAGAAAAAGCAATAGATTGGTTGCATTTGCCAGTACTTTGGGCCAAGCAGCAGCAGCCACCTGGGGAAACCAGTAGACTTATCGGGTCTGTGGAGAGGATACCAGCCTGACTTAAATCAGTAACACTTCTTGCTAGTTTAGACAGGCAAGAGTTGCAAGGGTGTAGTTTTAGGGAGAAAAAATAAGTTAGCTTGTTTTTATGAACAGTAATATCTAAAAATGTTAATCTAACATTTACATTTCATATACAGTACATGCACAGGCTTTCACAGCTAATAAAACATACAGAACATAGAAAACGAAACTAGGATGTTGTCCAAAAGAGTTTACAGTATAAAAGCACAAATGGATGCAGTTCTCATAAGAAGGGGTGTATGAATATTAACCTGGTAGACACCTTAGAATAGACAGGTTTCTAGAAGTGTTTTGAAGAGAGGTAATCTATGGAACATACCATATGGCCTCTCAAGGGGATGGTTTTGTTTTTAAAATAAACACACTTTACGTATGAAACCACTTTTTAACTTATCAAGCGAGAGGATTTGTGAGCATCCTGGTATCTATCCAGCTCTAAGGAGATAACACTAAGGGAAATCCCTGTATTGAAGAAAACAATCTCCAAGAGGTTATACAATTTTCTGTTATTTCCTTTAGGTTAGGCAGGAGATAACTAAAGACACAAGGAATTTTATTTTGTTCTTATTGATTCTACCTCCCCTCCATGGCCCCCAAAAGATAACAGAAAAATCTGAAATGTATGTTTATTCTGAAAGCTTTGTTCATCTTGAAGCTGTGTATGCACAAAGTGAAAAGACAAGCTTACCTAAAGTGCCTCCTAAAACAGGAACTTCGGTTTAGGGAATTAAGCAGATCAAGCTTTCAGACTTTATTTTAAAAAATACAGCTACCCCAAGAATGCATGGCTCACTGGGCACACTAATAACCAGCTTCAAATACCAGCTGAAGTAACTCTGTAATGGAAAAGCAGCCTGACTAACTGAATGCCAAACAGGAAACACAGCTTATTGTTCATTTGTCTTGCTTGCTTGTTCACAGAATCCACAATGGATGTGCACACTATTTGTCCTCTAATTTATTATTTCAAGAACTAATATACATTTAGACCTGTAAATGGAATTCTTGAGAGTTACAGAATGTATCGGGTTAGTCACCTGGGTAACATTTTCAGAAACACCTAAGTGATTTGGAAATATCTTACCTAGAAGTTCAAAGTAGTTTACTAGGTATGGCCTAAACTTTAAAAGCCCAGGGTAAAATTTTAAAAAGCACTTATGACTTCAAAATATCACAGTAAACATTTCTAGAACCTTGAGATTCTGTCTTCCTATATCTACCACAGTAAGGATGAGCCTTCAATTTCTTCTCTCCAGTTAACTCCTTCAGATACCAGAGCACATCTACCTTTGGCCACTTCAGAGGTGCTATTCCTGTGCCACAAAGCACTTTCCAATCCTGGCTTGAACATGAAGCTCCCACCAAGTTGTGGAGTGGGTGTAGGAATGAAACTGAACCATGCTTCCCACATGCCAATGCAAAAGCTAACAAGAAGAGTAACATGAAGAGTAACATAAAAGACTCTTCAAACTGTTATGGTATAGGAGTGAGAATCAAGAGATACTGTATTATTTAGATTACAGCAGAGCCCAAAATATGCTAGACACTTGCCAAAGAGCAAAGGCATTTCCTGTCTGAAGAATGTGCAATCTAATGACAGATAAAATAAGGTGAGGAAATAGGATATAACATACAAAATTATCAGGTTGATAGGCTTAGATTTTATTAGTTACAAGGTTTTTGTTTGCTTGTTTTTTTAAAGTTTCAACACACTAAATTGCCCTGCCGTCCACATAAATTCTCCTATTACCATCTTCCCCCATAGAAATCTCTGGCTTCAATTCTAATGCCTTCCACCCTACCGCGTATATAGGTACGAAGCTAACTCTTAGAATAAATACACTAGATGACTTAGATTTGCATTTTAACTCTTGGCTCTGAAACTAATTTTCTGTGTGACTGTGGAAAAGTGATTTAACCACTAGGTAGGCATTACACAGTCTTGTACCTGAGCTCAAAATACTCTCAGTGGTGGACAATCTAATATTTCATTCAACCATAAACAGTCCTCATCCTCAGGCAAGTGGAATATTGCAAAGCTAGCCCAATGAGGGTGGTCAAAAGCTTAATCCACTGATTGTTTTTTGAGATCTTCAAATGAAAGAAGTGCAGTGAATGCTATTTATGTGCAGAGCAGTGTAACCACTATCACCTGTGAGACAAGCCAAGCAATGGGTTTCATTATAATAAATATGACCTAATCATAAGTTTTCATAGTTAAAGTGCTTAGCCGTAACAATCTCATCTTGCTCATTAAAAACAGCAACTTGATAAAAAAAAGTGGGGGGGAGGAAATCTTACCATACATTCTAGCCTGTTCTTAAGTGATCTGATCAGTCTTTGTATTTTGAACCTGTTTTGCACATATTTAACTTCTTAATATTCTTTCATTAAAATAATCCATTAAAACAGAGACCCTATTCACTTAAAGTTCACTACAACTGACCCCCATAAGAAGTTCTTAAAAAGGAGGGGGGCTACCCAGGAGGGAAGTACGACAACAATGTTAAACTTAATGATCTTTCATAATTAAATTTGCTGGTAGAACTCAATAAAGAATTAAAATGTTCTAATGTTTCCCCCAGGTCCTACACTGATTTTTAAGATCCAAAACTTTTAATTGTGCAACTCGTACAGAAAGCAGGCTACATTTTGTATACTTCTACACCACCACATATTACCATTGTTGTACACTGTATCCTGAGTCTGAAAAGACCATACTAACACACTCAACTTTTGCTCCAAGAAAAACAGACTTAGGATATGTCAAACTTCTGTAATTTTAGCTATGGAGAAGTTTCTCTGAATTGTTTGAAACACCCTGTAAGTGGGACTAAGCAATACACATAGCCTGATGTAAATCTCAAATTACATGAAGTAAAAATAATCCTTCATCCATCCTGAGTTTAATATTCTCCTCGTTGCAGTTATCCCTCTGTCCTAAGAGCCTAAATGGGGCTGGACAGCAGAAGGGCCAAGCGTGAGAGAGAAAGCTCACATTCCCTTTCATGGGAAATGACAATGTCTAAGCTGTACCTTCCTCAATTCATAAAAGACTACATTAAATCACTTTTCTTCTCCTAAACCTAGTCGTAGTATGTTCTTTCAAGGTTGCAGTAATATTCAATAATCCATTAGTACAAAGCACACTTCAATCTTTTGAATGTTTTTCTACATTTTTAAATACGTTGATTTCAATTACAACAGAAAGCACACAGTGGTCACTTTATATTATTTTTATTACAAATATTTGCACTGGAAAAACAAGAAATAGTATTTTTCAGTTCATCTCAAAGAGATGGCACTACAGTACGTTTATCAAAATGCAATTTAGCAATGTCGATTATTTTTGTTACATACTTGAACTCAAAAACAAAACAATGTAAAACTTTAGAGCCTACAAGTCAACTCACTCCTACTTCTAGTTCAGCCACGCTAAGAGAAACGAGTTTCTTATCTCCCGTAATGTAAACAATCATGGCACTTTTGTAGCCAATACTGCAAGGTGTTTATGTTCCAGATATGCTAAACATTCATATGCCCCTTCATGCTTTGGCCACCATTCCAGGGGACATGCTTCCATGCTGATGATGGAAAAATGTGTTAATTAAATTAGTGACTGAACTCCTTGGGAGAGAATTGTATGTCTCCTACTCGCTTTTACCCACATTCTGCCATATATTTCTTGTTATAGCAGTGTTTGATGATGACCCAGCACGTTGTTCGTTTTAAGAATACTTTCACTGCAGATTTGACAAAAGGCAAAGAAGGTACTAATGTGAGATTTCTGAAGACAGCTATAACACTCGAACCAAGGTTTAAGACTCTGAAGGGCCTTCCAAAATCTGAGAGGGACGAGGTGTGGAGCATGCTTTCAATAGTCTTAAAAGAGCAACACGGATGTAGAAATCATAGAACATGAAGCACCAAAAAAAGAAAATAAACCTTCTTGCAGATGGCATCTAACTCAGATGATGAAAATGAACATGCTCTGCTTTGAACTGTTATCGAGCAGAACCCATCACTAGCATGGACATGTCCTCTGGAATGGTGGTTGAAGCATGAAGGGACATATGAATCTTTAGTGCATCTGGCATGTAACTATCTTGCAATGTTGGCTATGACAGTGCCATGCGAAAGCCTGTTCTTATTTTCAAGTGACCTTATAAACAAGGAGGGCAGCATTATCTCCCGCACATGTAAACACTTGATTGTCTGAGTAATTGGCTGACCAAGAAATAGGACTGAGTCGACTTGTAGGCTCTAAAGCTTTACATTGTTTTGGTTTTGAATGCATTTTTGTACCTAATTCTACATTTTTAAGATCAACTTTCATGATAAAAAGATTGCACTACAGTACTTGTATTAGGTGAATTGAAAAATACTATTTCTTTTGTTTTTTACAGTGCAAAAATAAATATAAAGTGAGCACTGTACACATTGTATTCTGTGTTGTAATTGAAATTGAAATAAATATATCTGAAAATGTAGAATATGTCTAAAATAATAAAAAGGTATTCTATTATGGTTTAATAGTGCAATTAATTACGTGATTAATCATGATTAATTCTTTTAATTGCTTGACAGCCCTAATAAATTTACATAGCTTTTCTTGGTATCACAGAGCACCTTCTCAGACAAAGATGAGATGTTTGGGTTACTTATCATGCAGGCTCATCATTCTATCTATATACCGCAATCCAGATTTTATGATACATGAGACAATATTACAGACTAAATTGTGAAATACTGTACTTCACTGGGAACTTCCCAGTGCAAACTGCATCTTGCCAGAAAGAGCAGAATTAGCAAGTCTTAAGCTCTCTTTTCCACTACAATGTTTTCTAGTGTTTCTATTTTGCTTGGGCATACTTTGAATTTTCTTCTCAACATAGCTATGTCTCTTTAACTATGTAGCAAATTCGCTAAAACTCTGCAGCGGTTTTTGGTTCTAAATTTCAGTAATTTGCAAAACACCATTTAAAACCAACCCAATAACATCCCAAAGGACAACCCTGAATCTGATTTCCTGGAGAATCCCTATCTAACTATTTTCTAGAAGGAAAGATTAAATTGGGTTGCTAACTGGGAAAAGTATTCAAAAAGCATATTATTTGTACAATAATGTGGATGAATGATAGAAAACTATTTTTTTCCAGAATCTAAAAATGTGTACATATTATGGAAATTGCAATTCCTACAGATATTCTGTTTTATAAACCAAGAAGAGGGAAAATCCGCCACAGTAGATTAACATATGCTAATAAACTGTCCTTAGACTGTTTCTCTTATCAGTCTGTTTGGATTTTGAAAGCCTTCCACCAGCAGTTAATTTTTACTGTTTTGCATTTGTACAGACAGATGCATGCAAGACATTTTTAGCAGTTCTAGTTAATTTACTATAGAATGGAAGAATCATTTAGGTGCTATTTAGGTGCTATTTATCTAATTGTAATGGGGATTCTCTTCAGAACCCTTTGACACACACTGCAAGTGTCCCTGCCACGGTTTTCATATGGTACGCTGGAGTTTTTTGTACTCAAACCTTTCCTTCCATTTCTTCCGTTTTTTTATTGTAATGACTATATCTGTAACTTTAGGAACAGTGATTTTATCAAGACTGGTTACATTTTTCCAGGATCAGCTTATTTAATACTGCACTCCCCCTCTTTAAAACACTGCTTATTTTCCTAACACTCATGGCTAACTGACATCAACTAGATCTCAACTCGTTTCACATTGTATTGTGTGTGTACACACACACGCAATGTATATATGATCAGATAAGTTACACTCGTGCACCTCACTTGCCCTCTACCCACTAACATTTTCAATAGGCCTGTGTACTTACTGCTATTGCTGAATTTTTTTAAATATAAAAGAGCTATTTTTAGATGTTTATGTATTAGTTATAATTCTCCTTTTAAAATTGGACTCCCGATTATCAGGAAGCCTGGCTTAGCAAATGGTGGGATACAAGTAGTCATCACAATTAATGCTTTAATATTTCTAAAATATATTCTCTGTTCAATGTGTCATATGTGGAATACATGGTGGTATGGCATGGCACAAAGTTTATCAATCAATCATTTGGGATGACCTATAGAACTCCCTTGCAATTTCAACATTCATAAGCAATGCAGACATCCATCCCATGAGGGCTTATCAAATCTTTACTATCACTAACTTGTATTTTACTTGCAGAGAATGTGGTACATTTTTTAAAACACAGAAGTATGACTATACATTTATAAACACTTAAATAGAAAACATTTAAGAAAAACAACTACTGAATAAAACATTTCAAGAAATCCTTACCAGAGGATCACAATTCCATTTTGTGATAACTTTTGAGATTTCAAAATTTGTTTTTATTTCACAACAGAACAAAACCAAAGCCATTTGAGCATTTTTGTCAAAATGAAGTTGTGTCAAAAACACGTGTTGCATGCGTGTGTCACATTCTACAGTTTGTCACTTCACGCACTGGCCTGGGATGTGGGAGACTCAGGTTCAAATCCCTGCTCTGCCTGATTCAGAGTGTGCTGAGATGAAAAACTCTGCTCTGAATCAGTCAGAGCAGGCACTTGAACCTGGGTCTTCCGCATTCCAGGCCAGTGCCCGAAGTAGCAGGCTATAGTCTCTCTCTTTAACCTTCCCAAGAATTTAATCAAAGATACATCTTTGATGAAATAGCTTATTTCACAAAAATACCATTTTGGCAAAACTGTTCTTGCCAGCTCTACTAATTACAGAAACCTTAAGTTCAAGATTTTGTTAGCAGTTGTCTAACAGAGATTTAAGAATGTAATATTGTCTCACTTTTTACTTTAAATATCCACAAATTTGAACTGCAGACTGTAGGCTGCAAGATAAATACTGTTCGCACCAGATATATGACTGAGGTGGGGAAAGGATACAGCTTCACAGAGATAGATGGTGAAAGATCACTTATAAAGCACCAAACATTAGTGCACGCAAGATAGAGATTATGTGGGGATTGCTCCTGTCGTTTAAGTAGTTCACTTTAGCAAATATTTGCCCAGTGGCACTAAATTAACCAAGTGAAGTAATTCAGATGAGTTGGAAGAATTATCAGATTAAAGAGGGTCATTTGCTGGCTACTCTCCAATGGCAGAATGATTATTAAACCACACTATTACTACTGTTATGACATCATGCCCAAGTAATGGAAACGCTGAATAATATTGTTCAACTGAAACAATCATGGAAGCCTACATTAAAGGGCTGATTAATATTTAATTACTCCATTTGTCAGGATAGAGATAATGTTATGAAAGCTAAGCATTATTAACACTTCATCTGTAGATTCTGAAACACTGAAGAATCAAGTATTATCCCCATTTTACAGAGAGAGACAGTTGAAGTGCCTTGCCCAAGGCCACACCACTTCGGGGGTCCATCTGGGAATACAACCCACATCTCCTGTCTTCCTAATCCAGTATCCCAGTCACCAGGCCACAGGGATAGCATAAATAGACCAAAGGGACTAACTAGTTCAAACCACACACACAAATTCACATATAGACAGATGTTCATTGTTCATGTCCACCCACCTATACACAAAGACACTCATAAGAATGGCTGTACTGGGTCAGATCAAAGGTCCATCCAGCCCAGGATCCTGTCTACTGACAGTGGCCAATGCCAGGTGCCCCGGAGTGAGTGAACCTAACAGGTAACGACCAAGTGATCTCTCTCCTGCCATTCATCACCACCCTCTGACAAACAGAGGCTAGGGACACCATTCCTTACTCATCCTGGCTAATAGCCATTAATGGACTTAACCTCCATGAATTTAACCAGTTCTCTTTTAAACCCTGTTATATTCCTAGCCTTCACAACCTCCTCAGGCAAGGAGTTCCATGGGTTAACTGTGCGCTGTGTGAAGAAAAACTTCCTTTTATTTGTTTTAAACCTGTGGCCCATTAATTTCTTATATTATGGGAAGAGGTAAATAACTTTTCCCTTATCCACTTTCTCCACATCACTCACGATTTTGTATACCTCTATCATATCCCCACTCAGTCTCCTCTTTTCCAAGCTGAAAAGTCCTAGCCTCTTTGATCTCTCTTCATACGGGACTGTTCCAAACCCCTAACCATTTTAGTCACCCTTCTCTGAAGCTTTTCTAATGCCAATATATCTTTTTTGAGATGAGGAGACCACATTTGTACACAGTATTCAAGATGTGGGCACATCATGGATTTATATAAGGGCAATAAGATACTCTCCGTCTTATTCTCTATCCCTTTTTAAATGATTCCTAACATCCCATTTGCTTTTTTGACTGCCGCTGCACACTACGTGGATGTCTTTAGAGAACAATCCAAGATGACTCCAAGATCTTTTTCCTGATTAACTGTAGCTAAATTAGCCCCCCATCATGTATAGTTGGGATTATTTTTTCCAATGTTCATTACTTTACATTCATCCATATTTACCCATCCACTCAAGATACTATGTCAATGGGCATGTTGCAAGTTTCTGGATAAACAAAAAATATTTCTGTGCTTAAATCAGTGATATTCAGTGTGATAAATTCAGGATGATTCATAGAAGACTTCAAATGTGGACTCATCCTGAATGGTACTCTGATTATTTTAAATTAAAGGAAAATAATCCCTTCATTGCTGCATTCTGCAATTATGAACTTTTTTTTCTTCCAGAGTTCCATCTACAGCAGGATTCTTCTTTCAAAAGTGAAATCAACCCTCTGACCTCACAATCCTCTCCATGGTAATCATTTGTACGGTCACTAGATTAGGAATTTGAGGATTTATACTAAATGACGATTTTTCATGCCAGTTTCCCAAGGAACACACACAAGAGAAGTGAAAAAAATGAACGTGCTAAGCATTGAAATATCTCTAAAATTCATAGAAATCATAAAAGCATTGGGCTAACAGGGATCTCAAGAGGACATCTACGTCCAGCCCCCCTGCACTGAGGCAGGACAAAGTATACCTAGGTGTTTATCTAACCTGTTCTTAAAAACCTCCAATGACAGGGATTCCACAACCTCCCTTGAAAGCCTATTCCAGTGTTTAACAATACTTATAGAAAGTTTCTCCTAATATCCAATCTCCCTTACGTCAGATTAAGCCAATTACTTCTTGTCCTTCTCGTATGCAAGAACACAAGAATAGACATATTAAGTCAGACCAGGGCTCCATCTAGCCAAGCAGGGGGCAAACTACGGCCCCAGGGGCCACATCCGGCCCTTCCCTCTGGCCCCTGAGCTCCTGTCAGGGAGCAGGGTCAGGACAGGCTTGTGGAGGAACCAGCCCAACTCCTCGGCGGCACGGTGAGCGGGGCGGAGGCTAGCTCCCATACAATTTCTGTACCCATTGTAGCTGCAGAACAAAAAAAATTTGCCCACCCCTCATATAGCCCAAAATCTTGTCTTCAAACAGAACATTGCACTATATCGAGTGATCCACCCCATCATCCAGTCCCAGTTTCTAAGCAGCCAGATGTTTATGGACACCCAGAGCATGGGGTTGCTTTCTTGGTCATCTTGGCTCTTGGAGAACAATTGATCACCATCCTCTCTATAAACAGCCCTTAACATATACACTATCAGACTTCTACTATTTTGAAAGCTTTTCAAAGTGAAATCAGTAAACAGATGACCCAGATGTACCTCATTTGTGCAAAGAAAAGCTGTGTCCGAGTTAACTGCAGTGTGCCATTTGCAATGAAGCCCTGTTTCATCTGAGTGGTAAGGGGTTTTATGCAGTACTTTCAAATTACAGCCCTGAAGAGGAGTGAACATACTGAGCAACACAGTTTGAATAAACCCTGGATTTACATTTAATTTAGAAAGGGTGTTCTGTTAACTGTGAGAGGACAATTAGAATAAACTGAAACAAAATGTGTGAAATTTCTCACAATTTCACATGCCATTACAGCAAGTGCAGACACACGTAACAGCTGGTCAATTTACCTTACAATCTCAGTTATTAAACATTACCTGCAGGTCCATTAAACTGCTTTTCTACTGGAAACACTATATAAATTACTTACTACTCTCAACACAGAGGATTAAGTTGACCTTTCTCTAGGGCATGATATTCCAACTCAGAGCCACTGAAGTATGAAGCCAAAATGATATTAGCTATTCTTATAGTATCAGATTTCACAGCTGCACCTTTAGTGAGTGAGTTGGGGAGTATCCTAACCATTACCCATGTTGCTTCCTTATTATGATCACTATGGAGTTAATAGCCATTTATATTAAAAAAAACCCTACAAATTGAAGAGATAAAACAAATGTATAAGGGAGCTGAATTCCTAATCAAAGCAAGGAAATGATCGAAAATTAAATTGTTTTGTAATTCTCTTAGTGTTGCTATAATTAACTGCTAAATGTATTTTATATGCACATGTTTTATCTTCCATCCATATTCTATAGATCAACTAATGGAAAATGAACGCACTATTAGACCACTGTTTTTAATTTGACATCTAGAAGAATTAAAACATTGAGAACTTGATCAAACAGAGGTTCATCACTGAGAAAAGCTTGCCTTTTGGCAAACAACTTGTTAATTATGCAAATTTCAATAATTATATGTTAATTAAATTATTTTTAAAATCCATCATTACAGCCAGAATAATTATTTGATTTAATATGCTCAGATCTTTGTAAAATACAGAGGATGAAAAGATGTTTGTTGCTATTAAAACCTAAAGTAAAACTCTATTCCTGCCTCAGACACTTGCATTTGGAAGGTACAAAGCCAAAGCTAATCTTCTTCCACTAATAAACTTGCATGCCTTTTAATACCTGAACTCCCATCAAAGGACTTCAGCTAAACTGTTCTGTAGCCAGAGCTCTCAAATAGGCTGGCTCCGCTCCTGCAAGACTAAACACTCAGTGTAGAAGGTGTAGGGGAGAACAGGCACTATACCCCGGCCATGGGAATGAGGTGTATAGGTAGGACCAAATAAATAAGGGGTGTAACTCCATCACCCATGAACAGTTCTCAGAATCTTACTCTTCCCACATAAGGGCTGTGCGAAGATTACTACAGTCCCAGGGAAGCATAAAACTTGTTGAAGCAGCATGAGGCTTGCAGGGGAAGTTAATGGGGAGAAGAGATCTTCACCCCATTGACTTGTTTCAAAACAGGAGATTAATTCAGGCTGCTTATGTGCCCTCCTCCTTTACTGTCAATTAGTTGACGACACCACCCATATTGATCCTCTTCCACACAGAGGGGAGGCATCACTGTCAGCCAGAGGTTGGGAGGCACTCCATATCTTGGATGTGAAGGTCACTGAGGAGCGGGATACACTCTTCAGGAAGTACAGAAGGGTCTACAATTGTGGCAACCAATGAGCCTGCACATCACTCCAAAGGCTTCATGGAGCAGCCATCAGAATGAGGATTTAGCACTTGACTCCATAAGTTATGTCTATTTGACTGAGAAATAGATTTTATTTTCTTAATTTCTATGTAAGCATCACAGTTTTTATTCTATATTTTTATAGAGCACTGCACAATGGGATCCTTGTCCACAACTAGGGCTCTGAGGTGCTATGATTACATGAACAAAAACAACCACAGTAAGAAAGACACCTGGAAAACTGGATTCTTTGCTTGAGGTAGTAACCTACAAGCGTGCACGCAGGTGGCACATGTACCACTGGTAGCTTTCAAGCAACGTTTTTTTTAAAGCTGCCTGCTCTGAACATTAACAAAGGATAATTATTTTAGTGGATTTTTGAGTGGAGGGAGAAGTGGAGAGATATTGACATTTATTGAGTGAAATCAATCCTCCCAAGCCTACAAGAAACCAGTGGCCACCCCACCGACTGGAATCAAAATTGTAACTGGAAGTAAACAGCTAATTTGGGTGCAAGTAAGCAAAACTACGTGATATGAAACAATAAGTTTGTGGGAAAATGGAGTACATGAGATTCTTCCTTTTCATAGGCTGTTGAATCACTTGTTCACAAAACAGACAGACAATCTATTATAAATTACCAATTAGATGTATCTAACAGTATGACTAAAGAATGGACAAAGATTACTAAAACATTCTGGACAATTATGAAAAACTAGTTTAGAAATGGGTATTACAAACATGCTAACTAATATGGTGAATGTCTCGCCCCAATTTCTTTGTGGCCCGCCCTCTGATTTAACTTGATATTGCCAGGATATGCTGCTCCCATGTACACGTTCTTTAAGAGTAACAGAAATGCTGCTCCTGAAACTTAAATCAAGTAAATTAAATGACAACTGTTGATCCTATGTAACCTGCAATAGACTATATGCAGTTTTCTTTCACTGGTACACCATTTTGTAACAAGCTGACCAAAGCATTTCAGTTTAAAATATATTCTCTTCTGTGATAAATTATGCTCTGTATCGAAATTTAAATTAGGAGTTCACTCCTAAACTATTGTTAGAAAAAGGTATTCAGAAAAAATACCTTGTCAACTGTGCTCTCAGTTAAGAGTGTAAGCTTCCAGACTGACCTGTGCAGTACAGCATTCATTCAGTCATCTTGCTTTGATCAGCACTAGAATAGACAAATATATCCAAGGAAAGAACTCCTGCACAATACTGCTAGAAGCAAAAATGCCTTCTCCAGCATTTAGCTCTTGAGGCTCAGTATGACTGAGGCTGTTTACACTATGAGCTAGAGATGTGATTCTCCTGTTGTGTAAACCTACTCATGTTCGCTCTCATCGCCTGCAGCCAGTGGGTTTATATTCCACACAGCTGAGCTGTGCCTCTGCTGCTGCTACCAGTGATACTGTGGCTACGCTGCTATTTATAGTTGTGGTAGCATAAATGTGTGTACCAAGCAGGGGAAATCACACTCCCAGCTCGTAGTTTAGACATAGCCTGAGGGCTGAATACGTTCATCTGAGACTCTGTGAATGTGTGAACAGTCTGGATTTTTTGTGCTAGGACTTGGAACATGCTTTGCCTGGATGTTTGTTTGATGCAGCTTTAGTGTTGTAAAAAGCTTTGAAGTTACAGAATCAAAATCTTTTTTTTATAATGGCAGGGAGAGATTCCAAATACCAGCATTCCTGTCTGACCCCCCCCCCCGCCCCCGGTCCATTTTAGGAACCCTGATTTTAAGGAATGTTCATCCCGTAACAGTTTAAGCTCAGTATCAGTCAGCATTCTGACGTCCCGATGCACTCCATTCAAAAAGAAAAAAAAAAAAAAAAAAGAATTGAGCACTACTCTGCAATTAGTTAACAGGCAAACACAGGTCTATATTTAGCTGCTACATCAGATACATCCTCTGTGGTCACTGATTTAGCCAGAGTGATTGTATCACTCACAAAATTACTTTAAAACAATTATCAACTCTCCAAACCTGAATGCAAACAAACAGCTATTGGAGTAATAAATATGAATAGATACAGTTGCATGGGCAAGTTAGAATGGTGAAAGCATCATAGCATGGCTTCCACTTGATTTAATTTGCCTTTGCTCCTCCTTGTAACCTTCTGTGTCAAATGGATTGGCACCTCAACAAATTTGTGGAGAGGCAAAGAATCGTCATATCTGAGCAGCTTTGCAGATTGAGCAGCAAAGGTACTTTTGGTTTCATAACTTCCACCTAAATATATCAAACCTAACAAATTAGGCAAATTGTATCAGTGAACAGATAGCTCATTGTGATGTGAGCTATATACAAGTATTGGGGTTTTGGATTACTGCACTATCATCATGGTTCTAAAGCACGTGCCAGGAAAGTTAGATTACCATAGCTAGGTCCCTAGAGAACTTCAGGGAGACTCTGCCTATTCTCTCCTCTTACATGATAGAGGAGTGGGGTGGGGAGAAGGGGTGGCAGTTGTCATAAAAGCTTTTTCACCATAAAAAATTACACTATCAAAGAAAGGTTTTTAACGGCACAATCTATATAAGTAAATTTTGAAAAATTCAGATTACAGGATATCACAAGATAAATTGGTGAGAAGGAGATTACAATTCATGAACAGGATATAAATGTAATTCTGAACACCAAATATATATATATAATTAAGATGAATCAAACCAGCAAGCTATTACATCCGTAATAGAAGATAACAGATAATTAAGTTTTCAGTAGCTCCATAGTTTATATTTGGTTCCAGAACAAATAGAAATCCATTTTTCATCTATACAATAAAACTCCAGGATTATCAGTGTCACTCGAAAGCCCAGAATGTCTGTTGAGTCAGTGTGAAGCGATGCAAACAGCTACAAGCACCGCTGAGAACTCTTCCTTTTCAAAATATCACCAACTTCAGTCCCCACTGGGATTCAGAGTTTTACCATCCAACTTTCAATTTCTTAGCCATTTTCAACTCCTTTATTCGCAATTCATTGTCAGCACAGACTTTCAACTACTAATATTAAATATACACCTAAAATGCGCATAGTACATACGTTTGGTCTGTAATCCTAATTGTGAAGACTGTCACCCAATTTGCTGTTTCCCTATTCCTTGTAAATTAGGCTGTCATCTGGCAGAAATCACTGACTCTATCATTCATCTTTTTCCTACACTCCACAATGAGATAGTGAATATCCCATTTGCATTCTGATCCCTTAAGAGTTACAGCCATCCAGTTCTCTGCCAATTTTCATTCCATCTAATCCGCTCTCTTTTTTATGTTTATTTTTTCCTTATTTTGTCTCTCACATTGCTCATGGTAGGAGACTCTTCCATCAGTGAATCTATGAGGCCAAATTACATGTACTTCTGTGGCTGAGCACCTTTTTCTCATGCCAATATTGACGCATCAGATAGAAACAAGTCTCTTCCAGCCCTCAAATCAAAGATGTACAGTATCAAATCAAAGATAATCAACTCACAACATAGAACCAAACCAAAATACAACCAAAACATACAATACCAAAATAGAACAGAGCACCATAGGAGCAGAAAAAGCTGAGGCTGCCTGAGCCTGCAGCACTATGTGCCACCTCCTCCAATGACTGGCTATATTGGTAGCTAATGCAGGAGCAAAGATAGAAGACTACCAGCTTTCAGGGTCCTATCACTTTCCCCATGGCCACAAGAGCATGTTTATGGAGTGTGGAACTGGGCTCATGATGCTCATATTGACCACATTTTTCTCTTCTGCACACCCATTTCTTCCTCCTTTGTGAACAGTTGGAGATACATTGTCCCTTAATGACACTGTCTAGCCTCTTCTCACTGTGACATCTTTTCCTTTCTGTGCCCCAGCCCCATCACACTCAGAGTAGGCCTAGCAACTAAGTTTTTTGTTTGTTTGTTTTAAGATCTGGGTAGCCAGACTTCTAGGAAATTGCATTAGATTAAATATAGAGAACACCACAATTCAGCTGT
Source organism: Dermatemys mawii (assembly GCA_007922305.1). Classification (NCBI taxonomy): domain Eukaryota; kingdom Metazoa; phylum Chordata; order Testudines; family Dermatemydidae; genus Dermatemys; species Dermatemys mawii. Next base: position 852,137 of record ML677362.1, on the reverse strand, counting down.
TATCCTAAACATATCGTGGCAATCCCTCAAATTCGAGGATGACCTCTTTCACAAGTTTTGATGTGTTCTTTGGTGACTGAGGAGTCCAATCCTTTAGCCACAGGCTCGTTGGCAGACATTGCAGGTGGTGTTGGAAGACAGGATTTGGCCATAATTGCTGCATGACCATCGTCTTTCCTGGTATTTTTCTGCAACCAGAGTAAGGCGATTTTCCTCAAAAGTGGATATTCTCTTTCTGATAAGTTTTCACCAGTTATCCCTAGTCTGGACTGCTGTCTCCCAGTGTGTGGTGTCAACGCGACATCTCTTGATGTTTATCTTGAGAGTGTGTTGAAAGCATTTCTTTTGACCTCCCCGTCTCTTCTCTTCTTTGGTGAGTTGGGCACACAGCAACTGTTTTGGTATGCGTACATCAGGCATGCACACACAATGCCTGTACCACCTCAGCTGGTGCTGGATAATCAGGGCCTCAACACTGATGCTGTTGGCCACTGTGAGGACATTGACAGTGAAATGATCCTCCCAATTTATGTTGGGGATTTTCTGAAGAAAATGCTGGTGCTGGTGTTCCAGGCTTTTCAGGTATTTTCTATAGGTCACCCAAGTCTTGCAGCCATAGAGGAGAGTTGGGATTACCACTGCTTTGTAAACTAAAAGTCCAGTATATATTCTGATGTCATGATTGTTGAACACCTGGTGAGACAGTCTGCCAAAGGCAAGGCTGACAAAGAATTCTGTGCTGGATTTCAACATCTAGGTCTGCCCTCTGTGAGAAATGGCTGTCAAAATAAGCAAAGTGTTATATATTTTCCAGTTCTTTGTCGATGTAGATCTTCCTTGCTGGGTCTGATGATTGACTGGGGACTGACTGGTGGAGAACCTTTGTTTTGCTGATGTCCAAAGTTGGTCCTAGGCTTTTGTAAGCTTCAGAGAAGCAATTAAGGGCTGTTTGTAGATCCTCCTTTGATTGTGCAACTACAGCACAATCATCTGCATACTGGAATTTAGTTGTTGCCGACATTACTTTAGTTCTGGCATGGAGACAAGAAAGGTTGAGGAGGTTGTTGACAATCCGACTTTGAAAGCCAATGCCCTGTGGCAGAGTGTCTTGGATTAAATGTTTTCATAGCTGCTAAGAAAATAGAGAAACGTGTGGGTGCCAGTAAACAACCTTGTTTTACGCCAGTTCGGATGACAAAGGGCTCAGAGGTAGAGACACTGCATAGGATGGATGCAGTCACCTGGTTTTGGAGGACTCTTATAATGATGATAAATTTGCTTGGGCAGCCAAACTTTGACATGATTTTCCACAGAGCTTCACGGTTGACAGAATCAAAGGCTTTGGTCAGATTGGAAAGTACTTCCTCTGCAAGAGGAAGTAGGCGATTCAGTAAGATTCTAGCAAAGATCTTCCCAGCAATGGAGAGGAAAGAAATGCCTTATAGTTGCCACAGATGGCCTTGTCCCCCTTTTTGAAAATGACGACAATGTTAGCATCATGTAAGTCAGCAGGGATTCCTTCGGTGCTCCAGATTTTGAGGAGCACCAAGTGAAGCTTGTTAGTCAGTGTTTCTCCCCACACTTTCAGTACTTCAGCTGGTATGCCATCAGGAGCTGGTGCTTTATTGTTCTTCATTTCTTAAACTATTTTGCAGACCACCTCAGGTGTTGGTGGATTGGAAAGAGTATCCCAGATTGGGTGCTGAGGGAGAGAGTCGATGGTGTCATCGATCACAGTTGATTCTCGACTTAGAACAGGGGCCAAAAAGTTTGCCCACTCAAGGACTACATCTGGGTGGGGAAATTGTATGCAGGGCCATGAATGTACGGCTCAGGCAAGGAACGTGGGGCATGGGAGGGGGTGCAGGAAGGACCTCAGGGCAAGGGGCTGACTGTAGGAGGGGTGCAATGTGTGGCAAGCAGCTCAGGGCAGGGGGTTAGGGTGCAGGAAGGGGTGCAGCAGCGGGTCAAGACGGAGTTAAGGGGCTCAGGACATGAGTTTGGGGTATGGACTGCAGATGGTGTCCAAGGTGCAGGCTCCCGCCCAGCACTGCTTATCTTGAGCAGCTCTGGAGTGGCAGTAGTTTGCAGAGGGAGTAAGGCATGCTCCTTGCCTGCCCTGGCCCCGCACTACTCTCAGAAGTTGCCAGCATGTCTGGCAGTAGCTCCTGGGGGTGGGACGGGGCAGGTAGCACTGTCTCGCGCTGCCCTCGCCTACAGGTACCATCCCCGAAGCTATCATTGGCCGCCATTCCCTATTCCCAGCCAATGGGAGCTATTGTGGGCAGTGCCTGAAGGCAAGGGCAGTGCACAGAGCCCTTTGTCACCCCCAGGGGCCACAGGTACATGGTGCCAGCTGTTTCTGGGAGTGATGCAGGGCCAGGGCAGGCTCCCTGCCTGCCTTAGCTCAACTCTGCCTCAAGGCTGGCAATCCCACAGCCTGGACTGAAAGCCCTGATGGGCTGAATCCAGCCTACAGGCTATAGTTTGCCCTCCCCTGATTTTGAAGCTTTTGATGTTGTTCCTTCCAGTGCTCCAAGATGGATTTGTTACCTTTAAGAAAGGTACTACCGTTTTCTGGATCTGAGAGGTATGAGGCCACATGAGCGTGGTCCGTACAGAGTCTGTGTGTCTCAAAATGTTTGAGGCACTTTTCTAGCTCCTTCCCCATGTGGGATGAACAGAGGGGTTCCTAAAAAGGCCTACTCTGTCATAACCGCTGCTGCTGGAAATGCCCCTCTACCCCAGTCCAGGGGTACATGACGACCATCTTGTGGTCTCCTTGGGCAGCCACGGTCTTCTCTTTGGGCTGCTACCTTGATGTGGAGAAGCTTGTGTATACTTAAGGCCCTAAGAACAATGCATCTAGAGTCCTGTACTCCTGGTAGGGTCACCCATGGCAGTAAGGTCTAAGGCAAGGTACCAAAGTGCAGACCAACACAACACAACCCAGTACAAGACCTCAACGGCAGAACAGGCGGACGAATCAGGATCACCTCTCAACAGATGAAAGCTGCAATGGAGGAGAAACCCTCCAGTCGTCTTGGATCTCTAGACACAGGTGCCTCTCCCACCAAGATCTGTGTGGCTGCTGGTGCGGAACAGCTCCCCCATATTAAACTGAATACATCTCTCAGTTTAAATTAGTGGTCAGGCACCAGAAAACTCATAAATCCCATAATCATTGTCGCACTCGGTCACTGGATTATTCACACCCCTGAGCAACGTAAATTATACTACGCGCCAGCATAGACAACACTATGTCTAGTGCAAACAGCTTCTCCCACCGACATAGCTGTTGCCTCTCACGGAGATGGAATTAAGCCCATGGAAGAGATCTCTGCCATCGACTTAGATTGTCTCCACAAGCACTACAGTGGAACAGCTGGATCACTGTAAGTGTGGTAGTGTAGATGTAGCCCAACAGATCTCCCTGGTTTTTAGACACCCTGCACTAGACAGAAGGGGACACAAACTTAAATGCCAGTGATTGAAATCTACTGCAGACAGACTAAAAACAAAATTTCTTCACGCGTAGAAATTCTTCCCCCTCCCATCTCCAAGAAGCTGCCAAATCATAACTATAAGGAGCTATTCAGGTTGGTAAGTGCTTCATTAACCCTGTCTACACTCAACAGCAGAACGCAGCACCAAGACTGAAAAATTATCTTCCTGCTTAACTGAAAAGATTATCCACATTTACAAAGAAGGTTGTAAGGATCATGGCTGCATGGATCCATTCCTTCCTATGCAGGGACGTAAGCACAACCCATCTCAATTCCTTGAGTTTAGCCCATTCACTCCGTAAGGAGTGTTTGATAATCTCAAGGAGACTACCAAAGACCTGCAAGTTCAATGTACATCCCTCCAGGTTGGTGACAAAATCATGCACAACTGATATATCTCCTAATTGAAATAATCAATGTCTTATTCAGTGAAGCAGTCTTCCTTTTCTCCTTTAAAAAAGCAATACTGTGACCAATAAGGAAGAAATCCCACTCGGTATATACTGGACTGACTATGCACCACTCCACATCAAGTTAGCCATAAGCTACTTTAAAATTCATCTAGAGCCAGCACCTATCCTAAACTAGAACAATCCAGAGATTTAGGCCAGGACATGGAACAGAAACATTAATAGCATTGATAATCAATCTCTTGCTGTCAATAGACAGAGGGCCAAGATTCCACTGAGCTCTCATGTAGCATCATCCACACATAATGCACCACAAACAATGACTGTATCATATTTGGCAGATTTGGCCTCAGACATGCATACTTTTGTCTTCATCTGGCTGGACTACAGTAAATGCTGGACATGAAGTTATGAGTCTGCAGAAAACTCCCAACTAGTACAGAAGGAGTCTGTTTCCTTAGCAACAGAGGCTACTGCAAGCACATCAGACCTATCGTCTAACCTGGCTTCTCACAGAATATCATGTCAAAATCAAGGTCTCAGTCCTTGTTTTTCAAAAAAACTGAATTGTTTGGGTACCTGGGAGACACCTAAACCTTAGGAATAAGGACAATTGATAATTCAGTCACATTGGAACTGCCTACTGCAAGGGTTATGCTCATCGCAGAGAACGAGAGTTTTCTGAGGGACCAGTCCAGGAGTGTGGAACAAACTCTTTTCGGAACTTAAAATTCACCCAACTTCACCACCATCTTATACAAGTTAAAAGCACACTTTTTGGATCTTACTTTTGCTAATATAAACACACAGCAGAGTGTACCTATATTAAATAATAATGCCCTCAACACAAGTTTCCTTCAGGGAAAAGAAGAGAAAGAATAAACTACGTGACAGATTCTAGTCAAATTGATTAATTCACTTCTGGTCACAGACTACGGTGATGCAGAATTTGTAAAAACCTGAAGAGAACAGAATTAAAAGAATTAGAAAACAGTGTCCACCAGTGTTCAAAGACTTTGGGCTGATAGTAGCTTTGTTGGTACCTAGTACCCTCCTGAAGGTCTGAAAATACCCCCAAACAATTCTTATAAGATGCAGAACTCTTGATAGATTAAACATTTCTAGAAGTGGAACATAAGTCAGCATGGTTTCCAGGGGGTTAAGAATATTATTTTCCATGCACTTAAGTACCATTTTACTTCAGGCAAATTTTATAATTCTTGGAACCTCCAATGAATAAACATTAGCCTGAGTACTTTACTACTAAGGGACAGAGCTCTTTTTAGAGAGAGAGAGAGAGAGAGAGAGAGAGAGAGAGAGGGAGTCTTCATAGAGTGCATTGGTGTTCTTTTTTTAACCTTTCTTACTATAAATTTGAATCTGTTCTCTTTTGCATTACCTTTGCTGTCCTGTGCAAGTAAAAAAATTGTATGCATCATTTTCACACACACACAGAAACAGTACATTAGAAATTAAGCAATATATAAATAAAATAAACCTAATAATACTGAAAAGAACAACCTAGAATTCAGTCAAGTATGAATACTTGAAATGAGAGGCTCTCACTAGAGGAAATCATTTGGAGCCATAGTGCTTAGTATAAAACAAGTTATTCTACCTTTCAGTACAGGGCTATTGCAATTGATTAGAGTATGAGATTAGAATTCCCAGAGCTATGCCTGGGTTGACCTTTATACGGTAAAAATATATATTGATTTTCTTAGTCTCTTTCCCATGTATAAATAAAATGAAGAGGTATTTTATACATAATATTTTTATATAAAAGTATTAATCACACCCAGGTCAGCAAAAATTCCTCTCTATGGAAGAACTTCTAGAATTTTTTACTATGGAAAAATACAGTGTATTTGCTGTGTGTGTGTTCTTGAACTCTCTCTCTCCCGAGAAGGTTTAGACATCAGGAAACATTTATTCTGCAGATTTCCTTAATAGGGAGGTATGCCATTGCTTCAACAGAATAGGAACTGGTATAGAGTTCATTCCTGGCCCCTAGAGAGAAGGCTACGTATTGTTGGGTCTTTGGCAAGGTCTGATTTAAAAGTCTGAATAAACCAAATGAAATAACTCCATAATCAGATGTGTCTCAGAACAAACTTGAACTCTGTTTCAGGCAATGGGGACAGAGGGTGATCGTCAATTTTATACACTCTTCCGAAATTGCAGCAATGGGAGCTAGGAGAAAGGAATCTTAAGATAAGTGAATTTGGGATTTTTTTTTGGGGGGGGGGGAGGAGGACAGTGTTTAAAGTATTTTAAGACGACCTATATGTGAAAGCACAGTATGCTAAGGGTTTGCTAGATAGTCATAACTGAAAGTTTATTAGAATTTAAAACCATTAATGTTTTCCCTGTCCCATTCCCATGTTTGATTTATAGCAATCAAGATACTTCACATAGGTAGGTTCGTAGTTCTACAGCCACATTCCTAGGAGACAGACAGGTAGCTGTGCCTTAGTTTGATTAGGCTCTAGCGAGGTTGCTGTAGAACACTGAATCATTTTCACGTTAGCTGCTGATGTTTGGGGGAGAGGTGTAGTTTTCATCCTCCTGCCCACAATAAGTTATACATTAAAATGTCTTTTTAATCCTTTTATTAATACTTATCACCTGAATCCTCATCTGAGGTGCCTCAGGGTTCTGCTTTACCACAACTATTGACCTGAAAACTTTCTTCAACTGCTAAGGAAGATCTGGGTGGCAGTGCCATCAATATTCTGCTCCAAGTCTCCATTTCTTTGGATCTAGCTGGTACAGATATTTAGCTTTCCAAATATCTGGCCACAGATAGGTCTCGTGCATGAAAACTAGCCAATTAAGGTTCTAACCCAGGGGTGGGCAAACTTTTTGGCCTGAAGTCCACATCAGGGTTGCAAAATAGTACGGAAGGCCAGATAAGGAAGACTGTGCCTCCCCAAACAGCCTGGCCCCACCCCCTATCTAACTCCCTCCCACTTCCTGCCCTCTGACTGCCCCCCCCCCCCCGCAGCATGGCTGCGGGGGAGGGATGAGGAAGCCTCCCCGACCAGAAGCTCAGGGGCCGAGCAGGATGGTCCTGCAAGCTGGATGTGGCCCACATGCCATAGTTTGCCCACCCCTGCTCTAATCAGACAAGTGTCTGCTGGAGGAGCTATAATTCATAACTTAGAGGATTTTACTGGATCTCTGACTGCTTCTTACTGTCCAGATAACTTTCCCCATGCTAGCCTGTACAACCTTTCCTGTTGGATGTGGATCTCATCCACCAGAGTATTATATCGTGCAAAATGACTGCCTGACTAGTTAGCAGTGTTTCCACATAGTGCTCCAGCGGGTTGCAATGGCTTCCAAAACACTTTTGGGTCAATTCAAAATGATGATTATGAGCTATAAAGCCCTTTTCTTGTTTGGGTCCTGGTTATTTTAGGGTATGTTTATACAGCCTGTGGCAGTGAGCCTCCTAGACCAGGCTGACAGACTTCGGCTAGTGGGGCTTTCACCAGTGCTCTGTAAATAGCTGTGTAAATAGTGCTTTGAAGTCATGGCTTGGGCTGGAGCTCAGGTTCTGAAGCAGGGGGTTGGGGGAGGCATGAGTGGGCTTCACGGCCCAAGCTGCAACTTCAAAAGACTGTCTACACAGCTGTTTTTAGAGCACTAGTGTGAGCAGCACTAATCCAAGTCTATTGACCCAGGCAGAGAGGTAGATTATGTAGACATATCCTTTGAGACCTGCCTCTCTATGAAACTGTGATTGTTCAGAGCAGGTTTGATGCTTGAATTAACAGTCCCTACTTATGTATCTCTGGGAGCTGCTGGGAGGGCACTCTCAGTGAAGGGTACAAATGTGAAACTGCTTTCCCTTATTTGCCTCCAAATTTGTTGACCTCTGGGCACATTGCAAGGCCGATCTACCTTTCCAGGAGTCTGAGGAGATATTTTAGGGACATGGGGTCTTGTTCGTGATTTTGTTGTGTTAAATTTTATATTGTACTCCTAGTGTAATTAAGATAGGTGCCATATCTAAACTGAACAACAAAACGGAAATCATAGCTGCTTCAAATGAGAAATTCACAACAGAAGGACATAAAAACAGATCCCATCAATATGAATATACATATTTAAGGAAATAAGTGCATTTGAAATAGATGATTTATATCTGATTTAAGCAGTACAAGCTCTGTGTTGTTATTAAGTTATTTCTGTGTATCAAGCTGCATAAGCTAGTATCGATTTCTAGCATATCATACAACAAAGTAACTTTGAGGCACATACATTTCAATATCTGCACTAGGAGAGCGATGATAGGAGTCTGAAAAGTTTAGTTTAAGATCGTGCATTTACCATGTGAATAGTTTATTTATTTATTTATTTTAACTAAGTCTGACCGATAACTTTCCAGTGGTGCTTCCCATGAAGAGATCCTTACTGGAGTCTTGTCCATGAATTAATATGGAGCAAGACAAAATCATGCAAGAGCAAGCGCCAAATGGAATTCACTGCTCTAATGTACACTTCTGAGTTCCCCAAGGCAACTCAGCTTGATATTTGTTTTCAAGATCTGAATTAAAAACTTGGAATAAGACCCGATACAAATTCTTATCCTTGTGCCAACTCGACAGGAGGGAGGGAAAGGTTTGTGTGTCAGGTTAACAAATTAAATTTCTACCAAGAAGATTTCTAAATTGAGCAAAAAAAACTGGTTAATGGGATCTGTCCAAGAGTCAATAGCTTCCTCAATGCCCTTGACACAGCACAATGCATCAAACAGACCTAATATGCTCTCACAAATGTCTCCAGCATTATGATACTGTCACCTTTCCTTTTCTACCCTCACCTTTCACTCTCCCATTCATTCACTGTCACGTTCAATACAGCTGATCAACTGTTACTCCACTGGCAGCAGCATAGGGAGATTTCCATTTAGAACTGTCAAATCAGTTGGGGATGTACATTTCAAGTCATACTCAGCAAGTCTTTTCCTCCCTTTTTAAAGCTGTAAAGTACACACGATTGGGAAAGCCACTGACAGAAGAGACTATGAAGGAGAGTACAGACCCTGCTTAAGTTCATCCAGGACCCTGGTAAGAAGTCTTCACTGCCTTGAATCACTGCACAGAGTGACAATATGCACTGAAGTGCTTAATATGTATTTATACATATATGTGCTGAATAAGCATCGGTTTTGATAGAATTCACAAGGTTAGTGTTACAAATACTTGGTCTACAGATGTGGTGGCTTTTTCAGAATATCTGTGTATCTGTCCAAGATTATAGCTGGAATCCCATTCTATTTCAATTTACATCAAATCTTATATCGCAAAGCTAGTAAAAAAAGGTTATTTTGTTTCAGCCTAAAATTTCAAGACTTGCAGTGCCACAAAAGTCAATGGCAGGTGGGAAAGAAATAAAAGTGAATGCCTAATCTCAGAGTGTCTTCAACTAAGGTACAAATCTGGGGATAGCGTGGAGTTGTGCCTGCTTCTATGAAAGTTACTGGAAATTGTCACTGATTTCAGTGGGAGCAGAACTGAGCCATAAGAGAATTCAGGGAGTTTGAGAAACACTTCAGTATTCCCCATATTTACATCATGATTAGCTACTCCAGTTTGCTATATCCTCAGTATTCAGTGCATGTTCCGCAAACTCTCCAACAACGACCTCTACACTAAGGCCAACCTAATATCAGAATTAAAAATCCCAAACATGGGAGGATATGCATCATGTCATGTCTAATGCAGACTAAGTCCCATGGAATGAAGCAGTCTCTCTCGCTCTGCAAAGAGCAACATACTGGTGTACAACTACTAACCATACAGAACAAAGTAGCAGCAGCTTCAGTACTTAACTTTTGACTTGTAAGTGGGTAAAGATAGTCTATTCAGTTACATCCCTTCCTTCACCACACTTCCTGTTCAGATAACAGTAAGAGAATATTATGCATTGGACTCCAAATAAGAGGGAGGACAGTGGGATAGGGACTCAGGAGATGTGAATTAAGTTCCCAACTCTGCTGCAGCCTCTCCCATGTGATCTTCGGCAGATCACTTAATCTATCCTGTGCCTCAGTTCCCCCAACTTGTAAATATGAAGATCATTCCGACTAGAGCTGGTTGGAAGATTTCCCAACAAAAAAATTTTCTGTCAGAAAATGCTGATTTCTCAAAAATTAAACATTTCATAGAAAAGGTCTATTCCAATAACATTCTCAGGAAAAAATAAAAATGCATTTTGATAATGTCAAAAAGTTCATTTTTGACAGTTTCAGAACGGAATGTTTTGATCTTTTGTTACAAAATGACTATTACAAAAAATATAGTATAAAATATGAAATTTCTTTAAAAAATATCAACATCAGACCAAAATAATTTTTTTTTTCAAAAATGTGTTTTGTGGAATATTTTCAAATTTTGTTTTCATTTCATAATTGAAAAAGTTTCAAAACAACAGAATTTCCCATGAAACAGAGAATCTAGCTCTTGCTCAGCTCTATTTGTGATCTTTGCTTTCCTGGTCTGTTGTTTCCATCTGTTTCTTTCCCCTTATATTCAGACTATAAGCTCTTCAGGACAAGAACCATCTTTTCACCATGTTTGTACATGGGTTGCACAATGGCCCCATATGTCATCACAATACAAGTGATTAAGTAGACAATAAAACTCCAGTAACTCCTTACTCAATTCCAAAAGGAAGATACCTAGTGAATACCAATCCTATAATTGGTTGATTTATTAAACCTCCAGATAAGATATTTTTATTATTTGAATAAATTTTTAATACTGATTAGTAAACCTGAAAAAATAATGAATATTTGACTTGTGATTTTCCATCACCAGTGATGCTATACTAAGCCAGCAATCTGACATTAATCCAACTCTACTGTAATTAACTAGTCACTGAATGGATTCAGACTGCTTGCAAAGAGTACACCATTTGCCAGCATAGTTTAAAATTGCACAGAAGTGAAGGTAGTGCTTTTAGTTAGTGTTCACGTGAAAACATGATAGTACTAGCATGACTCACTGACAGTTTGCAAACATTCATCAATTTAGATTTTGTTAACATTTACAATAAGGTTAAGATTGTGAATTCCTTCAGAAGACCATTTTCTTTGAATTCCCAAAACATTTATCTTCAGTTTATAAACTTCTCACCCTTTCTGTCCTGTGGAGGGAGCTCTGAGGTAAGATGTGCTCTGAGCTGTCCATCTTACTAACTCCTTTCTACAAACAGCAGAGAAATAAGAGCTCAACACTACAATCTCTGTATGGAGTATACACAATTGTAATATGGAATAAAAAGAACAATTTAATTGCACACACTATTTCCCTAAGGATACCCTTTAGAGTTAGTTACCATCATCACCCTTTAGATACCAGTTCTGACTTCATAATCCACTCTTCCCCCAGCCCAAGTCTTTTAGTCAGAAAAAAAGTCAAATCAAATGCAGGTCCAGCATTGTCAGTTTAGAATTCAGACTTATTTTCTGTTTCTTTGAACAGGTAAACATAGAGAGAGAAATATTTATTCCAGACATAGCTCAGTACATTTCCAGGGTGAACAAATTTAAACATTTAACACAGGAAAGAAAAAACACAGTTCTGAAACCCTGTTTTATAAAAGAGTTAAAAGAAAAGACCCAAACAATTTAAACAACAGATAGCACAGATGGAGGAAATGTTGCTTTAAAAATGCTAATCACATTTGCCATTTATAAGTATGTGGGGAAGGAGGGAAGAGAGAAGTATTATCAAAAATGAATTATCAGCCTAGCAAATAAATTTGAACAATTAGCTTATTTGCTCTCATATAGCGTAAACAGTAAGAGCACACTAACATTTTAATACACATCTGCTTCTCAGTGAGGTTTTATTTCATTTCACACCTAACAACGTGGATATGGATTAGGGTGAGTTTAAAGAGAGCTGGCTGCCATAGCACCTCAGATTTATAAAGAACTCTCACCACTGATAACTCAAGACAAGCACCGTATCACACATTAAAGATTAAAAACTACTATTAAAAAAAGCTACCAGTGATATGGAGATTTCCTCCTAATGCTTATTGTAACATACCAACATACTGACAGATCTGTATGTATCACTCCCTTTCTGAAGCAAAAACTAAAGAAAAGGACATGAAAGCTGTTGAGTCTGAAATAAGGAAAATATACCCAAGAAGGAGCTATCAGTAAGAGAGAATTGGCAGCACGATTCACTGCCTTTTGGAAACCAAAAGGTCACACCTTGAACTCTGCCCCTTCTTCTGTGAAGTATTCTGGTTCAGTGTATTCAGTAGCTGAAGGAAGGAGAGGATCATATTGTACAACTATCATTGCTAGTTTGTTGAAAGCAACATTTACTTATATTGAATAATAAAATTTATAGTATGATTTCAATCAAAATCCAACTGTGTGAAACTCCTGGGTTCTACAAATAGATGCAGCCCACAGAAACACACAGACATAATAATATGAATTCATGAGCATCATAGGGGCAAAAGATCATCTCATCTAGCACTCTGTTAGTGCCATATAAGTGAAGTTACCCTTTCTAGGTGGGACTTTGCTATTTACCTCTCTCCACTGTGAAAACTGACCATTCATTCCTTTGCTTCCTGTCTTTTAACTAGTTCCTGATCCATGGAAGACCTGACCTCTTATCCATGACTGCCTACTTTGCAAGTCTTTGTGAGGGACCTTGTCAAAGTCTTTCTGAAAGTCCAAGTACACTTCATCAGCTGGATCACCCTTTTTCCACACATCTGTTGACTCCCTCAAAGAATTCTAATAGACTGGTGAGGCCAACAGATCGTGTTCATTTATGTGTTTGATCATTCTGTTCTTTACTACAGTTTCAACCAATATGCTCAGTACACAAGTTAGGCTCCCCGGAGGAGCACTAGTTCAACGTGTGTGTACGTGTGTACATGAGACCACAAATGAAGGAAAAATCATAATCCTGTTTGCACTCTATTCAGAGGTGAAAGTAAGCCGGTACGGACCAGTATGGCATGCCGACAAGAGCCAGTACGCCGTGCTAGACCAGACTGGCTTCTGCAAGCCAGTGATTTAAAGTGCTTAGGGTGCTGGCAGCAGCCGGCACCCCAGGCCCTTTAAATTGCCACCAGAGCCCCACTGCCAGAGCCCCTGTGCTAACCTGAGGGCTCCAGCAGTGGGACTTGGACCGTGATTTAAAAGGGCCTGGGGCTCCGACTGCTGCAGATAGCCCTGGGGCTTTTAACTTCACCAGCGGAGCCTTGGGGTAGCAGAGATGGTCCCTGGGCTCCAGTGGTGATTTAAAGGGCCAGGTGCTCTCGGCTGCCGCTACCGCAGTGGAGCCCTGGGCCTTTTAAATTGCTGACGGAGCTCCGGAGGTTCCTGGCTGCCTCCGCTACCCCGGAGCTTAGGCGGAGATTTAAAGGGTCCAGGGTTCCACTGTGGTAGTGGCGGTTGAGAGCCCCTGGCTCTTTAAATCACCGCCCGAGGGCCCAGGGCAGTAGCAGCGGTCAGAGCCCCAGGACCTTTAAATCACTGCCTGAGCCCCACTGCAGGATCTCTGGGGTAGCGGCAGTGGGGCCTTGGGGATGATTTAAAGGGCCAGGGGCTCCCGGTTGCTGCTACTGTAGTGGAGTCATAGGCCCTTTAAATCTCCACCAGAGTCCTGGCTCCCGGCTCCAGCCGGGAGCCCATGGGGATCCATTGGTGATTTAAAGGGCTCGGGCCTCTACTGCAGTAGCGGCAGCCAGAGCCCTGGGCCCTTTAAATCCCCCTCCAGCCACCTCTGCAGCTGGTAGCTTAGGGTGATTTAAGGGACTTCCAGCTGCCGCTACCACAGCCGGAATCCCAAGCCCTTTAAAACTTAATTTAAAGGCCCCAGGGATTTAAAGGCCTTGCCTCTCCTGGTCGAGGCCATGCCTCCTTTAAGTTACTGTCACCCCTGATTATTTTAAAACAGGTCAAAAGAAACATTTCACACAAAGCAATGCACACAATCCTTAGTCAAAGCTATGTAGATGTTGTGTGGGAAGTTACAGTTGCACAAATAATCAGAGAATAAATAGAGGCCTGAAAATGCTTCCTACTTCTCTCCACCTGTTTAAGTAGGTCAAAGTGTATTTTGCAACTTTAAAAAAAAAAATCATTTCTGGGTTGAGATCAAGACATAAGTATATTCAGCCTAAGTGGATGGGTTAGAGAAAACAGACATCAAGTGATAGTGCTACAGGAGCACATCACAACAATCGGCTATAAAGCAAGCCATGGCCCTATGAGATTCTTCCTCCCTGTGGGCAGATGGCAGCTGAGATGTTGTAAAGGTCTCACAATGCAGGAGGAGAGAAAAGAAATCAGAAGTAATCAGCAAACCTCTGTCAATCACTTATGGCTCCTATTCCTAGAAAGCTCCTACTTACCTATTAATTGGAAGAGACTTTAAAAACTGTAATGTATGCACAAGCTTTTTGAGTTTATTGTTATTTCCATTTTATAAACATTTAATAAAATGAACACATAATGATGAACCATTTGGCTTAGAAAAAAGTGTCTGGCTGTTAAACAAGATAAGAAATAAGTGCAAGTCACTCCCTTGTTGATAGAGTGATATTCAGTCTCTAAAGGGTACACACACGTCACCACCCAGGCACCCCCACTGGATGGGTATACGCAAAGCTGTATTATTTTGCTGCTACTTCATCTTTGTGCGAATTCTCAATACCACTTGGTCATTTGCCCTCTGCAAGCAGGTTTCTTACATACCAAGGCACATGCAACATATAGATTAATAATATTGCCGAGTCTGCAGGATGGTAGTCCATATAGGTCTTTGCCATTTCTGATTTTTATCCTATTAACTGTATGGCTTCTGACACACTGAAGTTCTTCGTTCTATAATTCTTTTCTCAGAGAGGAACACTTCCTGCCTGATGAGGCACAAAGCCCATCCTTTCAGTAGAAATATTCCCAATCCTCCCATTATTGATCTGCATTTCAGCAACCTCTGCTAAAGGAAAAGAGCAAGGTCTTCTTCAGAAGAATGTTTCCACATGTCAGCTGGGGCTGCCATGGAAGTGAAGCAGAGCAATCACTACTCCCTCAATTCCACCCCAGAAATCTCTTGTCTCCCTTGAGACATGATTGCAAATATACATTTCTGCAGAAGAATGAGGCTTCAGGTAGTCATTTAAAATGGCTAGTTTCAACTCACAATCCAAATGAACACCTGTACTCCAGATTCTATCATCTGGTGAAGTGTAACAGGTTGCAAGAAAAACTGTGTGTTGAGAGAACCTCCTTCACCCACAGGTATCTGCAACTGCATCACTTTCTCAACAGTTTTGTGAGTAAGTATTTTAAAATTACATAAACAATTCTTACAATACTTTAATAACTGTTAGAAAGTGAAGACATCACAATGTAGCTCATGAACTATTTGAGGGGGAGAACACAAGTCTCACAATTTTGGCATCCTGACATAACCCATAACATAAATCAGCAGCTAAACTGAGCTCCAGATCATGTTCACCTTAGTCTCCGGTTTCATACTTTCTAGCTTGTACCCCACTACAAGAGTTAGATGCAACAGAGAAGAAACTGCATTCTTATTCCACTTGTAAAAAGAATAGTGCCACTCATGTCTCTTTTTATGCATTCTAATGTTAAATGCATGCACATGAGGATGACAAAATGTCACTATCAAAAACCTGAGGCCTTTTCTACGCAAGACACAATGGTTTCACTAAAATTAATTTTTAAACTGATGCAAACCTATAGCTCAGGGGTGGGCAAACTACAGTCCACGGGCCACATGTGGCCCGCCAGCCCTTTTTACCCGGCCCATGAGCTTGGGCCGGGGGGCGAAGCCAGTGGCTCCGCCTTCCCAGCCCGGGGTGCCGAGCGAGCGCAGCATGATGCAGGGCCCCGCGCTCCCAGGGTGAGGCTGAGCGCCACCTGCCATGGAGTCCTGCGCTCCCAGGCCGGGGCGCCAGGGCCAGGCCGAGCGCTGCCAGGCCCCACACTCCTGGGCCGAGCGCCGCCCACCATGGGGCCCCACGCTCCCAGGCTGGGGTGCCGGGCTGAGCACCGCTCGCCATAGGGCCCTGCGCTGCCGGGCCGCCAGGGCCGAGCCCAGTGCCGCGGGGCCCCGTGCTCCTGAGCGCCGCCCGCCGTGGACCCCATGCTCCCAGACCAGGGCTGGGCCGAGCACCAGCCGCGGGGCTCCATGCCTGGCTGAGCACGGTAGGCGGGGGCTTAGTGGTGGGGTCCTGGGGGTGGTGGTTGGAGTGGGGCTTAGGTGGTGGGTTCCTGGGGGGTGGTAGTTAGGGGTGCGGTCAGGGAACAAAGAATAGGGGGTTGGGTTCGGGGGGGGGGCAGTTAGCATGGGGGTCTTCAGAGGGGGCAATCAGGAATGGGGGGTTTGGATGGGTCAGACGTTCTGAGGGGGGCAGTGAGGGTTGATAGGGGGCAGGGCCAGGCTGTTTGGGAAGGCACAGCCTTCCCTACCCGGCCCTCCGCACAATTCTGAAACCTAATGTGGCCCTCGGGCCAAAAAGTTTGCCCACCCCTGCTACAGCTGGACACATTTACATTAGTTTAAAACTGGCTTATGTTAGTTTAGCTTGCATCTGTAAGCCAGATTTGAACCAAATTCAGAGCATCCACACAGGGTTCTTCCACTAGTTGAAATGAAGTGATTTTTAAAACACATCTTTAATTAATTGGGTGCAACTCTGGGTGTAGACCAGGCTGAAGACAAGACACCAGAAGCTGTTACAGCTGTGCTCCTTGGAAGCAGAGGAACATCCCAGATCATATACTGAAGGCAAACATAACTAGATTCATTACTTGCTGCTGCCCATCAAGCTAAAGGGAAAGAAAGCAAAGCTAAATAATGGAATGGTGTGAGCTGTAAAATATTAGAAAATAGTATGTATAGTGTCTCTGAAGACTCTCCTTGCTTTTTAAAATTGGAATGGAAAGACTACTGCAGAAGGTCCCAAGAATCTGCTCTCTCTCACCTTTGTTTTAATCTGGCCTATGTGTTCTTTGTTCTCCCGGTGCCTCTTTCTGTGCTTTTTCATGCAAGAAAGCAAGCAGGAAACAAAGAAACAAATTTACATTACAATCTCTTTAGTAGTATTCTACTTCAAGAAAGGTACTGCTTATCTTACAATTATTTTAATATTCTAGCAGAAAAGCTTTTTTTCCTTTATGTTTTAATCTGGGGACAAGAACAAATCCAGTAACAGATCATCAACATTAATCTGAGGGGAGATGAAAAATGACTTAACATTGCAGCAGGATTAATCTTGTACAATAGATCATGGAGCCATAAAACTCTTGACAAATTCATTTTTGTAACACTGTATATTCTTGCTAATAGGGCAGGGCACATTTGAGGGGCTATTAATACCTTACTGCATAACAGATATCAATGTACACAGAAAAGAACAAAAAAGGCTGCTCACGCAGTTTCAGTTCTCCCTCAGCAGTGAAATGGGGAAAAAGCAGGGTCAGAGTGGCTTCATGCAGGAAACCTCCCTCTTGCTTCAAAAATCATCAGGAAATTCACCTTCACTTTAAGCCTCTCCAGCCAAGAAACCTGAGTGAAGTACCGTAAATGGTATTTATAGAGAGGTTTTACCAAAAAGTCAATTGTAAACAGAGATCCAGAATAGAACATACCAGAGGTAGCCTTCCTAGAGGACACCTAGGCCAACGGTCCTCAATCTTTTCCGGCTGTGGCCCCCTTTCGCAGAGCATCGTCTGCTCGCGCCCCTACCTCCCGGGTATGTCCGCTGAAATACCGCCGAACAGAAAGCTTTCACTTTCTGTGGTACCAAAATAGACCACTGCCAAATTCGGCGGTCTCCCATGTGGGATTGGCAGCGGTGCCGGGGTCTCACGCACCCCCGGGGGTGGTCTCGCGCACCCCACTTGAACGACCACTGGCCTAGGCCACGTCTACACAGGAAAACTGATGACTAATTCACCACCAGTGGTCACTGGTGCAGTTTCACAGCTGGAAAGCTGCAGTGTACACAGAAGTAAAGAAATTCTTCTACTGTATTGCCTAACTCTGCTCATAGTGGAGTTATATAACTGTGGTAATGGCACCCAAGTCCCATTTATAATACTGCTTTCTGCTTGTGCTACCAGCAGCGGAGCTACACATAGAGGACACCTGTAATGAATTAAAAGGTCCCATTTTGGCTTAAATACAGCCCTAATGACATAATCCAGAGATGATGATACCCATATCATCATTTTGTACTAAAAAAATTCAAGTCAAAACAATCAATCAAATCTAAGGCAACACTGGGTCTCACATTATGCGATATTCATCACATTATTATACAATTACAGATTTACCTCACAGCGGGGCTGTGAACCTTGCTTGCAAAAGTTCTTTAAGATCCTAGTATGAAAGACGGAGTTCTATTATCACTCCCTCTTTCTCTTGTGCTGATAACCAGTTCTCCGGTTATCCTTTCCATGCTATTGACTTTTGCCACGTACCCAATATGGAAGACTACCCTCAGACTGACAAAGCCTGCTTCAAATTTTCACTCAGTATTCAACAGATTCTTCTTCATTAAATATATGTGAAAGTGAACATTTGTGCAAACTTTGGCCTTCACATGGCATATACTCTGTCAGAACTGGACTGATTTATCCAGTGGGGCAAGTCTCTCTGTGCTTGGTGAAAAGCAGCTGCACGTGTGGAAAGATTAAGATGAGCTGGGCTCAGTCTTCAGAACAGTAGCACTCCATGCCCTTCCCTCACACTGTTGCAAGAGTCATGGAAGTCCCATTTCCACTGCAGTAAAAGATTCAAATGGATAAAAACCTTTTAGAAGCAGAAAGAGTTCCCATAAACCTAGTATACAAGTGTAAAGTGACTGAAGTAAACAGCCTGTAGAAAACAACCAGGTCAAGAGAAGAATTATATTCCTGAGATTTACAGACTGCTTCTGTTGCTTACAGTGGGGTTTTAGCGCTTAAAAAAACGTTGGAAACCTTTCCCCACCCCCCGGCAGAAAGCAATCAATGAGCACTCAGGCTACCAAAACTGCCTCATAAGGTATGAGGACAGATCAGGATAATATAATACTGTTTGTTATATAGCATCCTTCATAAGATGGATCACAAAGTGTTTTTATCACAGAGGAGTTAGAGGAGACGTAACGTGTTACAGAGTATGGTCAGTGACTTGCACCATCATAAAGGAAAAAGAACATACCAAGATTGAATACAAACATAAAGCGGATTACAAGTATTAAAGATGACATAACTGAAAACCAGATAGAGGCGCTAATGGAAAAAGGGACAACTGAGGATGGTAAAGATCTGTGGGGTGCAGTCAACCATAGGATAAAGGGAAGAGGTGTGTTTTAGTCCAAGATTTAAAGACAGGAAGTCATTCAATCATTTGGAGTTATAAACTTCTAAGCAGTTAAACTGGTTTTTCATTTTTGCAGCCCTTCCAGCTTTGAAGAGAGTTCCATCTACGTATTTATTTGACCTTCATCACCGTAGTATGGGAATGCCCAAGAACCTAGAGATTGCCATGATTACTGAACAGGAGGTGAAGTGGGCAAATGCAGAGTCAAACAGCTGAGTGGATTCCATGCAGAGTTTCAAAACAGAAAAGAATGCTGAAATGGATTTAGACAGAAAGACAACAAAGGGAAGGAAAAACAGACGGCTAATTTCTGGAGTTTGGGTCAGTTTTAACAGATTTCCCCTTAACTTTAGGAAAACAGCAAAGAGAATTGCTTCACCAGCTAAATACTACTATATCATTGCAAACTCTAAAGATTTCATTACTGATCTCTTCATATCTGGTTTTTTCCTTAAGCTCCAGATTCTGAAATCATAAGACTAAGATTTTTTTAAAAAAATAAAAGCTAATTTTCCAGCCCTCGTGGTTATGCAGAAAATCTGGAAAATGTGACCCGAATACACCTAAAAAGCTCAAAAACCCAAAGGCAAAGGAAAAGACTTCTATAAACCATTTATAAATATTTTTAAAAAACAACTCATTTTATAAACCAGTCTCATGATTTTTGAAGATTTGGGGGTGGCAATATCGCTAAATCAAGAGCACTAAAAAGAGGAGCAACAGCTCTGGAGACAAGTTGTATAGCCTCACAGCAGATGCAGCATAGGCAATGGTAACAAAAGATTCCCTACACTCTTATGCCAAATAGTTCTTTAGCCACCACCTGATGGGTCAGAGTGAAGGTCATTCGCCATCTCTATTCAGTCCTCGCCCTCAACAAGATTGCCAGCAATGCTGTCACTTGTGAAGGTGTCTTTGGCAACATGGACCTCTGGCAAAAACTGTGTTTTTACCAGCAACTCATTTGCCACAAGCCCATCAACAGAAATTACTCATTACAAACCTGGGAAAGATTCAAATTCATAGTGGAAATAAAAGGCTATAGTTCCTATCTAGGTTGCAAGAGCCACACAAGTGCCTCACAAAAATAGTTTACACTGGGAAAGAAGAATGAGGGAAATCAGAGAAACAAAATCCCTGCATTTTTACCTATGCATCAAAGTGATAAACAAGCCAGACGAGGAAAGAATGCACTATAAGGTAATAAAAAGCCACATATAATGGAAGGGCAAAGCATTGGCAAATGAATTCTAAGAGAAAAAGCCGAAACTATTAGTGAAAACAAGCAATTGCAAAATACTTTGAACTGCCACACTTTTTCTATTCTAATCAGTTATCACTTTATTAAGGGATATAAAATGTTGGTAAGTTGTATGAATAATTTAGGCCCATTTTCAGTTAAGTAGTATCTTCATTAAACCATATGCTGTGAGACTTTACAGCACCTGTCCCCAACTGACAGTTCTAAGGGAAGCTGCATTGCATATCTAAAGCTCACTAGGCATTACTTTACCTGGTTTACATTTGGAAGCCCACAAAGCGGTCACCTCTCTTTGCCTCTTGGAGTGGAAAGAGAAATTTGTTTTTAAAAGGCAGAAAAATTAAGCCTAGTATTTCTAGTAGCATGTTCATAACAAGTAACTGGAAAGAAACAAGATAACTGTACTGCTAATTAAACTCAAGAATTTTGCTGTTATGATTGTATCTACTACAAGAATGACTAAAATAGCAGAGTTAACAAAAATAATACAAAATGTAAAAGGGAAACAAATTTATATCTAGAACTGATTAAAAAAATTTCAGTGGAACAGATTTTAATTGAAAACTGTTGAAATAGGAACATTTAACAGGATGTCATTTTGACAACTGAGGAAGTCAAAACGAATCATTTCAATGTTCTGTTGATTCTTTTTTGACATACTAATGTACATATTTATATATTATAGTTCATATCATAACATTTAGACCTTATTGCAACAAAATGTTTTGACAACTCTGAAAAACTAATCTGAATTTCACAGGAAGTTTTAAAATGTTAGCTTTTCATTCCGATTTAGAATGTAAACAAATTTCAAAGTGTCCATTTCCCACAGAATGGAATATTTGATTTCTAATTGATTTCTAAAGTAAACTGCTTTACTTATATCCCAATTTTCAGTCCACTGGTTATACATTATGAAACAGGAAATTACTTATATAAACCCCATCACTTAAAATAATTGAACACAGACTAGACCACACATTAGAAGATCTCTTCTAAGGAAGAGCTCTATATTAGATGGAGCTAGGTGCCTGATTAGATGACCCAAAAGTGTTTTCCATCTCTAATATCTACGAGTTTTATTGACTTCTCTCTCCCTCACTCACACAAAGGCAGAAATGAGATCACACTTCTTGCATTAGAGAACTTCTAACAAAAATTGAGTTGGAGTATAAATCATTTTGCGATGTCCTTAGGAATGAAACCATAATCTGAAGCACAGAGTCAAGTGGACAAGCACGTAGGGTCCAATTCTGATCATGCATCAGTTGCATAACTCCATTTACTTCCATTGGAATTTCTCCAGATTTAAACCACTGTAAATGGAAAAAAAGGATCTGGGCTCTTACTCTGCAGGTAAAGGTCTCCGAGTTGTGTCTAGAGGACAACTCATTACAGCTTCCCGAGAAGTCAAGCAGATTTGTAGCTCTTTCTAGCAAAATCAGTCAAAACTAAAAATGGATTGACATTCAGATTTAGTCATCTCACCCTGAAAAAGGGAAGCAGAACAAAGTTTGGAAATGGGCAGTATAAATATTACAGAAATGTAAGCATAACCAATTGGATTTGGACTCAGTTGCACCATCTATAAAAGGGGGGGAAATGATATTTACGTACCTCTGCCTGGAATGAGCATGAAAAGCTTTACTTGGGAATTAAGACCACTCAGTAGAAGGAACAGGAACTAGGGTTGCCAACTCTCAAGGATTGTCCTGGAGTCTCCAGGAATTAAAGATTAATATCTAATTTAAAATTATGTCGTGATAAAACCTCCAGGAATACATCCAATCAAAACTGGCAACCCTAAACAGGATCAAACTTCTTTCCAGAGGAATATCCAGAGGGCCAAGAAAGCCGTATGTTAAGGCAACATTTTGGGAAGCCCTTTTCCTAAGCTCTGTCTACACTGCAGCTTATGTCTGCATAAACGCCAGTGTGAACAGTGCTATGTCCTCAGGAGAGCTTCCCCTACTGCCGCTCACAGGGGCTGGAATTGTTAAGCCAACAGGAGCGCTCTCTCCTGTCAGAGTGGCTACATTAGAGGACTTATTGTGGCACAGCTGCACCTATGCAGCTGCACCACTATAAACTCTCTAGTGTAGCTATGCCCCTTGACTCTGCATTTCCCAGAAATATTTAAAAATGTGATCCTACAACATTCAGTACATGGATAGCCAAGTAGCTATCCATGCACAAGGCAGCAGTCCTTAACTACACATTTTGCAAGCTCAGAACAGAAAAAAAAATCATCTACTCCACATGCTGTGTTTGATATCCAAAGCTTCCCACCTATATCCAGTCAAAACTCATTTACCCTGGGACAAGTCCATATGCTACTCTTTAATAAGGGCTATTTCCCTGCCAAACTTCAACCCCGATCTACTTCTGCACTAAAGCTTTTGACAATAAAAGTCAAACTTTTTTTAAATAAAATGAAAAAGTTCATATACAGGCCTCACCATTTTCATTCAGACTTTCCAAAATACAAGTCACCTACAGGCAGACACCAAGTGTTGAAAATTTCAAAAGGTGAAATTCCAAAAAGAGTAATGTGACTGAAGATAAAGAGCTGTAACGGAAACTAATAGGCTGAAATCAGCTCTCTTCGTGTACAACTGATCAGAACCATGTTTAGAGTAAATGCAGAATGACACTGTCAGGAGAATGCCAAGATAAAATGTTCAAATGATTTTGGATGCTAATGTTATTTTGGTGGGCCCAGTCTTGAGACATGGTATGAAATCAGAGGCCAGATGCTGTTTTATAAATATTAAAAACAAACAAACATTTTCTGTTGATATACTTAACCATATCAAAGCTTGATTTATAAGTACTGTATTTTAATCATACTACATGCATCATGCTGATTACAATTGCAGTGCTAAAATAAATTTTAGTCTGAAAATTTTGCAAGTCTAAAATGCTTGGTTAATATTAATTCATACAAACCATTCCGTCACTACAAAAAATGCATAGGCATAATGACAGCATTAATAAACTTAGTCAAGTTCATACAGGACAATTTAAGAAGCATCACCAACTCATTCATCTTTCTTATGATCACTTCAGCAGTATGGACTCCACAGTTTGATACCATTAGCATCATGTTAAAATGGATTGTAGAATGGTCAAAGACTGGATATTAGTCAGCAAAGTGAGTAAAAAGCACATCTTGATGTTGCATATGATGCCTATGCATTTTCAAAGTAACATCTGTTTAGTTTACTTAAACAGTTTTTTTTTGTCGTCACTACTACAGAACTATCATGCTGCAGCAAAGCCAGCCATGTTCTATTCCCCATCATCTACTGAGTAAACTACCAGTAAAACTCCATTTCCAGAATCTTAATTGCTGGTGATGTGGCATAAGCCAGAAAAGAACACCGCTTGATTTTCAGATACAGTACCAGGATGAGCGTGAACTGCTGCAGTTAGGAAAATCTTATTTTGACTTATAAACTGAACAGATTTGATGTGGAAGTCACTGAGGAAGAATAAATATGGAACACCAACGTATAATTTTTCAGTTTCTTTTCTGACCATCGCCACACTTGTTATGCAATTTGTACAGCTCAACATTTGTTTTTCATTATCTTGCTGATCTAATATGGTCTGTTTCTGTCAGTCTAGTTCAGAGGTGGGCAAAAATTTTTGGCTGAGGGCCACATCAGTGTTGCGAAACTGTATGGAGGGCAGGGTAGGGAAGGCTAAACGCCCCCTCCTCCCGCCCCTTCGGAATACCTGACCCATCCAGAGATATGCATCAATTGCTCGTTTGGGTGTGTTTACTGGAGTGAGGCACTGGTCTTTATTATGTAGAGGCTGCAACTTTTCAATATGTGCCCATAACAAAGGTAGATAGCAAAAATATATAGCTGGCTGGTGAAAACATGTACAATTCCCATACCATGATATAAGATAGCATCGAAGTTAAGCATTTATGACAGTAATTATGACATTTATATCAATTTTTTCCATTTTGTAAAGGTGTTACTGCAATTTGGGATTTGATAAATCCACTTTTAGAATTTTATGTTAGGTAATTTAAAGATTTGAGAAATACCAAAATTAGATACTGGGTGAAAAGTCGTGTCACTTAATTTGTATAAAATTCTTTATAGTGAATATTCAAAGATATATTTATTTCATCTCTATATAGCAATGGAGTGGGGTACAAGTCTGAACAGACTGAATGTTGTTATTTGAGTTAACACATCTGCAGTGAATAAATATTGTATCAGTCTAGCATTAACATGTAAATTTGCTCAGGCACATTTGGGAACAACAGGAAAAAATACATGGTACATCTCTGCCTCAGTTTGGAAGAAGCAAAGAGTGCTAGCTGCAAAATGAGTTTGGTGGTTTTAAGATTGAAAGAAAAGTTATATTTTTTTAAACATTATTCAAAACGTTAGTTTCCAGAAAGGTTCAGAAATTCCCCTTTCCTGATAGAACCTTTACAAAACACATTAAAGAGAAGCTTGTGAAGATCAGTATAGCTACATGTTCACTCTTATCAATCTTGTTTTTTGCAGGGGTTATATATGTTCCAGACAGCTCCATACTGCCCATACAGTAAACAGCCTGTTTTCACAGACAAAAGGAACCAGCAAATACTGATTTGTATTCCCTAACTGCAGCAGCCTCTGTTAAGAGGGGCTAAAACTTGATTAGGTCATGGTGCATAAAAACATTGCTTCATCCCCCACAGTATGTTTTTCTGCAAAAAAAAAAAGAAGCTTATTTCCTTAATTTCTTTAAGTCTGAAGAACTTTGCTACCAGGATCCATGTGCTTGACTGTCAAAAGATGTTTTGCATTTCAGAGCAAATAGTTCAGCTAACATATCAGTTGGATGAAGAGCTGTCCACTGTATAGCCAGTAAATAGCACAGCACAAAATAGCAGGGTATCGATTTAACACACTACAACTCCCTTTAACTCCATCTCTA
This sequence comes from Dermatemys mawii, assembly GCA_007922305.1. Taxonomy (NCBI): domain Eukaryota; kingdom Metazoa; phylum Chordata; order Testudines; family Dermatemydidae; genus Dermatemys; species Dermatemys mawii. The sequence continues at coordinate 826,615 of ML677362.1, read as the reverse complement.
CCACCATAAGGGGAACAAGCTGTTGTAATGCTGCATAAGATTTAGCACTGTAAGTGCTTTTTTCTGAAATCCCTTAAGAGGGGATAAAATATCAAGTACCAGTAATAACATTTTCAAAAGTCAGAATTGAGTGAGCTATGAATTTTCCATCCCTGTAGGATAAGGTATAATTTAATTTCTTAGGATCAGGTGTGGGTACGGAGGGAATCACAACTGACAACTCATTCTCTCCCAACAGGGAGTTGCTTATTGGTGCTTGTTGTGTGGAAGAGAAAACGGTTTCATGTTAAAAACAAAACAATTACTTCTTTTCTTTTATAAATGGACTTTTCGTAGTTTGCTGTGGGATCTATTGAAAAAGCACAGAGAAATTAAATGTCTCATTCTCCTCACCCCCTCCCCGGTTACGGAATTGGGCCAGTGGAAGACAGAACTGCTCTCAATGTCAGATGTTTATGCAGTACTAACTCTCCGTAAATATCTTATAAATCAAGAACGAAGTAGCCTTCATTCTGTCAGAGCGCCTCAAATAGGAACAAATACATGAAATTTGACCTTTACATCCAAAAAGCTCCCTTGGTTACCACCAAGAAAACAAAACAGGTTTTGTGACAAAAGTTCCCCACAATTCTTCATTTCTAAACCTACTCAATGAATATCCCTATATATTATTTTTTCCTCTGTCTTAAACACATCAAGACCCTTTTTGGTGCAAGAGTTTAACGAGCTGAAATGCATGAGAGCCCTAATGCTACCCCTGAGCTACCAAGTAGATTGATTTTCAGGTACTGCCAGCTATCTGATTTTGGATTTAGAAACACTCCCCCTGCTTCAGTTCAGTGGTTCACAGATTCAAGTGTCCAATTAAAAAAAAAAAAAAAAAAAAAAAAAAGTTAAATGGCCCTGTTATAGGTGCCCATCCAGTTACATCTGACTAGCAGTCATGCATCAGCTGTGATGTTCATGTGCTCAGAATGTCAACACAAATGACTGCTACTTATAACTGAAGCTAAGCCTCTCTAGTTTATCCAATGCTCCATAACAATGGAGTTTTCAGATATTCAATAATTTTTCTTATTTTAAAAATTCTCACACTAACAGGAAAATGGTCAAGATGAAAGAAAAAAAGCCCACATTTCCATTTATTCGGGGATTTCTAACATTAACTTGCCATGGGGCAAGTAGGTGGATGTAAGCTTCCAATAAAGGCTTCTATGCTTCCGGTTTTATTTATATCTATTACAGTCTTCTCTGGATGCTAGCGAGTCTCAATAAAAAAAAAAGTAGCCAGTACTGTCAAAATGTAGTTTTTAAATTGCTGCTGAAGAACCTTCAGCACAAGTCTTAAGTGGAACTGCCTCCAAGTGCTACAGAAGCACTGCTGATGCACACAGAAAGTGTCACAGTGAAAGAGTGCTCTCATTTATACTGGGATCAACCCTCCACTTCTTCACACATTGCAAGGCAGCACATGTCAACATAGGTGAATGAGAGCTTGTATAATAAGGGCAGAAAAAGCTACACTAAACACAGCTGGAATACAATGGTAGTTAGCAGCACAAGCAGAAATGGATAGCATTTTTCAGCCTGAAAATAAACCAGAATGTGGCATTTGTTTCCAAGTACACATCTTTTCCTTTTGAAGCAAAAAGAAAGGAGACATAAGATAAAAAGCACCTTTGGGTAAAAGGGCAAAGCCTATGACCGCCACCATTATCGATGAAGAAGAGAAATGGATCTCTAAATGTTGACGTAGTTCACTGAAAGCAACTTTGGCCCGAGGTAAGCAGAGTTTACTGGCAAATAAACGATACCTATTCTACTCTGTATATGAAGTAGTTCTGAGCATCTCTCTCTCTCTCTCTCTCTCTCTCTCTCTCTGAAGGCAAGTTTACTTTTGGTGAATTAATACTCATTAAACTGAAGCACCCACTGTCTCCAACTTGTGTTGGATGCGGACAGATGCTCTTCTCCACAGTTCTGCCAATGCACTTCAATAGCACAATGTGTTGCAGGTCAAAACTGAAGGATTGGGAGTCTGCAGTATATACTGACTTCTTCCTGCACTGTTAACGTAATATTTTACACTTAGATCACCTCTGCTATGGAAATCTCCAAGGGTTTCATAAACATTATGTTTCAATAATCCTAAACAGCATGAAAGTAATTCATTTATGTATTTATTTTGAGTTATGCTAACTATAGAAAAAGAGATCCCACCAGGCTGTGGGCATCACTCATAATTGAAAATTGACAAAATAAACAAACTCCTCAAATTTGTCCCAGGATACAAATATCTCAGTTAAATGCACTATAGCAATAAAATCCAAACAAAAAATTCAAGCCTCTGCAATGCATAATACCCACACACTGCAAAAATCCCCATAACTCCCAAAGCAAGAAAAAGACTAGACTAGTCTTTAACATGCCATTAAGGTCAGCACATTGGCTATTTGGCTGCAGAGGTGGAGCAAATTCAAAGATACGGGGGCCTTAACAGAAGACTTTACCACCAGCCACCTCATTTATACCAAGGAGGTTTTCAGCTCAAGCACCTTGTTGATCAAAACTGGGGCACTATGCCACAAGGAGAAAGATGGTCTCTTAGGTAGGTCTCAGGCAATTCAGGACTTTAGAGTTCAATACCAAACTCTGCGGGGTGGGAGGGGGAAATCCACCCAGTGCTGTTAGGGAAGAACACAGAGAACAGATGTAATATGCTCAGAGATATACCTTGTAAAGAGTTGCATTTTATGTCAGAACCGATTTCTGAATAGATTTAAGATGTAGCCTCAAGTAGAGTATATTGTAGTAATTAAGTCTGCCAATACGTAGGGAGTTATTATCCAAAGGCGTGGATAATGCACATTGGGAAACTGAGGCACAGATGTTAAGTGACTTGGGCAAAGACCCACACAAAATCGATGGCAGAACATGGCATAGAACCCAGAAACCCAGATTTCCAATCTTGGGCTCTTAACTACAAGATGGACTACTCCTGGGGGCATTCTGTGCCAAAAAATTAAAAATTCTGTGCACAATATTGTGTTAAAATTCTGCAAATTTTGTCAAACTATATAATCACACCAGTTTCAATTATTTTAGTAATTTATTTCAAAATACTTGTCAGCAAGTATGTTTGTAACAATACAGACACAAAATTTTCCCCAGGAGTAAAGAGTTAAAGAAACCTTATGACAATTAGCTCCTGTTTCTCTACCCTTCCCACACAGAGCCCAGCTAGAGGGCCAGAAACTCTCACCTGCTGCCCCTCAGAAGACAGTTGTGGGCCCCATCTCCACCCACACCAGACACTTGTACCCTCTACAGGCCAGCTACAGGCCCCCACCCAGCCCAGACACTCATAACCTCTACCCCCTACTGCCCAGGGATCCAGAGGGAGTACGAGTCTGCCGTTGGGTACTGGGCTTGCACAGAGTTTCCTGCATACTACTGCCTCCTTTCTTCAGGCATCCCGGGAACTTCAGCTGCTAGGAACCCTCCAGTTCCCTCCTCATCCCCGCACCCTTGTTTTTTCTTTGGGAACTGGGTTCTGTCGGGGCCAGTGGCCGCTAAGGGCAGCCAGCAGCACTGCAGCTCATTTCTGTGGGGAAAAGGAAATTCTGTGCACATAACATTAATTTCTGCAAAATTCTGTACTGCGCCCTGGTGTAATGGGCGATACAGTGTGGTGACATACCAGTCTCCTGATTGATTCCACCTAAAGAACTCAAAAAAGTACGCTTTAATTAGTGACATTTAATAAAAGTGAAATGCAGTTTCCTAAACCACGACAAAAGACAGGGAATGTAAAATACAAATGAAAGACTGATTAGCAAAAATAAGATACAAACATGTCTAATACAAGTGACTAATTTTACATGGACTTACTCAAAGTACAATTTTATTGCTATAAAGCATCAAAAACATTTCTGGTGATTTGCAAACTTCAAGTGTCGGTTCCTCCTAACTACCAGAAGATATGGAGCACTCTATAGTTGCGTTGTTCTGTACACTTCGTCTGACGCTCTGATATGGGCCGTTATTGGAGACATGATATTGGGAAAGATGAGCCATGGTTGGTCCGACCCAATATGTTATCCCTTATGATTCTTCCCTCTGACATATGACTGAAATGCCTAGCCTACTTTGCAGTACTGAAAACTTTACTATTTACAGCTGGAACTGACAGTGCAATCCATATTTAAGTTGCCTACCACTTTCCATTACAAGACCCGGTTTTCAGTTGCTGAGACTTCGCCAAACTTTAATGGTTCAGGCTGAAGTTTTCCACGCCACATGTCTGCCCCAGGCTGAATTTTTTGGAAAAGTTTCAGTTAAAATGACTGAGAAATTTCAGAGAAGAGAGTTAGGAAAAGAGACATGAAATTATTGCAGTTGTATCACTGAGAAGCTATAGCGTGTCTCCACACTTTGGAAGAGAGAATCGTATTGTAACAGGGAAAGTCACCCCAGGTTCAGAGAAGTGTCTTTTCCTGTCCCTGTGAAATTTCTCAAAGTTTGGCTGGGTTACAAGCCTCTGAAAATTGCTGTTTGCAAATGCTCACTAGAAACTTGTTATAGTTTGGCAGCAAGATTATCGGAAGATTCCTTCTCTACGGAGAAGGCTCCATCCTCACAGAGCTGCACATCAACTACACTAAGCATGTTCTACTCCAACAGAGCATAGTCCAGGACTTCTGCAATTGATCCTCCAGCTGATCGAAGCTAATGTGCCATTGGGTACCAGAATTGACAGTAGGGAGACACACTCTCCTGTGTTATTTTTTATTTGTATTCCGATAGTACCTAAGAGCCATAGTCATGGATTAGGACCCCATTATATTACATGCAGTACAAAAACAGAACAAAAGATTATTCCAGCCCAAGAGAGCTTACAATAACTATAAGACAAATGACAACAGATGGATACAGGTAAACCAACAGGAAAGTACAAAGAAGCAGTAAGACAGTGCTCTCAATGCTGTCTCTGGCACCCAGGAAGTCTGACTGGAATGTAGAGAGGAGAGGAGCCAAGAGGGTCAGGGATAGAAGCTGATGGGGACAGATTGTGATAGGACAAGGATAGAAGAGTCTAGAACCACTAAATCATATTGCCCTTCAGAACATGGAATTGAACCCAAAATTCCCGAATTCCAGTATTCCTCTACTCTCAGCCAATAGCTATAAAACCCCTGGCAAAATGGGTCTCATTCCTTTCTATTAGCTTATCCACAGAGACAACTAACTATCACCATTGCCAAGCATTCATTTGCTCAAGCATTTGTGTCTTGGATTTAGAGGTTCTAACCCCAGCCTTGCTGATGATCAGTTTGGATGTCTATTTGGTTCCATGTTATTAACGTCAATGATTTTGTCACAAATTCTTCTACAATTTGGTGTTTTTCTAAAAGCTCCAAGCTCCTGAAGTCAAGTCATAATAATAGAATCCCAGCTTTTATTTAGACAACAGATATTTCACTTATGGAGAAAAGATTGAAAATATAACCTGTATATACCCTAACGGCTAATGAACCCAAATACAAAGAAAAAACTGATTTAAGTCTCATAATTTGAGGCCAGACTCATGATTTTTGAATAATTGGGGTTAATAATATTGGTGATTCCAATTTTGTTTATTTATAGGGATGGGGTTCTGTTAACTTTTTGAAAGTGTCAAAAATTACTACAAACACCACACCTCATAAAAGAATATTAAAGTTAAGCATTCAAAAGTTAGGAAGTGCCAGAATTGATGTTGCCTGCACAACTTTATAATTTGGCCCCACAGTGACCACATACGCTCTTTAATTATCATCATATATAATAAATTAATTTTTCCAACAGACCTCTGCCTTATTCAGGACAAATATAGATGGTGCTCCAGGAATTAAATCAGAATGAAACGAAACTGTTGTCTTCACAATCATTCATTTAATCTATCACCGAAGTTGGAAATTGGATTCTATCCCTGCCTCTGCCACACAGTTCCTAGATGATGTTGGTCAAGTCACTTACACCAGAATTTTCATAGGTAACCACTACTTGTGTGTTCCTCATTTTCTGAGGGCTACACTTAAGACATCTGGATCCTGATTTGCAGAAATGCAAAACATACAGATGCAACTGAAGTCTATGGGAGCTTTAACACAATGTCTCTCAACATTTCCACACTACTGCACTCCTTTCAGGAGTCTTATTCCTCTTGTGTACCCCAAATTTTACCGTATTTAAATACTACTTGCTTACGAAATCAGACATAAAATACAGAAGTGTCAAAGCACACTATTACTGAAAAACTGCTTATTCTCATTTTTAACCATAGAATTACAAAATAAATCAATTGAAATACAAATATTGCACATACATTTCAGTATATAGTACAGGGCTGTATAAACAAGTCATTATCTGTATGAAATTTTAGTTTCGTACTGACTTCACTAGTGCTTTTTATGTAGCCTGTTGTAAAACTAGGCAAATATCTACATGGATTGATGTACCCCATTGGGTATGCGTACCCTGGGTGAGAACCACTGCTTTAAACGTATAAAGCACTATGTAATGCTAAGTATACTGAAAAAATCAGGGCCTATAAGTTATTAGTAGATCGCCATGTATTTAGGCATCTGGGATTGGGCACTCAAAATTAGTGGGCAAAGAGGCAAGATTTACCTAGAATACCTTCTACAGAATTTAAGTGACAGACAAATGGCTCCTATGGCTCATAGCTAATGATGTTTTTTTAAAGTTACACATATTTTAAAGGCTTTCAAGAACAAAACAGTTGTCATAATAGCACACAATACACTGCCTGAGCATCTGTATTATATATACACACACACACACACACACACACACAACCATTCATGAAGAACAGGGTTCTTGTATGGTCAAGGATTTCAGTTGGAAGCAGGTCTGACCAACATCCTATGCTCTCTGCAAAGAAAAAAACCCCCAATATATAATTTGCAATAGCTACAGTGCTAGGTTCTTGCTATATACATTTCTTCCAACATGGCTTTTCTCACAATCCTGGAGGCTCAAACCCAAGCACATGAAGTCCTGGTTTCCCTTTGAGACTAGTCTCTACATACCTATGGTTGTGGCCAGATACTATTAAGAAACTTTGTAGCCCCCATGTTGCTCTGTCTAGTAAACTGATGTGGCCGCAACATAGTCAAATTTACTCTGAAATCTAAGGGTGGTGTTGGGGTTTTTTTGCAATGTTTGAGAATTTGAATTTGAAGTTCTGAAGATCTGAAGTTTGAATTACAGCTGCTTTTAAAAGGTTAACCTGACTGGAAATGCTGACTTTTGCCATTCAAAGTCAGAAACTGCTAGTTATTTAATCCTTTTTCTTTTCACCTAATTAATTCTTTTTGAAAACCTATATACATAGGCTCTCTTTGAAAAGAAGGTTGTAATTAAGTAAAGTTACTAATTGTATCTAATTGTAATGGCTGATGCGTTTGAGGAGTTTGCCCTCTGGTGACTAGTTTTGAAAGAAAAGAAGAGTGTCCCACAGTTCAAGTGGCAGCGATCTGTGTATGCAGAGCTAAAGGATAAAGCTGCTATTCCTAAATTTGAGCAATTTAATCTAATAATTGTGAACTGACAACTCAGTGGAGGCTTAACCTTTGAGGTGACACACAGGAGAGTGAAAGGTCATTTGAGTGAAAACCCATACCTGCTGCATTGGCCATATTCCTCCATAAGCCTGCTTATTGTATCACAAGGTGGTGTTTTTTAATTTTTCCCAAAGTGCAGAGGCAGACCTCTGTTATGTATTTATATGGCTCTATTACTGCTCAATCTTTGATATATTTACCTTCACAATACCCCTTTGAATTAGGGAAGTGCTATCATCCCCATTTTACATATGGGGAACTGAGGCACAGAAAGACTAAATGACTTACCCAGGGAGTCTCGGAAGTCCTGTGGAGGAGCAAGGAATTGGACCTGGAACTCCCCAGTTCCAGGCTAGTACCCTAAACATGACACCATCATTCCTCTCCAGTAAACATGGATGAGTTACACTACTCTACAGCCAAAATGCTTCTGAAATAAATGTAGTCAAACTTTACTAATTCTGGGTCACTGAGAATGAAAATTATGCTTAAAAATTGTTGATTGGCTCTAGTTTTCAAGATATGCTATTGGGTCAGTATATACAACCCTTGACATGGGAATAGCAGAGGATAAGTGAGTTATAAAGGGAAGGGATCTCAATTTAAACCAGAAATGACTAAAATACATCTTTGACTGGATCTAGGAATAAATCTATGACTGGGTTTGGACAGTACTTGCTTTTCAGGCAAAACAATGAATGATGCAATCTGAAGCTGGTATTGCATCATACATGATATAAATTGCATCATGTTATTCCTAGAAGTCATGGATGATGCAATCATAACGAAGCTTACATCACGCTGCTGAACAAATTGCCCTATATCAGCTCTAGAAATCATACAGTGTCATGCTCTCTTATTTGTCAGTGTTTGATTTTGCAAAGGGACACATTTCTGTTTAGCCAAAGTGAGTAGAGATGCCTCGTACTTGCGTGAACAGTGCAGATAACTTCTGCTATGTTTGTGGTGAAGTGACTTTTGCATCACAAAAGCGCAGTATAACCACTATGGTTAAGAGAGCCTATCACCTTTATTTTGGCTGCAAAATTGAAGATCAGGACAAGAGGTGAGCCCCACACATATGCTGCAACACTTGTGCAACAAATCTTCGCCAGTGGTTGAACAGGAAAAGGAAATCTATGCCTTTTGCAGTGCCAATGATTTGGAGAGAGCCAACAGATCATACCAGCAATTGTTACTTCTGCATGGTGCCTCCAGTTGGGAAAGGTGTGTCAAAGAAGAAAAAGTGGACTGTGCATTATCCAAACATTCCATCAGCTATACACCCAATACCCCACAGAGAAGGACTGCCCGTTCCTGATGCACCAGAATCACTCTCACTCGAGTCAGACGAGGAAGAGGAAGAGGATGAAACTTCTGGTCCTGAACCATCAATGTCACAGAACCCACATTTTCTCCCATCCTCCTCCTCTGAACTACACCTCAGAACACAAGCTGAACTGAATGACCTTGTCAGGGATTTGGAACTACCCAAGAGTAAGGCAGAGCTGTTGGGCTCCAGACTACAGCAGTGGAATCTCCTGGCAGATGATGTTAGAGTTTCCATGTTCCGTGACCGTCAAAAGGATCTTGTCCCATTCTTCTTCATGGAAGGTGATCTTGTAGCTTGCAACAACATGGATGGTGCGATGGCAGCCCTCAACATCGTTCACGATCCACATGAGTGGAGACTCTTCATTGATTCATCGAAGAAGAGTCTTAAAGCTGTTTTGCTGCATAATGGCAATGTTTTGCCATCAACTCCAGTTGGTCATGCAGTCCATATAAAGGAAACCTATGACAAGATGAAACAACTTTTGAGGTGCATAAACTATGACCAACATCAGTGGCAGCTCTGTGGCGATTTGAAGGTTGTTGCTCTCTTGCTTGGTCTGCAGACTGGATACACAAAGTACTGCTGTTTTCTCTGCGAATGGGATAGTCGTGCAAGAGATTCCCACTCCATCAAGAAAGATTGGCCACTCCGACAGTCATTAGAGCCTGGGAGGAAAAGTGTTCAGCATCCACCACTTGTTGAATCAAGGAAGATTTTGTTACCACCCTTACACATCAAGCTGGGTCTGATGAAGAACTTTGTCAAGGCCATTGACAAAACACAAGCAGCTTTCAAGTACCTCCGTGGAAAATTTCCAAGGTTAAGTGAAGCTAAAATGAAGGTGTCTTTGTTGGTCCTCAGATTCGTGAACTTCTTCAAGATGATGCATTTGACCATGCACTGCGTGGCAAGGAAAAGACGGCATGGAAAGCCTTCCAGTCAGTGGCAATACATTTTCTCGGAAACAACAAGGCAGACAACTACAGGTTGTTGGTGGAAAACCTCCTCAAGGCATACAAAAGCCTTGGTTGCAACATGTCACTAAAGATACATTTTTTGCACTCTCATCTAGATTTTTTTCCACCGAACTGCGGAGCAGTGAGCGACGAGCGATTTCACCAGGACATTGCAACAATGGAGAAACGCTATCAGGGCAAATGGAGCCCATCAATGCTTGCAGACTATTGCTGGACAGTGACAAGAGATGCTCCATTTAATGAATAGAAGAGACAAGCCAAGAAGCGCCGAGTAGACACTGAATAGGACTAAACTATGTACATAATAGTTTTTTGCCTTTTGTTTCATAATACATTTTATTTATATAACCCTTTTGCTGATTTTTGAAGTGTTACATAAACAGGACAGGTGAAATATTATGTAAAGCAAGCATAAACACATGAAAAGACCTAGGTTTACAATTTATGATTAAAACTCTACTATCTACACAATATACATAGACCTAAAATGTAAAAACTTAAATATCTTAGAAACAGTAGCCAGTTGTTTAATTACAAAAACAGTTGTTTTAATTGTCATATTCGAATTCAGCACATCAAAATACATAATAAATATCACATTTTATCTCTGAAGCAGACGACTTCTAAAAAATTGTAGACCAGTGTTATTAGTAGATCACCATGTATTTTGAAAATACAAAGCATAAAACAAAAACTCATCGCACAACAGTGGCTCCTGCCCCACAGGACTGGGCCTAGCTTCCTGCTATGGGTATTGCGACTAGCACATGGATGAAATGAAAAAACACAAAATAAAACAAAATTCCCTAAGAACAGAAGGAAAAAATTTCAGGGGGCTCTAGTTATTGGCCATCTACCACTTACATAAGGTTCTACAACCAGATCACATTTGTTCACGTACCCAATTCTGCTGAGCCACTGTGGCCCATGATTCAGCCTTCATAGTATATGTCTAGCTTTCGGAACTATCTATATATTTATACTGCTGAGCTAAAAGATTTTCCTGTGGAAAGTTCTGCTCATGGTCCCTCCTTGCTTGTATACATAATGGATGCTGAAATATTGTCTATGTCAATCAGGGTGACTACTCACCTAATTTCTCTCTGTGTCCTTAGTTAGAAGTGGTGAAGAGTCTGATTTCCTTCCACACCTAAGGTGTAAAAGCAAATGAAGAGGAGGAAGGCAAAGCAGAGCTAACCTCCATGTTTTGTTGTGTCTTGACTGAATTCAGCAGGAGTTCAGTCACTGCAAAAACAAAGGCAGGCAGAACTGCTGATAGTTTTTGCAGCTGATGAAAACACAATATTGAAGGACACAAAACTGCTTTTTCTGGGTTACCTTAAGTAATGGAATGGCAATGAAGATTTCCTTACGGACTGGACTTGTGGACTGTCAGCCAACTAAAGAGAAATCTGCACTTTTATTAACATGCTTATTTAATTTGTTTTTCCCAAAACGAAGCTAGACTCCCTGCAGGTGAATTAAGTGGTAATTCATTAGCTTTAACAGTAGTTTCTGGATCAAAGAAGATAACTGGTTCATCTAGCATATAGTAAAAAATAACCTTATTTAGCACTTTTTGTCCCTAGATTTCTGAATAGTCTTGCAAAACACCTCTACAACTAGCCCCTTTTCCACTTGGTACCAAATTTTTGTCCTAACCCCGACCCTGACCTGGAAGTACAAGGAAAATGAGGGAGTTTACCTGCTTGTGCCCTGTATAATTTCCCACACAGCATCGGTGGCTTGAATCCTAGAAAACATGCAGTAAACCAGACAGATATCCCGTTGCATTTCTAAATGCTCAGCACACAGCTCCAAACAACAGGTATCTCCAATGACAAACTAAATTCTATCCTACTGACAAAACATGAATTTGGATCACGTTTCTTAAAGGAATGAATTGAACCGTTTAAAAAATTGTGCTCAGATACTGACCTCTTTCTTTTCACAAAGAGTTAAACACTTTATTTTATTCCCCAAAGGCTGCCTGGTCCCACTCAGAGGTGCCATGTTTTATTTAAAACGTACTCTCTCTCAGTAACCACTTGTTCTAATTGGCAAGGCAAGGCTGGGTCCCCAAAGCACACAGCTCGTTACATTCAGTTTGGATTACAAAACACACGATGAAACAAACTGCATCGAAATGTACAAATTAATGGCTCAGGAGTGCACGACACAGACGTGGAATTAGATAGTAATATGGAACAAACTCCACAGGGAGGCTAGGCAACAAATCACCAGTGTCTCTATAAGCTACACAAGGTTTCCAAATGAGCAAATACACAAAACAAAGTACAGGCTTTTCCATAACTCACCCAAATTGCTAAATATGAACAGCAGAGATTCTTTCCCCCTACCTTATGCGCATATGTAAAAGAGAATGGAGTTACAAACAAGAAGGCTTAATGAATTAAACCTGCAGGTCACACTGTCTAAATATGTAACTCATCTTTGCTTTCATGCTGACAATGCACAAACATCAGTGCAATGAAGTCATACTTCTAAACATTTTTTAAATCACCTGAGAACCAGAACACAAGGGACTAAATTAGAGTTGGTGTTTCAGCAGGCAGCATGGAGAGGTTAATGAGCTAGAAGTTAGATGAACAATATATTTATGGAATAGGAGGAAATGGAGTCTTCACTATGAACAACAAAAGGCACAAGACAAAATAAAAGAACCGCACTTTGTTTAATTTTTGTACAAAAGGCAAAAAGGATACTCTGCTCCACAGCCATAGTTAGTGGATTAGCCAGCCCTTGAGATAATAGGCATGGAAAATACCAAGCAACAACATTGTTCAGGTACAAAAAATGTATTAGAATTAAAAACAAACATTGCAGTCTTTTCAGGCAGCCTAGCAGAGGTCACACTTCTAGTTAACTGTAAAGTGAAATTTATAATGGTTTACATAAATGAGCCTCAAACTACCAGGCTCTCAGAAAGTCACAATAGCTAAAAATCATTCCAACCATCTATTGTGATTTTAGTTCCATGTCTCCTTAAACAGGAATAATGAACACATTGAAGCAATACTGGATGTCAAGCGTAATGGAACTCATCATGGCCTCAAACTGGTAGCTTTGTCATTCCCCTAACAAATGAGCTCTCATACCTTGCCCAAGAGCATTAACATACGTAGATTCTTGTCACAAAGAGGTTTAATATCATCATGAGAAGCCAACATTAACTCCATTCAGGACAGGCTAAATCTACTGGCCAGTAGGAAACGTTCCTGTGTGCACTGAAGGCTTATCAATCAATTGCTACAACATTTAAGTTCCCATTGTAAGAGTGCTGTGTTTCTATCCTTTTTGTTTGTGAAGAAACACTTTTTAATGTGATCAGATGAAATGCCACCTTTCTGATACTGGGGACAACCAGATAGGAAGATATGACTTGTCCTGGGCCCATGCACAGCTTGAGTGCCAGGCTTCATAAAGAATCCTCCTTCCTCCCATCAATTACAGTGCAGCAGTGGATCTACTCTGTGCCCATGGCCTCCCATAATGCTTATAAACCCCGTACTAATTTGCTTGGGGAAAGAAACGGGTACCTGAGCGGGAGGGGAGAAAGGAGAGAGGAGAAGATAACTTGCAGATCAGCCCAGTGGCTGAGCCATCAGCCAGGCTTCCAAAAATCTTTGTTGCAAACCTGTATATACAGAGCCCTCATTGAGCGGGGCTCTAGGCATGCAGGGAGTACCCATCTTTGAAATGCGATCCCCAATTCCCACCTCACCCCAGTACTACACTTATCTGCTACAAGGGTGTAGAACCCTGTAGTAATACTTTTGCATCACGGCTACAGAGAAGAGCGCATGACCCACCTTTGCAAGAGGTATTAATTATATTCACCTAATTGAGTAACTCAAAATATTACATTCACCCCCCAAACACAGCTGTATACTCCCCTCCTGTCCTGCACATATTGATTTCTGGCTACAGGTAGGGAGACTCGTCTACAGCATAATTTTGTTATGGGTTGCCTCATCAACCAGAGCTAAATTAAATTAAGAATGCAACTATACTTGGATGAACTGATTTCCTATTCATTAGTATTTCTCCTCCAAAACATCAGCACTTTATCTTTTGTCTTGTTTGCTTATGATTTACTAATCAAGTTGCATTTAGAAGAGTAGTAAATGCTTCCCACATGACCTCAAATATTAGCCTACTTTAATGAACCAGGCAATGCTATCACCTGGGTAGTCACAATTTGCAGAGATTTCAGTCTTGCTAATGGCTCAAAAAGATAAGGACCAACTAGCAAGGTAAAAGGAAAAAGGAATCGAGGAAAAATGCAAATTAAGAGCGTCAATAAACCAAATCCCAATAAAATCCTTTATTTAGCTTCCATTTAATTCTCTCTCACAATCATAGTTCTCCTCCTTAATAAGTTTGATATATGCTTGCATTCTCTGAGTGTTTACAAGTTCTTTGGCATTCTTCTCTCTCTTCACAGTAAAAACACAAAGCTTTAAACTGCAATTGGAGAGGGCTGCATAGAAGACCAAATGAAGATATGCTGAATGCTAAATAAATATCCATGATGTTTCAATACCCTGTAGATGGGTATTTCCAGGCTGCCTAAGCTAACGTTACAAATGATGAGCAGTGTAATCGGCTACACAATTTTCAAAACAATGCTTATCAGTCTGAATGTGTAATACAAAATGTATTGGAACACAAAAATACTGCCAGAGTCTCAAACGTTAGTCAAGTGAATTTGCTTTAACAGTCTTGAAATAAACATTCTGTGTGATACAAACACTAAGACATGAATACAGTGGGTACCCACCACAATCAAAGATCCAATCTAATGGAGTAATACAAACGGAGATGCCATCTTATATTAGAGACTTACACAGATGCCATTCTGCAATCCTCCTATAAAAAAAGGTGTCTGCGTAGACAGACAGACAATGCTGTTTTTAAGCTGTAGATAGTTCTTGCTGCTCTTCCAACATCAGAGTATTAAAACATGAGGCTACACATCAGCAGCAAGGGTAAGCACCTAGACAGTGCAAGCACACCGGATTTTTTGATATTTCATTTAGAAACAGAAGTTTCCTTCAGGGCAAAGGGAGGAAACAAAGTACATACATGTTCGCCATTTATGGTGAAATGCTATACAGCACAGATTACAGGATATAAACCAGCAGTCTGCAAGATGCATGTATTTTTGTTGGAATTGTTTTCCACGCTGAAAGCCAAAAGACTGATTAAAGGTCTGCTCTGCAGTTTACGGACATCAAAAATCGACTTGGAAATGCTTCCCCAATGAGCGTTTGTCAGGTCATCCCTGTGGTCGCTTTACATTGCCATGAAGAAACCCTACTTTGATCCCAGTCTCTTGCAGTCTAGAACAAGCGGGGTGGAGCCACCATTGTAAACCCAGGAGAATCATTCAGGGAGACAGATGAAAGGATAATTTCTGGTTTTACTGAAGAGTAACTTTTCCTGTCATTAAATGAGTTTCTAAACAAGTCATGTCTAGCTCTTAAAAATCTGCTACAGCAGCAGGCCTCCTCAATGGAAATGGTAGGGTTAAAGTGTACAGAAATGAACGTAATAATTCTACACAATCTGGGAAATAAAGATTTGCCACTGAAATGGCTTTTATAATTTTCTCGATCTATATTAAAAGATGAAAACCAAGGCAGAATGTTGGTATGTTGTACATGTGAACCCACTTTAGAGAAAGCAGTGCCATTTATTTTATCCCTCTTTTCTTGTTATATGCATCCTTCAAACTCGAGGGAAAATAAAAATCAATAGTGTGTTCAAGTAACAAAACTTTATAGCCTGACACATAGCCACCACATACGTACTGAAACATATTGCCAGTCTGGTGGTTAGCAATAATGATTTCTACGCTATTGTAGATTGTGATCATATTTAAACAGGATTTTATTTGTTAAGATGGTAGCACATGAACACATGCACACACTATTTCAAGCAACAAATGACAGTGAACCAGGAATCAAGACATTCAAGCCTGGTCTTTCCTGAAAATTTTAGGGAACGCACCACATGTACATAACATGTTGTAACACAGCTCAGAGCAAAGTGTATTCTTGAATCAAAATTATGTTGCTACAGTGGTTCAGGTAAATGTGAAAATCTTGTAGCATGGTTTAAATCAGAAGTTAGAGATGGAAGATACCTTGGGTCTAGTTCCCTCGTACATACCTTCAATTATAGCCTCACTGAGAAGCACTATGAAGCCCCTCAAGAGTTTGGTTAGAAATATTTCACCCCGGCTGATGTTCTAAAATGATTCTGTTCTACTTCCAGTGGTCTCTGTGCATCTCCCCACCATATCATCTTGTATTATGGCACTTACCTTTAGTTTCATGTATTAGCCCTTGGGCAAGCTGCAACCATTACCTGCATTCCTTTTCCTTTCCTGTCTGCTCCATAACAACTATCTTCCTCTAGTCTGAGAGCAAATGGACTAAAAGGTGAAATATATTTTATATAATGATTTAAGGAATGAGTACACAAATATTTGGTGTTAGCAAGAAGTCTATTTCTTTCACACTAGTGCCAACTGTCTCAGGATTGAGACTTGGTTATGCCAGGTGATATACAAATATATAAGAAAAACAATCCCTGCCTGAAAAGCCCTACAATTAAGGGTGAGTTTTCCGAAACAATCAGCATCGGTCTAACCGTGCTCCACTAAAGTCTATAGTAAGAGTCCCACAGACTTCAGTGGAAGCAGAGTTAAGCCAATGCTAGATGCTTTTGAAAGTTCCACTAAGTGTCTAGTAATTCAGGCAGTGAGCACACACAGTTTGCCAAATTGACAGAACAGGTTGTAATAATGGTGTAGAATGTGGTGTCGGTGAAGTACCTAGTCTACCTATCCATTTCCTCACTTACCATATTTCAATGTGAAAAAATATGACAATTATAGCATTTCTCATTTGGATATGTGAAATATCTAAGGTTATTATAGGTTAGCAATATATAGTGAATTCATCTGTGACAATTCAACATCAAAGTTTCTGATGTACTGTACCTGCACTGGAGACAGTGGGGTATAGATAGCTTTTAGGCAACATTACAAAATGAAGACTGGCACACTGTAAAGTACTTTGCTGACCCAAGATTAATTTTAAGAGAGTCTCTGTTGAAAGTATTTGAACATTTCAGGATCTGTGGTTTTTACTAATTCTTAACTAAGATTTGATTTTTCTCAAAAAAAAATCTTGTTAATTTCAAACTCTTCTCTCCAGAGTTTCATAAACCTTTTTGGGCAAGTTTAAGAACTAAGTATTAAACCAGAAATGCTAGATCTGTGGTCATGTTGAACAGTCCTGTGAACTTTCAGGCCTTTTGAGGTTAATCCTTCGGTTTCTACCAGAGAGGATTTATCTTCACACTTGTCTATAAAGAGCCTAGCATACTACTGCCTATACAAATAAAATGAATCAATCCTTAAAAATCCTGTTAAAGGCAGGGGAATACTATCCCCATTTTGAATATGGGAAAGTTGACAACGTTAGCAATCGGAAATTCCTGGCTCCTAGCCCATGATCATGCTACTATTCCTTTTCAACCACAGATTACACAAATTGCCAGATCACTCCATATGTTTATCCCCTAGTCATTTAGCAGTCGTAAGTATTTGGCCAAACAAGCATTAAAGACAACAGCTCCTGGATACTGCCTTTGTTCTGACCAGATCTGTGCCAATTTAATCCTATTTCTTATCACAACTGACGACTAATTATGTAATACCCATGAATGTTTCAGGGAAAGAAAGATCATATCAGATCATGATTATACATTCAGGAACTTGTATATAATTTGGCAAGATTGAAATTATGACTAAAAGGGTAAAGGAAGACAGGAAGACACTGTTTCTGTAATTTATACTACAATGCAAACCCAGCAACTATGTTTCTGTTGCCCTCCTCACCCAATATATTTAAATTCTATTTCAATCAGCGTGTAATTTTTTTTCCTCCCCAGAGGAAGAGGATAGAGAAAAACCCGCCCTCCATTTATTTATTTTTTTTAATTCCAAGTTACTTAACCACATCATTACTAACCTTTTTCATTGTGTGGATTTCTTTTTTCTAAAATGAAAGAGAAAGGAAATAAGGATCAAGATAGGGAATCACACACACAAATTCTCCTCCTCATACAAATCTGCTACAAAACATTAGTTTTATAGCTTGCCACCTTATCACAAAAATGTAAGAGGAAGAACCCTTGGCATTTTTGGGGTATCTAAATTACAAAAAACACAGATTTTGATGGTTTTCTTGATAACTATTATGGTTCAGTTTATAGGAGCAGAGTATAAGTCTTTGTCTTCCTATTTTAATGGTCTGGGTGAAATCCAACAATGTTACATTAAAAAATTAGTCACTTAAAAAAAAGGAGGGAAATTATTAGAGGAAAGCATACTAATTATCACCTGTTAATGAATACCAGAAGACTCCTGCCATATGAAGATTACCAACAAACCATAATTGGGACCTAAGATAGCAAAAGCAAGTTTGGCACTCTAGAATATCAGTTCTCACCCTGTCAGTAATAACTAGTGGCAATCTGATCATTGATCCCAGGCTGTCAAGGTCTAATGGATATAGTAGCTTTAAATTCACAGAATACTGTGTATTTTAGAAAAGAGACTAAAGAGGCTCTAAGGGACCTTTGATATTTTAAAGTTTCTACTTATAGGTATAAACAATATCACCCTTTGCATATGCAGGGTACTTGTTCAGAGGCAAAGGACTTGTCCAATGAGACTTACAAAACAAGAAGAAAATAGATATTAAACTTCTCTTCTAAAGAAAAATCAATAAAAATCAAGGATTAAAGAAGCTCTAGTCCATGCCTCATCTGCAATTTGTACAGCCTGGAGTATTTTGTTAACTCCAAGATATGCAAGATTGTCAGTTTATAGCTAACTAGTAAATAGTTTGTTTGTAGAGTTGGTGCAGCTGTGTTGGTCCCAGGATACGAGACACACAAGGTAGGTGAGGCAATATCTTTTATTGAATCAACTTTTATTGGTGGTAGGTACAAGCTTTCGAGCTACACAGAGCTCTTCTGCAGGTCTGGGGAAGGAAGCAGGAGTATCACTTCCCCTCATCTGAGGAACTGCTCTTTGTAGCTCAAAAGCTGGCAACTTCCACCAAGAAAAGTCGGCCCAATAAAAGATATTACCTTACTTCCCTTGCCTCTCATATAAAAGTCTATATTTAATACTTATATGTCTAATGCTTACTTGGAATCTGAAATCTGCATGCTTCTGAGTACTCAAGTACATGAAAATTTGCGGCACTTTATTCCTTTATGAAATTAATATTGTGAACTTGCATATCATCTATGATCCATCAAGCAAGAGTTTTCCTAGACTTTAAATAGAAATTCCAAAAGGAATCTGGTGGGTATTTTATGCACTCTTAGCTCAAATTTTTAAAAAACAAACTAACAAAAATGGATTTTTGCATTCAAAATGAATGGTCTAAAAAAATTATAATGGGTCATTACATTTTAGTTTTAGGGCTCAGTCAAGAATCTAAACCCTAAAAAGATTAAGTTTTTTGCTTCAGCTTTTAATATTAAAAGAATCTCCCTCAATGGAACTAAAAGTTAAGACATGGAACAATTAAAGAGCTTTAATTATGGCAAAGTAAGTGGCATTATTATAATGAATGACAACAAAGATTTCAAAATCTGAGAAATTTAATATAAGAGGGAGCAAGCTACAAGAGACTGACAAAAGATTGATAAGTTCCCAGCATTCTCCAAGTTTGCAACAGGAAAATATGATGCACAGCTTAGGGTTAAACCTGTTGGTCAATGGCCAGTGATATAATGCACAAGTTGAATATTAAATATACATAGGCAGCAGAACTGATTTCCATAGCCACTCCTCTTCCTTTTATAATTTCATCAATAAAAGATTTTGGTGTTTAGTAACAGAGTAAAAAATGTGATCTACTGAATTCAAATTCCAAACCAGACTGATACATGTTGAAAGCCATGTCAAATTTACACGAGTTGCACTAAGACTGGAGCTTTACAGTTCAAGGGCATTCCAGACTTGTGTTATCTTCACTGAGTGAAGGTTTGATTGGTATATCTACACAAGAGGTTCTTGCTTTACATATATTAGAGATCGTCTCAATAAACCTGAGCAAATAAAATGAAACACCAAAGTGAGGAGAATCTGATTTCACACCCACTGAAAAAATGGAACCCCATACTTAAACCCCAAAAGAGATGGCAGAAATGTGATTTAGATAGTGCACTTACCAGCAAAGCATTTGGAACAGAGATTCATAGTCTTGCTGGACCTAGGGCAAGAAAAAAAAAGTACAGCTAAAAATTCATTATAATAATTCTAAGCAACACACCAGGAGTTTGCAGAAGAAAAACAGGCATAGGAGGGGGCAAATATTTAAATGGCTAGGCACCTCCACAAGTCAGTGGCAAAGGGCTGGCAGAACTGAAGGCAGGGCAGGAAAGAATCTCATCTGACAAACTTTCTTCAACATGGGAAAGAGCTTTCAAAGCATGGCTTCCAAACATTTATCCTACCATTCATAAATAACCTGTAGGATAACAGGTATGATAGACATGAAAAGTTGAATTACTCCATTTGAATGTTATAGCTCCCCTCAGCAGCAACAGTTTTTCAAGCCTGGCACATCTCCCGTTGTTACATTTCAGGAAATATGGTGACATGTTTTCTTCTATACAAACTACACAAGATTTAATTTGTCCTATATTCCTGATTGCCATAAGGCACATTTTGGAATTACACGAGAAAGCACTTTAGCACTGTCCTGAGCAGGGCTGAAGTACATACTGGTAAGCAAGGTCGTACCAAAACTGCCCATGCTAGACCAGTTCCGAAAACAAAGGAACTCACTTTTCATGGGTTGTCCACCTGGAACTTCTCACTAGCACTAAATTAGCTACGTTTCTAAAGCTAAAGACAGATGTGGGAACAAAAACAATGGAGCCTACCAAAATTACATTTCTAGTTTAAAATCAAACAATGCTGGAATTTTGAAAAAGAACTCACAACTTGTATAGTATATATGTTATAAAAATCTAGAAACTCAATGGAGACCATTGTAGTGTTAAATTGCAAGTATTTCTATACGAGCCTTTTTAGACCAATTACTTCTCAGATTAAATATTTTTCTAATTGAATTAGAAAAACATTCTAAGTGTTTTGCAAACAGGGCATTTTAAATTATTTTCCTGTAACATAGGGAATATCCAGATAGGATTACCCATATCTTAATGCCAGGTATTTAAGGACATTAAGATGCTTTTGAATTCCTGCACAAGTAAAAGTTCGTTTATAAGTGACTAAAAAATCCCAGTAGAATACAGGTTACTGCAGGTATGAGTCAAACATACTTGTCAGCTACAGCAGGAGATGCACAGACACACACACTAATTTTAAATATAAGCAGTATGTGCAAAGGAGAAACATTAAAAGAAAAGCAGAGCAGCCCTATCCAGCCATCCAAATATATCATCTGGCTGATACACCCAGATACTCAACATGTGCGTTGACATTCTACACAGATTATCTACCTTCAGAAGAACTGCAATTAAAAACAGCAGGTGAGCCCACACCTACAGCATTAGAATGCAGAAGTCCAGTACTCACTGATTGCAAGTTAGACATTCTGGACTAACTCAATATGCCAGGCAGGAGCATCTCTGCAAAACCACCAAACCCCAAGGGCAGTCAAGAGAAAACAAAGCAGAGTAGGGGTGGTTCATACCGATTACATTAGAGCTGGCAATTACAGAGAAGGCTTTCAGAGGCATAACCAATCTGCCTCAGCTGCTAGTTATCAATCCAAAGTCTTCATCTGATTTTTTTTTTAATATATAAAGAAAAGCATGGACAGGGAAGGAAATATATTGCTATGTTAAAGGGAAAAAATGACACCAAGTCACAGCACAGGAGCTGGATGTTCTGAACGAGCAGTGCTACGAAACAGTCCCCACAAATTCGTGTTACAGGCTGAAGAACTTCAGGTAACTATACAGAATCTTTCACAAAAGAAGGAAAGTTCACAGTGGTCAAACACCACAGAGAAGAAAGGATGTGCTACTACATAAGGATGCACATCCTTTTTTTTAACCCCACAATAAAAGAACAGAGAACAAGTTGAGCAGGTTGCACAATCTGGATGTAGTCTCTATTACTAAATTTCAGTTCAATGCTATGCAGCAAGGCAACTGAAAAACAAATTAGAAAGAACCAGAATCAGCAAGACAGTGAAGAGATTTAGAATCAAAGCAACACTCTAGAAATTGAGGCTGCATTTAGCCAGACCACCAGAAGAATGAAACTGACAATGCAAGAAATTAAAGATAAAGCAAAATCCTAAAAAGGCCTGTTTATTTTGGATACATTAACACAAGCTGATGAGAAACTTAAAATTCTTTCTTACAAAGCTGTATCCTGCATAGTACCAACTGCAAAACAGCTCATCCTACCAAAATCCACCAGATTCTGATTCCAGTCAATCCATCATTTTCCTTAAAAAATAACATGGAAGATCTTCAGATGGGGGCAATAGTGTTTTTATAACCCAATTCAACAAGCACTTAAATTCCACTAAATTCACACTTAGGCCTGATCTACATTAAAAAGCTAAGTCGACCCAACTGCATTGCTCCAGAGTGTGAAAAATCCACACCTCCAAGCAATATAGTTAAACTGACCTAACTCCAAACGTAGACAGTGCTACGTTGACAAAAGAATTCTTCTGTCGACCTAGCTACCACCTCTCAGGGAGGTGGATAACTTAGGAGGGATTCTCTCGTCGGCCTAAGGTGGCCCAGGTGCCTGGTTTTTGACCAGCAAATCTGGTCTAAGAAGGGACCTGACAGTATCCGGTCAGATCTACTGACCTGATACCCAAAGTCTGGTTACTGCAGGCGGGGGAGGTGCTAAGTCATCACCCACGCCAGCCCCTCTCTCAGCTGGAGCCATCTCCTACCTGTGTCAGGAGGCTGCAGCTCCCAGTCTCAGCTCTGCAGGCAAGTCCCTCCTGACCCAGGCAAAGGTGGGGATGGGGAGGGTGGAAAGAGAAAAGCAGCAAGTGACGAAGAGGTTGGGGGAAGAAGAGTGGATGGGGACATGGTTTCAGAAAGAAGAGGCGGAGTTGGGGAGGTTCCATGCTCGTGGTGGAGTATTCAGGATTTAAATATTACCAAGATGGCAACCCTAATCCACGTCAATTATGTAGGTAGTATCTAAGGGTATGTCTACACATGCCTTTTACACCGCTCTAACGTGCTGGCTCAGGGTTGTGAAAAATCATGCTCCTGAGCACAGCAAGTCTGAGCGCTTTAACACACTAGTGTAGACAGGCACCCAGCGCTTAGAGCTAATCCCTTTGTGGAAGTAGATTACTAGGAGCACTGGAGAGCTCTCACCCAGCACTTGTGTGCAACCGCGCTCGCACTTCAAAGCGCTGCCACAGGAGCCTTCCCGCAGCAGTGCTTTGAAGTATCCAGTGTAGACATGCCTTAAACGGTAGCATTTTGGTGTAGACAAGCCTTTAGTCACAAAAGGTCACTTCAGAATTCAAATTTACTTAAGTATGTTATTAATATTTTGCTGAATCTGGGTCTTAACTAGGGAAACTGACACCACTACCAGCCTGTGGATAACAGTGGCAAATGAGGAAAGTGAGGGAGAGCAGGCATTTATAACATGGGGCCAATTCTGTTGCTGCTGAAGTCAACAGAATTCTAGCTACCCACTCCACTGGAAGCAGGACTGAGCTCACAACAAAACAATTAAAGAGAAAGCAGTGCTTTCTTTTGGTTGGAGCACAGGACTGGAAATCAAGAGAACGGAGTAATCTTGAGTCTGACAACAGTTCAGTTAAGGCCACAGCATAGATGTCGCAGAATCGATATTTTGAAAGGAAAATACAAAGTTTTTTTTAATTTTACTGGCATTTAGCAAAAAAGCTTCTACTAAAGCTACACAATGGTATACCTGGGTACTCCAGTACTAAACATGTACAAGTATGCCAGTTACACACAGCTATACCCACTTACAGGAAGATCAGGTATATAATGCCACAAAAGTCTCAAACTGTTGCTGTACAATGCAATATGAAGTTATGATTTAACAATGAAACTGATAAAAGGTTTCCATTGTATACATCACTGAAAATGATTAAAAACTAACTCATCTCCCCACAAATTGGAAGGTAAGACTGAAACTGCAAAATTCTTAATATATCTCCAGAAAAAGCAAGCTACTACAGTTCATAAAGTTCAGCTGAATTATTTTTGTAAAGGTGAGAAAAGTATCATGGTTCCAGAATTACAAGTCAATAGAGAAATGGGGACACTTGTGCAGGGCTGATAAAAAAAGTCAAGGATTTCTTTTTTAAATGGATTTTTTATTTTATTGAAATTATAATAGGTTTTTCTTTTTACAAATAAACCTGTTTAAAATTAAATCTGAATTCAGTACAAAATATGTTAAGATTATAATCTTTTAAAACATTTAAATAAAAAAATATGTTAAATCCATAAACCTTTATCAGGAACTCTGAGTAAAAGACTACTTATGGATATAAAGCGGGGGAGGGGCGAGAGACTCTGAGGGCAGGTCTATCCTACAGCAGGGATCGACCCTCTGAGATCGATCCACGGCTGGTTGATTTAGCAAGTGTAGTAAAGAGCTGCCAAATCGACTGCAGAGCACTCTCCAGTCAACCTCTGTACCAGTGCTGGCATCAGCTTTTTTGCCGCCCTAGGTAGCAAAGCAGAACAAAAACAGAAGACCACCGAAGATGGAGTCACCGCCAAATTGCCGAAGACAGGAGCTGCCGGGGCGGTGGAAAAAGAAAAAAAAAAGGGAAAAGAAACCGTAAGTTGTGGACCTGTTTCTGAAATGCTGCCAAAAGACAACGCAGCAGGATGCGTACGGCCGCCGAAATGCCGCCAAATCAAGAAGCAGCCCTTGGAGCTGTTGCCGAAGTACCGCCGACTTCAGCAAAATGCTGCCCTAGGCCAGTGGTCAGCAAACTGGGGTGCATGCACCCCAAGGGGTGCGCGAGACCACCCAGGGCCCCAAGAGCCATGGCTGCAGCTACGGCCGGAAGAGCCGGGCGCGGCAGGACTGGCCCCAGGGGGGCAGTTAGGGGGCAAGGAGGGATGGTTCTGAGGGGGGCAGTCAGATGGGAAGAGGGAGGGAGTTAATGGGGGTGGAGCTAGGGCAGGGTTTCCCCTGTGGGGGTTCCTGCTCAAAAAAAAAAAAAAAAAAAGTTTCTACTAGGGGTACACAGTCAAAAAAGTTTGGAGACCCTGCCCTAGGCAACCGTCTAAGTCACCTAGTGCTTGTATTGGCCCTGCTCTGTACTCTACCCCTGAAAAAAAGAGTAGAGTAAGTCTACTGGAGATTTACTGCTGTTGACCTCCCACAGTAACTCGACCCAAGGTGCATCAACTCCAGCTACATGAATAACGTAGCTGGAGTTGTGTAGTGTAGGTTGACTTACCGCAGTAGTGTAGACATAGCCTGACTTTTGAGGTCAAGTTTTATAAATATGGCACAATAGGTCAATAGGTACTATATTAGGGGACTGATCCTGTGAGACTGTGCGTTTAATTGCTGGTAGGTTTCTAACCTCACATTTGTGTCACAAGAGTCAACCTCACACTTAGTGATAGCTAATGGAGAATTGCAGATTTTATGCATTTTACAGTATAACTTGCACCTGTTAAACAATGGATTTCTATAGAGAATTTACAACCTAGCCTTGTAAATAATTTAAGTTAGTATTTAGACATCCACAAATACAAATAAATCAAATCAAACTAATGGTATTGGCTTAAAGAGAGACTATGACATTAAAACCAATTGAAAGGTACTGTGTCAGAAAAGAAATCATTTAACTGATGTAAAGTTACCCTGTGGATTCAGGAATTACAAAGTGAAACAAGCTACCCAGGTCAAGTGAGATGATATAGAAAATTAGAGGCAGAAGACACTTCAAGGCAGCTGGAAAATCCCCGAGGATAGAGAATGATTAGATGTAACATTTCTATAGGCCTTGCTGGCTAAAGGAAAGTTCAAGTAGTAGAGAACACAATATTCCTTTAAACAGATAGAGGAGAAAGTAGTAGCAGCAACATAGAGACTTTGACAGAGGAAGATATTTACAAGTCTGCCCTCAAGCAAAACTACAGTTACAGTGATAGTTACACACTAGCAAAAAAATATAACAAAAGAAAATTCTTAGGTCATTTGAACAGCTACCTTTAGGGTTGCCAATTTTGGTTGGATGTATTCTTGGAAGTTTCATCATATGACATAATCTTTAATTAAAGATTGATCTTTAATCCTGGAGACTCCAGGACAATCCTGGAGGGCTGACCAACCCATCTTTCATTTTCCCTGCTAATGCCTGCAAATTTCCCCGCTAGATGAAGACACCATTTTAAGAATTTAGAAGCATGTATGTGAACGCATGCCATCACACACAGACACAGAATTTTAAAATCTAAACTCACTAACCAACATTTATACCCTGGTCCCCACCAGTTTTTGTTTGTTTATTTGTCTCTTTTTAAAGGTTTTTAGGTCAAAGCCTCGCAAGCCAACCTTTAACCTACACTAGAAGCTTCTTGGTTTTGTTTTTTTTTTTTTTCTTCAAATGGCCAAGGACCATAATGGAAAATGAAGGCTGTGGAGAGAGGAACTATAATTTGAAAATTAACACTCTTATAATACCAAAATATATTTCATATTTCAACTTATTGGCAATCTGAATGACATACAGCAGTCTGAAGAGTTCTTTAAAATTCTGTTACCACTGATTGCTCTTTACTACTCACCCTTAGTGAAACGGTATTAAGATCTGAGCTCATCCACTCCAACAACATTTGAAAGCACTTTACTGGATTCTAATCACTATTCCACTAAGTATTCCATTTATTACTAGCATTGTGGCTAAGCATCATCATAAAGTGTGGTTCAACTCAAAGTATAAAACCCCGCTCAGTACCTGCCAGTGTTTTTGCAATAAAATTACATAGATACAATATGCAATCCCACTTTTTCACAACGGCAAGCATGACTAAAATCCTAACTGCAAATCCTCAGAGCAGAGATTGCTAGATGTATTCTGCTTAAGTATAGCAACTGAAATCTAAAAGATAGAAGACAATTTAGAACTTCAAGAATAAGTAAAGGGTCAATTCTGAGCATTAGAAAGAAACTGAAGAGGGATATCCAGAAATCTATTTAATATTCAAACACCTTCTGCTTTTCCTATTTTCTGAAAAGCAGTATGAGGTGTAGCTCAGAGAAACTAATGGCCCTGTCATGAAATCACATTTCATGGAGGGACTGAAAATTTGTTTAGCTTCTTTTCACCATCCCTTTATTTTTTTAAACACTTATTGAAAAACTAATAGCAGATTACTCCTCCCCTCTACTAATAAGCAATGGAAAAAACTCAGTTCCCCAAATTTTCTCTATGCTAGAAAACTTCTTAACCTTTCGCCAGTAACAGCAGAACTAGTGCTTCTAATGCAGTGGTGGGCAAACTTTTTGGTCCGAGGGCCACATCTGGGTATGGAAATTGTAGTGCGGGCCATAAATGCTCAAGAAATTAACAATTTAGAGATATCCAAATAAACTTTATTAATTACTCATTTTAGTGGAAATAAACATAAAACCTTACTTACTATTATAAATATATCATAATAATGTATTACAATAATTAAATCAAACTTGCCACCTTTACATGCCCTCTCTCTCTATCCTGGGTTTGTCTGGTGTCAACTTCCAGTCATTGGAACTCATTGAGATTCACCAGCCTTCTGCTCTCAGAAATCTCCTCCCTCGTGAAAACTGTGACTGAGCACTCCATGGCTAACTGCTCTTTGGGTAAGACTACACTACCTGCTGGATCTCCAGGTAGTGATCTATCTTTCAGGGATTGATTTATCATGTCTAGTGTAGACAAAATAAGTCAATCCCTGAGTGTTCTCTCCATCGCCTCCGGAACTCCACCGCCGCGCGAGGTGGAAGCAGAGTCAATGGGGGAGCGGCAGTGGTCAACTCACGACCGTGAGGACAGCCAGGTAAGTCCACCCAAGATAAGTCTACTTCAGCTACACTATTTGCTTGGTTGAAGTTGCATATCTTAGGTCAACCCTCCTTCACCCAGTGTAGGCAGAGACCCTGGCTGGCAAGGGATCAGTGGGAAGAACTCCAGAGCAGGGGCGGGCTGACCCCCTCAGCCCCTCCCCTTCTGCCTGAAGTTCCACACCTTCCAGACTGGCACATGAAGCCTTAAATTGGACTGAATAAATGAAGACTCAGCACACCACTTCTGAAAGGTTGCCGACCCCTGCCCTAAATACTGGTTCAGCTCTTATTTCAAGGCAGGGTGCGTGTGCGTTATAGTTAACTTGACACATTTGAATACTAGATACAATTCAGAACAACTGGAAAATCCCAGAATCTGCATTTTTATTGGGACTAAGGACTTGTCTATGCAGGCAGCAAAGCACACTAAAGCGGTGTGATTTGTAGAGCACACTAACATGCTGCATTCCAACTGCCCCACCAGACCTTGCTGATGCAGTTCAAAGGTACTTAGCTCAGACTGTTACCATGTAGTAGGTACCTTTTAGACTAGCATGCCAGGAGAGTCTACGCAGGGCAGATGTAGTGCAGTATGTTAGTGCTCTTTACAAATCATCCCACTAGTGTGCTTTGCCGTGCCATGTACTTAAGCCCTGAGACATTCCAGTATGCCATGTGAAGGGTTCCAAATGAGCATTTCAAACTGTTGTATGCGAAATTAAAAAAGTGGAGCGAACTGCAATAGAAATTCCAAACGTGATAAGGTTAAAAAATGAAGGACACAAGTTCTTTTACAACTTAGAAGTTTCAATGAATTGGCAGTAGGAAAACTCTGATCTGCTTCAGTGACACTGTAATTGGAATGGTGATTAAATGCTTCCTGGGCCTTTTCCAAAATGGCAATTATACAGCAGTATCTCAGCATCACTGCAGCCTAAACATCTTAGCTCACTGAATGATACCCATCCAGCATGTCAGAGGTCATATGTCTGAGGAATACTTTAATTATTAATGAATTGCATGACATGCAACAAAGACTATGCCCCAGCCTCCTTACTGCATATGTAATGGACATATTATTTAATGAATTCCGCAACCCAAGACAACTAGATACATGTTAGAGCAGTGGTTCTCAAAGTGGGGGTCACGACCCCTCGGGGGGTCGCCAAGCGCCTCCCGAGGGGTCACGAGCCCCTGTGGCCGCAGTGAAGCTGCCGAATTGATTATTTCTGAATTTGGCGGCTTTTCGGCGGACATACCCACTCTCCCGATTGTCTGCCAAAGTGCTTCCGAAAGCGGAAGTAATCACTTCGGCAGACAGCCGAGAGCGCTCGGCATGTCCGCCGAAAAGCCGCAGAATGTGGAACTAATCAATTTGGCGGCTTTTCGGAGGACACACAAGGGTTGTGCTGAGAAGCCGCAAGTGAAAAAAGGGTCACGGTTCTCACAAGTTTGAGAACCGCTGTGTTAGAGCAATGCATTTGTACCACTGTAGCTAATAGTCTGTCAACATTTCCTTTATACAGCAATTTTCAAAGGTTTATAATTTCGCTGAAGAATCTGTTGAGTTCAGTCTTTGCACAGAGTAAAACCCATGTATGTATATGTTCATCCAAGTAGGCCAGTAGGTTATTTAGTGTTAAAGAAAATTGATCTAACCCTGTCTTTTAGCTTTTCTTTATATTGCTTTTCATCAGGCTCATCCACAGCACAGTAACACTTCACCTTGTATAGGGAGGAGGAGAATTAGACTTTGTTAATTAAGCCCTCAATCAACCCCTTGGATACTTTGTATCAATTGTATACAAGCTTCTTTCACCAAACTAGTCAACTTTTCTATAACGCAAGAGTAAAATTCAGGAACAGTGTATTGAATAGTGAGGATGCCAATGGTGAAGAGTTCCAAATGAGAAGTTCAAACTGCTGTATGCTAAATTAAAGAGGGGGAAGAACTGCAAGAGAAATTCCAAACTGAAACTAGTAACATCAGTACAGTGGTAAGGTTAAGAACTGAATCACACATGTCAGGAAATATATAGCTAATGATGAAATTCAAACTTTACTTTACCCTTGCGCTCATGCTTTAAAAGCAGTCTACTGAAGAAGAGCTGTGAAAGCTCGAAAGCTCGTCTCTCTCACCAACAGAAGTTGGTCCAATAAAAGATATTACCTTACCCACCTTGTTCTTCTATTGTAAATTAGTCAGTTTATGAAAGATTACATATGCGCACATTTAAAAGGTGGGGGAATCTAGCACTCAAAAGTTAGGAAACAACAATAAGGTCACCCATGCTGCCTTAAACTGGCCCCTTTTTAGGTATGCATTATAACACAGTCTTTCATTCAGTCCACAGCAGAGATGATGTTCACCATAGGTGCCGACTCCATGGGTGCTCCAGAGCTGGAACACCCATGGAAAAATAATGGCGCATGCTTAGTACCTACTGACAACCCACTTATCAGCACCTCCCCCGTCGCCCCACACTTCCCAACCACCACAATCAGCTGTTCCACGACCTGCAGGAGGCGCTGGGGGAAGAGAAGTAAGAGCTGGGCACACTCAGGGGAGGGGGGAAGAACAGGGTGGAAGGAGGCAGAGTAGGGGCAGGAAGAGGCAGGGCAGGGGTGGAGCACTGGGGAAGTAGCACGGTAGGGGTGGGGCTTGAAGCAGAGCCAGGGGGACCATCCCCTGACACATTAGAAACTTGGCACAGAAGTTGTTTGGTGAACAATAAGTTACGCAATATCTTGTTTTATCCTCATTATTCAATGTGTGGCCCCATGTCTGCACACCATCCAAACCCTGCTCAATTCTGGTGCCACAGAGGCTTCCAAAAGGCAGAAGCACCAACTGTATGGAAAGTCCTGCTCAGCTCTGGGTTGGAGCATGTCCACTCACTGTGGGGAGGATGCACACTCAGTCCATTCCACACAGGAGTTGTGGGAGGAAAGAACATGCCCAGTGCAGACAAAACTTTAGGGGATTTAGCTGCTAATCTATAACAAGTTTCTACATGTGAATTGAGATTTTTTCAAAGTCTTATAAATTGCCCAACTATGGCTGGTTTTTTCATATGAAAGTGTCACTGATGACTGAGCCCTTAAGGAGGGAGCAAGGGTTCCAGTGCACCTGTGACTGATTACCTGCCATCCACTGGTCAGGGAAGGAACCTTGACCTTATAAAGGAAATGGATGCACCAAGGGTGAAGTAAGAGGAGAGCAGCTGAAAAGATTCAAGAAGAAAAGAGCTGGCAAAACTGCTGAAGGAGTGGCCAGACAGTCTAGCAGACATGGGCCCAAGAAGTGGGTTTTTGCAACCTTCTGATCTCAAGGGGACAGACTGATTCCATAAAGCTTGGGAAGGGCTCATAACTGTACTAAATAGAGAGGCTTGGAAATGGAGACTTCGAGGATAAGGAGCAGTGCCCGGATGGAGATGAGCAGGAAGAGGCTTTACTTTGGGTTTATTTTAATAAACCAGTCCCCAAGAAAGAGGGTTGTTATTGGACATAAGCCTTGGTAAATTATTCCTGGGAACATGTGAAGGGGAAATCAACACAGGGGCCTACAGACACACATTGACCCATAAAGCGGTGAGGAGGAGGCCACTGCCCTTCCATAAGAACTTAAAAGGTATCTGTCTGAAACAAAGGCCACCCCAAATTTCAAGTCCCTGCTCCAAGCCATTGTGGTGACAAAGTTTCTCAAAGACATGGTTGTAAAAATGTGCAAAAATACATTTTTCCCTAATCTTGTTCTTGGAAACAGCTGCTGAAGCCTTTCCTTAAGGCTGAACGCCTCTTACGAGACACCTGGACTTGAAGATTTCAACTTTAACAGTTTAAATTCGGCCAAGTTATAAGCAAATAAAAGCAGGATAATATAATGAGAAGTGCTGAGGCAAGTTTAACTATAGGTGCCACCACAAACACTGACTATAGTAAGAAATTCTAGTTTCTATTAAACGTGTAGAGCACCATCATTTCTGGGAACTACAACCTTACAGTAAGTTTAGTACACAGCACGTTTCCACGTCTAGTATTCATGTTTGAGGAAAATAAGGTCAGTAGTCTCAAGTTACGAATGTTTAAACTTGAATACAGCCTGAAGAGTGAGATAGTGAATGCTCTACATCACTAAGTTTTGAGTAGATCTAAAAAAGTCTGATGTCTTGTCTGTCTGCAAGATAGCTCAAGTTATTACATTCAGGATTTGTCTACACAACAGCTTCTCAGGATGGCTATACAGACACATGATAGCTCTGCTTGAGCTAGTGCTCTAAAAAAATAGCAGTATGGCTGCAGCAGAATAGGCAGCAGCATGGGCTAGCCATCCAAGTACAATCCTCGTGGAGTCCATGTCACTGAGGCTACACTGCTATTTTTGGCATGCTAGCTAAAGCACAGATAGCATGTCTGCCTATATGTGCTGGGAAGCCTCCACCCAGTTGCTGTCCCTTCCAAAAACTACAGTGAGCTAGGCTAACGCAAGTGAGAGTGGTCACACTGCAGAAACACTTTGCAGTGATTTAGTAACACAGGCCTTGTCTACACTACGGGGGGAGATCGATCTAAATTATGCAACTTCAGCTATGTGAATAATGTAACTGAAGTTGACATACTTAGATCTACTTATCACGGGATCCACACTACGCAGTGTTGATGGGAGACACACTCTCCTATTGACTCCCCTTGAGCTTCTTGTTCCAGTGGAGTACAGGAGTCGACAGGAGAGAGATCGGTGGTTGACCATCAATGCACTGATCGCATGTCAAACCCCCAGTAAGTGTAGACAAGCCCACAGAGCAAGTAGATTAACAGCTAACAAATTGTGTTAGCTTGAGCTGTAGCTGGATCCCCACTGCATCACTAGTTCAAGCATCAGCAGCATTCAAACTTCAGCTCATACACCCTGATGGGCCAGCCAGTTCAAGCTTAAAGTAACACTTAACTCAAGCTAGAAATTTGTGTAGATGTGAGCTGGGCTAGAAGCTAACACTGCAAAGAAGGCAAACCATGAGTGAGAGATTTAACTTGCAGACTTCAAACATTTACTTGTAAAAAGTATTCGACCCATTTTCTTCCAACACTGCCTGCTTTGTAGAGGAGAGAAAAAGAAACCAAGCCTGAAAAAATGTGGATACTATATATTTATATAAGAAAGCCTATTTGAAATTTGTCACTATGATACTATAATGTGGGACAATGTTTAATGTACAAACCCAGAGGGGCAAATTTAAGGTTGACCTTTCATCTTTAACTGTCTTTCATGATATGATTACTTGACTTCTCTGCTTTGACACTGCATTCAAGAGGGTTTGTGGGGGGGGGTTGGGTTTTTTTTGGCATAGTATATTCCTTTTTCCTTCAAAAATGCAAAGATTACCAATGAAGCCTGCAAATTCCGTAATCATGAACTATCTAATTTAATGTCTCCCAAGCATCCAGATACGCTTGACCATTGCTTGGCAGGAAATGTATCCCTTAATTTTTATTACTTTAGATATTTAGATTATTTTTTTTAAACAGCACTTAGAATTTAACTTCTATTTCACCACTTTAGTTGGCAATAGCTAAATCCATCTCCATAATAAAATTCATGCTAATTCTACCTTAACTGTGCTAATTAGGTAACTCAGTACCATTGGGGCAGGCAGGAGTCATCTCTTTCTGTTTTGGAAGGCACCTCCAACTGCCATTAGTAACAAACCACACCTCATACCCAACAAAACAGTTTCCTAGGAATCTTCTGTCTTGGTATTTATAAAGTGCCTAATCATAGTAAATAGGTGTAGA
Organism: Dermatemys mawii; assembly: GCA_007922305.1. Classification (NCBI taxonomy): domain Eukaryota; kingdom Metazoa; phylum Chordata; order Testudines; family Dermatemydidae; genus Dermatemys; species Dermatemys mawii. Next base: position 792,739 of record ML677362.1, on the reverse strand, counting down.
ACACAAATTGAAATGAAATGTTCCATAAAGACATCTACTGCTTGGTTAGTTGTCCTTCACTTATGACACTCCCACCTTCATGCCTTCCTTCCATTTTTCTTCACTTTCTTCATGGCCCTTTCTACACTAGATAAATTAATACAAGATATCACATTGGTGTTAACATCAGTCCATCTGAACTAAAGCTAACAGCGTAGCGAGAGCCATTCTAGACAAGCAAACTAGCTGCCACAACCCCATTTTCAAAACTGCTGGAGAATCTGTAGCAGGTACTCAGGGGAGTTGCCTATACTTGGGCTCCCAATAACGATAACTCTGGCTCAGCGGAAATGGCATTAAACACCAGTTAGACTTTTCGATGATTTCTCTAGCACAGATGAGGTTTACAAGATGGTTCTTCAGCCCTCCCTTGGATGGGAAGGCCTAAACTAAATTCTGTCTCACATCATGTTCTAAAAGTGATTGGGCTTGTATTGATCAAGAGTGGAGCTCTCTACCACAAATGCTCTGTCTCTGACTCCTGGAATTTGGGACACCAACCATGCTAGTGTTCCTTACGAATGCAGGAGAGGTATTATAGGTTGCAAATGGAAAATGTTTGAGTTAACAGGCAAGGGCCTGAGTAAAGCCTTTAATCATCTGGACTAGAACATTGAACTGGATTTGGAAGGGAATGGCAAGTAAGACAGAAAATGCTTTTTGAGGGCCTCTTGCCAGTTTCTCCTACTCAAAAAGTATGCTGATATGTCCCCAAAATGCAGCCATTCTGATTTAACATACACCAATTGAGTATACTGTAATATTCTTTTGCACTTATATTGCATCTTTCATACTGAAGTACTACATAAATTTTACACGTTCAGAAGCAATGAAGTGTGCCAGCCTCTGTGGCAAAGGCCAGCAGCCAGCCAGCAATCAGGACACTGTACAATAGCAGAAAGAGGAAACGTACACAGACAGCAGGACAGCCCCCTATTCAGAGAATGCATCATCGGCCCTGACACCTCCACACAGCTGACAGAATTTCAGTTAAAGTTCTTGCCTGAACTTCATAGCTCTCAATGTATATAAATTGAGGATGAAAGGCTTGAGACAGCTCTATCTATATTTAATCTGTATTTCCAGGGAAAGTAACAACTACCAAGCAGACCAAGTCATCCTCTTCCAGCAGTCTAAATGGTTCACATTGCTATTTTGCATTTTCTTCCCTGCATAAAATGCTACTGTCAAACATTCTCCCTCCTCAAATCACTTACAATCTTTTCATGTGTATCCTGTATTCTTCCCTCCAGGCTCAAAAGAAATAAAAGGATACAGGAAGTGTGTGTGTGCTAAGTATGTACAGAATATGAAGGGCCATTACTGGCAAAGGTGTGAATAAAACTCGCAAGTTCTGACCTACCCATCTTCCTCTTATTCCTCTAGGGTATAAATGTTTATGTACTGCTGTTGCACCTACATGTGGCCTCCACGGAGACGTCACCATCTCTCAGACTTTACAATATCCGGTTACCTTGTTCCTTAGACCAGGCACTTGGCTAAGATGATAAGGGATTTGCAAATACCTACCTTATCCCTATATTCCTTTCTCCAAATAATCTCATTAAGATCTACAAAGCAAGTAATGTTTGAAGAAAACTGGTACAGTCATTACTGAGTTGTTTGCAAAATTTCTAATAATATATGGGGAAATTTCTCACATGCAGAAGTCAGGTAACGCCTATACAGATTTTACAGAATCTTGCCAAAAATGAATTTTAGGCCAAAGTCAAGTGTGGAATTCACAAAAAGGTTAAGAAAGCCACAATTAACTGAAAAGGGGAGAAATATAATAAAAGTTCAAAAGTCTCAACCTTAATGCGGAATTCCCCGTGCACCAAGATATGGCCTCATGATTCTTTTAATGTATTGCTATAACATGCTGCTGAACTGAGACACTAATTCAGTGAATACATAAGGTCACTAAAAATTACAGGAGAAGACTCAGAGGAAACAGGTCTTTTATCTGTAACGTGAATACTGATGGAAATACATTTTTCAATGAACAAAGTAAACATGGAGAAAATTTTAGATATTTATAGGCATATTCAGCATTTTGTAAAGGTTATAGCTTCAGAATGAGGAACAGGTGCCATGCAATTTGTTTATGCTTCAAGGAACTTTCCCCTTTGAATGTAGATTAAACATGAATAATTATAAGTTTCAAAAGGAGCTTTTATATTCTGAAACATTCCCTTCAATATAGTTTCCTAAAAATAAACAGATTCTCCACAAACTAATGCAGCTTCAACAAGAGAACTTTACAGAACAGTGAAAGGGTGGCCCAACAAAATCAAAGTCAAGAATGAACCCAGAGTTCATTCTGTAGCGTTGCATCACATACATATCTCGTATTGATCTCTATGACCTAGCCATGTCCAGATGAATTAAGGGCACACTAGCAGCCTCAACTTTTAATTTCCTTATTTTTCTTGCTCAGAGGATACCATTTTAGATTATTTAAACATTTATGCATTTGAATACTATGCTTCTAATGTAAAGCTGCTTAAAAAGCAAAGGCAGCACCCTGACCAGGTGATTCCAATTACATCTTATTAGATTCTTCTTTCTGAAATGTACAAGTAATGAACAAAGTGTTAACTGAATGCTAACACATCTCTTTAAAACTTCTTTAACTACTAAAACAATGATTTTGACTCAAGTCAATTTTATATCATTATATGGGAGCTATTGCACACATCTTTAATTCTCTGCAGCCAGCTTTGTGATATGCTCATCGCACAAGAGAAATATAGCATTTCATCTCTCCAGACATTTAAGATGAAAGGGTATAATAAGTGATATGTAAACTGTCCGGTATTCCTGGTTAACATTGTACCAGCTACTATGTACAGCCTGTTATACTCAAATCAAATTTTTTACTGTAGGATATTAATGGAGGTGGCACATTTTGCTATTAGTTGGCACAAGCTTTTAGACTTCCACAGCTTGCCAAAATGGCACTTTCAGGGCACATGTGTACACTATGCAGACATACGAGAGAAAAGTTCAGGGAACAGACTGCTGTTGAGATGTTGATCCCTTCTGCACTAAACAAGCAAAGTCTCATTGCCAGAGTTACTTCTCCTACAGAGAGACACCACAATCCATGTGAACAGCACTGCTGAGTACCCGGGCATAAAGAGTTAGAAATAATTTTAAATGAGACCCATGGACCCAAGTGATAGTTATAAAAATACCAATGCTCAGGACGGCTCAAATGGGGAAAAGGATGGTGTCTATATAATCACCAACTTCACTAAAATACTCCGCTACACTTGTCTTTGGCTAAACTGATTTTTTTTCTAAGTACACTGGTTGTCTTTAATTGAGATACAATTGGTACTAACACTTTGCATCAGAGCTAGTCAAACATCTTCCAACTTCAGCAACCACTCTAGAAAATTAGAGAACTGGGCTTCTAGTGATTGCCTAATTGACTATAGCATAAACAAATTCACCTTTGGACTAACAAAGGAAGTTTGGAAGTTAACAGCTGAAGAGGGGTTTCAAAAGAACATTGCCTCTTAATCTTAACTTCAGGGCCACTACTATGACATTATAATTAAACAGCAATTATTTTACTCAATTCTGAAGAACAGAGCAACTTCTACATCATAACAGGAATTTGTCAATCATAAAAATGTTTATATGTTAAGTAAGTAAAAACATTCACGTTTGCAAATTTCATCAGGGATGAAATAATCTAAAGTAAAATTTAGCACATACAACATCAGGCAACAAACAGCACAGACTCAAATCTTTCATGACCCCATGAGAAAAAGGAAACAAAAACATAAAAGCCATAAGCCAGACAGATATTAATGAACAGGAAGTGTTCTGCAAAACAAGGAATTAATCTAAACCTACAGTTGGGCAGATTGTCCATGACGGAAATTCAGAAGGTGCAAGCATGTAGAAGTCTGAAGCGAAAACAATGAGCATCATTTATACAGTCAGAGATATGAACAATGACAAGTTATAGGTAACAATTTCTATGTTAGTCTATTATAAAGCAACACTTACAACTGTTCTTAGGAAAAAGAAAAGAGTCTGCGCAAGGCAGTCCCTGTGGTAGGTTGTTTTTGTTTTGTTTTGTTTTTTAAAATCAGTTACACATGGATTTCTCCCATAAGAAAAATCTGATTTAAATCCTCCACAACATAAATAAGTTCAAATTCTGTCCTATTGGTGCAGAAGTAATATGTCATCTCCTTACAGAATTCAAGTCCCTTATCAGAACTACTGAAACAGCAGGCAATACCAAAGTAACTCATTAAGTAACCCATATCCTAATGAATTAAAAAAAAAAAAAATCTGTAAATGTCTTAGTGCACCTTGTTAAATACCAGTTGTTTCCAATGAGCAGCCTCTATTGCTAGGAACAAATGAAACAAGAGTCTGTATTCACTACACATTGAAATGGCATACTTGTCAACTGTTACCATTTTAAGACAATAGACTTTTCTCTTTCCACGTTCTTAAGAATTCACATTGTTAAGATGAAATCTTCTATGGTTACAAAGTTTATTAAAAATTAACTAAAAGCTATTTGCTGGTACATCAGAACTGATAAGGCTTTTTTTTTTTTAAGCACAGGGAAAGCTATAATTTCACTTCATGTGATTTTCAATATATGCCAAATAAAACACACACACTGTGAAACAAATTTTATGAGCAGATAGCACTAGAAAGTTAGTCCCATACCTCTGGACTGTCACTGTTTTGAAGTCTAGAAGTAACATTTATGTCTAAAGCTACATGAAAAAAGCAAAAAGGCAAAAAAAAATTTTTATTTTTTTTTTTTTACTATGCCACACTCTTTCTGCACAAATTAAAATACATGTTTAGCCTAAATATTAAAGTATGTTCAGACTATCTTAATTCCTTGGCATAGGAGGAGTGAGGGGCCTAATACACTAGTAGTTACAATGAATCAGTTGCTCTCCTTGTGTAAACTGTAGTTCAGCTGAAATAAAAGGAGCTATGACCATTAACACCAGCTCAGGATGTCCCTAAATGACTAATATACCACAACAATATAATAGTTTTACTGCTATTACAATTATTTGCCAAATAAGATGATGCAATGGGTGCTGGTTATATCAGCTATACTTAAAGTTATCTCAGATAGTCTTAGCTTAGAATTTTATATATATATATATTATATATATATATATAAAATGAAGCAATCAAATTCTGCATAGTTTAACTCCAGGTCTCTAATTTCAAGAGGTCAAGAATGAAATTGGGCATTGGATCATGTGGAAAGTAGAGAAATATCACAAAGCACATGAGTTTTTTGACCCCTGTGGCAGATGTATTAACCCAGTTACAAATGGCCATGACTCAAAATTCACTGTCCAATCAAACTGCTTCTTTTCTTTAGCCCTTTCATGAGACGAAATAAGAATATTCCAAGGACTCATCTATACTACAAAAAGGAACCATACTAAGTAAGCACATAGCCATGGTTAGGGATATCTTATTTTTTCTCTTACAGCATGTTCAAAAGATACAGCATTAGATAACCCTTTTATTCTAAATCTCAGATAGTGTGTTTATGACACAAGCTAAAACACCATTCGCTATTGCAGCCATAGCACCATGTTCTCTCCACACTGGCAAGACAATGCTGTTTCTGCAGCATAGATTGATTCGAAACAGCCAGGAATGGAAGAGTCAGACTAACTTTAAAAGGATCGAAGATGCTTTCGTTAACTCGTGTTGCAGGAGTCACACAAGAGAAAGCATAGGAATGGAACTGAGGAGATCTGAGTTCTAATCCCAGCTCTTCCTGTGTGACATGGGGCAAATCACTACCCCTCTCTAGGGCTCAGCTCCCCACCTGTAAAATGAAGATTCCAGTTCCCTACTTCAGTGAACATCATGAAAATACCATCTTTTTCAGGCTCTGATATTACAGTGATAAGTGCTATAGAAAAGCCTATAAATAAAAATTATACTCCATTGCAGTGCTCTTTTGGGGCAAGGAGAATGGGTGCCACTTCCTTTGGATTCCATCATCACCATTCCTTTATCATCTAGCTGCATCACACTTCACTTATAAAGGCAATAGACTGCAACATTCCTGTATCTTGCCAACCAAGAAAACAAGAGACCAGGAAAGGAAATTGAAGAATCATCTCCTGAATACCAAACAACAGACTTCTGCCACTGCATTAATAAGCTAAACGGGAGAGTCGTAAAAAAGTGCTACAGGAGTTTGGCTGTATTAGAGCAGAATTTGTTCCATGATTTCTACCTAACAGGAGGACTTGTAATGTGTATTTGCTCAAGTGAGGCTTGAAAAAGTTTCCAAACTTACTTGCCAGGGTACAGAGATACAGATTTACTTTGTTTCCCTATCCCCACAGTAACATTTCTGCCCTCTCCAAATCTCTTTGTAGGGCTTCTCTGCTACTGAGACAATCATCTTCCTAGGTGCACATGAGGCCTTCTGCACCACCCAGATCCCCTGCTCTTCACTCTCCTTTACGCAAGACAATTAGCATGCCTTGGGCCCCCAGACTTTCCTTCTCTCAAGCTCTTTCAGGGAAAGACTCATTGGTTCTCCTATCCCAGTCAAACTTGCTGAACGGGGTTTTCTGAGCAATGGTTAAAATTAGGCATGCAATGGCTATTTCGGTAACTGCCAATCTCAACAGCTCTATGCATCTTCAGTTTGAGTACTCGCAGCCAGAGCATATGATGCCAGAGAATTAATGATTCAACTCTCTGGTAGCATTCAAAAATCACATCTCATGCAAATCACTACATTCTAATGTGTTGCTTTCCTTTAAATTCTCCAGCCATGTGCGCATGAAGAATAGCGGTCTCAGCGTCTCATTTTATCCAGCCGTTTATGCTGCTCCAACACTGTTTCAGCTTTGCTTCCACTGAAAAATAAGTTTAGCCTAGTTAAATATATCTGAGACAATTAAACATTCCAGCATAGGAAGGGAACACTCTGTCATAACTGTATACTGAGGTTAACACATCTCAGCCTTTGGTTTCCAGAGTTACGTTGCCTAGGATACAATTACTTCAGATCGGAAGCTTCTTCTGGTAATAATTTAACACCCCATAGTGCTGACAGTTTATTATGCTCTTGAGCCATTTTCATACCAGGAAAATTTTGTCTGCGAGTGAGTATTCAGAAGGAACGCACAGTATGCAACCATTCTCAAGAAGCTATTTTCAAGAGGCAGGCAAGCAGAGTAACACTCACTCTCCCACCACAAAAACTGTACTGACAAGAATAGGTACTTGGTACCTGCACATCTGAAATAAGACGAGCCAAAGCAATGTTATTACTTAATTGTCTCATTGGCTGTTAACCCATCCACCCCACCCAAAAGAAAAGAGAAAAGAAAAGAGAAAAGAAAAGAGAAAAGAAAAGAGAAAAGAAAAGAGAAAAGAAAAGAGAAAGTTAAATCTTGTTAGTATTTCACTAATTAACTTCATATCAACTTCACAGGATTGCCTGTCTACTTTCCTTTAGTGCAACAACATTCCTTGGAAGTCCAAATATTAAATGATTAATGATTAGAACAGTGAACCCAGTACAGAAAGCAAGTACACACAATGAAAAGGAGCACCCTCTATAAGTCCTTATAGATTCACTTCTGTTAAAAACTACTGAAGACTAGCCTTCTATGCACGAAATCTAAGATAACAATTAGCTGGATTTACTGAGTAAACATAGTATATGAGCAAGTCTTTTTGACTTTTCTGCTATAATTTTTTGTCACTGAGAGAACTTAAAAAATAAACATTTGATATAGAAATAACCGTCATTAATGGGATACGCCTACTGTGCATATGACTATGTCCTTAAGCTTCCATTGTAAATACTAAAAGAGTCTAAGACCAACTCAGGTATATTATTAAACAAAGCAATATTTTCCAAATTTAAAAGCTGCTCTCATAATAGTAAGCAAAAACTTTTTCTTCTTCTTTTAAAGCAGACAAAAATCTATTCATTGCCACCATCTACTAAAGGGGTAACTAGTTTTCTCAACTAGTTATTTTGGAAAAATATGTAACTCTCCAATAAAGAATGAGAAAATAATTTAACCCAGCCAGTATTTTCATCAGCTTCAAATTTATTTTTCACAACTTCTTCCTATCTTAAAAAAGCTCAAAGCTAAGTTTAAGAGTGACACTTCCAAATGATCAACTAACTGGTTGTTCTGTTAAGTAAATGACTGTTCATCATCATCTCCACAGAACTTCAGTCATCTCTATGACTATCACATGAGCCTCTCTAACCCTTTAAACCTCAGCAGTCAACTTCTTCACCATGCCCAGGCCACTCTGTACTACCAGCCCTTAACATAGAGCCCAGTTGCCAAAACAACAGGTGCAAGAGAAATTAATAGTGAACTCCTATACACAAATTGAGTCTCATGCCAAAGGAAAAAAACCACTAACTTGCAAAAAGCTAGTATCAGAGCGGTAGCCATGTTAGTCTGGATCTGCAAAAGCGACAAAGTCTTGTAACACCTTATAGACTAACAGATCTTAGGGATCATAAGATTTCGTGGGCTAAGACCCACTTCATCAGATGAATGTTGTGGAAATCTCCAGAGGCAGGTATAAATATGCAGGCAAGATAGCAAGGTAAATTCAATCAGGGAGGGTGAGGCCCACTTCCAGCAGCTGATCTGGAGGTATGAACACCCAGAGAGGAGAAACTGCTTTCGTAATTGGTGAGCCATTCACAGTCTTTGTTTAGTCCAGACCTGATGGTGTCAAATTTGTAGATGAACTGGAGCTCAGCAGTTTCTCTTTGAAGTCTGGTCTTGAAGTTTTTTTGCTGTAGTATGGCTGTCTTTAGGTCTGCTACTGTATGTCCAGGGAGACTGAAGTGTCCTCCTACAGGCTTTTGTATACTGCCATTCCTAATTTCTGATTTGTGTCCATTTATCCTTTTATGTAGGGATTGTCCAGTTTGGCCCATGTACATAGAGGGGCACTGCTGGCATATGATGGCGTATATTATATTGATAGATGTGCAGTTGAATGAACCAATGATGATTTGGCTGATCTAGTTAGGTCCTGTGATGGTGTCGCTGGTGTAGATATGTGGGCAGAGTTGGCATCGAGGTTTGTTGCATGGATTGGTTCCTGAGTTAGAGTTACTATGGTGCAGCGTATGGTTGCTGGTGAGCTGTCATCTGTCTGCTTAGCAACTCAGACTGCTGTGAACACGTCACCCCAATGCTTACTCTTTGCACTGACTCCAACTCAATAGAGATTCCAATTCAATTCTGTCCAGATATTTAAAGAGCTCCATAGATGAGCCCTAGCTACTCAAGGGACTCTCTCTTCTCCCGCAACTATGACTGCTACATTCCATTATGAATCTGTTGACAAACAGAGCAAGACTCTCGAGTACTAGAGAATCCCCAATGGAGCTGGACCTAGATCATGGAACTCACTACTCACTCCAAAAAGCAATAGACCATGCGGAGAGGGGGGCCTCACCACAATCATAACTACACACAAAACTAATTTCTTCAATTTAACTATCCCTAAATAAGTTGACAAAGAGTCCTGTGGCACCTTAAAGACTAACTAAAGTATTAGAGCATAAGCTACTATTAGAGCATAAGCATTTGTCGGTGCATCCGATGAAGTAGGTATTAGCCCAGGAAAGCTTATGCTCTAATACTTTAGTCAGTCTTTGAAGTGCCACAGGACTCTTTGTCACTTCTGCAATTCCAGACTAACACGGCTACCCCTCTGAACCTAAATAAGTTGTTCTCTTTCACGCATATGCTAGAAATGAATCAAGCCACCACTCACACAGGCTGGAAAAGGAGAGTGTTGATGTTATTTCTATTTTTAAATTCTTGGGAGGCACCACATAATATGGTGACAGAAGTAGAGAGAGAGATGGTAATTTCCTGCAATATCATTGGGAGATCTCCCTGCATTACATTTATGTAATTCCATGGGGGAAGGTGACTACAGCTCCTCCAGGAACTAAGAACAGTGGGGGTGGGTGCAGGGAGGAGGTAACTCAGTAAATTCATCCAAGTTGTAACATCTCCTTACACCTTAAGAACAAATGTACTTCCTTATAAAGAGCTGTGTGGTAACCTGTGAAGTCTGCTGGAAATTAGAACTACGTATAAGCCTCAGGAGTGAAATCAAAGCAGTCACTGGCTTGTTTAGGTAGTCTGGCTTGCTGGGAATATCAGAGTCAGCAGAAAACTGCATGACCTGGAAAATTTGCTATTCAGGTGGGAGACAGATAGTTCTCTTGCCCAAAAGAAGTGACTGCTGGGAGTTAGAAGCCCTTGATGGGCCACAGGGGGGGACATTCTTAGTTAACTATGCCCAGTAGGACTTTTAAGAGGCCTCCGTTGCTGTGTGAGCAAGAGCTAGTCTCTCTGCTCTGTGTTCGGTTGTGGCACACTTTAAATTAGTTCCATACATTTCCAGTTCTAACATGAGCATGTGAGGGAATGGAGAAAGATTGGGGTTTTTAAAAAAGAAGTCTACAGACATTTATCCCTGCATATCCCCTCTTTTGCACTTTAGTGAAAGTCAATGCAATTCTTCCCCAGAACGGCCGATTTATTCTTCCTTTGTTATCTTCGACACTGGGGTTGACAGAAAATACAGAGTGGACGGAAGACAGACATTAGCAAGCTCTAGCCACCCTGCTAGTCTGAATGATCTAATGAAATTTCTCAATTAAATAAACCAGAAGAGAAGACACATTTTAGTAGTCAGATAGAAATACAAAGCATTATGGACAAGTGTTGCAATTTTGCTTTTAACACTCCATCGTGAACTACGGGACAGGTTTTACCCTGAAGTGAAACTTGACCCACTTACAAGGCTTACAACATAATTGGTCTGACACAGGAAACCATATGAAAAATTACTCTTACCTATACAACTTTCTCTCTGCACAACAGGAAGGTGCAAACTGAGGCAAGGCAAACTCTACAATACTGCTGATGAAATCCTGACCAAAGCTCAGGAGCAGGAATATTAGAGAGCACCAGAACACTGAATCTAGTAGAGAGCCATGCCAGCTCCTGTGGCCATCCCCAGCGACTGCCTAGTAAGTGAGGATTACACAGACTAAAGCACATGCTAGTTTACGACCTCAAATCATGCCTGGAAGGACTGGTGGTGGTAGATTTTTTCCCCAATTCAAGTTTTATATCGCATCTGAAAGTAAAATTACAAAATAAACATCTGAGAGTTTGCAAAACTTCAGGTCTTATATTTTAACCTCCCCATGTGTAGATGAGGAGAGGATATGGTATCCGCACTCCTTGGATACCCTATCCACACCAACCTTGAACCCATATGCTCAAGACCCCACACTGCAGCTATTATCCTTCTTGACAAGGAAAGCTGAACTAAACTCCTTACGGTACTCACCGATACAGTTCCTAGTTTACTGCAAAGCCATACAAATCATTGTGTCCACAGGAGCTCAATGAACTATCCGTGCAGTAACCAGAGCCCAGCAAACCAGGTTGGTGAACTAGAATGCAGGCCTCACCTTCAAACTTTATTGCTCACTTAGCTAGTCACCAGGCCAAAAGGTTAGCCAGACACACTCACACTGAGAAAACTACAATGCATTGGTGACCTTCCAGAAAACACCATCCTAGCCACCATGGATGTAGAGGCTCTCTACACAAACATCCCACACAAAGATGGAATACAAGCTGTCAGGAATAGTATCCCTGATGATGCCACAGCACAAGTGGTTGCTGAGCTCTGTGACTTTATCCTCATGCACAATTATTTCAAATTTGGTGACAATATATACCTCCAGACCAGTGGCACTGCTATGGGCACCCTCATGGCCCCACAGTATGCCAACATCTTTATGGCTCACCTGGAACAACGCTTCCTCAAATCTCGTTCACTCACGCCCCTCCTCTATCTACGCTACATTGATGACATCTTCATCATCTGGACCCATGGGAAAGAAACTCTGGAAGAATTCCACCATGATTTCAACAGCTTCCACCCCACCATCCACCTCAGCCTGGACCAGTCTACATGGGAGGTCCACTTCCTGGACACCACGGTGCAAATTAATGACGGCCACATCAACACCACCCTATACCGAAAACCTACCGACAGCTATGCCTACCTTCATGCCACCAGCTTCCATCCCAGGCACACCACACGATCCATTGTCTACAGCCAAGCACTGAGGTACAATCGTATTTGCTCCAACCCCTCAGACAGAGACCAACACCTACAAGGTCTCCACCAAGCTTTCTCAAAACTACAATACCCACACAAGGAAATAAGGACACAGATCAACAGAGCCAGACATGTACCCAGAAGACTGCTGCTGCAAGACAAGCCCAAGAAAGAAAACAACAGAACATCACTGGTCATCACCTACAGTCCTCAGTTGAAACCTCTCCAACGCATCATAAGTGATCTACAACCCATCTTGGACAACAATCCCTCACTTTCACAGGCCTTGGGAGGCAGGCCAGTCCTGGCCTACAGATAACCTGCCAACCTCAAGCATATTCTCACCAGCAACAGCACACCGCGCCATAACTCCTTTAACTCAGGAACCAATCCATGCAACAAACCTCGATGCCAACTCTGCCCACACATCTACACCAGCAACACCATCACAGTACCTAACCAGATCAGCCACACCATCACTGGTTCATTCACCTACACATCTACCAATGTAATATACACCATTATGTGCCAGCAACATCCCTCTGCTATGTACAACGGCCAAACTGGACAGTCCCTAAGAAAAAGGATAAATGGACACAAATCAGATATCAGGAATGGCAATATACAAAAACCTGTAGGAGAGCACTTCAACCTCACTGGACACACCATAAAAGATTTAAAGGTCAGCATTTTGCAGCAAAAAAACTTCAAGTCCAGACTGCAAAGAGAGACTGCAGAGCTGCAATTCATTTGCAAATTTGATACAATCAATCAAGGATTGAACAAAGATTATGAGTGGCTAGCTAACTATAAAAGCAGCTTCTCTTCTCTCGCTATTCACACCTCCAGTTCAGCTGCTAGAGGAACACCTCAGCCTCCCTGATTAGAGATGATAAGCTGGTTCAGCCTCATTGGACTAATCCTGTTATCTCCCACCTGGTTCTTGCCTACCTATTTATACCTGCCCCTGGATACTTCCACTGCATGCATCCGACGAAGTGGGTATTAGCCCACGAAAGCTTATGCTCTAATACTTTAGTTAGTCTTTAAGGTACCACAGGACTCTTTGTCACTTCTGCAATTCCAGACTAACACGGCTACCCCTCTGATTCTTGACTCTCACACTATAATCCAGCTCTTGCAGGATTCCTTTTTCATGGAGGCTTAAGGCAACAGGTGAACCAACACAGAAATCTCTGTGAGCTATATGGAACGTCAATAGCTTTAACTTTTAAATTTTCCATTTTTTAAAATAAAATAAAAAGTTAATAGACGCTTTTAAGATTTAACACCTGAGAGATTAATCTCCAGAGAAGCATATAGACAGGCAAGGTTTTACTTTCATTAACGGAATCAGAGGCTAGAAATGTCCTCCTGGGTCTCAGTCCACTCCCCTGTATTCGTGCAGAATTGTCCTTTATATCAGTGGTTCTCAACCAAGGGTCCAGAGCCCCCTACGGAGCCGTGAGCAGGTTTCACGGGGCCCTCCAAGCAGAACCAGCATCATTAGACTCGTTGGAGCCCGGGGAAGAAAACCAAAGCCCCACTGCATGAGGCTGAAGCCCCGCTGAAGCGGAAGCCTAAGCAACTTAGCTACACTTGTGGCATGGGGCCCCAGGCCATCGTCCTGCTTGTTACCCCCTGGCTTTTATATACAGAAAATCAGTTGTTGTGGTACAGGTGGGCCATTAAGTTTTTCTAGCATGTTGGGGGGGCCTCAGAAAGAAAAAGGTTGAGAATCCCTGCTTTATATTAAGGGTTTTATCTAGTCTCCTCCAGAACACCTCTAGTGACAGAGTTTCAATGACCTTCCTTGGCAAACTGTTGCCTTGTCCAAGTGACCTCAATAAGGGAAAATGATACAATCTCCAAAGTTCAATTTTTTTGTTTTTAGTTGAGGAACAAAATAGTTTTTAGAAAAAAAGAATTATGGATTCTCTACAGACCATGAAAACAGATGTAGAGGACAGTCTGGTTAATATTAAGAGTCCATAGAATTAATTTTCAGAATGTCAAAGAAATACTATCATGAAACATAATCTATGTGGAAGAAAAAGCTTCTTTTTTAAAAATTATGTTTTCTAATGACTTGTCCATTCACCTTTCCCTGCAGTTAGTACTAGTAGTAAGGAAGCTTGGGGAGTGGGATAGAAAAGCTCTACCAAATGTTTTAGTCTCTGAACAATGACAATTATGCAACTCTTAAAAAAAAAAATCCCAGAAGTGGAAAGTATTGGGATTTTGTTTTCAGTTCCCATGTAGTACCATTAACTTAGCCTTGTTTTTAAAGTTAATTCTTCTTTATGGTAAACTGCATTACATTTATGTCTGGCCCAATTCTGCACAGCATATAATCAACCTAGGAGAGCCACTGACATCACACACAATGATTCAGCAACATTTAAAGAACCAAGTAATTATTTCAAGCACAAATAACTGCAAATGTTGTTAAAACTAGGACAACACTACATGAGGAAAAATCTATTCTCATACTTCAGGGCATCAGCTGATTACATGCAGAGGGAAATGAGGAAGAGGTGTCTCCACTCTTATAACACTTAACAATTGATTATGTTCATTGTAGGCTCTGCTTGCCTTCCTTTGGAATTGCACACTGCTGAAGATACCAAAACAAATGGACTATTAGCGTGATCCAATATATCAAATTCTTACTGAAGAATCTAGCAGCCCTCTAATCAAGAGCATGAAGGTGCTCAAATACCACAGGAAGAGCACAGTATAAGTATCTGGAGAGACAACATTTAAGTATAGGGTCTTTTTGCTACATTACAAGACAGAGAGGGAATCATTTGCATTGAATATTGATAATTCTCAAGGTAATGTAATCTCTGTGAAGCATTTTATAACTAAGGCTGTAACTGCAAAAAGGCTCCAGCTGGTGCTAACACTGGATCAGCTGAACCAGAGGTAGTACTGGGGGAAATTTATCATGCAAGAGAAATGCATTACAGTCAGGTTACCACACTTTAGTGCCAGACAGATAAATTAAAGCAAGTCTTCTGCCATGACTTTAGTGTTCCCAAATATCCCATAGCATTGCAAAATTTAAGTTAAATCATTAGTTGGTCCCATCTATGCTGCAAACTTGAATTGGGTTTTATCTATGTTGGGCATTACAATACAGTAACCCAGCCCTGTGACAATCTACATAATCTATCTATGGGAAGCAAATAATTATTTCTTCTGAAGTCCATTTTTGTTGAAAATAGCTCATCAGAAAGTTTAGCCCATGTACATGTATTGAAGCATTTGTTGTGTGTAACCAGAACAGGAAAATCTGTCAACATTAACTTAGATAAATGAGATGAAGTAAATATTTGGATTACTATGGGATGAAACTGCAGATATACAAAACAGAAAAGCCTCAGGCCAGGACATTTTCCCAGCAAGTACTAGAAAGGAACCAAAAATCTAGTAAATAAATATCCATTTATTTTCTCTTTCAAATGATATACAAGATAAAAACTCTGAAATTTTTCGCACCACTCATCTTTTTAACATAACCACCAGGTAAACAAATTTCTTCTTTCCGCTGAACTCCTTGGAAGACTAGAGCATTCGGGGAAATTATATCACTAGAAAAATATAATCCAAGAAACCAAATGCAGAACTGATACTCTGTCACTCTCTTTAAATCTCTTGAGTTAAATAGGAGATAATCAAAATTCCTCGACCAACACAGAAGAGAAAAGCTACGTATATCTTTTGAAACATTCCCCACCCCTTTAATTAAGGTCTGAAAAATTGTCCACTTCAGTTCTTTAGACCTCCATCGAATCCAACAACAACAAGGAAGACAAGACTGAATATTCTTAACATTTCATAGGGTAAAAACCCTGCTTATTTTTTTAAAATACTTCAGGCAGTTTAAAGCAGCAAGCAAGAGGCTTTATCACTTTTAGGGGTTATCTTTAAAACAGTGTCAATATCCTCCACTCATCAATCAACTGAAATATAAGCCTTAAAATAGTTAACTTTTCCTGTAATTATTTCCCTACATGTAAACCATCTGAGATTTGGAGAACTTAAAGTATCAGAACTACTCACAGAATCCACATGTAGCAGCATGAATAGCAGCTACTGTTACATACCAATTTATGATTTCCAAAAGGGGCATTTAACTTTTTTTTAAAAAAATCTCTCCCATACGAATACTTGATTTTTTGCAGAAAGAACAAACACTGTTTTCACTATGAAAACTAAGTAGCCTGAACAAATTAATTATTTAGGCTCTCTCTTTACATCCTACTAAATAGAAATCTGAAAGCTAGAGGACAGGCAGGTAATTCTAGGTCTTATTTGGACTTGTATCACTAATTCAGCATCTGTCAATGACTTAATTGTTAATCTGTCAGCTGGAGCACTAGAACCACCTTGATGCCAGCAGTTAGTTCCATCTCGGGAGCCAAAGGGTATATCCACTTCCGCATTTTCTGCTACTATTCAAGTGAACTGTACACAGAGAACACATTATGGCAGCATTCATCTTTCTGTCTATATCACACCCCCAGTCAACCAATCACACAATGATGGAAGGATTTGCTCCTGAAATGCACCATGAGCATTTCATTCCAAAGCACACAGGGAAGCCCAGCAGCTTTTCTAAACCATTATATCAACAGAATGATCAGCAGTGAAATAAAAGAATTTTAAACCAACTTTCTTCTCTCAGCTACCAATGGGTCAATCAGCCATACCGGTCCTTCCCCTTCTTACTGCCTTTTTTCCCCAAAGATGAACATTTTGTTTTAAGTCATCTAATACTTCTCAGCTTGTACACAGTTAAAGAATTTTTGTGAATGTGACTAACTTTGAGTGAACACTGTGGTCTCTGGTGAACTGTCTCTGATGTGTAATGTGGTGCCCTTTATATACCAGACCAAAAGGTTTGGAAAAATTCTTCTCACCTTTCTACTGCTGAAGGTCAGTGGCCATAGCTGTACTTCTGGCATTTATAGCACATGATATGAAAAACTGATTTTATTGAAGTGCTTCAAACAATTCAAAGATCAGAGGAAAGTGGAACACCTATAACAGAACAACGACCTTCTCTAGGCAAGCTGTATCATAGGTGTCGACTCCGTGGGTGCTCTGGGGCAAGAGCACCCACAGGGAAAAAAAAAAAAAAAAAAAAAAGAGAGAGAGTGGGTAATCAGCACCCACCAGCAGCCCTACAGATCAACAGCTCTCCCCTCAGCCCTCCCGCCTACCAGTGGGCCCAGCCAATAAGCTCCTCTCCTTCCTTCCAAGTGCCTCCCGCACACCACAATCAGCTATTCTGCAGTGTGCAAGAGGCGCTGGGGGCGGGGAAGTAATGGGGGCAGGAAGAGGCAGTGGGAGAGATGGAATGGGGCAGAGAGGGCAAATCTGGAGCAGGAAGTGACGGGTGGAGTGAGGGCTTGGGGGAAAGGGGTGGAGCAGGAATATTAGAGGACCTGAGGTGGAGCATGGGCCAAGGACCCCCTGGGAACTGGGGAAGTCAGCGCCTCCAAGCTGTAGAAGCAGCAGTTTACATTAAGCCCCCATCTATACTACTATTAAACTGTGCTACCACACAGCTGTGTGGATGGGACAATACATTTAATTGTGCTAATGAATCATTCCAGAATATTGAGGCTGTTGAAACCTCAATATGCCAAGTACCATGCCCTGGAATGTTTAAAATTTTAGGCCTCCTGGGGCTTTAAGAGCCTATTCTCTGCTTGATACATGCACACAAACTCCATGAATCAACAGGAGTTTCATGCACTTATTCCGTGGAAAGCATAGTAAATAAAGATTGCATTTCTGCAATCGGCAAACACTTCAAATGACCTTGAGTTCACAGCAAGGTGGTTTAGCAATCAGCACTAACTAGAGGGGCAGCTATTGACCTTTTCCCCTCTCCACTCCCTTTATCCTCAGAGTCTAACTGGAATTTATATGCATTTGGAACATTTATATTTTAGAAAGATACCTAAACCATTTTGTAAATAAGTCAATACTATCTCTGTTTTAATGTCAAGATGCTATTTAATTTACTTTTTAATGGTTCTATTCTATTTATAACTTTTAACAGTGTTTTGACCGGGTCAGGGGACAGCCATATTGCTACCAGCACTCTCAATGCACAATTGCTGTGCAGAGAGGACCCCAGGCATTATTGATTTATTTTGATTGATAACTAAAGAGACACCTATTGTGAGCTATATATGCCTTCAACATAATTGAAGTGCAAAGACAGGAGGAAAAACAGCAGCTTTTCCTCACCCCCAAACTAGAAAAAAAACTAAACAGATGAAAAACAAATCCAAGCAAAATCGCACTGGACCAGAAAATATCCACCATTATTAAAATTCTCCCTCGCCAAAGAGGTAGGTCTTGCAGCATGTCTGTAAAGCCAGACTGGCTACATCAGACCAAGCTGAGAAGGAATTAATTCCAAAAGCTGAGGGCCCTTCAAAGAGAATGAACTGCCCCAGAATCTCTGCTGATGCTAGCTGCGGCAGTAATACATGCAAAAGATGCAGCTTCTCATGTAGGCAGGTCCCAAACAATTTGGGGCTTTACAGTTTGGGAATCTGTCTACGTAAACCTACGAATGCCAGGTTGATTTTATGGACTTAGGCGATGTCCACACTGGAAATTGAACAACAAAACTTGTGTCTTTCAGCAGTGCTATTAATAAAGAGGCCTGATAAAACAAGTTTTGTCACAACAAGTGTCAGTGTGAACAGCACATTCCGCAAATGCCGTTTGTTGGGGGTAGAGTTTTTTTGTTGGCAGGAGACCTGACCCGCAGTGGCTATACTGCATGACTTCTAGAGGCATAGCTGTGGCAACACAGCCGCATCCCTAAAAGCTGTGTAGTGTTAGGATGACCAAACAAATATGAAATTCGGGACAGAGGGTGGGGGGTAATAGGAACCTATAGAAGAAAGAGACCCAAAAATCAGGACTGTCCCTATAAAATCGGGACATCTGGTCACCATATGTAGTGTGGATATAGCCTCAGCATTTATACCCTTCCCTTCTGGCTATCTTTCACTGCATCCTTGCATCATACCTCTTGTGGTTTGGGTACGGATGGGTACTGGCACTTGGGTATGTCCCTGAATTGGACAGACATTAAGGATCATCAACAACTGAACTGTATAACCTCACCCTAGAAAAACAAGGGGAAACTCCGGGAAGGACTGATGATTTGCTAATGATATTTATGAGCTACCAAGCCCACAAAACAAAGGGAGATGTACGTATGAATGCACTACAGCTTGGGCACCAGGTCTCACGACTAAAACTATGCTTACAAATAGGAGAGTTTCCTGTGTGCTCAAGCAGAGACAAACCAGAACTAGAAGACAAGATGGGGAAGGAGAAAAGGGGTGTAGAAGAATCCTGGAAGATAGGTTTTTGTTACTTTTCTATAGCTTTATATCTATCTATCTTGTGCTCGCTCTATAAATAAAATGTGTGTCTAGAGATTCCTTTGCAATGCTTGTCTAGTCCCCAAAAACTAAAACAGTGAATGTGAGCGGAGCCAGAGCTTTCAGCAGAACTCTGTGAGCATGCAACAGTTACTGGAGAGGATTTAGCAAGCCAGCACTAGTTTCAGAATCTAAGCAACGGGACTGCAGAGTCTCTGTTACCAAAAGGGACGTTAGACACATGCTCTCCACTTAGGGTGCGTGCCTGGGGTCTAAAGCCAAAACGCTGCCCAACAAGCAAAAAGAACGTAGGACTCAACACTTGTGCCCAACTCAGAAGCCTAATGTGGACCTACTTGGAGGAGCTCATCAGGACTGTGATAAGAGGTCTTAACTAACATCTTAAAATCAACCCAACGACCTGTAGTCAGTCAATGGAAATCCGAGAACACGTGTGTCAGGCTCATGAAGAAATAGACAGCTACTGCATTCTGTGCCTACCTTAGTTTCCAGGAAGTTCTAAAATAGAGTCCCATGTAGAGCACTCTGGGGTAGCCTAGTCTAGAAGTGACCAAGTATGGATTATAGTAATAAAGTTGACAAACTAAAGATCATTGTGAGACCAGACAATGAAGAAGATAGCCATTTGTGGCACTACTACAATATAATCATGCAATAACAGATTTGGACATGAAAGGGAGAGGGTTTGTAAATTCTGAAGTTACTTTTGCACAGATACCTTTTACTTTAAGGTATGAAAATTTCCTCATGAGCAACCAAGCAAAAGCTCTGTTAAGGTTGCAAAACATTTTCTATTATAAAACACCTCCTGCCTACCCAATAACGAAGAACTAACTCAAACACCAGGACTTGGAAATTTGGTGTGCAAATAGTACTCATTTCAGAGAACGGTCATATCTAAGTTGGAAAAAATTGGCTGTATAACAAAATGAAAAAGTTAAGCAGATAAATGAGGTCTGCCTCTTATGCCATCATGATGTATGTCCTCTGTTTAGTTTGATAGGACAGTTTTGACAAGACACATGCAGACAACACAATCCTCTCCAACCTTCTCCCCATAGCCTTAATATCAAGAACAGGAGCAAGGAGTGGAGGGGAATGTTGCTGCATTCTGAACCATCCTGCAGGCTCTAACTTTAACTTTTAGATAAGAAAGGTGGTTATTTATGTTTGACTAGGGTTCAGTCATCAAAATGTACACAGATAAAGTTTAAAGGCTTTTCCTTTTTTTCTTTCAGTACTTTTATACACAAAGCAAAATAGGGCTTGTGCTCTTTTATGTCTTCCCTTTGCAGGTCACCCTTAAGATTTCACAATTAAAATTAAAACATGGTTAAGCTGGCATTGCAGTAAAAATAACAACTTCCTGCATTTGCTGACTTTTTAATATTAAATGCATAAACAATGTTGCATTGACAGCTTTCTTGAGGAGCAGGGAATTGCATTTAATATAGTTGCGCTTCTGAATCACATTAGGCTCAGCCCAATCAATTGCAAAGAAATTTTTTGTTATTTGTAAACTAAAGCAAAATAGCAGAATAGTTCAAAGCCAGTTACTCTGAAACAAAAGCGTTACTTATTTACCATGATTATAAAAGACACGCTCAGATCTAAGATATTGTCATACACTTTAGAAATGCATAGCAAAAGTAATTTTCAAATAACCTTGACTGACATAAACCTGAGGATTTTCATGCCACCCTTAACTCATTTCATTGAATTGAAGTGTTCCAGAAGTTTGAGAACATTGTTGTGTGGTCAAAGACAGATGAAAATCCTAGGGATAATATCCTTAAGTTGGACCAAAAAGCATTAACTCTGAATTTAACAGGTTCTGTGTTTTAACCCCAGAACCTGGTTAGAATTTAGTGTGGAAAAACTAGATTGTGGTACTCAGTTCCCCCTTGAGCTTCAATTATGCAGAGAATTTTTTTCATTTCTTGTCCTGAAGCGTTATAGAGTGCTGCTGTTACCTCAGGAGGTGGCTGCACTGCAGTGTTGGGGAAGGTTACCATGTGTCCGCTTTTCCTGGACATGTCCGGGATTTTGAGGTTTTCATCGCTGTCCGGAAGGACTTTTTAAATAGCTGCTAATGTCCATGATGTCTTCTCCCTCCCACCCACAATCAATACCGCCGGCTTGGCTGTAGAGCCACTCTCATTGCCGGAGCCTTCAGCATCCGGACAGACCCAAGGCACCACTGGGTCTTAGTGTTCACCCTTCTGACTTTCCTACCCCTTCCTGCAGGCTCTCACAGCTGGCTGCTGCAGCCTGGTGAGTCTGGGGATCTAGTAATTAAAAGTTAAAAAGCCTCCAATTTGCCAGACCTATTAACACAACATTGAAAGTGTTAAAGATCCATTCAATTGCTAATAGCGCCATTTAAAAGGCATTTGCCAACCCCCAGGTATACACTGTCAGTTTCTGAATTTACTGACACAAACAGTTGGGCATTATTATAATAGTTAATAAAACTTGCTTCCGAAGTCTTCCTGTCCTTTCTGTCCATCCCTTTCTCCTTCCAGAGAGCTGGACAAAGAGAGTTTCCCTTTCTTTACTTCTATATGATGAACTAGTTTTAAGAGAATCTCCAGCAAAATCAGTACCTTATTAAGATATAAAATCCTTTGTAATGCCTAAAATATTTGGAAACATTTTTTAAAGTTGGTGACATTTCATAAACATGTCTATTGTCATGGAGATCACACAAAGTCAATTAGTGTTCCCTTTTTCTAAAAGTGATGAACATTTTTTACGAACACACTAAACCTCTGTGACTGATTAATTTAAAATAATGTCTTTGTTTCAGGGAGTGGGAGGATCTCAGGAGGAGGTAGTCAGGGGTCAAGGAGCAGGGGGGTTAGATGGGAGTGGGGTCCTGGGAAGTGGTCCCAAGTGGGGGCACTCAGGAGACAAGGAGCAGGGCAGGTTGGATGGGTTGTGGGCTCTGACAGGGGCAGGAAGTGGGAGGGAGCAGATGGGGGCGGGGCCAGGCTGTTTGGGGAGGCAAGCCCCTACCCACCCCCTGCCCATGCCCCTCGCCCCCCGTGAAGTGTCCTCTTTTTTTAACGTTGAAATATGGTAACCCTAGTGTTGGGTGAAGTAATCCCCTTTGTAATTGTAACAGGAACTGCAAAACCAGCAGAGTAAAGGCTGAAAAATTATTTTCATTATAAAACTCTATTTTCAGACTTTGAAGATTTCCCAAAGTTCAGTTTGTGGCTGAAGCTTTCTAGCCCTCTTCTCTGCCCAACACACGATTTTTCCCCCACCCCCAAGTTTGGGCAAAATGATATAGCCGTTTTATAAACTGTAGGAAATTAAATATGAAATTAATGACCTAGGTTCATGCAACATTAAGGTTCAATGGTTAAGCATTGAAAAGTCAGCTATTGCTAGAGTTGAGGTTGCATGTGTAACCTTCTCTCTGGCTCCTTGTGTGTGCATGCACTACGAAACAGGTTATTTAAATTATTTCTTAAACATACTACTTTAGACACACACAAATCCAACAACTCATAGTACTTTGTAAGTCCAGCTCCAAGAAAATAACTTGTATTTAAATCAATCATTAATAAATCTTACTGTAAACACAAATATTAAGTCAACTTATGGAAAAAAGTTTTAAAAAGTTACTTGTACTAATTAGAAATATATAGGTATTTCCAGCCAGTAGCATAAGAACATTTTCATTCATTAAAAAAAAGTTTCACTATGTATTTTAAAAGTACAGCCAATACTTGGAGAAAGTAATCTTCTGTCTCAAGATACTGTTGGGATAGGTCACATGGAACATACAAATTAGATACACTGCTACTTAAGCGACTGTCAAAGACACAGTCATAAATATACTGTTAATACAACACTAGATGCATATTTCTGGAAGAAACAGCTTGTGAGCAGCTACAATAATAGCTTACTGTTTAGTGATGCATCTGTCTCCAAAGGAAAAAATATCTTTTTAAGTGCATACAACAGTTGGATGCTGACATTATTAAAATACATTCCCAAGGGAAAGGCAAACGTATAAAAAGTCAGATATATTAGACTATTATGGCAATTAAATTACTGTAAATCTACAATGAAAATAATTACAAAGCAGTGCTACATTTTGTTGTAGAAAAGGCTGTAGGCAAAAATTTGATATTTGAACGGTATTTGAAAACTATGATATGATTATGCAATTACAGTCTATTCTAATGTGTTCACACAAAATGGGCAGAGTTAAGGGTGGGCATTCCACCTTACCTTTGGAGCTGAACACTTAATTTTGCAACCTTAACATAACATGAAAACCAACATACTGAGTAAGGGCAAAAATGTTAGTATTTTTGTATACTGCTGTATAAGAGTCACTATACGTTTAAAATTATAATAAATACTCATTGTGACATCAGTTACAACACTAATCGGATCTATTTCAAAGCTGTTAAAAATCAGGGGGCAGAGGATTAAGAGGAGGAGTATTCAAAATACTACATTTGTATGAAGAGTTATACTAAGCAGTGAGAAAAATTAATGTGCTTGAGCCTACAATATTTTTATTCTGTTGCTCAACAGTCAGCATAATAAGTATGTTACCTAAAACCCTATTCATAGCAGTACTGGTTTATGGCCCAATCCTTGAAGTCTTTAGTCACTGACTTCACCAGGACTACTCCTATAAATAAGGGCTGCAGCATCCAGGAGTAAAATATTCAATAGCACTGAATGGGAAATTTTCAAAGGCACCTGACTTTCAATGGGACTTCGGCACCTAAATCAAATCAGCTGAGAGTTTTAAAAATGCTATGTGAAGTCTGTCACAGAAAAAGCTAATAGTAAACAAGAGCCACATTGGCCTGTGGTACATAAACAGGAAGATGTTCTTTATTTTTTAACTTGGCTAGGTTGCTTTAAGTAACACAGCAGAACACTAGGAGAACGAAGAAATTTAAAGTCAAATACAGTTATTTAATATGTTTATTTTATGCACTTTAAAGTGACAATCAGCCTCATCTATATCTATTGTTTATCCAAGCTTAAAGTGCACCTCACCTGAGGTGTATGAACAGATATTCACAAAGCTGATAGGTGAGGCCCTCAAAATCAAGTTTAAACTAAAGTGAATTAAGGCCAATTAAAGTCTGAATGCGAAAGTCCACACAAGGGGTTTAATGAGGTCTAACTAATGTGCTATAACTTCAGATCTTTAGTTAGTTTGGATTAACTTTCCTGAGTGTCCCCATGTAGAGATGACCTTAGAACAATAATATTTTTAACACACACACATTTACTGACCTGTTCAGAAACCTCAGATAATGAAAACATAGAATTTTAGAAGTCACATTTACTCATTTATGATGTTTATTTTATTCACTTCTCTCAGCCCACATGAGACTGTTTCAATTTCATGGGTATTTGATCTACTAGATGAGAGGCTGATTGGTTTTTTCTTCATTTTCTTTTTTTAAAAAAAATACTTGGTGTAACTGATACCATAACAGCTAAAGCTGTTACAAATAGGCACCTTTCAAAATATCTGCACATAAGTTATTAATGAATATTATGAAATACAAGTTTCAGTAGAAAACCAAGCAAGACTCCACTCTTTACCAGCACCCTGGAAGAGGGTACACCTTTCCTCCATCATTCTGCCCTCAATCTCCTAAAGTTCGTTCGCCAATAATCACAAACATGCAAGGATATTAACATGCTCCTTGTCCAATTCTGATGTGCAACTACCAACTCTTATGCCATTTCCTTTTTAGGGACTAGAAGTTCCTTAATTTGCCGCCCTTTTAATGACCCCACTGGATCATTTTTCCAGATTTCAGATTTTTTTTTAATTAAAAAAGTCTGTTATTGGTTTTAATAACTCCAGATTTGTGCTTTATTTTTCCCTTTCAACTATCTTCCTCTATAAAAATGCTGCAGTTTTCTGTTTCCTATAATTTAAATGCTGTTTTGCTTGTCTCAGTTATCTTAAGCAGTTTGTCCTCCACTCAGTGGTTTTAGAATCATTTACTTTTTAATATTAGTATATTCTTCCTTTGAGAGCTACATTCTCTCTAAACTTTGACAAAATATGCAGAATTTTAAAATACTGTATTCAGAATTTTTAATTTTTGGTGCAGAATTCCCCTAGAAGTACATTTTACAGAGATAAATTTCTTGTCTTTAAATTTCTTATCTAGTCTTGTCTATAAGAAGAGCCTCCTAATCATGAGCAGATGCGAAATTGCTCTCCTGAGTTATTAGAGAGCCTGAAATAATAGCCACTAGGAAACTATGACTTAAGTACAGACAGACTGGGTTAGATCAATGGTCCATCTAGCACAGTGTCCTGTCTTCCAACAGTGGACAATGCCAAATGCCTCAGAGGAAATGAACGGAACAGGCAATCATCGAGTGATCCATCCCATCATCCACTCCCAGTTTTGGGCAACCAGAGGCTAGGAACACCCAGAGCGTAGGGTTGTATTACTGTCCATCTTGGCTAATAGCCATCGATAGACTTATTGTTTGGATTGCCAACTTCCTAATCACACAAAACTGAACACCCTTGCCCTGCCTCCTGAAGGAATCCTGCCAAATGGTTGGAAAGAAGAGGAGAAAAAAGAAACATGACAGTTTTTGTGCCCCCAAAATCTACCCCCCAACTGTTGTGGGCACTGGACAGAAGACAGAATATATAGGGCCTACACACATATCCTTTGGAATTCTTAAAAAAAAGTTTAACAATTCTGTCCTAATCTCCTTTAAATTGCCTTCTTGGGATAGGATCTACCTGAGATTTCTAGGTGTAGTTATATCTCATCCTCACCTTTCTTCCGCTTTACATAGCTAGAAAATTGGGATGGATCCTCTCTTTTCTCAACTGATTTACCCTTTTTTCACAATTAACCAAAACCCAGTGGTGTCTGCTGACATAATGGCCTCTCCCTGCAATGCTCCCTGTGCATCTATCCAACATTTCCAACCACTGCCCAGAGCATGTCAAAATGTCCCTCCAGGATCCAGAGATTGTTCCACCAGGTGACAAGCAATATCATACCAAATGCAGAGCATTCTTCCATCAACCACCACCTGGAACTAGACATGCTGTGACCATTCGCTGTAAGAAGCGTCTATCTACCTTAGTCTAACAAGCTTTCCACTCAGAGAAATGCCTCCAAACTTGCTATAAATCACACATTCAGTTTTCAGTTCTCTTAGGTTTTTCCTGACCTATTACTGAACTGCTGTGGCCAAATTCATATGCATGCTCAGCTCAGATACTTCCTGGTCTATTTGTACCAAATTACTCCTCCCACATCCAATTACTTTCAGAAGCTGCTCCATTTTAGCATTTTGAGCAGTACTATGCAGAACACTTTGAATTATTAATATACTTGACAACCTCACATAACTTCTACATGATACATTATTTTTCTAGTTTTAGAAGACAGTTGGCTCCCTCTAAAGTGAAAAAAAATAGCACAGTTTTTATATGGTTGTTTTCAGGTCAAACTTTGCTCCAAGTTTAGGTTTAGCAAAATTGAGTTTTCACTGAAAAAAAACTTTTACCTTCAGAGCTGGGACTGTATCTGTACAGCAGGTAACACATGGACACCACTGAACAAGTAGTAATAAATAAGGTAAAGCCCAACAGAAGTGTTCCCATGATTGTTATTTAATTCCAGTGAGAACCAGTTTGCTAAATAACTATTCCCCAGTAGTTTTTAAAACCCAAATAGTATAGTGCTGTGATTATGCATGAAAACTTGTGTTAAACAGATTGAATACAAGTAAAACTGATTATACCAATCTACTTTCATTGTCTAAGTGAAGAGCCAGGCAAATAGTAAGCAACTTACATGGTGAAATGTTATATTTTCTCTTTAGTTTTCAGTTTTAATACTCAAGTGTGCTAACAGCTACTGAGAAAACTGGTTTAAAATCTATGATATAACCAGTGTCCCTTCAAAGAAATTACATTGATGGCCATGGTCTAAATCCACAAATTTCATTTGCTTTTATTTCAGATCCCTCTGTAGTATATCACCCTCCCTTTTCATTTTAAGCATCCAACAGTATTTGCTTTCAAAAATTAACCAAATACAAAAGCTTAACCTCCTGAACTAAGCAAACTCCACTAGAACTCTTTTCTTTTCTTTTTTTTTTTTTTCTTTTTTCGCCCCCCCTCCCCCCCAAGAAAAGGATTTTCAAGGATCTCTCTGAGAAGATCTAAAACAATCCTGCCCCTTCACAGCTTAGGGTAACCTCTTAGAAATCTGAAAATGAACTCTCTTTCAAAGCAGTCCTCATTTCCTATACTGCACACAAACATTGGTTTGTCATGGTAGAGCTGCTCATGTGTGCTGTGGCTTTTTGGAAAAACATAACTTTTAAAAGTTAGCGTAGAAATATTAGGATCATCTTCATATTTATGAAGTAGATTCAATTTTGGGCCTAGCCACTTGATATTGCCTGTTTAAAATTTGTCCCCAAGCTTTACGCAAATACACAAGATCTGAAATTTAATGGTTAGAGGACAGAGATCAAAGTGAACTAGGTCACCTAAAATGCATTGCCTTAAAATAGAGGTTTTGTCCTCTGACAAATGAGAGGAGCCAGCATTCGCCGAAGAAATGAGAAGAGAAAAGGTCACCAAGTTAAATTAGCCATCAAAACATCTGTGTGCTTTACTGAGTATACTTGTTCATTAGCCCATTTGTTTATAAGCCGACCCGCTATGATGGATAGGTAAAAATAGCAAAAATTGTATGACTCTTTCATAAGCCGACCCCATATTTCAGGAGTTGGAAACTTTGGCTCCTGGCCCATCAGGGTAAGCTGCTGGCAGGTCAGGATGTTTTATTTACTTGGAGAGTCCGTCGCGGCCACTGGGAGCTCAGGGACTCTGTGCCTGCAGACGCTCCAAGTAAACAAAATGTCCTGACCTGCCAGCAGCTTACCCTGACGGGCCGGGAGCCAAAGTTTTCCAACCCCCGTTATATTTTAAAAGTCTGTTTCTTGTGACTCTCTCCAAAGTTTTGCTAGAATTATTTTAAGGTAATCTAATGAAAAACCTGTTGTTGTTATAATAATAAATGAACAAATATGTATTTACCTTCAAAATTAGTTAATATTTCAGATCAGTAAATGGATATTTAAAATAAGTAAGTACCTTAGAACAATATGAGACTTTAAAAAGTCTTAAAACTCTTCAAAGTCTGAATCACTCTCTAATTCACTAAACAGTTCATTAAACTCTGCTTCAGTCACAGCTGCACCTGCATTGTCATTGTAGATGTTGGCAGTGTCATCTTCAGACTCAGATTCCTTCTCATCATCCGCCTCTGTTGTCGTCGTCATCATCAAATACAGCATCATCTTCTGACTGGTCAAATGCATTGCTGATACAGCATTTCCTAAATGATTTTTCTATCATTTCTGAGGGAATGGACACCCATGTGTCCTTGATCCCTGGGCAACCAGATTGATTTGGGGCTTCATAAGATTCTCACCTTTTCAGTTTTTTCACCAACACCAGTTATCGGGAGATCAAATCCCATCAGTGTTTGGTCCATATTTCCTATTTGTGACAGCTCAAATGCTTATTCCTTTTGATATTTTATAATAAACCTTTGAAAAGATTTGATTTTTTCTTCCAGATCTCTCGGCAGCTTTTGCACTATCTTTGTTCGTTGACAAAGACAGAGACCATGACAGTTCACGAAGCAAGTAACCAACTCACTGATGCGACAAACACTGACGGCTTTACTGACTTGTATTTGTCATCTTTTGACATTTGCAGAGCACGCAGACGAATTCTAGTTCTAGTGACAATGTACCCATTTTGTCAACATTCAAAGAACCCACTTATTGAGATCTTTCTCCAGCTCAGGAAATGAAGCGCACCTTGTTGGACATTTTTGCTTGCTTCTTGGCATGTCTTTTAATGTTGCTTCATTTTTTCGCCATTCTCTTAATTGATTCTCATTGATACAGATTTAACGAGCAGCAGCACAATTATTATTTGCCGCTGCATATTCAACAACTTTACATTTGAACGCGGCATAAGCAGATGGTTTTCTTTTGATTTCGCCATTGTTCATTTTAAATACTAGTATGAAAATAGTTTTAGTTACAGATTTTGTAGGGCTTTATATAGGAATGTCAAATTATTATTGTTCTTTGTTTATTTCAAAGCACTCATGTAGATTGGCATGTCTGTGGTGATAACAGGCTATTTAAATTGTACTACAGATTCCATGGATTCTGCACGTTATATTTTCATATTGACTTGAGACTTGAGGTCCATTGGTAGAAATGCACGAAGAAATCAAATTATACAGTAACAGAATGACACCAGTACTATTGTACTATCGTTCACTGTATTTTTCTGATTGGCTTGAAATGAAGAGTGCTGCATATTTGTATGACATTTGACCAACGCATTTCACAAAATGTTACACCTTACAAGCCAATCAAGCCCAGTAAACAAAGTCTTTGCAACTTTAAAAGGCTGCAGTATAAACCAACCAATAAATGGGTTGGCAAACTGGCTCCCGGTGGTGGGTCGGGACATTTTGTTTATCTGAAGAGCCTGCAGGCATGGAGATCCTCAGTCCCCTGTGGCCGAGGTTCGCTGTTCCCAGCCAACGGGAGCTGCGGGAAGCGGAGGCCACTTCCTGGAACTTCCATTGACTGGGAACAGCAAACTGCAGGCACAGAGAGCTCAATGGCTCCATGCCTGTGGGCGCTCCAGGTAAACAAAATGACAATGTATTAAATTTTCTATTCAATAATTCCATAGAATTTAAAATCATCAAATTTTGGTGTAGACCCATTTATAAGCCTTGATGCTTACTTTTTTACCAAAAATATTTGGCTTATGAATGAGTATATACAGTAGATAATCTTATTGTAAACTTTTTACCTGCCTTCCCTCACATTTCCCCGCTCCCAAGATTCTAAATTAATCCTGATGCTCATAATCACATTGGGCCAAGAGACATCTCAATGTACAAAGCATTAATGTAATCAGTATTCATGTGAGAGACCACCAACATAGCCTATAATTGCTACAGGAAGTGATTGATGCTGGCATTTCAGTAGGTAGCACTTTTCATTCTGCCGTAAAACCCAGCACAGCACAAAGGGGAGACTGTTAGCCAGAGGATGGTACATCTGGTAACCTGACATGACAGAGATCTGACGGTATTTTCTGTAATGGGTCTCAGCCTTGGTATCCTGCCCTGATTCAATGTCTAAGTGCATTCTAGTCTATCTAGCCTCTCTCTATAGTTGCCACATTCCCACTACACAGGTGATTATATTTCAAGTGGCTTGTGCTGAACAACTATATAAAATGTGACCAATAATTCAGCATGTACACTTTCTTTAAAAGTTAACTTTTTTGAAGGATTTAGAATAGCAGTTCTGAAACTGTAGGTCAGGACCCCAAAGGAAGTCACAACCCCATTTTAATGGGGTTGCCAGTGCTAGTGTTAGACTTGTTGGGGCCTGGGACTGAAGCCAAAGCCTGGGGGCTTCAGTCCTGGATGGTGGAGCTCAGGTTACAGGCTCCCCACCTGGGGCTGAAGCCCATGGACTTTGGGCTCCCGCACCAAGGTCAGAGGGACTTGGGCAATCTCAGGCTTTGACCCCACTCCTGGGGTTGTGCAGCAATTTTTTTTTTGTCAGAAGGGGGTCACAGTGCAATGAAGTTTGAGAACCCCTGGTTTAATGAGGCAACAGTCCTTTATCCACTGACACGCAAGGGCCTACAGCTTTCTACTAGTTTAGGCCTGCACAACATGCGGCCCGGGGGCCACATGCGGCCCGCAGGGGCTCACTGTGCGGCCCGCAGGGGGTGAATAGGGGTGAGGCAAGCCAATTGGTGGGGTGGGAGGAAGCGGATAGGGCGGGGCTTTTCTGCAGTAATATGGCCCTTGCTGCATTCCGTGTTGTGCAGGCCTGTACTAGTTAGTACTTTGTTTTCTCTAGCTTCTGTGCGCTGGATGAAAGCGCCGAGTACAAATTTCAATGTTCAAAGTTACCCCTTTTTTTTATTAGTATGATTATTTTCATGATGTAGCTCATAATATAAAATATTTTAAAGTTATCAGTATAACTTCACAACATGCACTAAAACAGGAGAATCATGGCAGCATCTTATACAAGCCATTTTGCTGTTTGGGAGACCATGGAGAAACTGTAGAGACAGACCAGAACATTATCTCCTTTTACCTCACTGAGAATGAGGGGTTAAAAACAATTACTATGCTTATTTCATCCAATATTCACATATGGGGCAATCAGGGCAAAGTGAGTCATCACCCCCATTTTCATGCAGGGTGAACAACAAGGCTCCTATCTCAGATTAGTTTTTTATACATTTGTGAAGAACATCCTAGTCAAAGACACTGTGACCATGCAGAGTGATCATAAAGAGTAACAAACAAAATGAGTCCCTGTTCTATTACTTCATAGAGAATGCTATTATTTGAGCTACATAGAACTTTGTTAGCACAGAGGGGAAACCATTGATTTTTAACCACCAAATCTATCTTCTGCGATATGCTAGAGTTGCAAAGTAAAGGATCTCTCCTGCATCAGAGGAAAAGTTATTTCAAAATACTGGTCTGTTTTAAATGGAGACAGCAGCTACAATGACTTAAGTTTAAACAAACAAGATCTGTAGTTCGCCCATAACTTTTCAAAGTTATTTCTCCATTCTGTAGTGGACAGAGAACGTTCACACACAACTGGGCTCCCTTGACTGAGTATTTTTAGAACTTTTCAGCATAGCGCATCCTATTAATTCAAATCTAAATAACGAAGATGTCACCAAAGCTTGAAGGTAGCAATTCCCATAGGCTGAACAAATACATTAGTATCAAATCCTCTTGAACTTGTACTTTCCAACCTCTCACTTCAAAACAGCTATTCTGCGTCCTCACACTACTCCTCTTACTTGTGGCCCTCTCTTTATCTCACCTGCCTCAAATCTCCTTCACTGCAGAATGTGGTGGAAGTGGAAATGGAAATGATACTCTTTTATTGGTGATGACTCATCTCTTCGAACTGAGTTACTAGTCCATCACAAGATTGCCTTAAAAACTTCCTTATACACCAGACCCTCACTAGAACGCGCGTCTATATAACGTAAATTGAGATAGAATGCTGTCGCAGATCCCAAATTTAGTAATGGTGATAAATTTTCATTGTAACACGTTCCCCCTTAGAACATGGTACTTGGCATGGATCCCAAATCCCACGTTTTAGCGAGGGTCCTGTGTATTTTCAGGTCATGAGTGACTGTGTGAAACATTTTGACACTTACTAAATGATACATAAAAACATTAACAAAAAATTATGATTAGAAGGAAGTTTGGCTGTAGGGATTTTCCCCCTCCATCCAATCCCACATCACCGCCTGTCTCAAATGTTCTCCTGGATGTTTTAATGTTGCATGAGATGATTTAGTCTTGTTATGGTGGGAAGTTTACATGTTTTTAAAACTGTTTGCATTTAACACAGCTAGAATCAGTATGTACTTAATACAATCTTAAACCATAGGTGAAGCTGCCAGCTCAGACTATGATATCTTGCCCTAAAGAAAACTTTCACCATGAGAATGTTTTTATATCCAGTTTGATGACACACAAATTGTGCCACATGACACTAAAACAAGATGATGTTGTCAGATGCAGATATGAATACGTACATTTTCAGATAAGTGTGGTGGTCTGTCCAACTAGCAAGCAAAATGATTGTTCAAAATATGCAAGAAACAGAAAGGTCCAGCAAGAGGAAGGAAAGCATTACTGATTATTTAGTTAGTAAGTACCAGGACAATCCCCCTCTCCCAAGCCCTAACCCTCTGGTGCTTCATTTTTGCATGATAGGATTGAGGCAGAGTCTACTGCTAATCATCAACACCACAAGTATCTATGGCACATTCATTTACTGAAGCCTTACTGAATGCCTTAGGTTTTACGCTTAAAAAATTGAAAACCAAAACTGATCAGCAGAAATGCTATCAGAATGACTTATTTGATCAAAACTAGGACCCAACTGCAGAAACTTCCTACAAAAATGGCTGTTTTCTTCCTGAAACTTGATCATTGTACATGAACACTCTTATGTATTATTATAAAGACCCTCAATTGTACATGACCAATCTAAACAATGACAGCTTGCATACAGGCCATTTCTTTTTTGCAATGATGATCCTTGATCAGTAATTATAAAGATATTAAAGTTCTCTGTAACTTGTAAAATCTTCTATTTTCAGTTATAAAAGCTAGTTACAGCAGAACTTCAGTTATATAGCCTAAGTTAAAGCCTACAACAATGGTATTTTAACCAAAGCCAGAAATTGATTAGCAAATCAGCAGACTGATGTGATGGTATTAAAAAGAAACCTCTGTACCAGTATGGTAATCAAATCAATTTCCAATGTCAGCAGCTTCAAGAATTTAATGATGTTTCAGCTGCTTGAGCTGAAAATACTGAAAAATAAAGTTGAAAATAATAAAATCCACTGGTGTCTGCCTCTCAGGCAGCAGTAGATTTAAAGCACCCACTGCAAATACCTAAAGCCTTCAACTGGCCTAATTCTGTCCAGTTTTGGTTTCCAATTACTGCATTATTTCAAAATCAAATCTTAATATACATCATCGCAGAATACTATCTAAACTCACACGGAAGTAATCAGGCTCAACATGTTAATATAGCTATAATACAAAGGTGGTCATCTGACTGTGTATATTTAGCCAGATCCCAAGTCAAGTGACCCAAAAACCAGAAAAGGAAACAAGCTCAGTTCTTCATTTTCTCCTCCCCAGCCCATCCCCAATGCTCTCTTTAAATGGTATATGGTTTATGGAAGTGTACACAGTCTAGATGTTGACAAATCAAGAGCACATACAAAACAAGCAGGTGAGGAAGGAAAGCATCAAAATAACAAAGGGCTTGTTAAAATTTCATTTGCACCTTGTCAGACTGCAGTCAGACCTACCATCTGACACCATTACAAATGCAGGGGGGAAAAAAGGGGGGAAAAATTATGTTAATGCAACATTAAGGTTGAGAAGTGAACTTTATACTACTTAGGAAATTCAAAGGTTAAGCTTCCCATAGCAAAATTAACTCAAACACCGCACATATTTAGGTTTGTCAATTGCTGTTTCTGCTGTGGAAATCTTAAAAGGCAGATGGTCAGGATAAGTCACCTTGAGAGAAGGATCATCTAAGGGTAGCTTTTTCTTCAAGATAAAATATGCTTTTAGTCACAACTTCATTTAAACATGATGTCATTAATATTCCTTTTAAAAAAATATTGTCATAAGAAATGAGACCAGTCAAAATAATTGTAAGAAGTGATTAAAACTGTTTAAGAATCCAGATGCCACTAGCAGATAGAGCCAAATTTGAATAAGAAAATCACAGGGGAGTCTTGCTTAGTAGTGGGCTGACCAGGGAGACAGACCAATATTAAGTCACGGAAATCAAAGCCAGGACAGACACACAGGCATAGGGCCCAATGCTACAAACACTTGAGCATGTGAGTAACTTTACTCAGGTAAGAAATCCAGATGATTTCAGGATCATAAGAATAAGGGACAAATTATTAGAAGTGAAATAATATTAATATTGCTTACTTTTCACTATGCTATTTACTTTCACTATTCAAATTGAATGATGCAGTAGAGAGACTTCAATTTCCCCTTAAGTTCTCATATATTACCACAATACTGCTCAGAAATTATTTCTATTTGCTGCGGTGGTGTAACCATGTTGGTACCCATATAAGATATCACCTTCCCTACTTTGCCTCTCCTATTTCTTTTGCATTTTAAAAGTAATGGAAACATTTCTACTGGTCTTAGATTTTACCCACAGGTGAGATCTAATATGTATTTCTTGCATTCCATTTTCTTTAAGAAAAAGAAAATCTGCTGCTGTGCCAGCAAAGTACCCAGAGCTAGTCAAAGTGGTGCCCAGAGAAAGGAAGAGTATCCTTCCTCCAGGCCCCACACACTTTTTAACAGAGCCACCAACTACCTGGTCACTGGGGGAGAAATTACTGAATTAACCAGTTTAACTTTTATGTGATGTAAGAAATGGGGGGAGGGGGCAGGGGGAATAGAGTCCTAAACTATCTTCTTTATTTTTCAAAGGCAGAAGAGGGACAAGTTGGGCCTGGTGGCTTGTCACTGGATGCCTGCAGCCTTCTATTTCAAATTGTACACATTTTCAAGAATGCAAAACCCCAGGGCAAGCTATTCCTGAACTTAATGTATGCAGTGATTGCATATTCAAAAAACAACTGTCAAGGGGTGTTGGCATCGATGGGAAGTGCAGGGAATATCTGGGCCATGACAAACCTATTAGGTAAAGCCTGACTGGTTCATCTTTACATTGTTTGGTTGCTCATTTCCAGAGAGAAATGTGCTTATTCAAAAGGTAAAATGTCAGTAGAGACCATGGATTTTGAATGTTTAACTTGAGACACCTCAGATCTGAGTTTCAAAAGTGCTGAGTATTCACAACTCCAACTGAAGTCAATGAGAGCTGTGCATGCCAAGCACCTTTGAAATTAGGCCACCAGTGTTAAACTGGGATCTAAAGAAGAAGCAACTAAAATTAGTGACCATTTTGAAAAAACTTGTTAGTTATTTCAAACTCTGCAAACGTTGTATACATTGAAGGCCATAAATATAGAATATGATTTTTTTTTAAATGAAACTATTCAAGTTGCCAGAGTACAAACGAGTGAACACTTTAGAATGGAAAACTATTATAGACATTTGCATAAGTTTGTTTAAATATAGTTTTGGGTCTGAAACAAGGCATAATTCAATTCATAATAGGAAACAGAGAAAATTATGAGCCACCAG
This sequence comes from Dermatemys mawii, assembly GCA_007922305.1. NCBI lineage: Eukaryota > Metazoa > Chordata > Testudines > Dermatemydidae > Dermatemys > Dermatemys mawii. The sequence continues at coordinate 756,180 of ML677362.1, read as the reverse complement.
AAAGAGGATTTTATGACATCAACAAGACCTCTCACTACAATCAGATCCCAGTAATTCAGTTGCCTGCTTATATGCGCATGTACACCATAAGGCATAATACATTGCACCTCGTCCCAAAAGTGTAAGCAGTGGTACTAATACCAGAACTGCTCAGCTCTAGCCCCAATGCCATTTAGCAGACTTTATTATTTTTATTGAATTTGTGGTTATTTCCTTTCTTACCAATATTTTTCAGTGGCACTGTACAATTTAAATTAAAGATGTACCTGTAAATGACTAAAGTTTAAATATAAAAGACATCCTTGAACAGAAGAGGGATTTTTTTTTTTTTAATATAAAGCACTTACGGATGGTATCTAAAGCTTCAGCTGATTGACTTTTTTAGATGAGAGGTCATCAGGCAACTGAGTTTCTAACCTTTGAATCTGGAGTTATTATAAGGATAGGAGATGGTATTTTAAATATTTTAATTTATTTTGAAAGAATGAAGTCACAGAGTGGTTTACTGTACAATGACACACTGCATTGTCTCTTCCTTTTACTATTTGAACCTGCCCTTGCAAAATGTTGTGGCAGGACAGGAAGTGTACACTCTTCACTTGGCAACTCTCTCTAGCCTTGCCTGTATTACTCACATGAGAACAGAAATAGTAAAACGAAATACTATAGCACAGAATAATGGATAATAATGGGATCCTATCTTCATCATGGGAGTGCTATAAAACCTTTTGAGACTTGCAGATATGTAATGCTGGCAGTTCTTGCTCTTCTGCTCTGCATTTATGACAGAGAGTCTTCCTCCACTCACCGTAAATACCTCCCTTCACATAAGCACTTTCATAGGAACAAACAGATGCAGGACAACTTGTCAGTAGGCCAGGACTGTATGACAGTCGGTTCTGATTTTAAGAAGACAGATCACAATTCCCCACATAACAGAGGTTACCAAGCCATAAATAGTCTGCACTATTATACCTTCCATTCAAGGATCTAAAAGCAGTATGTGGTCAAAAAATTATGCCTAATTATATCAAGTGAGATTAAAAACTAGCTGCAATTTTACAGAGGGGAGAAATGGAGGCAGAAGTTAAATAACTTTCCCACAGCCTTTTTACAAATCAGTGTCAGAGCCAAGAATATACCCAGCCCTCTGGTCTAGCAACTAACCCAAGCTCTTGTAAATTTCATGGGCACTTCCAGACCCTTCAATCAAGTATGGGATACTCTAAAACTGAAGAAGGGAAATGGGATAAGTTGGAGAAATCTACAAAAAGAACAAGGAGTTCTTGTGGCACCATAAAGGCTAACAAATTTATTTGGGCATAAACTTTTGTGGGTTAAAACCCACTTCATCAGGTATACAGAGTAGAACATACAGTAGGAAGATTGTATGTGTGTGTGTGTACACACACAGAAAATGAAAAGATGAGTGTTGCCATACCAACTCTAAGAGGCTAATTAATTAAGGTGAGCTATTATCAAGAGGAAAAAAAACCTCTGTCGTGATAATCAGGATGGCCCGTTTCAAACAGCTGACAAGAAGGTGTGAGTAACAGTAGGAGAAAATAAACATGGGGAAATAGATTTCAGTGTGTGTAATGACCCAGCCACTCCCAGTCTTTATTCAAGCCTAGTTTAATGGTATCCAGTTTGCAAATTAATTCCAGTTCAGCAGTTTCTCGTTAGAGTCTGTTTTTGAAGTTTTTTTTTATTGACTTGTCACTTTTAGGTCAATTACTGAGTGGCCATGGATACTGAAGTGGTCTCTTACTGGTTTTTGAACATTATGATTCCTGATGTCAGATTTGTGTCCATTTATTCTTTTGCACACAAACTGTCCGGTTTGGACAATGTACATGGCAGAGCAGCACTGCTGGTATGATGGCATATATCACATTGCTAGGTGTGCAGGTGGATGAGTCCAATGGAGTGGCTGATGTGATTAGGTCCTATGATGGTGTCACTTGAATAGATATGTTGGCAGTTGGCACTGGGCTTTGTTGCAAGGATAGCTTCCCAGGTTGGTGTTTCTGTTGTGTAGTTGCTGGTGAGTGAGTATTTGCTTCAGGTTAGGGGGCTGTCTGTAAGCAAGGACTGGCCTGTCTCCCAAGATCTGTCAGAGTGAGGGATCATCTTTCAGGATAGGTTATAGATCTTTGATGATGCACTGGTAACGGGGTGAAAGTGGGCCGGTACCGTGTACCAGTAAGAACCTGTACCAGGCCCGTATTCACCCCACATTAAAGCGCTGCCATCCCTGCCCCATTTGTGGCCCTGCTGGTAGGGTCTGTACTGGCAGGGCCCCCAACAGGGGAGGCAAAAGGGGAAGAGACATTAAAGCACTGCCATGGCAGGACTTTAAGGACGGTCCTTTGCCGCAGCAGCGCTTTAACATTCCTGCTCCTTTGGAGCTTCCCCTGAGGCCCCACTCCTTCTGGTGGCCAGAGCCAGAGCCAGCCCCAGCCCAGCCCCATACTGGTAAGTGCCTATAGCTACTTTCACCCTTGGCTGGAGAGGTTTTAGTTGTGGGCTGAAGGTGATGGCTTGTGGTGTTCTGTTACTTTCTTCGTTGGGCTTGTCCTGTAGCAGGTAACTTCTGGGTACTCTTCTGGCTCTGTCAATCTGTTCTTCACTTTAGCAGGTGGGTATTGTAGTTTTAAGAATGCTTGATTGAGATCTTGAAGGTGTTTGTCTCTGTCTGAGGGATTGGAGCAAACGTGGTTGTATCTTAGAGCTTGGCTCTAGACAACAGATCGTGAAATCTGACTCCATTTTGTTAGATACCTTACTGCTCAGATTTTCAACAGCAAGTGATATTTTGGCAACAAAGAACAATGCCAGAGAGCAGTATTAGCATAAGTGGAAGAAAGAATTTCAGACTGCAGCAAATTAATGCTTGTGCCCAGACATGCCCAAATAAAATATTGGGTGACATGTACATTCAACTACTCTTATTCTAACTGGTCTACAGCCACCAGTCTCTTGTGATATATGGAGAAGGGAACAAAAAAACCCTACTGTTTCTATAGCACACGCACACTTGTGGTACACAGGTTGAAAATTAAAAAAAGAAAGAGATAAGCCTTGTGTTCAAAAGAGAAACAGCTACTTAGCCAATAGAAACTACTTGCAAAAGAAACAAAAGAATTGTTTAGCAAGCATTAAATGGCACACTTCCTACATCTAACATCCCTCTAAATAAACAGAGGAACATGCTATCAGAAAACATAAGAGAAAAATTATAAGCATTAAAAATATTTCATCTTCCCACCACACACAGTTATGAGACTTGGAAAGTTATCTTATATACTGAAAAGGAGTCAACTTGCATCAAATTGCCTTAAAAAAATTCATTTAATTAATGTTAATTTCATTTATATTGTACATAAGTATTAAATGCTGAGCCCCGCTATTCAGCGCACATACTAGAAATTTTAAAATGTTATTGTAAATTGCTTTCTACACAACATTCAAAAATGACAAGTTAGCACATAGGGAGACAACTATGCATATTTTGATCCATCATAAATACCCTGCATTAATTATACCAAAACCAACTACACATTCCATATTTGAGAAAGATTTCAGGAACCCCAAGCAATGGCCAGTTTTTCAGTCTTCTGAAGGAGACTGAATAGGTTTCAAAACTTTTCCAACACAAGATTTTCTTATACAAAATGTAAACAACAAAGATTGAGATAGGATCCCCAATGCTGATATTGGAGCAAACTTTTTACAGGAGGGACTCAAAAAGGCTCTTGCTCTTTCAAGGAAGCATGGGCTCAAGATCAGTTCTAAAAAGGAAACCATAGGATGTAAAATGGATGAATATTCTGTAAAGCTGTACCAAACTAAAATCAGGAAATTATTTTCTGGTATCAGTTAAAAAACCAAAAGTCATTAATCAATAAATCAATAAGTGTGTTAACACATACCGAGTCCAGCTTTAGAAACTGGATTCTCCAATAGCCAGCCAGCAACGAGTGGGATGGGAGAAGGGGGATTGTTGGTTTTTTAAAATTATTTAGCACCCCAGATGTAAAGATTGGTCCATCCCGGAGAATTTCATCCAATCTGTATTAAGATTTTTTGGGTTAAAAAGAAAAACAAAAACAAAAAACAACCCCAAAAACTGTTCTCCTAAAAACTCAGTGAACTAATTTTGTCATTGCTATACTTTAACACTTCATTCTTGATGCACACTAAAAAGTAACACCAGCACATTTTTTAAATAAAAGTATTACTTTGTCTAACATTAAAATCAACACCTGCTCCTGCAAGCTGTTATCAGCAATACCAGGCCTAAGATTTAACTCCTTTCTCAAGCTAAAAATGTGTTTCAATGACCTGCAATTGATATTTATTAAAAAAAAAAATCCAAAGACATATAATTGATTCTCCAACAAGCTAAACTGCACGATATTGATGACATTTCAATTTCAAATATTGTGGGATTCCTCTATGAGGCAACTTTGTAGACTTTAAAAATACATATGTAACTTACTCAGTGACATCTTTCACAAACAGCATATAATTAGAGCTAAAAACACTGCTGTCATGGTGACAAGGCCATTCGCTGGAATATGTGCATATTGTGAAAGCTGATCTTCTTTTAGTGATCAAGCCAATGAGACAGGACTTTGGATTCTTTATGATAAAGAGTTATTCTGTATTTTTCTAACTGCTCCCACTCTAGTAGTGCTTTTAAAAAAAAATACTTTGAACTTGTATAGCAATTTTCATTCAGGGATCTCAAAGTGCTTTACAAACATTAGGGGCATGATAGATAAACATACCCATTTTAGAAGGATGAAAGCAAGGCACAGATGTTAAGCAGCTCATCCAAGGTCACAGACTATGTCCCTTGAAAAGCTGGGCATGGAATTTAGGAGTTCTATCAGTTTCTTACTCAAGTAATCAAACAATTCTCCCTGTCCTTTTTATCAGTTTGCCTGGTTGCTTTTTAAAACTGCTTTAGAAAATACAGGATGCACACACAAACATATTCAATTTATTCTCTACAGAAGAGTCTGCATAGAATAAGAGTTTCTTATCTTTTTTTATTAATTTATTTAGAGCCATTCAAATTAGGCAAGATAGGTTTTATAAAAGCTTGTTTTTATAAAAAATGTATGGCCAATAGAAATGTTTTCAAAACTATTTAAATGCCAAGATAAACAGTCTTTTTAAAACAAATATTTCCCTGAAGCATTTACAATCCAAACACTACAGCAGCACTGAGAACCTGAAATCTAACTGCTTGCATTGATCTTCAGTGTTCAAGTTAAGAGAATGCAAGAAGTTAGCAGGATAAATAGCAAAAGGTGAACAGGATGCTTAGGATTCAGTTTTAATACCCTATGACAGTGGGGTACCCAAACTGTGGACTGTCAGAAGACCAGGAGCCCACAGAATTCTTGCTGGAACTAAAAAAAACAAACACTTCTAACATACTCTTCCATATTCACAAGTGCTGTAGTTGTCACAAGGATATTATTCAATTGCCAGTGAGAAAAGCAATGGTGGTACACACAACTGTGAATGGAAGAGGAAGTGTCTGAGTCAAGCTCTCCATTATGATAGCGTTCCCTGCTACGAACATTTGAAAACTCTTTATTTAAAGGCACAATTTGTAACACAGCTAAAAAACTACTTACAATATATGGGACCAATCCTACATTTCTTGTGTACTTATGATTCAAAAGGACGTCAATGAATGCAGGATCTGGCCATATGATTTTAAATATGATGGTATCTCTCTAAAATCTGAAATAGCAGTTGGTTGTTTTTGCAGAAGTCTACACACACTACCCAGTAATCCATGGATACCACTGTCAGCTCTGGCACCTCTACCAGAAATCCTTTGGTGCTAGTCATCCACACAGAGGCTTAATTTTCAGAATCATTTTACATTTGTCACCAGCAATTTCTCCACCTCTATTTGCCCACATATTCTCTCAGGCCCCTGCAGGTCATTTTGTTTTATAAATAATAGATCAAGAAATACTCAGACCTGGACCTTTTAGAATGTTTTGCATCTGGAGAAGCCAACTGTTACCTCACAATCACATATCAAATTTCCAATTTCTTCTAAAAATCATGAGGGCTCTTTATCAGTAACCCCTGCCCATACTGCATTGACAGGAAAAAAATATCCTCTTTGTCATTTGAGTAAGACAAGTGGGAGGGGTGCCATTTTCTTTTTTTTAAAAAAAAAGTGTGTGGGGGTGGGAAGAGGGCAAAAAGTCAGACTACTTCACTTGTCCACAGATTATCTGAACACATGGCTTCTTTCTGAGGCCCAAAAGAGGATCTCATCACATGATCACAATCAACATTGTATATTTTATTCACTGCATGCCATTCTCCCAAGACATCTGCAGGATATGTACACCAATGCACTTATTTTACAGTTAACTAATCAATCTTCAAAAAATGCTAATTTGAGAAGACAGGAGACAATCACTCTGCAGCTTCAGGCTCAGAATATAAACAGAAAAAAAATGTTTTGTTATGAAAATCTGATACAGCCATCTATGATATAGACACTTAATTGCTGCCAAAAGAGCCTTGGATTTGTTTGTAGATAAAGTAATTTAATTTCAAAGCCATTCTTAAATCTGAGAGAAATTTCACTGCCATGTCAATCAAAATATTCAAATCAAAATCAAGCTCCTCAATGAAAATATGTAACCGACTCATTTCATAACACAAGCGGAAGTTGTGTGTTCTACTGCCAACTCCTTCCTTAGTCAAAAGGATGGCATGACTCTGAAGGCAGAATTAGCTTTGAAGTCTTCACTTTTCATTATTTCAAGGAAGCAGTATCCTTTGAGCTCCATGTTCAGAACCGTTTTTATAAACATCTGTGAGAGTTTAGTGTGAGCGTGAAGATAAACTTAAATATCCTTTTTAACTATGAAAGTTATGCTTACTTAAAATTGAGATGTACATTGTCAACCCTTTGTCTCATGGACTATGTTCATTATGTTAGAATAATTTAAAATGAATTGAAAAACACCTCCAATTAAGTCAATTGAATCAATATGTAAAGCATAACATATCGACAGCACAAAACCAGGGTCAGGTTCTTAAGTGACACGTATTATACAGTAGTACAGTCTATTTTATTCAACAGTCTAAACCAAAGAAACATTTTGTAGTTCTGACTATGGAACAAATGTTAGCATTATTCATGTCACAGTACTTTCAGCTTACCAGACTTTGAAAAAAATACCAGACACAAACCATTCTGAAGCTAATAAGACAGACGGTCGGTGGTCTAGGACAAATGACTCTAGTGCTCCCAAACTGTACCAACCTTCACCAGCTAGTAGAGTGAAAAGGACTTGCTCCTTGTCAGTTTACATTCAGAAGGTTATCTTTGCAACATTTTTTTTCTATACGAAAGCTTGTATTATGGAGAAATTTATGGTTTAGGTGACTGGATTCTTCACCCCCTGGCTTAACCGGAAAGATGAACAGATCTCTAGTTCACCAAGCATATCAATGGGTTTTCTTAAACCAGGTATTTTCATATGCTATCTGGTTTTTGTTCACTTTTTAGAACAGCAAATTCAACATTTTTGCTTTGTCTACTCATTTTCATTCCTCCAATTTGGAACTTATTAGTCCAAATGAAAAAGTTATTTTCTATATCCATAAAGAGGTTTCTGCAGAGAAAGCTGGTTTACTACTTCAGCAAAATATGGCTCTATGACTTGTGACAGGCCAGCAATTTCCTCTTCAATGGTTCAACTTCAGCAACAAAAGTACTTTTGAAATAGTTTAGCTCCATTCCTGAAATTGCTACCTTGTGGCAAGAATTCCACAGGTTGCACGCTGTATTCAAAAGTATCTACTTTTATCAATTTTAAATTTACTATCTTTTGATTTAAGTGGATGTCCCTTGCATCTGACTTACTTTCTCTATATAAAACAATGACTAATACAACTCTAGTTCAAAGATAGAACACGATAAAAGAATCCCAAACTGTTTCATTTTCCCCTCACGTTGAAAAATTCCCATGTCTCTGATCATCTTCGATATCCTCTATGATGAAAACTGATGCAAAGAACTTTAGTTTCTCTAAAGTGCCTTTGCCATCCTTACTTAATCTCTTTACTTCCTGGTAGTCCAGTGGATCAACCCATTCTCTTACAGGCTTCTCCATTTCAATATAAAACTAATTACAAAGCCATGAAGCTGGTGCAAGACAGAAAGTGGTGGAAAGACTTAATTCAACCCCCTCATTGCTGCTGAGCCAATGGATGAAAATCAAAAAACAGAAGAGAATATCTAGCTCACAGCAACTGTTGTAAGGCCTTCTTTATAAGTGCTTTGAAACACTCGTGTGCAGATACTAAGAGATCAGTGTTAATGAGTTCATATCTAATAAACCAGAAATATTACATTCAAATATTTGTCACATTGATACACACACAAACACAAATTAAGATCATAACCACTAACTCAAGCTATGTTAATTACCCAGTTTAAGCCTTGTAAAGTGCCCCCTGATAGCTGCCCCATAAACTTCTAATATAATTTTTAAAGAGACAGCATATTTTGCTTTTGCTCTCCTATCAGAGAATGAGTTTTCACTGAAGTAAAAAAACAAAACAACAACAGTGATTAAAGGCAGTGATTTTAAAACTTTTATGTTTTACAATAGATTTAAATCAATTCACCCCATTTAGCGAGAGGAAATAACAGTTTTGGTCAGAGCTAGACCTAAAGTAGGCTTCCTTGCCACAGCTGTGCCAATACTCCTTAATTCTGACTCACAGCATCACCATCCACTCGCAGTTACTCGAATGCACCTCAACTTCGTCCTGCAGTATTCACTGCTATTCCAGTCCAGTTTTCACCAAAGACTTCAGTCAACACAAATTGTAACAAGCTGTATGGTAGTTCTGATGTGAACTAGAACAAATTAACAATTCACTCTCTAATGGCTTGCTCCAGAACTCAAGGCCCCAGATAGGAAAGGCACCACTTTCGTTCAAGTGGAAAAGCATTTTCACAGGAATGTGTACATTTTTACTACTATCTAGTCAAGCCTGGTTTAGGTGGCACGGATGTGGTGTTCTGGTATAAGACACAATAAAGCTTACAAAGGCACCTTTAGTTAGATAAGAATGGGGACAGGTGTGGACTCCTGAGATTTGGAAGCGATTTTTAAAAAGATCACCCAGGGTCCTTGGAGGGGAAAAGAAAGCTTCAATCTCAAAGTTAAACACTGCCAGAGAGAGCTTTGTTAAAATCAAAGGACTTTCTTTTTTAAAATAAAAGAAACAACTTATTTGATTAGAAAAAAGGAATGCTTCAGTGATCCATAGTCAAAAATTAATCATGTAACTGAAATTTATATTCTGTTAATCAACTGCTTCATTCTATATTACACAACCATCAAAAGGGCCAGGTTAATGTGACAGCAGCATAGTAATGTACTAACAACTAAAAAATTCAAATTCAGAAATAAGCTTTGGATTCCCCCAGGACACTAGAAAGCTTGGGGCTGAATGTGCCATCATGTATAGGATGCAGGCCGTGTCAGTGAGAGGATAAGTGATAACATCCTACAGAACCGATGCTGGCCTGTTCTCAAAGCAGTATTGCCATCAGCTTTGGCAGAGTACAGTACCTTGTAAGTTGCTAGAATTGAGATGGGATAAAACTAATCACACTGCATTTTCAATCAACTTCCTGCTGGCAGCCACCATTTTGAGAACGGAATTCATTTGTTTTATGCTTATTAACATATTTCCTCCTTTTCTGGTTCTAAGGCATTGCAAACAATACCTTCAAGGTTGGTATGGACTTTAAAGGAAATAAAAATATTCACTAGAGCACAAATAAAGTTGTCAAGTTATTTCTTTGACCTCTCCCTTCCCCACAATCAACTCCTAGAAGTCCAACTGGTATTTCAGCTTGTAGTATTAACCCATCCATATGACTGCTTAGTCAAAAAGATCCCAGTCCTGCACAAATGGATTCCTGTGCCTGTGTAGAGAAAGCCCTTCCAAAATGAATGGGGATCTTCCCACGATATCCATAACAGGACTGGATACTAAATTTGAGTAAAACACTCTAGGTACCTAGAAAAATGGCTTGATTGGAATATGCATGGCATAAGATACATGTTTCTGAAATCTGCAGGTCTAAAAGAAAACAATTAATGCAACCTGTGATTCCAAAAAGCAACTGAAAGAACATAAGAAGTTCAGTGCAACTGAAATTCAAAAAGTATGTTGCAATGCTCACACTGCCTGAAACTCAACAAAGCTTATGACATGCTAAAATATTGAGAGAAAAGAATAGTGAAGGTATTTTGAAGATATTGGAAGCATAGAACTTCATTTACAAAAGAATTTAAGAGATTATTATAGACTAGGTTTGCAGATTTAGGCTGCCTGTTTGGATACCTGAAATGATTCATTAAAATGTAATGTTCAAGCCAATGCTCCATTTGACCGTCCTAAAGGACTTAAAAGGGATTCTTCTTTTATTTATTTTTTTAAATGATGCATCAAGAATAACAAAGGAATTTTTTTGTTTTTCCCCCCTTAGAAAAAAGGAATATCAAGTCTGGTCTTGCTAGAAGGCCTCTGGGAGCTTTCAGGGATTGTTAATGTGAGCTTTTACAAAGATTAAAATGTATAATTGAAGTTAATCATTGACCTTAAATAGATGTTTAAAAGAAAGTTTTACATATAGTCTGACAAAAAATCCTTCTCCTCTCAGTTGTTCAGTTCGCAGTCTCTTGTATCACCACCATTTTACTAGTTTTCTAGTAAACACCCAGTACATCACCAGTCTTCCAGTCTAGACAGGACCTAAATTTTTAATATAAAAACAAGCAAAAGTTTTTCAAAAACTTTTCAGACTTTTATGCATCAGAAAGCAGCAACAAAATATGGAATCATCTCCCTTCCTCTCTTTGTACATCACTTTTTAAGATGGGTGTTTCCTGATCTCCTGACATTGTAGTTCGCCCAAAGACAGATTTTTAGTGCTAGGATCAACAGCAAGTATTTTTACATGGAAGGCCTACTTTATTTGTAATGCTCCCTTTCACATTTTTCTTACCATGCCAAATGTTTGTGGATTACTGTAGAGAACATTCACTTTAGGCAAAAGCTAGTACTAAACATTACACAGAACTTTTGTGTTTCACCACATGAAAATAATTACCATCTTTTCATATTTAGCCAAGACCAATTTCCTGGAGTGCAGACTAGCCTATTGGCTTAGCATACATTGTTCTACCACAAGTGTGATTCAGGATCAATGGCAGCCTTGAGAGAAATCTTGATCATCAGACTAGTGGAGAACACAGATCAGCCAGAGGTTTCTGAGAGAAGAATGAGATGTGCACCACTTACTGCCTATACACTAGTACAAGGATCAAGATTCCTCCCAAGGCCGGTGTTAAGCTGCATTTCCACTAAGAGGCCTTGCCATCATAGCTATAGCAGTACTGTACAGCTCTACCAGCAAACCATTTCTAGTGTAAACAAGAACAAAGAAAATGAGAAGTGTGTCTTCAGAGATCAGAACTACACATGTACACAAACCAGCCACTCTACAGGATACTTAACAATGTCAGCCTCTGATAACTCAATGAGAAAAACTCTGGGCCTCTGCTAAAAAGATCTTTTCTCTTTTCCGTATGATAAACTGTATTTGTGTTCTGGAAAGGTGCCAGATTGACAGAACATGAAATTGAAGCGCTATTTATCAACACTACCGGTAGAGGGGGTGAACTTTTCCATACTGTACTTCAACCTTACCTTGGAGGAATCACTGATGGAATTACATCTTTCAAAAGGGGCCAAATTAGTCCCAACTGTGATGGGTGTTTGCGTGATGGGGAAAAATATCCATCAATATATAGGCAGTATCTTTAAAGGGCCATTTCCTTCATAGCCTCATTTCACCATTTGAGGTACCAGATTTTTTTCATGACAATACACTGATGTCACAAACACAGGACACTAAACTCACTACAAAGTTCAGCATGAAAAGAGCTGGGAGCTGAAGTTTTTGTAACACTTTCAGTGGCTTTTTACATCATCACTGACCACAGAAGCCAGCGCATCATAATGGAAGTACTGGCAGCTCTTTTTCAGTCATGTTATAGAAAGCATGACGCATGAATACAGGGGCCTAGTAAATCAAAAATAAAGTAACAATTTACTGTACATTTACAATATGCCTTGTAAGTTCACTCCCAATGGAACCATCATATTTGTCAAAATTGAGACTTGTATCAGTACTCACAAATGAGATTTAATTTAGAATTCTGCCATTCCAATAAAATCATCAAATGTAGGCTATTGAATAGCGACAGCTCTAAATCACTCTTAATATGTGTCCTTCCACTCCTCCAGAGTACCTTAAATTATATTATATAAAACCCAAGAAGGTACAGTCATAGACAGGCATAAATCTCAGGTGGATTCCCACAATTCTATCCTTTGGACACTCCATAAATAAGAACTTTAGGGACCTGCATCTTCACCACACATATTAAAGACACTTTTTGTTCATGTCTCAGCCACATGCCATATGCCATATCTGCTAAAAACCGATAGGGAGAACATCATTACCAGGCATGGCTTGGAGAGTGAAAGAAGAATCACGTTTTTTTCCTCCAGCACAGAGGAATGACTTTTCCTCTAAAAAAAGAGGATTAGCCAGCAGATGACATGGACCATCCCTAGCATGAGGCCTGCTGGGAAGGTTTTATAAAGTGGCAACAGGACACCTTCTATAGTCTATTCATATATACATGGCTCTTTACAGACCCAAAACATGACAGACTGAAAGAGGACACAAGTTACATGCCAGCGATATCTATGAAAGGCAGACATTCTTGAAAGAATTCAAGGAAGTTGCCTGCCTGCCTGCCGCTTTGCTGATGCCACTATTATTCCACCTGGGGGCTCAGAAACAAGGTGTGTTAGTTTCAATTAAATTGAACATCTGGAGGGATGGACAGAGAAAGGCATTGAAGCTACTCCCTTCAGGATATTCTCTACAATTTCTAAAGGCCATGGAGGGAGGCCACATAAAGGTGTCAAAGCTGGGGGCGGGAGGAGGGAAAAGGAGTAGAGAGGCGGTAACACATGGGGATGACTGAATAATAACAACGTGATAACTAATACAAGCCACACACACACACATAGATGGGGACCCCACTACAGAGCGCTATTCAGTACCTTGAAACGAGAATACAGACGGGATATTTTGGGATGATGTAGCTGCTGTCGCCACCCCTACTAAGCCACTTGTACTTGTAAATCAGGAACCAACCACCCCCTCTGTGATGCAGCAAATACAGTCACATGCCTGGGGGAGGGGCCCCTCTGACAGGGGCAACCCCCCTGCACAGCAGGGGCCACACGCCCCTGCCCTGAAGCAATCCAGACTGGGGTGGGGGAAGCGGGGTGGGCTCAGCCTTCGTGACAGGCCCGAGGGGAGACCAGTATTCCCAGCCCGCACTCGGCTCTGCCGTCCCTGGCCTTAGCCACCACCAGGCCCGGCTCTGTTGCTGCCCAGCCCCACGGTGTAGCCCAGACCCCGGCCCGGCCTCCTCCTCCGGGCCTCACCCCGCCCAGCCCCGTCCCCGGGCCGCACTCACCCCCAGAATCCGCAGGGGCACCGGGGAGGTAGGCTAGGCGCCTTGCTGCGCTCGCTGCCGGCGTCTCCCATGGCAGGGCCGAGTCTCCGGCGGGGCCGGGGCGGGGGGTCGCTAGGAGCGGAGGGTCTGGGGCTTGGAGCCGGGATTCCAGGCCGGTCAGCTGGAGCCGGGCGCTACCACTGCGGCGGTAGCGGAGGGGACGGGACCGGAGCAGCAGCCGCGCCCGGCGAGGCCTCGGGGGACACTGAGCTCCGGGCGGTGCCCCTCCCTCTCCGCGGAGGCTGTGACGAACCTACTCTCGCCGCGGGCCGCACGCACCCCCTGACCCAACAATACCCCCAGCTGCTCCTCCCGCGGTGCGCGGGATGGTATCGCCCAGACGCTGGCTCAGGTGGAAGTGGCGCATACCATCCTCCTCCTGTGGGGGAAGTTGGAATAGAGATGTGGCGAAGGCCAGGAGATGGTAACTGCTGAGGACGCCGATAGCTGGGAGTAACAAGTCGCATCCAGTGCCAGAGGGATCAGGGGTAGCGGCGACAACAAAAGTATCTAGAGAAACCTCCCTCCCACCGCATGTGCGAGATGGTACGGCCCGGGAAAATGGACTTCGAGCTGGGGGGGATGAGGCTTGGTGAGTGGCGCATGCGTGATTGGAGGAAACCCGGAAGTGGGAGTGGAGCCGCCTTGTCCTGGGAGGTTGGCCCCCCCCCCCCCCCCGAAGTCCGGCCCGGGCATCCCCCACTCAGCCCCCGCCGCCGCCCGGGAGGGGCTCGTGATTGAGAGGCTGGTCTGCGGGCCCGGACTCCTGGGTTCTCCGGCGGGACCCTCCCGCCCCGTGTGTGACCTTGGGCAGGTGCCCGCCGCCTGCTCAGCGCCCGAGCGGTGCTGGGGTCGGTTCGCTCCCGGGGGTGCCCGACCCTGTCTCTCATCGATCCCCTGAACCATTTCCCGCAAAAACCGAGGTCTTTGTCTGCCTCGCGTCGCTCGTCCCCCTCTCCCCAGCCCAGACCCCATCCCCACAACACTTAGCTAAACCCCACTGCTTAGCAAGGGTTTAACGACCCCATAGGTGTGTCTGGGGTCTAGTTCCGCACGGTTTAGACCTACAGGGTCCTTTCCTTTCTTCGTGTCGTTGTGAGTTTCGTTCCCATCTGACAGGGGCATTGGACCCTTCAAAACCCAAACCATACCTAGGTGACTGAAATTAAATGAACATTACATTTAAACCTGCCTGCCAGAGGCGTTATCCTCTTCACCACTTGTACTTTGCAAGTACAGAGTCAGGTTAAATTTGGCCCCCAAATGTAGGTGATGTAAGAACAGACCTATATAAATTTAAGACCACGACAGATATTTCTGAGAAATAACTCTTAATTTTCAATTGCAGTGAAACATAATTTTTTGTTAACAAATAAATATGAATTTAGTATTTGCTACTGAAAGAGTGCTGCACTGTACAAATGATTTGTGGTGTCTATAGTTATGACTTTTTTTCTCCATATTGTATCCTTAAGATTAAAGATTTCCTGCTTGTCTATTGGGAGCAGGGCTGAGGAGATTCAAGATAGTGTATCTTCCAAAATGAGAGAGAGACTTTGCTTTCACTTTCCTGTACTCCATAATTTTTCTTTGTTTTCCTTGTTGTAAAATAAAAATAATCTAGACTGAAAAGGCATATATTTCCTTTATGTATGTCACACATTTTAAAAAAAGGAACCCTAAACTGACATTGAAGAAGTAAAACTGAATAGTCTTTCTTCCGGTCTGAACTGAACAAATTGCAAAAAATAAAGCAGCACTAATAGAAGAGTAAAATGTTTTTTAAAAATAAGCAGTTACAATTTTAGAGCACTCTAGCTCTACAAAAATGGGAGGTTCTAACCTTTAAGTATTTGAACTGGAGGTCAGGAGACCTGGATTGTATTTCTGACAGACTTAGTGTGTGATCCCATATAAGTGACCACCTTGTGCTCATGTGCCTCAGTTTCCCCATCTGTGAAATGGGAATAATGATACTGATCCATTATTGTAAAGTGCTTTTTGATCGTTGGATGAAAAGTGCTATCTAAGTGAAAAGTATTAGTATTATGATTAACAATATAAAGTCATTTTAATATATTATATTATGGAAGTGCTGGTTGCAAATCCATAGTTAAGGTTTTTCTGTTTTGCTTTTAAAGCATAAGCTTTTTATGTTGTATGATAAATACAGTATATCCTCTCCAAACTTGCAGTACTTGCTCTTTGAGTACAAGTAAGCCTGGTAATTAGTTCATAAATTACAGAGTAAAGCTGGATCCTTTAAGAATTTTATCATCCTGTGTCTTTTCACTGTCTTGAATTATCTTAACAATGGAGTAACACAAATACTTCATACTTTTTGTCAAGTTAACATTAATTGAAATCTTATATATAGGCTACATTTTGAGAAATTAAATTGCAATTATACTACATTATTAAAGATTGGTGAATTTTGATGATTATATAGGCTACAGACAGGCTCAGGTGAATAGTTTGGATAACTCTTTATGTAGGGTCATTCTGACATCAGAGGTAATTCATCCAATCACCATCTTTCCTCTACAACTAATTTGAATGCAACAGTGTTATTGGTTGCAGTGACTGGTATGCATGAAATAGAACATGTCAAGAGTTCTCGCTGACAGCTTAACTGATCCAAATGTCACTTCTCTTTAAAAATCCTGTGGCTGTATACTAGCCTGAGCATCAGTGCTTGAAAGATTCTTTGTGGCATTGCAGCTTGAGCTCCCCTACCCACTGAGGCAACACTACCAGGAGAGCTGTGGCAGAAGCGTAGTTATGAGCTCCTAAAAAACAACAATATTGGGACTCAGAGTGGGCTCTCCCTTTATAAAGCACCAGTCTCACTCAGACAGCACTCTAAACCAATATGACAATTTCAAATTAAGAGCCAGATTCACCAATATGCTTTGGCTGTTTCCATTACTGTAGTGATGCATCTTAACTGGCAGGTGCACTCTGGCTGTTTTGTGCAGCTTTGGTGCCCATACACGGGAATCTGTCCTTAAAAATTATTTTTAAAATTACATGAAGTTCATAATACAGATCTTCGTATCATTGGAAATATCACCTGGTAGAATTCTGTTTGCGTTTCTTGCTGTATCACTGAATGGCCTATGTAAGTGTGCTATCCACCACTGTGGACAGGACCTGTAGCAGTTACACACTGGACTGGGGACAATATAGAGTACTTAACTTTATAAATATGCTTTGACCATATGATAGTTATGTTAAAAAGTAACTGCATCCTAATGGAAATGACTTCTTTCCCCTTCCCTCTGCAGGAGGATGGCATTGGGAGAGTGGAAAATTCCCAAACAAGACAGGGCGACAGGCATGACAAAACAGGGATTTAAAAAGGACTCATGGGGAAGGTCTGAGGAGGACAATCCAGAAGTTTGGGCAAGAGGAAGAAAGAGGTTGAACTAGCCAAGCTAAGAAAAAGCAAGCTGACCAAAGGAGATAAGGCTTTATCATTCAGAATACAAGCTGTATACTTGAGCAAAAGGTCTGGATTGTACAAAAGTCTTTGAGGCAGGCCCAAAGAATACCCTGGAGTGGTGAGGAAACTGAAGCAGGGATATTCAGGTAGGGTTTATTTTTATTTTTTATAGATCCATGTATTTCTTGTGTGATTAAAGGGCAACAGTGTGTTAGAACTCTGTGCAAAGTGTCTGTGTGTTATATGATATACCTACTGCATGGCCCCTGGAAAAGGTAAAACAGAAGGCTCACACCTTTTGTGGGATTCTGGGAAAGGCTCTGTTTAAGCTATGCAAGAGTCTGAGGAGTCAGCACTGGTGCCATGGGTTGGGCAGGGGATTGTGTGGTTGCTGCTCTCAGCAAGGGATGCTAGATAGAGGATCTGCACCCAGAAAGTGTGTCTAAGGACCCAAGAGGTTGATAGCATCTGGGCTCTGTTAGACTCCAGAGGCTTAAAATACCTGAGGAACCAGCAGTCTGGTGAGTCAGCCACAGGAGGTGCTTGACCAGATCTGTGATACCTGAATGAGTTGTTTTAACCTCTCTCAGCCTCAATAAAATGGAGTTCATGATACAGATTTCCTTTGTAAACTGTGTTAAGATCCATGGATGAAAAATGCTATGTAACAGCTAGCTATTATTTATTAGTATTATGACTTAACTTACTAATGCTCAATTTGGGGATAATTACAACATCCCCATAATGTTTTTACACTTAAGTTAGTGATATGTGCTCTCAATCTTAACGCCATTTCAGTGTAATATTTTGCCTGGGAAAATTATATATATATATAATGATTTCAACCTACCCATGTTATTTTTTGTCTTTCTAATGATCTTAAGCTGCACCATATCCTGAAATGCATGTTGAAACTAGCATTTTGGTCCACTTCAAACTGATGAGAACAAGTTGTTTGTGGTATATCACTGTGGCAGGGGAACATACTCATCTCAGATAGTTGAGCTCTTTTGCTCCACTGTCTCAGTAAAGTACATTGAGGAGGAGGAGGGGGAGAGACTGGGCTGCCAGGAAATTAAGGTAGTTGATAACAATGCACCGCAGCCAGAACCTAGTGTTCATGTGCTCTCTCCAGTAGGGCTCCCCTTGTGTCACAGCCTTGACCTTCTGAGGAGCATCTTTAATAATTAACACCATCTATAATAGCCCTTTTCATCCAAAGCTCCCAAAAAACTTTATAAGCTAACATACAAAATATGTTATATATACTGGGATCACTTTCTTCAGCAGTAGATGTATCCAAGGACCGGGATGCAATGTTGCAGTTATTTAACAGATTTCAGCAACTCAACACGAGTTTATGACAGGAGGTGAAGTAGAATACACTGTCCAATGGAAAAAGCAAGACCAGTTTTATTTTCTTTAGGTCAGTGGGTCCCAACCTTTTTTTCTGAACTCCCTCTCCTGTGATGGACTAGCAGATGCCAGTGAACAGCTACCTGTCTAGAAAAGGAAAAGGAAAACAGAGAGTTTCAGCAAATTGACAAAGAAAGGGAAAATGTATTTTTGATTCATTTTCTCCAAATATCTTACTTTAATGTTACAGTCAAGCTAGTTGGGATATAAGTATTGTCACATAGGCTGAAGTTTGGCTTAAGGTTCATAAACAAAGGGTCATGACAAGGTATCAAGTTGAGGGAAAGTGTCTAGGCGTTGTGTAAGGTCTTATTTAACATGAGTAATGATCTGGAAAATGGCAAACAACAAACTGAAGAAATTCACATATCATATTAAATTGGAAGGGATTGTAAACATCGGGGTAGGCAGAAAAATGATGACAAGGGACTGACATATGGGCAGAAAATAACAAAATGCAGTTCGACCTGGACAAATGCAAGCAAATACATGTAAGAAAAAGTAATTCAAAAAAACAACTACTCAGTAGTAGGAAGAAAATTTGGAAAGCAATGATGCTGAAGGAAACTCTAGTGTGAAGCAATTTAGCACTATAGCAGCAAAATCAGCTGATATCATTTTGACATTGCATACATGAATCCATCATGAAATGGACAAGGAAAGTGATAAACTATTTATGAGACTCTGAAGGTGTCATTGCTATAATTCTGTATTCATTTATTGACATTTTCTTATAGTAAAATGCAGACAAATTGTTGGGAGTACACAGAAAAGCAACCAAAACAAATAAAGTCTGAAAGAGCTGAAATAGCTTGGCTAAGGAATGGTTACATTTGGGAAATAGGGCAACAGATGATACCCATCTACACATGTATGAAAAGTACAAACAAGGAGGGAAGAGAATTTTTCAAGGGAGTACAAGGGAGTTTAGTAAAGGGATGAAAAAAAATAATATTTAGGTTGAATATGAGGAAAAGTGAACAACAGAGGTCTGTGAGACTGTGTAATAGTCTCCCAAGGGAGTGATCGTAGACTCCCATTGAAGACAGGGGGATTTTTGTCTTAGACGTACAGGGGAGCAGGAATGGGCCCTAATGCAACAGTGCTGCAAGAAGCTGAATGCATTCAGTTGCCACTGAAATCAATAGGAGTTGTGGTAATTCAGTGCTTCACATGATCAGCCTAAGTGACACCTGCCAGGCTCAGGCTCAGACTGTGATAAGAGACAAAACTGTTCCTGATCTGGAAACGTTAATTCACATAACTGTTTCTCAAACCTTCTCTTTGTCAAATCTGCTAGACAAGATTGTGCCTGTACATAATCAGACCATTTCTGTGGTGTTTATTTTTGTACAAACACGACTGCTCAATTGAGGTACGCATGCACAACCCTACGGTAGAGCAGGTGGAGTGCGTCACAAGTACTGCACATCTTCCTTCCCATCGTAAGATCTAAATTACCATAAAATGAGAAAAGCGACTCATGTGGCGTCAATCTGTTGGAGAGACTCTTCATCTGATTGAAATAATCACCACTTTCTATCCCACTCCAGTCAGCTGGTATCATTCTCCATGAAATCTTGTCTCTTAGAAGACCCCTTCTCTTAAAACCCTCTTCTGATGATGGCAAATATGAGAGCTTTGAAAGGAGCAGTAAACAGGACATGTGTTAATTGTAGTTCAGTGGCAAAGCTGTTAGAGCTTTCACAGAAAAGGTGTTAGAATGTACAAAGCTAGCTAAATTTTTCAGCTTGTCTGTCAGTAATGGCTGTGTTGGCTAAGCATTAAGCTGGGACCAAGCGTTATTGATTGAGTTGATCTGTTAGTCTATAAGGTGCTACAAGACTCTTTGTCGCTTTTATTGATTGAGTTGTGAGTCATGTAGAATTGTGTTTGATAAGAGATCTCCATGGTCATGCCATCATAACACAGGTGTCACTATTTGAACAATAAAATGAAGGAACATGATTTAAGGGGTTGAGCATGGGGTTCAGAGTCAAGACTCCCAGCCCTTGGATGCATCCCCAGCTATGGCACTGACTCACTGGGCCAATAACTTTACTGCTATGTGCCCTTAGTTTCCCTCTTTGTAAAATGGGGTTGACCTACTGACTTATGTCAGGTGAGGCCTTGAGACATGATTCTTGTTTGTAAGGCATTTCAATCTTTGATGGAAACTTTTATTACTATTATAAACTGTCAGGCTTATGAATGGATAACAAGGACCATTGTGCTGGACATTTCCTGACAATGAATGACTGGCTGGGTGAAGCTTTTATATAGCTCTGTTCAGCCGAAGATCTCAGTGCACTTTACAAAGGAAGATAAATATCATTATACAATCAGGAAAATAACTACAGAAAGTGAAGTACTGTACTCAAGGTCACACAACACATTGGTAGCACTGGGAATAAAACCCCTGTTGCTGAACTCCTAATTTAGTACCTTATCCAATGGTCCATGCTGTCTTTTAAAACCTCTGCCTTCACCGTGGGTGCTCAACTCTTCCAACCAATCACTAGCACTATCTTCTTCCCTCTCCCCCCTGCTCGCCACCAGCAGTCAGCATTACCTTACCTTAGACTTTAGTTCTTCCTGTGCTGCTGACACATGAGGCAGTCCAGTTCCTTCACTGATTACGATTGTTTGTTAATTATAGTACCTCTTCCCAGATGATACCAGCATATACGATATCCTGTGCCACTATCTTCTCCCAGTTCTTCCTTGCCTTCTCTTTCCTCCCTGGGGTACCCAATTCAGTACTTGCTTAGCATGTCTCCCATGTTCCATAGGGTGCACATGTTCCAGCCACGTGAGCCTTCTTTCTTTGATGATATTTTCTAACATGTCCTGCTCTATCAGCTCCTTCACTCTCACATTTCTTGTTTTATCTTTCCATGAAATGTGTAGTATCTTCCTCAGCCATCTGTGATAGGCAGCCTCCAATTGCTTTTTGTTACCTGCTGTCATTGACCAAGTCTCTGCTCCATACTGTAATGTGCTCACTACAGTTGCGTGGTATAATCCGACCTTTAGTTTGGCATGGAGACCTCTGTTTGACCAGATGTTGTTCATCCTTCCAAAAGTGGTGTTTGTTTCCATAATCTCATATGAATATCTTTATCTTAGCCACATCAGATGTCATCACACTCCGAAAGGGCACAGAACTCTTCTACCTGTTCAATTTCTTTTCCATCCATGTACCTTTTTTCATCTCTTCTCCAGTGTCCTACCTTCATCATCTTGGTTTTCTCTGTATTTACTCTCAATCCAATTTTTTCTTATTCCTGTTCTTCCTCCAATGTGAGGGCAATCATTCCTTTTCACATCATACTTAGTAAAGCAATGTAATCAACAAAGTAAAGATCTTGTAAATCGTCTCTACTAACCCATTTCATACCATCCGTTATGACTTTTGTTGCTTCCTTCACCACGCAGTCTGTTTTTAATGTAAAGCGGGACTGATGATAACACACACCCTTGTCTAACTTCAGTCCTGATATTGAACCGCTCACCAGGCCTGTATCCAGTCTTACTGTTCATCCACTTCCATCATGTAAACTTAATGTTATATTGATCAGCTTATCTGGTATCCCATAGCTTCTAGCAATATTCCATAGGGTCTCTCGGGGAACACTATCAAATGCTTTCTTAAAGTTGATTGTAATGGATTTTTTGCCAAGAAGTTGCTTTTTTGATGATCTGTCAAAGAGCAACTGTCTGTTTACAACAGGAGCTACCTGAACATAACCTATCGTGTTCTTCTCTTAATATTTCATCCACAGTCTTCTTCATTCTATCCAGCATAATTGTAGCTAGTACAACCCAGAAGTGATAGCAGTACAATACTTCTCCAGTTCGTGCCCTGAGTAAGATCGCCTGTTTTTTGCAATCCACGATGATACCATCTTTCCAGTCTTGTGGCACTTGTTCTTTAACCCAGATTTCATTACAGAGACAGAAAAAGCAGAAGAAAGGGGCGAGTTCTAGCAACTCTATAGCAAATGACTTCTCAGGAAAAACCAGACCACCACAGATGATGCCCATCAGACACTCTCATTGAGAGATGTTGAAAACCTATGAAGAACAAGTCAGATGACTGAAAGAACATTTCCGTTCCATATTAAACTGTTCAAAACTGACAATCATGCATATGGTCAAGAGAAATGCCAGTATTAAATTAGAAATTGAAGAGGGGCCAATAACATCTGATGAAATTAAAACTATCAAAGCCCTCAGACAGAGGAAAGATAGTGGGGCTGATAGAATTGAAGCAGAAGTACTAAAGGCAGGAAGCAAAATTTTGATTCAGCAGTTAACAAATCATTCAATATTGCTTAATAAAAAATGGAATCCCCAAGTTTTTCTGTTGCAATTGTTTTTTATATACAAATGACAGGATTTAAAAATACTTCACATTTTTTTCCCTTTGGAAAATTAGCTTATGCCAGAAGGATATAGACCAGTAACAGGGAGGAAATAATTTAGAGTTGTTTCCTCTGTCTTTCTGGTCTGTGTTTGTACCACATGCTTAGCACAGCAGGGTCCTTTCCCATGACAAGAGCTCCTAACCATTATGGTAATACAAATAATAATAAATCTTAAATAGTGTGATTTTGAATAAATATATAGCATTTCAGATTCTAAGATCTAAGGTTCAGTTTATAGATGCCTTCCTGTTACTGTCAGTTTGAACATAAGTTGCTTTTTTTCTTCCCTCTGCTTCTTCGAAGATGGAAGAGTTCAGAAAATAAATGGCCAAATATTATTTCCATCCCTATGTCAATTCTCTGACTTTTGACCTGATGTTTCTAAGCATACCTGAGATGTGTTAATTCTCTTACCAAAACTGTGCTGTCAATTAGATCTAATTACTTAGTTGCATGAGAAAATGTTCCTGAAATCTAGTGATGTCATGTCCTCAGAAGATGTGAAATATGAGCTTAAATTTCATTCTCCATAACCTATAGAGTGACCAGATAGAAAGTGTGGAAAATCAGGACAAGGGTGGGGAGTAATAGGTGCCTACATAAGAAAAAGGCCCAAATATCGGAACTGTTCCTATAATATCAGGACATCTGGTCACTTTAATAACTTATTCAAGGTTTTAGTTTTTTTCAGTATTATGGCAGTAGCATCAGCTGAGAGAAATCCTGTCTTGCCATTTGTGGTGTCCATACACCTGAAGCAAGATCAAAAGTAATATTTCACAAAGGGTACCTGCAGCCTGGCTAATTTCCTAAGCATCACCAATTACATTTATAGCGGGTTCAAGCCTGAAAAAATAGAGGTTGCAGCTGAAAACTGAGATAATATAGAGCAGCTGTTTTATATTTGCATGATGTTGTTACAAAACAAGTTTAAAGTTGTTTAAAATCCTTCTCACAACAATATTTCTCCTGCTGCATCCAAGTCGATGGTTTTACTTTATGCTACCTAGGAGATCCAGTGGAAACATCTACATACTGATTGCTTGATTTTTAGAACTATTTATCAAAGAAACATTGATTCAGTTGCTGTTTGAAGGGTACTGTTTAACAATATCCCTTCGTTATTATTTATTAAGTGTTACATGGTGCTCAACCCTATAAAATAGACAGAGGAAGATATATCCCTGTTCCAAGGGGTTTACAAACTAGTGAACAATTCAATACAAACATAAAATGTTCTTGATGGCCATTATGTAGGTGGCCTGCAAAGAACACAGGGAGCAAGGGAGACAGTAAGAAGAAATAAGAGCATCCACATAAGCAAGAGTGGAGTTATACAGGGTCCAAAAGGTGAGGACCAGGAGTTTGAATATGATGCAGAGGATGAGGGGAAGCCAGTGAAGGCATTCAAATAAAGGAGTAACAGAATCTGAGCTGCAGGAAAGGAAAATGATTTGTACAGCAGCTTTCTAGCGAATCTAGCTGGATTGGAGGGAAATGAGGTAGAATGCAAGAGACCAGAAAGAGGAGGTTGCAGTGATAGATGACAAATGTAATGACAAGGTTTTGACAGTAAGGATGGATAGGAAAGGATCAATTCCAGAAATGCAGTAGAGGATTTGGTGGTAGAAAGAGAAAGAGGAGTCAACAATAACAGCAAAGCTGCAAATCTAGTTGATGGCAAAGACAGTGGAATCATCAGCAGAGAAAGAGTGAGGAGGGTTTGGGATTAAAAGATTAGGATTTCGGTATATTGAGTTTGAGCTAGCAGTAGGGCATCTACAGTGTGATATCTGGAAGACAAATGAAATATTGAGAAATGATAGAGGGGGATGTGAGGAGTAAACAAGAGGATTTCAGATTTATCAGTACAGAAATGGTAACAGAAGCCACAAGAGTCAATGAGGTTTCCCAGTGACAAAGTACAGAAAGAGAAGGGTAGAAGACTAAGCACTGAATCCTGGGGGATGGAGATGTAAGGGAGGTTGAGGAACTATTGTAGCACAGCCAGAAGATACAGTAGGATAGATTTTAGGAGTAGGACCAGGAGAGTACGGAGACATGAATGCCCAAAGAGAGAGACTCCAGAAGGAGAGGCTGACCAAATGTGTCAAAAGCAATAGCTAGAAAGTCGTGGCTCTATATGTGATCTTGAGCAAATGCTGTGACTCTGTTTCCCCTCTTACTCTTTGCCCATCTTGTCCATTTTTGTAAGCTTTAGGGGGCTGGGACTGTCTCTTCCTATGTGTTTGTACACCACTTAGCACAAGAGGTCTCCAATCATGGTTGGGCCTTTATGGTGCTACCATAATAATAATAAAGATAGAACAAGAGGATAATAGAGAAGAGGTTGGCCAGCAGGAGAGCATTAGTGACCTTGGTGAAGATACTTTGGTAAAGTTGAAGGGTGGAACCAAAACCTGTCAGAAAAAAAAGTCAAAACCATGATAACAGAATGTATACTTTAGGAGTTTGAAGGCAAAGGAGTAATGGCTGCATTGGCAGGGTAATGAATATACTGGATGATCAATTCATCTTTTCCATCTTTAACTCTGATAGGGAGATGAAGCAGTAGCTGGGTGGGTAGAGGACTTCAGGGAGGGGCATCCTGTTTTTGAAATAAACTAAAAAAGAAGTGAGAAGGCAATGTCAAGTTTCTCCTTGAAGAAATTAGTGAGCTTCTGAGCAGATGGCTTCAAACCCCTACAGTGTCATTCATGATCCTGCAGCATATAGCCAGATTGAGGCCAAGTCACTAGGGCCTCACTACACAATATATTAGTGATAGATAGATATTGGCCACTGCAACATTTAACTTTAGGTGCCTAGAAAATCATGGAACATTGGGATCCACAAAACCTAGGTTAAGCACCTGCAATGAATGGGGAGAGATGTGCACCTAAGAATGGGATCCACAAAAACCAGTATGGTAGGCAGAGAGCTGCCTAAACTAGACAATGGGAAATGTCAATGAAAGGGGTATGTCCTAAGCCCTGCCCCTCTCATGGAGTAAAGCACCTAAGTCCAGGCTGCAAGGAGGTATCTATCTCTGTGAGAAATCTACAACAAGTACCCCACTTCTGGAATCAAGCAGCCTAAGCCATTTCTTGCAAGAAATGCAAGAGGAGAAGCTTCTGCTACCCTTATATTTTCTAGACCAGTGATTAGAGCACTCATGCAGGATGTGTGAGACCCAAGTTTGTACTGATATATAGGTGATTTATTCCTATGTAACTTATTCTCCTTCCCATAGGGGAGTTGGGGCTATGATGTGGGCAGTAGGACCATGGTACCCAGCTGTAAGGAGCCCTGTGTCATGGTGTGCCTAGGGCCCTGTTTATAATGTACCAGGTGCTGCAGAAACATACAAGGAGACACAGCTGCAGCCTTGAAGAGTTTATGATTACAGTCTTTTGTTTTTTGCAAATGTGAAATAAAATTAAATCAAGCAGAAAATAATGCATAAGACTAAATACAATGAAACTTCACAGTGGCAGCTCATGCAGTTCCTGTCCTGGGAGGCTAAACCCAGCTCCCCACTCCGGGCATTGCTACCTGGCACTCAGGATCACAGTGCCACTCAGGTTTCGCCCTGCCACCTCTCTGTCATGACATGTGCGTGTGCAACTGGACCAAATTTGAGTGAGTGGCATTATGATCTGGTGCACGGGCTCACAGCACCACTCACTCAAATTTGGTCCTGCTGCCCCTTTGTCATCATGATAGAGGAGTATTCTGGCCAAACCTGAGTGGCACCGTGATCCTGCATGTCAGATCAAAACACCTAGAAAGGGGAGCTGCGTCCAGCCTTGCAGGACAGGAGCCACCAGCATAGGGGTGAATGCACGGCAGGCTCTCTCTACAAACTTAATCATAGGACCTCCTAGCTCTTGGAGCAGGACTCAGGTCCTTCCTCCATGTGGATAAAATAGATAAAACTGAATAACACAAAATTCCCCCAAAATGAAAATAATAATAAAAAAAATAATAATTTCATGGGGCTCTACCTATGATCAAATGGTAAAAATCATTCAACATGTGGCAGCCACAAAAATAGGTGGGGAAATAGGATGGATGAATGAGCATTACTAAAAGGCTGCTATGGATACATACAACAAGATGTGCATAAATCCTATGTATCCTAATATGAGTAAAACTACTAAAATCCCACTCCAGGGCAAAGCGTATCCTTATCTTACCTCCCTGCATCCTCCTCTGCTGAAACACCCTTTGTCCTCAGTTCCCAGGGAGCTCTGGGGCAAACATTCTTACACATGTTCCATATCTTCTCTGGCAACTCCGCATAAATCCCAGCCCCAAACTCCTAAGTTATACAGGCTGCTTCCCAGCCCCTGGGCTGCATGAACAGACAGATGGCAGTGTCTCTCAGGAGAAGCCAGTCCACAAGATATGTCGATCTCCTGCAGCACCTGCAAGTTTACTTCATTCCTGCTGCTGTCTAACCTCCCAGCTCACTAGAGGTGTCAATGATCCGCTATAGGCTAACTTCCCTCCTTACTGAGGACAGTCATCAGCTGTTCTCCCTGGCTATTTGCACCTGCTTTGGAAGTGATGATGGGAAAAGGCAGAGTGCAGAATTCTTGACCTTCATCGTTGTCCTTTCTTGCTCCTTCTTCAGCTCCTTGCAGAATGGCATGAGCTCTGCCACCCACAGAGACCCATCCTTGTTGCAAAGCCTCAATACTGCTTGGGCACCTATAACAACACATGTTCCCTCATTGCTGTCATACCAAAATGCCAGAGGGAACAAGAGATGCAAATGACCTAATAATTCCCACTTGCAGTCTGAATCTGCCACCTTTATTCATATGGGGCAGTCCCTTACTGAATAAGTAATCCCACTGACTTCAGTTCTACATTCTCACAGAGTAAGGACATCAGAATTGGATCTTCAGTAAATAGCATCTGACATGCCCAGTAACATTTTTCTGCCACCAAATAACTCTTGCAGAACTTGGAAACATTAGCATTTTGAATTCCGCAGAATCAAGTGTTACTTCTGCGGCCAGAAGAAAGCCACAACAACATGATGCAATGAATTCCAATGGACAGGGTGCAGGGTCACTACTTGGTCCTGAGTCAACCAGGGATCAACCTCAGCTCAGCCTACTTCTCTTGCATAGGTACCAAAGGACTGTACATTGGCTGCTCCAGAGACTGAGAATGGAAATGCCTCTTGGGAAAAAAGGTGGGATCTGTAAGTGGGGCATAGGATGGCTGAATCCCAAGCTGGGACTGTTGTGGGTTTTGGGGGAGCGGCAGGGGTTGCTGATGTAAATCTGTTTGATTCTGGTTATGAACATTCTCCTCTGGGAGAAAAGGCCCGTTGACTTAGCCTGTGTTTCTGCTCAGTCACAGCACTGACTTCCAACAACTTTATTTGCTTTACATTGTTGTTCACTTAAGCTATGCCAAAATGCTCCAAAGAGAATTAAATAATACATTCCTCTAAAAGGAGAGTGAGAAGAAGTAAGAGAGATGAGCAAGTGAAGAAAAGAGAGATCCTCAGATAAGATTTGAAAGTAGATGGAAAATCAAAGAGGTGCAGAAATAGAGTCTTGTATTTAATGGCAAGAGCTGTAGAAGAGTTGGAATGATGGGATGCCAAAGATGCTGGTGGTATATGAGCAGAGAGATAGTAGAAAGAGACAAAGTCTGTGAGACAGAATGGAACAAGTCTGTGAAGGGTTTTAAAATCAAGCAGTATAATCTTGAAATGGAGAAGAAGAAATTGCCTTAATTCCAAGATAAAAATTCCTCATAATTTCTGTTGTTTCTAGCTGGGACACATTATTTATCTCAGCTGGAGAAGGCTTGGAAATTCTTAGTGGTTGCAAATGGGAACTTTCAGCCTCATGCACTAATAGCTGCTCATTGACTTATTAGATGTATAGTTAACTTTAGGTCAGAAATGATACCTGTGGCCAATTGGAGAATCATTTAACCTTCAAAGATATTGAACATACAGGTATGTAAAAGTTGCAGTGTTCAGGAACTGCTTGCTATATTTCCAAAAGCTATATGCAAAGGGTGGGAGCTTTCTTGAATGGTGCAGATGTAATCTCCCAGAAGTAGTTTTCATCGGCTGCTTCTGTATAGGTAAATAACAAATTCTCTTGTCATTATCAAAGGTAAAATTTCTTCCTTGGAAGTGCATATATAAAGACTCCTGAAATTTCAGCAAGCTCTGGCATCCTTAATTCAGATGGCATGCATTGTCTTCCAGACTTTATTTACAACTGAAAAATCAAATTGATTCTCCTTCTGCTTACACTGGTTTTAAATTTTGTAACTCAAATGACTTAGTGTAAATCAAAAATAATTCTTTTTATCTCCAAACACATAAGCATGGACTTAATTTATTACAGTGAACATTCTCATTAAACAGCTCTGTATGTGTGTTCAGGTCTGGGGCCTTTGTGAATCCTAAAACTAGCTCATTGTATCTTGGCTTTTAGGAAGACTTTGTTGTCTCATGATTAGAAGAGGATAGCCAGAAACAGAACTCCTGGGTTTCCACTAGTACTGCCACTGATTTGTTAGACAAGCCTCTTGACTGCTCTATGCCTCACTTTTGCAATCTGTGGAATGGGTATAATAATACTGTTCCTTCAAAGGTGCGGGGGGGCAAAAAGAGGCTAACTCATGAGTGTTTATAAAGTGCTTTGAGATCCTTTCATGAAAGGGGCTATCTGAAAACTTCAAATGGTGTTCTAGTAGTGCATGCAAAGCACTACTTACTGCCTCCTTTTGTGGGTGATTTGTTTTAACTATGTCAGGCTAAACTGTTTGTAAACAAGCAATAACTGAATGTTGAGAGTTTGTCACCAGGGTGTGAATGATTCCAATCAATGTATATGGTTACAAGCTGATTCAGAGCTTTCTGTGCTAATCCTCCCCTTGGCTTCTCCCTCACTCCTCTCTAGCAGTGATAAATTCCCCTCTTGAAATTAATAATGCCAAGCCTGCCAGTGTTTTAAAATCCAAACTTAATTTTGTCCTCTTGAGCTTTGCCGTTGGCACGTGAAAGCAGAAGCTTTAAACTCTATTATTTGGAAAGTCCGCTGGGATGCCTTAGCATGGCAGGTGCTATATAAGTTTAGTGCTGCATTGCTACTAAAGTCCATTAAGAGGATCTTTCTGAAGCTGTCAGCACACTGCAGATTAAAACCAGAAAAATAAAGGCGTGCACAACACATGCCTCTCTAATGGTTCAGATAGCTGCAGAGAGGGGACTCGTCTTTGGCTTGTGATCAGTTTACAGCTAGGTTTGCAGAAAAGGGTGTTTGGCTTTCTGTACAAGCCCTGCAAAAAAATATTAATGTAATCAAGCTTGTGTGGGAGCCAGAGGAAGGTTTGTATTGAATCCAGCCCTGTGTCATTTCTATTTTATGCTCCATACCACTTCTCTAATTCTTCAGGTAAGAATTACCCTTTAGCACCACTACTTTCAGGAAGCTAGTATAGTAGACAGCTTAGTGTTGGTGAGGTGAGAAATATATTTTGAATTTTAGAAAGCCTTCAACAAATTTCCTGACAAGAGGCTATTAAAGAAACTAAGTAACTATGGGGTGAGAGGCAAAGTCTCATCATAGATCAGAAACTAAGATACAAGAAACAGAATGGGAATAAGTGACTAGTTTTCTCTGGTGAGGTGCCTCACAGGGCCAGTGTTTAATATATTTACTAGTGATTGGGAAAAAGGAATTAATAGTGAGGTGGAAACATCTGTATCTGCCACAACTGTTGAGATTAGTTAAATCTACAGAAGACTGTGAGGAACTGCAGAGGGACCTTGTGAATGGATAGCACAATGGCAGATGAAATCCATTGTTGACAAACACTGACAATGCATGTTGGAAGGGATCATTTAAACTACTGAATAATTTAAACTTCCTCAATATGCAGTGGTCAAAAAACAAATAATGTCAGTATACGTAAAGAATTGTTTAGAAAATACTGGAACTGTTGTAATGCCATTATAGAAATTGGCACAGAATCATCAGGAATAGTGTTATCACTTCTGGTCATGCTATTTCAAAAAGAGTATAGCACAAATGAAGGGTTTTCAGATACAGGTAGTGGACGTTATTAGAGGTTTGGAAAAGACATCTGTGTGAAGAAAGGTGAAGAAGTCTGGACTATTTCCTCTTATTCATGCCTTCTCTAATTTAGACATGATAGGTGTATGCAAAATAATGAATGACAGAGAGAAGATAAATTTGAGACTCGTATTTACCCTCCCATACTAAAAAGCCAAGGGGACAGTCAATGAAATTGAAAGGCAACAGCGTTTAAAATTGATGAAAGGAAATAAATTTTTATGCAGTGCATAATTAACTCATTCTCATAAGATAACATTAAGCCTAAGAGATTAGTAGGACTCAAAAAAGGATTAGACATTTATATGGGTAATGTAATTGTGGATGTTCTTATTAAATAGAATAACTTTTCTTTCTTTTGTCATAAAAGGATATAAACCTTCATGCTTCAGGGCCTGAGCTGCTCAGTAAGTGAAAAAAATTAAAAACCCTTGCCCTATGGGCAAGCTATTCCATAGATGTCTACTGCTGAGTTTCTTGTATTTTACTGGCCACTGCCACAGAGCTTGCTAGACTAGATGGCCCACAGTTCTGATACTCTCTGGGGCAATTACTGGGCTTCAGTCAGGCTTCACGCTGTCACAGAGTACAAACAACTCTGGTAGCATGGAAGTAGCATGTTCCTCCAGGCAATAGATAGAAACCTCAGCCCCACTTTTTTTGTTTCTCTCTTCCTGGGGTAGAGCAACCCCTTTCTGTACCTAACTTATGATTAGACCAGCTAGGGTCTTATTGTTCCAATCAACAGGACCCACAGAGTAGTAAAGACTAACTCCAACCCCCCAAAGTCCTGCCTAGTGGTTCCAGCAATGATCCATCCTGTTTCCTTCCTCTTCAATGGTACATTAGATCACTTTGAGAGGGGGTGAGACACCACGGACTCCACTGCCAATAGCACCCAGTAGATATGTCCTTCACCACAGATGCACCAGCATCACCACATCCATGCCTAAAGATCAGCAGCTGGATCATAATAAATTCAGAGAAGAGAAAAGTGATGGTCGGAAGGGGAAAATGTGTCAGAGACATGGCTTAGATACTGTCTTCCTCTTCCAACAAAAAGAGAAAGGAGGGTCTTGTGGTTAAGGCATTAGCTTGAGCTGGAGGTGACCGATTCAAGTCTACTCTCCAACGCAGACTCCCTGTGTCAGTTTGGACAAGCATCTGGGTATATCTGTATCTCAGTTCCACATCAGTAAAAGTGGGGATAATGCTATTTACTTACTTCACAGGGGTGTTGAGGATAAATGCATTAATGTCTGTGACATGCTTGCATTCTATGGAGATGGGTGCCACGTAAATAACTAGATAGGAGGTAAATGGTTTTCTGCGTACCTGCCACTCATGAAGATGCTGTAACCTCAGAGACCCATTTAACTCATTTCTAACCCTGGAAAATCAGGTAGCATCAGTGGTGAAAAGGCCCACTTGCACCTCTAGTTTGCTAGGGAAATGTCCCTTCCCACCACATACGGAGTCAGCTATAGTGATCCTTATATTGTTTATGGGTCTCTCTTCAACAGAGAAGCACATAAAGTGCAAGTTTATCTATCAAAGTTAATGTATGCATTTCTCACGGTCAGTGGTTCTAGTTCAAAAACACAAGGCCAGAAATATAAGAAAGGGTCAGTAATTATGGATGCTAAACGTGAGACATGTAAGGTCTGAATTTTTTTTTTCCCCAAGTGTTGGGCACCCTCAATTTCATCTCCTTGCTCACTCACTTCCTCTCCTCACAATCTCCACCACAGTGACTTCAACTGCTATGTTGACCCACCTGATTCCTTAGCTGCACAATTCCTCCTCCTGTTTTCATTTGACCTAAAGCCCTAGTTTAATTCCCCCATTCACCAAAAGGCCCATTTGCTTGACTTGGTCTTCCCCAAGTAGGGCTCTCTCTGATCTTTATGTTGTTTGAGTTTCCTCTTTCTGATCATCATCTGGTCTCTTTCATTGTCACATCATCCCCCTCCATCATCCTCCCTCACTTGGCCTTTCTGTGACTTCCAGCCTGTTACACTGATAACTTCATTTGCTCTCGGCCTTTTCCTTGCTCCTGCCCTTTCTTCCCTTTCTTCCACTGATGGGGTTGTTGATCCTCTCCATGTGTCACTCTCCTCCACCTTCGACTCCTTCTCTCCCCTCCACCCGCCCCCAATCACAAAAGCTACCCTGTCAGCTTCCAGCCTTGGCTTATCTCAACATCTGCTTCCTGCAGTCATGCTGCAGAGCATCTCTGGCAGAAATCCTGTGCCAAGGCTGACTTCTTCCATTACAAATTAGTTATCCCCTCCTTCAGTTCTGCCATCTTCCTAGCTAAATAACTCTGTTTCAACTTAATTGAATCTCAGGCCCACACTCCCAGCTGCCTTCTCACCAGGGTGTGAACTACGGGGAAAGAAATAGGGGGGGCCCTGGTACTTTGCAGATGGTACCAGAGCAGTGGTGTGCAAACAGGGGAGAGGGACATACTGAAACTGGGATCCTGCAGGTTCTTCCACATGGCAAACAACGTTTTTTAAAAATCTACTTGTGTCCCACCCTGCAATACCCACATTCGCTGCTACATTTTGTTGACTCTTTATCCTGCCCCCTGCTATTATGGCAGAGGGATCCCAGAGAATGTGTGTGTTGAGTGCTGTGGGGCATCACTCATAGAGGGCAGAGTTAAGGTTGCATGGGAGTTTACCTTTCCTCTTTTTTTTTTTTTGGTTTCTCAGAAGTCTGAGTTTGGCTGAATTCGACATTGTGGAAGGGCACCAGCTATCACTGGGCAACTTGAATTTGCTGTTAACTATTTTTTGCCATTTAATTTCCTAGTGGGTTTTTTTTAAAAAAAACAGAAATAAATGTTTGGGAGGAGTTAGTGATCATTCAGGCAGGTGTAGTTCTACCGAAGGCTTGCAGTTGATCTGTTACTGTGGCTAGGTAAGACTCAAAGCCTGAGCTTTTTCACAGTACTTTTTATCACTAGATCGCAAAAGAACTTTACACCATTAACCCCATTTTACAGATGGGAAACTGAGGCACACAGAGATTAAAGTGACTTGGCAAGATCATGCAGCAGACCAGTGGCAGAGCTAGGTATCGTCCTATTCCTGTGGTTTTTCTGCTTGGCCACACAATTGCCATGTGATTCCTCAATGCTCCTCCCCCATCCTGTTCATTGTGTTATAGTGGAAAGGGGAGAATTGTCATGCTTTGAGATGTTTTCAATGTAATTGCTAGCAGGTCCCCAATTCACAGCACAAGGGGCAAGAAACAATTCTCAGACACCCCTATGGGCAGTGACTCTCAGAAAAGTCCAGTATTGCATCAGCCTCCTGTGTCATACCCTGCACTTGGCCTTTCTGTTCATTTCTGTTCTGAAAAAACAATCCCACTGCCCTGGAACATGGCTCACATGACCGGGACAAGGTGCTGGGAGAGGGGGTAGAGTATACTCTCAAGGGTGGGCAGGGCCCCCCAGATTTAGCACACACCTTGGACCAGAAAGCGGGGTTCAGATACCACCAAGTAGGGAGGGACCTACAGATCCCATTTCACATAGGGGGCTTGGGAGAGGGGTTCAGACTCCTGCAAAAAGCAACCCTCCCACTCCAGAACCTTTGACTCACTCTTCAGATCCTTCCTTCCTTCAGTCTCCACTCTCTCTGCACTGAATCTTGCCAATCTCTTTCAAGAGAAAACTGGCAAAACAAGAAGTGACCTTTTCTCTCTCCTGCGTGTACCTTCCCTCCCCTCGCAACTCTCATCCTCCTCCTCTTCCATCACAGACACAGAAGTTTCTCAGCTGCTCTCCTCCTGTAACCACTCCACCTGCCCCAGTCATCCCATCCCACTCCATCTCCTAAACACTCTCATGCCCACTCTCATCCTCTCCATTATCTCCTCCTTAACCTTTCACTTGCTGCTGGCTCTTTCCCCTTTTTTGACAAGCACACTTTAGACTCTCCCATCTTAAAATACCTCACCCTTGATGCTTCTTGCCTCATCAACTCCAGCTAGGGTGACCTGGGTGACCCAGGTGTCCTGATTTTGTAGGGACAGTCCTGATATTCACGACTTTGTCTGAGATAGGTGCCTATCACCCATCCAGCCCCATCCTGATTTTCTTCACACTTGCTATCTGGTTACCCTAACTCCAGCTCTACCACCCCATCTACCAACTCATTGAATGTGCTGTCTGCAGTCCCTGTTTGGAGTTCCTCTTCTTCAATTCCATCCTTGTCCCTTTTCACTCTGGCTTCTGCCCCT
The DNA here is from genome assembly GCA_007922305.1 of Dermatemys mawii. NCBI lineage: Eukaryota > Metazoa > Chordata > Testudines > Dermatemydidae > Dermatemys > Dermatemys mawii. Next base: position 720,821 of record ML677362.1, on the reverse strand, counting down.
GGCACTCCACTGAAAGCATTTTCACCAAAGTGTCAGAACCATGACTCCATCCTCCTTCTTGACCTGTCCATTGCCTTTGACACCATTGATCATGCTCCTCTTCTTCAAATCTTGTCCTTCCTTGGCTTCTGTGATTCTGTCCTCCCATGGTTGTTCTTCTACCACTATAATTCCTCTTTCAGCATGTCCTTTGGAGGATCCTCCTCATCCCATCTCCAACTTTCTGTGAAGGTTTCACAAGGCTCTGTCCTTGGTCCCCTTCTCTTCTCCCTCACTGTATCTCTGGATAATCTAATTGACAGACACAAAATCAACTACCCTCTCTGTGTTGATGGCTCACAGATCTACTGCTCTGCTGTCTCCTGTCCAAACGGTCATCTGGTCTCTGAAATCTCCTCTCTCCTCAAACTCAGCATGGCTAGAACAGAGTTTTTAATCTTCTCGCCCTGCTACTTTCTTTCTCAATCACTGTGGACCCCACCCCTATTTTGCCTGCACCTCATGCCTGTAACCTGGATGTCCTCTTCAACTTGGACCTCTCTTTAGGTCCTCCCATGCAGGCTATCTAACTCTTGCCAATTCTTTCTGCAAAACATCTCTAAGAGACAACTTTTCTAATCCACCCTCACAGCTAATTATTCTCATCCTCTCACATCTTGATTACGGCAACAGTCTTCTCTCCAGTCTTCACCAGTACAGTCTTGCTCCACTCATGTTCATTCAGAGTGCAGCAGCACAGAATTGCCCTAACCTATTGCTCTGACAGTGCCATCCCTCTCTTTGCATCTCTCCTCTGGTTCCCCTGTAAGCTACCTGTCTTCACTTTTGAAGTCCTTCACAGCATATCCCCACGGGAAGGGGTAGATTCACTGCTAGCACCTCCTTTTAGCCAGGCTCTGCATAGCAGCTCTCTCCCCCTCAAATTCCCCCTGCCAAGAGTTGCTCCAGCACTGCAGTGGTTTGGTTCTTCCTATGACCTGACCCTCCAGCCAGGTCACTTTAAAGTCTCTCTTCTTCCAGGATAGCCAACAAACAAAACCAAGGGGAATTAACACACATCACTCATCCCAAAGTTGGGTTAAGACTCTCTTCTCTCAGACAGCACTCAAGCTAAGGCCCTGAATTGAGTTCACAGGTAAGAGAGAGGAATGGTCCCTATCGAGATGAGTCAGCATCTGCCCCTTCCCTTCCCTCAGGGAGGGTCCATGAGATAGAACATCAGGGTTGGAAGGGACCTAAGGCCCCCTGCTCAAAGCAGGACCAGTTTCCAACTAAATCATCCCAGCCAGGGCTTCGTCAAGCCTGACCTTAAAAACCTCTAAGGAAGGAGATTCCACCACCTCCCTAGGTAACCCACCACCCTCCTAGTGAATTTTTTTTTCCTAATATCTAACCTAATCCTCCCCCACTGCAACTTGATACCATTACTCCTTGTTCTGTCATCTGCTACCATTGAGAACAGTCTAGGTCCATCTTCTTTGGAACCCTCTTTCAGCTAATTTAAAGCAGCAATCAAATCCCCCCTCATTCTTCTCTTCTGCAGACTAAACAATCCCAGTTCCTTCAGCTTCTCCTCGTAACTCATGTGCTGCATCCCCCTAATTGTTTTTGTTGCCTTCTGCTGGACTCTTTCCAATTTTTCCACATCCTTCTTGTAGTGTGCGACCCAAAACTGAATACAGTACACCAATGTCAAATAGAGGGGAATGATTATGTCCCTCGATCTGCTGGCAATGCCCCTACTTATACAACCCAAAATGCCGTTAGCCTTCTGGCAACAAGGGCACGCTGTTGACTCGTATCCAGCTTCTCATCCACTGTAATTCCCAGGTCCTTTTCTGCAGAACTGCGGCCTTGCCATTTGGTCCCTAGTCTGTAGCAGTGCATGGGATTCTTCTGTCCTAAGTGCAGGACTCTGCACTTGTCCTTTTTGAACCTCATCAGATTTCTTTTGGCCCAATCGTCTAATTTGTCTAGGTCTCTGTATCTTATCCCTATCCCCCAGTTTATCTACAACTCCTCCCAGTTTAGTGTCATCGCAAACTTGCTGAAGGTGCAGTCCAGGCCATCCTCCAGATCATTAATGAGGATATTGAACAAAACCAGCCCCAGTACCAACCCTTGGGGCACTCCACTTGATACCGGCTGCCAACTAGACATGGAGCTATTGATCACTACCCGTTGAGCCTGACGATCTAGCCAGCTTTCTATCCACCTTATAGTCCATTACTCCAGCCCATGCTTAGCAGCAGATAGCAGTCATCCTGGGAGCTCCTGTCTTCATATAGCAGTTTCTCTAGAAACTGAGGGCTGAATGCATTCTCTCCTCCATCTGCCATCAACAACTTCTTCTGTTTTATGGTGAGGCAGACTTGTCTAATGAGTCTATATTCACCACCCACTATATTCCTTCCTTTGTGTCTCTACACTTTCTTACCCTGCTCTATCTTCTTAAGAAAATGTAATCCCATTTTCCCAATATGCTCACTAAACCCCTCAGAGTATATTCTGTCACCTTTAAAGTGTATACACTCTTCATAAAGAACTCTTCTTTCTTGGGAATACTTCCTGTATTCCCATAGCAGGTAATCAACTGTTTCTTTAACCAAACATGTTACAGAATCCATCTTTGTATCTATTCAATAAATATAAATTTATTATTCAAACCATGGGGGCTAGTTAACATTTTAAATATGAGCCCTTTATTTCACAACCTTGGACTACCACATTATCTTCCATTTTGGGGCATACTTCTTAGAATCTTCTTCCTCTTTTCTCTTTGGTCCACATTTTTGCTATTCCTTTTTAATTCCTGTTAACTCCAAGGAATTTTTATATCAATTTATTCATTTTTTTTCAAAGGATTTTTTATTTCCTTATCTGCTAGTTCTTTGTCAGGTGTCTCAGCATGTGCTGGAATCCATGCTAGTACTATGTTCACACCTGAGCATGCTAATTCTGTTGTCAAAAATAATATATCATTGATTAGATCTCTCTTGCTTTCTGAGGTACCCCTTTTTAATTGCCAATAAACCTCATAACAAATCCAGACCGAAAATAGCTGTGGTAGGTCAGTTTAGAGCTAACATTATTCCCACCAGCTCAGCTGTCATAATGGCTTAACAATTAAATATGTTTTTAGATTTTTTTTTAATGCCAAACTCAGGGATGCAAACAGCAATTTCTGTTTTACCTGATTTTTCATCTTTAGATCTGTCAGTATATAGTTGGCAATGGTGACCATATTTACCATATATAAACTCAAACTTTATCCATCCTATATGATTTTCTTTCCCTCTACTTTACTTTATTATATAATTCTAAATACACACTTGGAGAGATGATTTTCCAGGTATAATTTAATGTCTTCCAGTATTTCCTTTTCACTCAACACTTTTACGCACATTTTATCCCTTATAGCATGACTGAGTTTGTGTCGGGCTACATTCCATCCGCTTAATTCTTAACAATCCTCATATTTGTCCAGTACTCTTATCTGCATTATTTCACTGAACTTTAGCCCCAGATGTCAGCTCTAACATTTTCATTCTTAAATTAATAGCTACCTGCATTACATATCGAGGTGCTGTAAGAAATGCATCACACATAATTCTTAGTACTTGAGCCTAATTGAATCTAATTTTTTTAAAGCTCTGATCTGAATACAGAACCAAAGGCTTGACACCAGGTCAATCTATGACTTATTTTATTAGTGCTCTCTATAGCATTGTCAGCACTTTCTTATTTGTTCCCCAGTTAATCCTGGCCATTCTTTTGCAGATTATTCCTGCCTGTACACTTGTTTTTAATAGTTTCTGTATGGCTCTTCCAAGTTAGTTTATTAACTAACACTAAACCCAACAATTTAAAACTGTTAATTACATGTACCTGCTCTCCATAAAGACTAAAATCACACTCTTTACTACTATCAAGTGAGCAGGTTTCTCCCTCATTCCTGACAGGTGTGATAGGAGAGATCCACCTTAGCCCACATTAGCTCATTAACACCATGTTGTCCAGTGTGCTGTTTGTATAATCCATCACCCCCCATCTACCTGTCATCTCTCATTCATTAATGAGTGGCCCATGGTGCCAGCCTTCATCAACCACTTAGTAAATTTTCAAACAAACAGCTTTGTGTTTTCTCCTTCACTGCCCTACACTTGGGAGTAGCTCTGTATAAACATCTGAAAAGCTACCTCATTATCCTCTTTCAAAACCCTCCTCTGAGCTGTTGTGATGCCTCCAAAAAACTTTTGATGAGGGCTATAGTGATGGTAAGCTGAGATCATTGCCTGTCTTACTGACCAGCATTGTTTCCCTGTATTGTGCTGCTGTTCTGTCTGTCTTATATATGTCTTATATTTAGATTTTAAGCTCCTTGCAGGTAAAGACCATCTTTGTTCTGTGCCTAGTGAGGTCCTGGTCCCTGTTATAGCTCCTAGGTGCTATGGTAATATAAGTAATGTCCTTATATCAGGGTACATAAACCCTCACACTAGCATAGACAGGGTTAAGGAGTGCTTTTGGGATGCAGTAGCAATACCCCTACAGCATCCACCAATCATGTCAGGACTGGAAGAGGTGTTATAAGGAGGGAACTCCACTTAAATAGGTTAACCCTCAGAAGGGGACAGAGTGAGCATCCCAGCTTTGAAGAAGGGACTGATAGGCTACAGAGCCCCTGCCCTCAGAGAAGAAGGGCACAGAAACCCTGAGTTGAAGACGGGGGAGGGAAAAGGACCCAGACATCTAGTGGACACTGAAGTGGGCAGTGATACTCCCAGGGCCCCTCTGAAGTAAGAGATGCCTATAACCTGGATGGAGCTGCTGCTTGCAGATTTTTCTTTCTCTTTCTTTTGTTTTAGCCCAGTTTGCTGACTATGGGCTGTTTTTGTGGTTTCACTGTGGATCCTAAGGGGGGTTGAGCAGCAGCCTGCTGAATAGGTGTCCTGCAGCACCCTCCAGGGTTGGAGGATACTTGGAGTCACTTGTGTGTGCTCCCCATGAAGCCTAAAGGGGGTATTCTACCACCACAGATTTGGGACAAACTCTTCTTTCCTCTTACATTGGGGTCTTTTGAATAGCTTACCAGAGTGTTGTCATTCTGCTACCACTGTCCCTATGTTAGGCCTGGTCTACACTAGAAAATTAAGTCAGCTTCACTCCATCACTCAGGGCGATGAAAAATCCTCTGAATGGTGTAGTTAAACTGACCTGTTCCTCAGTGTAAATGGAAGAATTTTTCTATTTCCTCTCAAGGAGGTAGATTAACTGTGGGAGAACCCCTCCTGTTGGCATAGTGTTTTTGTTTCAAGTGTAGGCCCCAGCAGTCTGTATTTCACTGCTTCATACACCTGCCATATATAGTCAGCTGACAGAACTATGTAGAGGAGTATATAGAGGGTCACTGCACTCTGCGGCAGGGTGTCTGCTAAACAAGCCTGCAGCTAAAATTGGTTTCCATAGCAGAAGAGTTCAGCATAGCTCTGTTCTTGGCAATGCTTATTTTCCCTCATCTGCTAATAACTCCTGCAAATTCTTCAGTCCAAGTGGGTGTCTTTTGTGTACTAAATGCTGCCATTATTTATAAAGCACTCTGCATCTGAATGTGCTTAAAGTCAGTCCTGCAAGACAGTTTCAATCAACTTCTGTTCAATTTATTCCACCTAAATGACTCAGAAATGTAAATAAAATTAAATTAATTGTACCGTGTTTGTCTCACATTACAAATGTCATAGGCTTGAAGTAAAGTTGACTGTACAATTGGAGGAGGACTATTCTGTGGAAATCAGCCTCCAGGAAACTGCAGATTCTGGAAGGGTAATAATGGCCACATTTAATCCAGATTTTTTTTTAAAAAAAATCTTCTTATATGACTAATGGGTTGGAGGAGGGGAGACTAGCTCAATCTCACTCAGCACAAATCTCTTCTCAATAACTAGCATATGAGTTGGACAAGCACACAAGATGTGCTGAATCTTCAGAGTAACTTTACTCTTTGGTCAAGAACAGTATATTACTATGTAATAATTTGGTGCATGCTAATCTTCTATTTGGCACCTTTCATCCTTTCACAAAGGAGGGTTAAATTCTGAGGTCCCAATTTAGGGAAACTTCTATCACAGTAAATGGGAGTGTAATACGGGAGCCTGCCCCTGTCAGAGCTAGGAGGCTTGGAGCCAGCCTGCCCTAGTCCTACATCAGCTGGAAAGGGATCAAGTGTTTTTTTTGTTGTTTGTTTTTTAATGAAGGATGGAGAGAGCTCGGGGAGAGGTGCTGCAGGAGTGAGAGGGGCTCCTGCAGTAGGACCTGAATCAGGGGGATTGAAGGGTATCATGCTGTCCTTTTGGCACTGAGAGTGGGAAAGACTCTGGCAGCTCTAGCCTAGAGTAGGCAGAGGGATTGCTTTTGTTTGCTGTTTTACACTTAAAGAAGAAAGCTGTCCCTGTAATGGTCATAGCAACGACGACTCCTTGGGAAGGAGAGCCAACCTGAGGGGAAAATGAGACAGTGATTAGCTGAAGCCATATGACTATGCTGCTAGCTACTTTGTACAAAAATCTGGATTTTGTCCTACCATGTATGTATATAGATTTCTTCACCTACCCCTGAACCTCAACCTCAGCCAGGAGAGCAACCAATTAAATATCTGGAGCACAGCTAGAGAGAGCATTCCTTAAGGACACACGGGAAACACCAGTTTTTATATAAGAAGGTGTCATAAGTGTGAAGTAGCCTAGAATTAGTGTTTACCTATAAGGGGTTAAGCTAAAGGTAACCTGAGAGGTGGACAACTGACCAATGGGAAATTCCTCAGGAGACAAAGGATTTTAAGTTTCAATTTCTCTCTGGGTCTCTCTCTGTTCACCTCGGCTATGGGATGAACACAGCTATGTCTTTCACTGTAACTATAGCTTCTATCAAGTACTGTAGTCAGTAAGTTACCTTCTTTTTATCACTTGGAGAGTTCTCAGTGGTGAGTGTTGGCTGGGTGCTCCTTGATATTGTAAGATTCAGCAGAGATATCAACAGTGGGAGAAAGTTGCCTCGGGGGAGAAGTTTGGGTTCTGAATCCTTTTGTTGATTATGGTAGATGCTGTTCTATTGATGGTTATAAGGGATTTATTCCTTTCTTTTTTTCTTTTATTAAAATCTTTCTTTTAAGAAGCTGACTGCTTGTTTTCCATTGTGTAAGATCCTGGTTTTGGATCAGGCACATCTCGCAGGAGCAGGCGAGGTTTGTTTTTTTTTTCCTCTCAAGCTTCCCAGGGAAGGAAGAAGTTTGGGGGTTTAATGGAAAGGGAAAGAAGTGTCCCAAACTACCCTAAATTGAGTTTGGTGGTGGCAGCAGTTAGTTCCAGACACAGAAGAAGTTGTGTTCTGGGGAAAAGCATTTTAACCCAAGCTGGTAAAATAAGCTTGTGGGGGTTATTTCTTTTTTCATGCGGGTCCCCACATCTGTACCCTAGAGTTCAGAGTGGGGAGGCAATCCTGACAGAAGGGCTATAGGATCTATTCTATCTAGTCAATCCACACATTTTAAAGGTCTTCCCCAGGAGACTCACAAACAGATGCATTGAACTCAGTTTAGCTACATGGGAATGACCCTCTGAGTTGGCCCTGCTGGGTTCAAACTTGTGGCTGCAAGGCATTCAGGTATTTTGAATACGCCCATCTATTCTAGCATGAGCTAGTTGGTTTCAGACTACCAGCCGAATAAACAGTTAGATTTTCCTGTGTACACCTCATGTATACCTGTTGCCAGATAAGTGAGTGGCAGATGAAACAAAAGGAAAAACCTCCTTCTCCCAGAGGACTCCCTAGCTTAGATAACCTCAAAACAAAGGTGCTGTACGCTGACTCCAACACCCATCTCCATCTCTCAGGGCTGTCTTGTCAACCCAACCCAAATCTATGTGTAATGCCAACAGACCCTGGTCGTCAGCAGACTGGATCGAACCTGAGATCTTGGGAGTTTAGTGCATGAGCCCCTACTGCATGAGCTAAAAGCCAGAAGCCTGCTAGCTAAGGCTGTAGAGCAGACTTATTAATCTCTCTCTCTGGGTAGTCTCAGTGCCACTAAATAGGACAGAACACCACACCCAGGAGGTTTGTGGGTTACATATGCAACAAATAAAACAACCTTCAGTGCAGGGATGGAAGTGGGGCTGTGCACACCGCCCCTCGGCAGCTGACTGCCATATTGCCTCCTCCCCTCTCTGCCTCTTGGTGCCACGGGCCAACTGCAGCCAGTGGTGCCAAAACTCAGAATGGTTGCCTAAGACCAAGTGCATGCCAGAGCCGTAACTGTGTGGCAGCTTTACCATTGTGGCTAGCAGGGGGAGCCAGAGCATCTACTATCACCACTCAGTGGGGAAAGTTGCAGGAGTGAGTAAGGAGCTGCCATTGCCAGGGCCCTCGGCTAAGTGGCGGGGTGGGAGGGAAGGAAGGGAGAGAGAGAGAGAAAAGGGAGCTCAGCTTCTCATGCTGGTGCTCCTTGGCCCAGTACTCCTCTTCCTCTCAACTCAGACTTTGCCTCCAGGCATGGGAAAGGGCATCCAAGACACCCACACTGTAGCCTTATGCTCTGCCTCTTGGCTCTCTCCTCAGTCTCCCACATGGGCTTGCACACTCTCGCTTTTTAAATCCAGAAGTAGGGGAACTGGTATGGAGGGCAGGGAGCGAGATGTACAATACAGCAGCAGAGGGCAAGGTTGGGGGCAGTGCTGGTGTGAGTCCTCTTCTTGCTTTTTTGCAATTTGCACCCTGCTACAGAGTAGGGCCTGATTCCCAGGCTGACCTGCCCCAATACATTTCCAGAGCTTCCTAAATGAACAGAGAGAGGTTCTGTCTGGTAGCCTTCTTCCCTTTGAGATAGCCCCCCTTCCTATAAGCCCACCTGCCACTAATGCAGGCCAGCTGCCTTTATTATAGTGAGTCAGGCTCCCACAGGGATTCAGGTGTTCTCCCTCAACTTCCCTGAGCTTTGCAAGGACTTCACTGGGTTTAGCTTCTCCTGGCATCACCCTGTCCAAGACTAGCTGCTGCCATCTCCCTTTGTAAAGAAAACTGGGACAGTGGTGTAGCAAGGTCATGAGGCCCCTTAAGGGTCTATATCACCCATCACAGGGAGGTATCATTATCCCCATGTTACTTCCCTACTATCTTGAAGGTCACGCAGCAAGTTAGTGATAGGACTGGTGTCACGCTTGTGCTCTATCCACTAAACAATGCTCCCTCCCACTGATGCCAGCTAGCTCATCTTTGCAGTTGTTAAGTTATTTCCATTGATTCAAACTGAATTGCTTCAGAAATAATTTAAAGTTATTTGCTGCTCTGAAATGTGAAACTGCTGTGTGTGAAATGGCTCTCTGCTGGTGCCATCTACCAGGATCCTCCGAAAATGATATGCGTCTTCCACTGAGCTCTGATGGCAGCTGAGAACTGAAACTAAATGAGAGCTCATGCAAGCGAAGAGAAAATAAACACTATATTTCTACCCCAAGAATGAAGTGATACCCTTCGGCATTCTCTTCCGCTCTCTGCAGTTCCGTGCAACATATCTAATTACTTTGTTTCATGTGAAACTAAAATCAGACCAAACGTGCCAGCAGAGCCAATGGGTAACTGTTGATAGTGGGAGGGGGCACCTGACCACCCCTCCTCTCGCCTTTGGTACCCACCCATCGGTCCTTTTTGCATGCTCCCCTCATTGCATCCTCCCCCAGCTCTCCTTCTTACTGTCCCCTTCCTGCTTTGACCCCTTCCCCCAAGACCTGCTGCTCCTCCATAAACCTCTGGCACAGTGCATCCCACTCCCAGCACTGTGCAGAGAACCAGCCCCTGGTGGGAGTACTCAGTACTAGGGCCGTTCCTAGACATTTTGGTGCCCTGTGTACTCCCCTGCACCCACACACGTGCGTGTGCAGAGACACACACACACATACACATACACACACACACTGTGTGTCGCCCCAGGCCTCTGTGAGTGGGGTGCCGGCCCCAAGCCTCCATGTGGGGGCAGGAGCAGGCTTGCGAGGCAGATGGGAAATTGCCCCACAGCACAAGCTTCTTGCAGCCTGGTGAGTGCAGGGCAGTCCTGATACCGCTGCCTGGTGAGTGTGGGAAGTGGAATGACCTAGCCTGCTCTGCTCTGCTTCCCGGGCTCCCAGTCTTGGAGTTTGGGGAGAAGGTGGGAACCGACCCCCAGCACTCACTGATGGCGCGGCTGAAAGCCAGCAGAGCTTAGCAGGCTGGGGCCGGGTCAGTCCACTTACTGCCGCCTCGTGAGTGCAGGGCACCCAATCCCATAGGCGCCAACTCTGTGGGCTGCTCTGGGGCTGGAGCACCCATAGGGAAAACGTGGCAGATTCCCGCCCCACCCCAGCTTGCCTACTCTCTGCCTCTGCCTCCCCCTCTGAATGTGCCACCGCATCCTGCTTCTCCCCCATCCCTCCCAGTGCTTGTGCCGTGAAACAGCTGTTTCGCGTGGCTGGGAGGGAAGTGGGAGGAGGGGAAACACAGTGTGCTCGGGGAAGGAGGTGACACCAGGGTGGGGATTTGTGGAAGGGGTTCAATAGGGCAGGGAGGGGACAGAGTTGGGGTGGAGATTTTGGGGAAGGGATTGGAATGGGAGTGGGGAAGGGGTGGAATGTTGGGTGCAGGAGGGGGCGCGAGCACCCACTGGCTCCGGGGAAAGTTGGTGCCTCTACTCAACCCATGCTGCAGTCCTGAGGGGACAGGGCTGGGGCGGAGCAAGGGCTGGGACGGAGCAAGGGCAGGACCATGGAGAAGAGGTGGAGCAGGGGCTGGAGCAGCATGCAGCTACATGGGGCACCAGGAAATTTGATGTTCCAAATTTCCTGGTGCCCTATGCAGCTGCATACTTTGCATATGGGTAGGGACGGCCTTGCTCAGCACATCTTCACCCTGTCTGGAAAGCTCCTTCCTCCCTTACTGCCTGTGGCCAGGCCAGTGCCGTGGGAAAGTCCAAGACCCTTTCGTATGAGATGCTGCACAGGAGGAGCTGAGCCTTGTGTGTGCCATAGCCTCATGGAGCCACACACAATGCTGACATGGGGAGCCTCTCTGGTCTCTGCCCCTCAGATAAGTGCTGGAATGGAGCTGAAGGAAGCTCCAAACTTGCAGGCTCCTCAGCATTCCTCTGAGGCAGGGGTTTAGAGCCCTCTTCTTCCCCCACTCCCACCCCACTGTCCTGTTCCCCCAGGGAGCACAGAGCTGCTCCAGCCCTTAGGCTTTGTGCTTGAGGCAGCAGCCACTTGCTGGACTGCTCCTTTTGCTGGGGGCGCCCTCCCCTGCTCAGACACCTCTGGCCATGCTCCACTGCTGCTGAAGCCTCTGCAGAGCCCAGCACTCATGGCTGGTTTGGGGAAGCCAGAGATGGGATCTTCTGGTACCCACCCTTCCTCACCCAGCTCCCTGCTGTTGGGCACCAGCAACAGCCCTGCACCACCTGCTGCCACTGACTGCTCAAATGGTTCTGCCCACTCCCAGTGTACTGCCCAGTTGAATGGTCCCTCCATGGAGGGCCCTGGGACTCAGCTGCTTCTGCTGATCCCCCAGAAGTGCAGTGGCTCTGCCCTGCAAGTCTCCGGTGCTGCTGGATGCCTGGTTGAAAACGGAAAGCAGAAATGGGGGGGAGGCGATGTGACCCCATGTGCTTTCCCCCACTATTTGTCACCTATGGTGTCCAGGAAATTTAGTTTTCCCCTCAATGTGATATCAGAAACTTTCTACAGTCAATCACACAAGTATCAGAACAGTAGGTTTATATTACTCAAACTACTGGCTAAATTTACATCTGGTTGGAAATCCCTTGAAATAAGATTACACCAGATATTAATTTGGCCCTGTAGTAAAGTTCTCAGAGGGCCAGGTGTCCTACTGGTTAGCACACCTGTTTCCAGTCCCTTGCCTCTCAGCTGGAAGAGCCTTAAGTCCAGTTCATAGCCCTTGTATGGGGCTTATTGTCGTCACAGGGTTTTCACCATCCTTACCCTCTCCTTACCAGAGAGCAAGATGGGGTGGAAATGAGGCTTATCCCCCTCCTGCTAGAAGGACAGTTGGTATGGGAGCCCAGGCCCTCCCGCACCACTGAACTCAGACTCAGGGCCCTATGACAGACCACAATGTCAAGTGCTTTGGAGTGCCCAGAGCCACCTGCCTTGGTCACTTACTACCATCCATTTCCCCCAAAGTCTCCACATCCAATATAAGATAGATAGCAAAAGAAAAGACAGTTAAATCTTCAGCCCCAGCTGGGTTCAGCAGGTAGTCTTCTTCCTCACAGCAAGGCTTCTTCGTACCCAGCTCAGGTTTGTACACCCCATCACAGGCCCTTGTGAGTTTATGTTCTCTCCCACTGAGATGCAGGAATTGACAAGTAACTCCAATTCCACTACTCTTAGTAGGAGTTACATATTTAATTGTGTTGGCTGATATTCTCACTGCTGTTGCCACCAGAGCTATTGGCTGAAATGGGGGCAGCAGAGAGCCAGCTGCTGTAAAGGGAACATTTTCCTCTACATGGTAGACATGTACAGCATAAACTGAGAATGGTGAAAAGGCTGAACTTTGATTCACTCTCACCCGCTGCCAGGTCATTTCTCAAAACAGTTTTTTGAGTACAGTAGTTCTGATTTAATTTGCCTGGGTTGACCGTTTATCCAGTGCTTGGGAGTTTTGCCCCAACAATTGTGAGCTATGTGGTCACCTCAGAACAGCAATGTTAACCTGGATAAATCTCATTCTGCAAATTATATCCATTCTACTTAAAATCCTGTCACAGCTTCAACTGGCTATGGTGTCTTTCCATTCCTTTACTAAATGGCTGGTTAGTAGTGCTGTGCACTGAGAGAGAGAGCTACCATATTTCACCACAAAGCTGGGGTGGTGGTGAAACGATTCTTGTTTATAGGGTGCTGTTTGTAAATTGCTTTGTGATCCATCCAGTGGCAATTCTGCTGTTGGGAGATCTGGGGCACTGCCCAACTCAGAAACATGGGTAAATAGTATTGGAATGAAATGAATGGACCTTTATTCCAGTGTTAGGCACCTTTCGTGGTGAGTAAAATGCCTTTTCCACTTGACTGAAGGATCTTCGCTTCAGCAGCTGTTCCGGTTCCTCTAACTGAGTTGTGTGCATGCATACATTCCAGTAGAGGGCTCCAAAGCAGCAGCAGCTACAGAGAGCTCTAGGGGCTGCTTTCAAATCAAAAGTGCCCTTAATTAATGAGCACATGTGCTGCCAAGGTGAGGTACAATGCTCCTCTACCTAATATTCTGGATTAGAGCCCCCACTGGCTCCTTTGGAATAAAAGGTGGTATGGAAATGTAAGATATAATTGGTTAACTCAATATGGGTCAGTCCAGTGAGGGGAAGGAGTTATGTTTCATTTAGAATGATAATAAAGAGAACATTTTTTGTTCAACCTTCACAGTTAAAATCATACTTGTTCTGTAGCTCTTCTGCATATCTACAGGGGAGAAGAATAATCTGGATTATTAGAATCTTTAATATTCTAGAGGAAATTAACACAGTTTGTGACACAAACATAAATCCGCAGTAATTCTATTGAATCAGTGGGAACTGTTGCACCACTATAAATCTACACTGAATTCAGCGGAATTACTGTAGTTACTCCAGGTTTACGTTCGTATAAATCAAATAAGAATCAGACCTAATTGTCTTTCCCTGACTACAAGGGCAAAATTTGTGTATGTGTACATATACGTAGCTGTGCCACTAAACTAGTTAGAGCGATATCAACCTACTACTACCCTGCTGGGCTACTTATGGGAGTGAGTGTCAGTAAATTTCGCTGCTTCAGCGTTCTGGTTTTAGGGGAATCTCAGTAAAAGATACTTCAGCAGAGGACTAGTTTTGGAAGACGACATTCTCTCCTTGTCCTCTGGAAGGCTATTGCCTTTCTTGACCCAGATCTTCTGGATCCAGAAATGCAGTACACCTGACTTTAGCTTTGATCCACCCTCACTCCCAGCTATGTCATCCCTCAGAGCAGTTTTCTCAGAAAAGCAGGTGCACAGCAGATTGAGTGGACGTATCAGTGTGGGTTTCTTTCTGAGCCACAAGGATTTAATTTACGCTGTTACTTTCAACTGCTTTACTTTGTCTAGCTTGGAAAATTTTTGCAGCCACTTTTCATTTATTTGCATGTCAATGGAGGTTAAGGGATGGAGACTGAGTAAAGCTTTAAAAAACCCACATTGTGCTTTATTTAGCATTAATGTACAATTTCCTATTACTGAGACCCTGTGCCCCTTTCCAGTTATAATACATCTTACAACAGTAGGAGTTTGCTACAGGAAGGATTGTGTCAAAACTGAGGCAGGAACTTTTAAAGTTTTGTTGTTATTTAATGGTTACTTTATTTGTGAATGACCGGTAGGCAGCAACTGCACCTAGGAAAATGATGTTGTCATAGAGACGCTTGTTTGAATCTCTCTACCCGATGAGCCAGCTGGTGTCATCTGGTGCTGCCCAATCATGTTACAGAATTCAAGAGCTAGAGTTTCCACTATTTGTTCCTAAGCATCTGCTTTTTCCCCCCCAGGAAACCACAGTATTCTTTAGAATAGCAGCCGTGTTAGTCTGTATGCATAAAAAGAGAAGTACTTGTGGCACCTTAGAGACTAACCAATTTATTTCAGCATAAGCTTTCGTAGGCTATAGCCCACTTCATCGGATGCATAGACTGGAACCCACAGTAGGCAGGTATACACACACATGAAAAAGTGGAAGTTGCCATATCAATTCTAAGAGGCTATTTAATACAGATGAGCTATTACCAGCAGGAGTAATAGTAGCTGGTAATAGCTCATCTACATTAAATAGCCTCTTAGAATTGATATGGCAACTTCCACTTTTTCATGTGTGTGTATATACCTGTCTACTGTAGGCTCCATTCTATGCATCCGATGAAGTGGGCTATAGCCTACAAAAGCTTGTGCTGAAATAAATTGGTTAGTCTCTAAGGTGCCACAAGTACTACTTCTCTTTTTACAATATTCTGTAGTTCATTACTGGGTATTTTCTAATTTTCAGAAAAATGTGGGAAAGGCAGAAGCCACCCCTATGTCCACAGTGAGACCTAACAGATCTAGGTGTGGAGGTTGACAGGAGCTCTCAGGTACACCTGAAGAAGAGACCTCTCCTTCTCAGGTCTCCATCCTGTGTTGTGCAGTTTGTCTAACTGCTCTAGGGCTTTGCGCCACAGGAGAAAGCAGTTTCACACCCTGAGCACCTAGTTCCTGCAGGGAAGCCCCAAGAAACCTTGTAATTCAAATACCAAAAAGTACAATCAGATCTAAAAAGAATGACACAAGCTCTGGAAAACTTTGAAGGTCCCTGCAAACTCTTAATCACCTTCTCACCAGGTGACACATGCTGCCAGAGAGTCTCTCACTGCCACTCAGGCTCACTTCCCTTCCATCTGATGTAGAAATCGACAGGAGATGTCACCTGTCCACTAGCGCTTTGGATTGCTAACTAGCTGGGTCCGTGTATTTCATCCTGGAATAGCTGCTGCTGCTTTTATTCCCCCTTGCTCAGAGGGTGGATGTCAAAAATGTCATCCTTTATGAAAGCTAGAAGGAAAGGACAATATCAGTGTGTGATGTGCAGGGACTGTGACAGGGAGAGGCGCCATAGATAAAGGTCCAATGTCACTAATAATGCATGAGATAACATAATGAGAGATCTTTGGTGAGGGGAAAAGGCAGCACTTATGGCATACTCAACACATGGAATTGCTCCTCTGGGGGTTAATTACACCATTTGGGCCATTTCATCCTGATGTTTCACCTGCTTTGATATATTGGCTCATTTTGGGCATTTAATGTTAAAGGCTGAAGTTCCTGTAGCTGTTCTTGTAGTGGCCCTGCCTCATAAACTGATACTGGGGTGGGTCAGACTGGAGTCTTCCTCTGTCTCAGGTTTGAAAGGATGCTGATCTTATCACCTCAGTAGTTTTTCAGGTTAAAGCACATTCTGTAGAATATCATTACTAACTGGACTCTACCTTTTAAAAAACCTGTGACATTTGTATATTTTAAAATCATATTTTGATTCCTGACTCAGCAGTGCCCTAGGGCCTCATGCTGGCAGCTGCAGAGCACCCTCAGCTCCCATTGATTTCCATGGGAACTGGAGGTATTCAGCACCATCCCGGTAGTGCTCAGCACCATGCGTCATTGGGTCACTAATATGTATTTTTGGGAAGGGGTATCTGTGAAGGAGAAATTCCTCTAGGATTCCTTCTATGAAGACCCACTTTTTTTTTACAAACCAGCTCCATGTCAGTCCCTGAGTGAATGCAAAGGTGGTATAAAGTCACTTTTCTCTCCCCCCACCCCATTTGGGTCTGGAGTCAAGCCAAGCTCACCTTTACCTGTGAATTGGGGCCACTATTTTTGTCTAGGTTCTACATAAACCGTGACTCCTGGTCTGCCTTCTAAAAATGTCACTGTGTTAGAAGGATGAATTTTAAAACAAAAATAATTTTGTTTAAATGGGGGCAGCCACTTCCCCACCAGATTATATTGATTTAACGAGGTTACATTCTGGATTTAAACCACCTGACATTCTTTAGAGTCAAAAATTCAGGTAGTTGGGCTAAATTCTTTGTATCAGGGATGAACTGGGCCCATTTTTACTCCTATCATGTATTTTAAGTACTAGGTTTATAAAGTCTTTCCCTAGAAGTTGCAGCAGAGATGAACTCTCACAGGCAGCAGTAGCCTGAAGTGTAGGCTAAGTAGGCAGCTATATAGGGTGCCAAGGGATTATTTCTGGGTTGACACTGGGACTAATGTAAGGGGAGTGGAGTGCTGCAGATGAAGCCACACCCTCTGGTTGACCCAGTGTGGCCATGGGTCTTCCCAGAAGGGTTGAGGGAGGGAAGAAGTCTATCTTTGGTGTCCACTGAGGTGGGCTCGAGCTCACCAGCTAATTGTCCCTTCAGTCTTATTCCCCTTTTGAGTGAGGATGAGCAGCTCAGCCACAAAATGTTTTACAACAAAAAACAAATGCAACTCAACACTGGGCCATCCCCCAGTCTTCTGGAGAGTGAGGAGCATCCCTGCCCTTTCCTCTGGGCTTGGTTCTAAACAGTCTCTGATTCAAGTGTGGCTTGCTCCTTGGGGTCTAGCCGTTTCTCCCCAGGGGCTGCTCCAGTTAGCAGGCCTTTCTCCTTTCTTCTGCAGGTAAAGCTCCCTTCAGGCAGAGAGGCAGAGCTCTGTCCTCCTTCTTGGCCAGTCAGCCCAAAACTCAGGTACGTTCTCTCCTTTTATTCCTCCTCCAGGCTTAGCATTGGCCGCAGGGATAGCAGGTCAGAGCTAGCTGCATGCAAAGGACCTCTTTAACTCTTCCTCTGCTGGTATGGGGCCTCTCTGACCCATCACACATTCTTCCAACCTCATTTGGGAAACATCTCTCCCCTATTCCAAGAAAAAAGTCTCCAGTCAGGTAGGCTCTTTTGGCCTTGTGCTGGACACAGAAGAAAAAGGGTTGGAGGGACAGGTATCACCTCATAATTAGAGGGTTGTGTCCTTCATGGCATGGAGCCAACATAGCAGAGCCTGGCTGGTAACTAAAGTGAAATGATTCCCAAGAAGATAATATCGGAGTGAGTCCATTTCCTACCTCACTGCTAATGCACCTTTTTCAATTGTGGAGTAGGTCTTCTCCCTTGGGAATAATTTTCTACTAAAGTAGAGAATGGAGTGTTCTTTGCCTTCCACCAGTTGGGATAAAATGGCTCCTAATCACGTATTGGAGACATTGATGTGTATCAGGAAGTCCCTGGTGAAGTCAGGGCTATACTAGACAGGTTCTTGGCAGAGATGGATCTTAGGAGTATGAAAGGCCTTTTCACAAGCCTTGGTTGACTCGGTCTTCTTTGGGCTGTTGTTTCTAAGGAGAACTGTAAGAAGGGCCACAGTGGTCCAAGTTGGGAGTAAAATGTTGGTAGTATCCGGCTAGTCCTAAAACATGACATACCTGTTTCTTTGAGATTGGCATGGGACATGTCTGGAGGACTTCCACCTTATCCACCAAGGGTCACACATTGACTTTCTCCAGGGTGTATCTGAGGTAAATCATCTCATTTTTGCCCAGATGGCATTTAGTGGTGTTTGCTCTTCTTCAAGATCACCTTGAAGGATCTGAGTACAGGAGCTACATGTTTTAGGTAGTCTTCCAAGATTCAGCTATAGATTATTGCATTTTATGGTATACAGCGGCATAGCTATTATGGGGCTGGAGGACCTGGTCCATCAGTCACTGGAACATGGCTGGAGCTCCCTGTAATCCGAACAACGTAGTCTGGAACTGAAAAAGACCAAAACGAGTGGCAAAAGCTATTTTCTCTCAGGACTTAGGTGTGAGGGGAATCTGCTAAAACCCTGTTGTCAGATCTAGGGTGGTACTGTACTCTGTATCACCTAGCCAATCAAGTAATTCATCAATGTGTGGCATAAGGTATGGATCAAATATCAATAAGGGTTCGACCTCCCTGAAGTTAATGCAAAACCAAGTGATTCTATGAGGCTTAGGAACCAGTGCTATTGGGCTCCTCCAGTCACTAAACGACTTCTTTTAATCTCAGCTCTAGCATTACTTGAAGATCTTGCTTCATGATTTCTCTCATCCTCTGGGGAATAAATTGTGAATTTTCTCTCACACAGTGTCTGGGTTCTGTCTACATCTGAGAGGAAGTTAGATGGGTTCATTCAGGTTGCATAGAAAACACTGTAGAGAAGGCAGTGATCAACTGCTGGGCCTGAGTCTTTTGTTCTGGAGTGAGGTTGCTCCTGATTTTGACCATCCCAGTGTAGCTTGTAACTAATATAATTAAGAGTTGTATATAAGAGACTAATACCTAATAGGTAAAAGATAGTTTAAAGCTGAAATACAAGAAACCTATAGGCTTAGGCCTGTAAAATATTTAGTTTAGCCAAATTAGGCCTTAGGATAAATTAGCAGAAGTACATTATTAATAAACCTGATGAACTTGTGTCTATTTTTGTGATATGCTGATGTTTTGAAAATAGCTGCTGAGTTTGGATAATAATGTCTGAGAGATCAGTAGACACCACAAAATGACCTTTGGTAGCCAGGATGAAATGTTAAGCCTTCCTTAGGGTAACCACCTGTTACTACAATGATAAGGTAATGTCAGTCCCTCTGACATTCATTAATATTTACAAGCTAATGTATGTAATGGGCACTCCAAAAATAGTGGGGTATGGAAGTTCAAATAAGGAAAATGGGTTAAAACCTTCATAATGTGTATAAGCCCCAGTGGGCATCAGCATAACACGTTACAAAACTTGTATCCCTTCCTGCGTGCCTTGGGAAGACACCAGGATGATGACTGGTGGTGGCGGCGATGGTGAGGATAACGATTAACACTTCAGGTTTTCCACAAGGGATGGTGTGAGTAATGCGAGTGCTTGGCGTTCCCGTATTGTTCTCTCTCTTCTTGACCAGATTGCAGTGCGTGAACTGTTTGGTTGTTTTAAAAAGTAATTATTATAGAAAGAGCACTGTGTAGTCTTGATTGTAAATGGTGGGGTCCCCCAT
This sequence comes from Dermatemys mawii, assembly GCA_007922305.1. NCBI lineage: Eukaryota > Metazoa > Chordata > Testudines > Dermatemydidae > Dermatemys > Dermatemys mawii. The sequence goes on along the minus strand of ML677362.1, from coordinate 701,194 downwards.
CTATAACCTCTCTACAGGAGTCAATCTAGAAGGGTGGTGAACTCTAACAGATTAAAGCAGAAGTAAATTGTGTGTGGGGGGCGGGGAGTAATTAGTTAAAGTAATCAATATCTATAGCTAAGGCTAAAGTAGCTTTCAAGGTTCCAGTGACATTTGGGCTCCAGCAGATAGGAGGTTATACACAGGCTGTCTTGAGTCTTCCATGGCTTTAAAAGTTTCATGTAGGAAATTTGTTAGTTTCCATTTGCCTTGCTGGTGTCTGTTGTAATTCACAGGTCTCACTCATTGTATCACCTCATGAGGCTCTTGCTGAAAGGTTAGCAGCTTCAACTCTGCACTGGGAAGTAATTAGAAAAAACAGTCCCCAGGCTGAAACCCCTGAAGGTGGGCCCCTTTATTATCAGTGCTGTTTCCTGGGTGCTCTAAACATGTAGAAGTTTCTCCCTGGAGAAGGAGCCTCATGCTTTGAGTTCAGACTGTATTGTACCACTTTGTCAGCTTGAGGTGACTGTTCTATCCACACCTCCCTAATGAGATGTAACATTCCTGATGACCCTAACTAGAATGGCTATAAGCCAGTAGAGGACTGTGATACCTCTCGTATGACAAGCATGAAGAGAGGCAACTGGTCCTAGTTGTGGATATCTGTGGAGACCGTAAGGAGTCCAGTGAGTCTACAAAGCCAAGCCCGCAAAACTGTTAAGCAGCAAACACCTCCAGCCTGGTTGCAGGATGAGAAGGCTGCACTATGGGCATGAACTGCATGTATCTGGACTAAGAACTCTCAGTCCCCCTCCCAAAACTTTTAATGGGGATTGCCAAAAATGCAGGGGGTTACTAACCAATGCTGCCTCCTGTTTTGCTCCACCCCAAGTCCTACCTCACTGACTAAGCAAAAATAGGACTCATTATTAGCCTCCTGATGGGCTATTGAAGTGAGCCTGGCCTCCTCTTGAATGAGTGAGTCTGACACTATCTGATTGGGATGCCTTCCTCCAGGCATTTTCTTCCATGTTGATGATCCCCACTGTGACTGCTTGATGGAGATGGTCCTGTGCAAACTCTATCAAGGGCAGGAACCCACCTACTCCTATGCTGCCCGCTTTCGGTGGCTAATTGCTGACATGGAGTGAAACAAAGTGGCCCAGTTCTACCAGTTTTTGTGGGAACCAGGTGAGATTAGGGATGAGGTACCTCATGTGGAGGCTTGAGCAGCCTAGATGCCTTCACTGACATCCTACGTATTGACAATAAGCTCTGTGAGCGACATGAGGAAGAGGTCTGGGCCACCTAACTGGTGCCCCTTGAACCCTGAACCCATGCAGCTGGATGCTATCTGCTGTCATGTGACCCCTGAGGAAAAAGCATGGTTGCCACCACAGGCTGTATTTTCTGCTATGGTGGATCTAGTCACACCTTTGCCAACTGCTCTATCTTGAACTCTAGCATGATCTAGGTCAGGAGATGACCACATGCGGGAGGGCTCCTCCCACTGACATAGCTATCGCCTCTTGAGGATGTGGATTAATTAAACTGACAGGAAATGTTCTCCCATTAGCACAGTAACATCTTCACTAACGAGTGACAGCTGCACTGCTGCAGCTTTTTAAGTGTAGACCAGCCCCCAGCTTTGTTAGGAATGAACCTGCTTCAAATATCCTTGGCCAACTCTTGCATCTAATTGTATTGTGCATGCGTTAACTGTGTAAGACGCTCAAACTTATCGTTTAGCCAGACTCGACCCTACTCTAACTACAAGGAACCAGTGAAGTTACACCAGAGATGAATTTGCCCCATTCTATTTTATTCCATTCAGTACAAGCAAAGCTCGAGTCAAAGCATACCATTTAAATCGATGTCCAGGACCACAAAGTTGATTGTAAGAAACAGCATGTGGGCATGATTTCTCAGGTCTATGGGGGAGAGGCGAGGCATCTGACAAGGCCTAGCAGGAGTGACTACCAGTGCTCTGCCTGCCACAGAACGAACAGGCTTATTTAGCTAGTAGCATCCTCAGAGCTAGCTGTTATCACCTGATGTAGTTCCCTTTATGTACCACTAACCCTGGGCTTGCAACAAACCACGAAGCTTTTGCCTGCGAAGCTCTCGCTGACATTACCTCTGTCTCTCTGCACTATATTCCAGGTTGTGTGAGGAACATGAACAATTTGGAAAGAGCTTGTGCATTTGCTCCTTTGAGACAGAAGGGAGTTCTTTGTGAGCAATCTTTAGAATCAGCATTTGCTTTGGGCTAGCTTATGTTTCCCTGGTTAAGTCTATGGAAAGTGAGGAGTTAATCACTCTTGTATCATACTTTTCTTCTGCTCTGGACCTTGCATAGTTTGCACCTCTATTTGTCCCATGACCACCTTGCAGTAGAAACACACACCTTGAGAAACACAAGCCCCATTTGGGGTCATTGCCTTGGCATGGCTTCTACGTCACTTGCAACATGTGCAATATGTAGCCTCTCACTTCCTATCTCACTGGTTGGAAGAGTGTTCCTCATATTTCACCTACCCTGCACTCTGTACAATGGTTGTGTACCAAGTGGCAGGCTGACTGTAATATAAGCTGGTGCTGCTCGGTTTTAATGCCCCTAAAGGCACAGGTCCCTGCTATATTCAACTTTCTCCTTCCAGCTTAATTTGACTAGTATTGGCAGTGGGACACAGTCCACCTTTAAGTATCTCACCAAAGTCACTTGCTGGCATGCAACTGAGCCTTTGCTGTATGTGATTCCAGTGTGTGGCACTTGCTCTACACCATCATCATTCACTTTTTAAAGCTTATGTCTTAAAATCCTTTTAATCTTTAAACTTCACAGGGTGTTTGTGAGCATGACCATTGTAAGCGTCGTATCTGTTCCCTTCCCACAACTCCTTCTCTCTGTATCCCATTGGTTCTCAAAGTGGGGGTCACGACCCAGTTATGCGGGGGTTGCGAGCTCTTGCTGCCAGCAGCCGGCCCCAACCCCTGCCGCGGGCTGCTGGCATCCGGCCCCGATCCTGGCCCCTGCTGCCGCTGGCGCCCCCGTAAGCCCGTCCCCAGCCCCAGCACGCTGCCAGCACCTCCGCGAGCCCGGCCGCAGCGGGCTGCTGGCGGCGCACCCGCGAGCCCGGCCTCTACTGTGGCAGGCTCCCGGCACCCCCGTGAGCCCAAGCCCGGCCCCGGGGGGCTGCCGGTGAACCCGAGCCCGGCCCCTCCTGTGGCGGGCTGCTGGCGCCCCCCCCATCCCGGCCCCAGGGGGGCTGCTAGAACCCCACCCCCATCCTGGTCCCCAGGGGGGCTGCTAGAACCCCACCCCCATCCTGGTCCCCGGGGGGACTTGTGGAACCCCCCCATCATGACCCCGGGGGGGGGGCTGCTGGAACCCCAGCCCGGTCCCTAGCCCGGGGGGGCTGCTGGAAGCCCACATCACCCCTGCCCTGGGGGGGCGGCTGCTGAAACCTCCTCCCCAGCCTGTCCTCTGCCCTGGGGTGCTGCTGGACCCCCCCGAGCCCGGCCCCTAAGGGGGGGTCGCACTTAGAGGCCTGGTGTGGGACAGGGGTCATCACTACAAAAAGTTTGAGAACCACTGCTATCCTACCCACTCAGTATTTTGAATTGTTTTTTTTATTGCTGTTCTTCAGTGCCCCAAGTGGGTGAGCTGGGAAGTGTTTTAAACATTAATGGATTATTACTCTGAGTACATCATAATAGGGAAATGAATTCAATAGTGGTGCATCCGCAGATGGAAGATCTGTCCTGAATATATGTGTGTACGCACACACGCACCCTGCAGGTGTGCGCACACACAACACTTCTCTTTGTCTCATACACTCACTTGCACAGCCCACCGGTGCATGGGCATGAGCCCCGTCCCCAAACACACAATAGATGTGAGTCTACACTCCTTCCAGTATTTGAGGTTAGGTTTCAGTTTCTTGCTTTTATTGATTTGATTCCAGGCTGGACAAAACCAAGGAGAAGTCTGTTTCCCAGTCCCGGCTCGAACATAGCTGGGCTGAAGATGGCATGTACTGGACAAATGGTGGTAATTTTGCAAAATCAGGTATTCCTGTGAGCTTTCTGCTATTTTGAGTCAAAATCCTCTGCAAAGAGTTCACCAGATTTTGGTAGCATCAAATCCAGATTCCACACCTGTTCTTGATCTGAGCACTGCCATCTTGGGCCTTCCATCTCACTTTTTTCTTGCCCCAAAAGGCAGATAATAGCAAAGTCACACACATGGTCGTGTGTATTGACCCTTACAGAATGAAATACCAAAGTACCTTGGATTAATAAGAGGAGTCAGCAGAGTATCTGGAACTCTGAATTCTTTATTAAATAATTACTGTGGAGTTAGTATAGAATAAGGAGAGAGCATGACTGGTGCAGGCAGATCAAGGGATTCTGTGTGAAAGCATGTAACTCTTAAAGCCCTGCCCTGTACATGACTTTCAGATAGTGTCAGCTTCATGGAACTGAAGGCGGAGCCAGGTTTGGTATCTAACATCTGTCTTTGTATTCCCACACCTGACCATTGCTTTCTAGGTGTACACATCCTAGGGCCAGCGTTTGGCCTGTTTTCTCAATATATCTTCAAATTGCCTTTATCTCTATTGCTTTGATCACTTTTGACTATGAACTAAAGCACCAAGTCAAAGGGATCAATAGCAACAGGAGCTCACTTTATCTTACATTGCTGAGCCTTGTTCCAGGTTCTCTTCTTTCTGGCTTTTGAAAAATTTTGTCTTGTCTTGTTTTCGTTATTGTTATATATGGCCGGGGCTGCAAAAATTCAATAGGAATTAAAGTTACACAGCAAGAAGTACAATGCTGCCTTTTGCGGGATTTTCTTAGGTGGATGGGGTCTGGGCATCAGAGAAAGAGAGGAGCTGAAAACCTCAGCTCTCCTTGGTCATTCCTTAATGTGTGAAATGCTAACCTGACTTAGCAGAGTCTGTGGCTGTTCCTACACTAGCATTTTTCCTGGAAAGCTTTCCACCAGCTTAGCTCCAGCTGCCACCATTTTCATCACGGTGTTGCCTAACCCTGCTCAGAGCAGGTCTGAATGACGTGGTAATAAAATGGGTCACCACTGGTGCCTTGTCTCCCCTAAGAGTTTCTGCAGTTGCTATCATTGGGAGTGCTATAATGGTGGTAGCAAAGGTGGGAAACTTTTTTTTTTTTTTAATTTTTGGGGAATGAGGAAAGGCTAGTGTAGCTTAGACCAGTGAGGGCTCAAGGAGAATATTTGTCTATATTGACACCACAGAGTTTGTAGTACTGCAAGCAAGGGTTTGGAGGAAGAGGCTCTGACAGGAGGAATCACTCAGTTAAAAGAGTTGTTCAATGCTGGAGACTGAGTTGTGGCCAAGCTGCTCTGCAGTTCTCCCAGCCAGGGGATGTTTGCAAGTTTTTTCAATCTGCTTCTACTCACAAGCTACAATTACCATGTAGCTGTCTTTTTCCCAGGGTTGGCCAAAGCTTTATACTATTAACCCTTAAAAATCTGACGTGCTTATTAGTCATCTTCATGAATGCACCTCCAGGCTCTAATTTCCATAGCCTAACCTTCCAGCCTCAGCCTCAGAACAAAACCGATGCTGGCCGCCTCTACACCAGGAAAATGAACTGCTGCTGACCATGGATGGCAATAAACCAGTGCTGAACATAGCTTGTCTTTGTCTATGCTTATAGCTAAACTTTGTTTGGCACTGATTCAGCTGCCAACGTAGCTAGCACCTGCTTTCAGCAATGGTTCAATTTCATAGGGATGACAAAGCCAAAAGGACCTTGGTTGGAGCTATAGAACCCATCTGTTGAGGCATCCTATTCTCTAGTGCTGTAACCCTGCATGGAAGTGAAGTGGAATTACTGCTGAGTAACTCCAACAGTAGATTCAGTTCTTACCAACTAAGGGCTGGAGACAAATCTTTCAGGGAGAACCTTGGGAGCAGCCAAGCTTGGGCAGAAAGCTTAGGCTGAGGTTCATGTGTGGTTGCTTTTTATTTGAGTTGCCAATAAAACACCTCCTGTCCCGAGGTTTGAAGTTTGATCTAATATTTTGTGTGTGTACTCCGTTCACAGCACAGTGTAAGCCGTTATTGCCTCCAACTTGCATCTTAAACCTCCCAGGGCTCCTCAAAAAGCTCCTGCCTCCTCCCCCTGCCTCATGTCCAATCTTCTTGTATCTTCTCTAATAAGACGCTGGACTAACCACCCCCACACGTCTTAGAAAACCCAACACCCCTACAGCTCTTTGCCAAACCAGCCACAGTCCCTCCAGAAAAGGCTTAGTAACCAAGTATCAGATTGAAGGACCTATGGAGAGATGCAGCTTAGGTGGGTCTCAAGTTCCAACACAGGGATGTGAAGGGGAAAAAAAAGCAGAGGAGAGAATTAGAGAAATCCTGAGGAAAAAACTCTTTGTGTTGTGAGCAAAGTCCTGCCTTAGGCTCTGTTATGTTATTGAACAATAAAGGCAACCCCTTGGAAGGGAATGAATGTTTGGACCTAGTGTGAGGTGAGTGGTGGGGAGTGGTATGGGGTCTCTAACCACTGACACCATTCTTCTGTATTGCAAACCCTCCATCCCCTGACAATTCACTCCTTACAAGCAACTGGATTCAACCAGATTTTAGTACCATCCATAGTGCAAATGTTAATGCCCCGAGTAAGTCGCTGGTCTGTTTCCTGGGAGACTTGGGGGTGGTGGGTCCATCTTCCTCCATGAGTCCTGGAAAACACGTATGGGCAGAGGGGAAACCACTAATTCATTTCCAAAGGGCAGGAGCTGAAAAGACTCATGAAGAAGGGAGCTGTCAGGCTGATGCTTCCCGGTAGCTCCAAACAGAAGATTGCGATCCCTGGTTTCCACTGGAGCACTTGGCACATGCCCCTGATCCATTTTCTACTGTGTGCTGTGAACCCGCGTTTTTTTTATTAAAACAATATGACAAATGAGCCAATTGAGCAGGGAAAGGAGTGTGTGCTGTTCAATAAGCACTTTGTATTTCAGTCCTAACCTTCCCCTTATTGATCGAGTGCTCCTTGCTAATCAAATTATTAAAAATGAAACCACTAATTACAGGAAATGGAAAGTCATTTAGTTGCTAGTAATGTAAAAAATAAAATTGGATTTTTCACATCTTACCTGATGTACAAAAACAGCCCATCCTGCACTGGCAGCTTTCTGTCTCTGGAATGCTACATCTCACACCTGGAACAGAAGCTGTGTGCTTCATTTACTAGCACACCTTGTTGTCCTCTGGAGCACCCAGCACTGCTTCTGGAACACCTTGTCCTGTGTCTAATGTGCCTCATTCACACCTGTGGAGCACTCTGGCCTGCATCTAGAGTACCTGGCCCCACAGTTGAAACGCCCTGCCTTGCATCTGGAGCAGCTCATTCATGTGTGGAGGACTTCATCCTACACACAGAGCACTTTGCCCTGTATTTGGAGCATTTCCCTAATTATGTCTATAGAATCTGACCTGCCTTAGTGAGTAGTACTCTGGCAGGGGCGGCTCTAGGCACCAGCGCAGCAAGCGCATGCCTGGGACGGCAAGCCGCGGGGGTCCACCTGACTGCCGCGCTTGGAGGGGGCAGGGGGGGGACATAGAGCCGCCTCTGCGCTCTGGTCAGTTGTTCAGAAGCTCTGGGTTTCAGTCCCCTTTCTTGTTCCTTGCATTGAGAATCCAAAGCATTTGGCCATGCTGTGATATCTACTTGAGCAGGGAGGAGCTCCCAGGCAAAACAGAGCATATTGCCATATTTTAATTTAGACCTAAGCTACGTTGCTAGGTTAAATGGTGACGTTTAGCATATTTGGCTTGTAGTCAAAAGGTTATTTAGGATAAGTTAACTCACCCTAAGCTCTGCCCCACCTTTGAGTCCCTTGATTTGGTTGGTGTTCAGGGCTTTGGAGTGGTGCTCCAGCTCCAAGCAAAAACCTGCGGCTCCACTGCTCCGGGCTCCAGCTCCGGGCTCCGCTCCAAAGCCCTGTTGGTGTCGGTCCTGCTTTGAGCAGGGCGTTCGACTAGATGCCCTCCTGAGGTCTCTTCCAACCCTAATATTCTATGATTCTTCCCTTGTCATGCTTACTGACCTCTCTTGAAGATGAATGGAAACAAGCGAATGTGTAATGATGACCAGCCATTAATTGTCTCAATAGAATTAAGACACTTATTTATGTCTGGCCTAAGCAGAGTTCTGTTCCCAACTTCTTCTTTGGGCCTGCTTACAAAGAGGATATCTGTTGGTGGTCACCACCACAACAGGAAAATGTCCACCTCAAACTGAAATCTTCTACTACGACTTCAGATCAAGATACTTAATTCTTGGGCCATGATGCGCTATAATCAACATGCTGGAATCTCTGATTGGACAAGGGTGGGCCTTGAGGTGGAGCAAAGGTACACTGACCCCTACAAAAGACTTAAAATATGCAAAAAGAAAAGGGGGATCTCTCGCATCAATAGTGACATCTGAAGTTGTATCCTGCTCTCATCCTGAGAAGGGGATGTGAAAGTTCGAAGATCTGACAAGTTCGAAGCTATAACTAAGAGAAAAAAACACCTCCGTGCATGCAAAATAAATTTAAGTTACTTACAACATCAGAACTAGTTCTCAGTTCGACTAATCAGATGAGTTAGTGACTATAAGAAGATGACACAGTAGTGCTTTCATTTGAATTCTGCAACGTTCTAGTAGAGTCTGAGGTGTCATCAACTGTTTCTCCAGGTAGACACTAAAAAATCCTGAAGTCGATGTTTAATTAGTAAGAGATTAGATTCAGTTAAAAGCATGTTATTCCAAACTTGCTAAGTGTCTGATTTAAGAATCACTTCTGTATCTGTGTATAAGTGCCAGCAGATGCAGAACAACATTGAGACTGTATTAGTAGGGTAAGAGGAATGAGCTAAGGGTTTGTTTGTATGGGGAAAGGGAGATTATTCTGAAGCTTTTTGCTACATATCTGATAAAGTGCCGTACACAAGCTGAACCAATAGTGTGAATATGAAATGCCTGTTCAGTTTTTCAATTTGCGTTTTGTGTGCACAAGGTACATGCAGTTTGTTCCGAACGGACAGGATCATAGGATCGTTTACTTCACCGGACAGCAGCGTTGCATCCTGGGAATGTTTTCATTATGAATTGTGGGACGCCAGATGATTTCAAATTTTTGAACAATCCCATGTCTCTAGACCCTGTTTCCTTTCTGGATTGGCTAGCGCCTTTGTCGAATTGCTGTTGGCCAGCATGGACCCAGCAATTCGGGACTTCAAGCCAGACAAATTCAATTTAGGATACTCATTGCACTTGTGAGTATGTGATGGGGCAGCAATGGTGGAAGTGGGACAAGAGTAAGGGAGAAGAGGAGGACACTGAGTGGTTGGTTCTAGAAGATTGATTTTTGGATCAACTCCATATTGTTCAGTGCTGTTTCTGGGCTTAGATCAGCACAGATTGGTAGGAAAGGATCATTCTGAAGACCAGTAGCGGTGAGAGAATTTCAGGCTGAGAGGGCAATCTTGATTGAGATCTGTGCGGTATTGACTGTGCAGCTGCAGTGCCATTGTACTAACATGTGGTGTTTCATTTCCATGGAGAAGTGAGTCACCATTGCCCTGTGGGTGGTTAGCTATCCCTGAATGCTACTGTTCCATAGCCAACTGAGTCAACATGGGGGAGATCACCTGTTGAAGCCATTGTCATGCAGGTGTGCCACACCATGGAAAAGATACTGTTGTACCAGGTTATAAAGCTGGCTAACGCCAAGGAAATTATTGTTGACTTTGTATGCATGGGGTTCCAAAACTGTACTGGGGCAACTGATGGAACCCATGTGCCTATCATTTACTCCCCCATCAGAGCACAGAATTTATAAACAGAGTTATTGCTCCATGGTGTTCCAAGGGCTGGTTGACTACCATGGCAGGTTTACAAACATAAATGCAGGTGGTCAGGAAGAAGGGCCCATGATGCTGAGATCTTTTGGAACTCAGCTGTATTTTGTGTTAATGGACCTAAGACTGTTAGCCCCCAGGAACGCTGAGCATTAGTGGTGTTGAGCTTGACCTGGTTGTCCTGGGAGAATTGGCTTTGTCCCTGCTTCCCTGGTTAATGAAGCCATTCAGAGACCACTTGGACAGAAGGAAGGGACTTTGTAACAGTTGACTATCATTCTGCAGCTGCTGAGTCTAGTGTGCATTTGGCCATTTGAAAGGGAGCTGGTGCTGTTTGTGGAATACGTTGGAAGCAGCAAAAAAAAAAAAAAATGTTATAGCATCATGTTGTATTGTGATACAGGATGATATTTGTAAGACCAAGAGAGGAAACCTGAATGATGGGGAGGAGGTCCAAATGCAGACACTTGACTCAGTGGTTTGAGCAGCCAGAGGACAGCTCTTCTTCATCCTGATCCCACTCAGCATCCAATGAGTGTTGCCGGTTGCCCTTGGGGGGCGGGGGGAGAGAAAGAGAGCTGACAGGAAGATCCACAACCTGTCACAGTTGGATGATTATACAATTGTGTAAAATCCTGCCCAGTTCTTCATAAAATGGACAGATCACATGTTCCCTGCCCGATGTCTTCCTTGCATCCTTCATTTTAATGTAAACCCTCCTGAGCTGTTTGCTTTTTACCCATCATTGGTAGGCATCCTGGTCGTAACCCTGTGCAAACAACTGCTTTGCAATGTCCACAAACAGGTCTTTATTATGATCGCTGGCTACAAGAATTTCCTGCACTGACACCTCTGCCCCAGATGGCAATGAGATCCAGAGTCTCAGCACAGCTCCTAGCAGCATCACAAGGCGTGTGGTGTGGTTTGTGGAGTAGAATTGCTGTAGTATCACAGGAATGCTGATTCATTTGAATCCAGGAGAAAATGGGCAGAAACTGTCGTAGAACTCGCTTTTAAAGGGTGAGGGGAGGTTTGACATCTGGGAATTTGACACCAGGGCAGGGGGAGCACACTAGTAAACAGACAAATAAATGGTTGCCTTCAAAGCAGTGTGGGATAGGCATTGGAGGCATGTAAAAAGTGATTGGCAGCAAACTTCCAAAATTCAGGGTAAGTGTGGAGTTAATTTGCTGTGGTGCATTGCAGAATGTATATGCTAGCATCTTAGAAGTAGATTAACTTTATTTGAACCAGTTTTGAAACTGGTTCAATCCATAAGTAAATAAAGGCCAACATAGGATGTATGTGTTCAGAGAAACTTAAGGCAAGAGTCAGCTTCTGTCCTTAGCAGACTCTTAAACCAATTAATTAGATTAAAAGAAACTCATTCTTCCTTAACTGTCCTGTGAGGTATTGAAGTAATTCCTGAGGTAACCATATGAATTGATTTAATTACTCATTGTTATAATTGGCCAACCAGATAAATTGATCCATGTATTTACTGGTTGAATTTCAATTGTAACCTTGATTTGATCATTGTATTGTTATATTTGATGCATTTAGGGAAATTGGAAGTAAATTAGAGATATTTTGCTTAAACTTATTTTTGCTTAATCTTTGTCTAAATCAGTAAAAGCACATTACAGTGGTTTCTCTCTCAAAACTTCAGTGTGGGAGAACAACCTGTTTAGAGGTAAAAATAAATACAGAGAGTTGCTTCTGGACCCATTTTTTAATTCTTTGGTTAAAATCCTATTGCCACTACTTCTCTGAAGCTGGGAAAGATGATGGCTCCAATATGGGACCGCCAGAGGCTAAAGGGGAGAGCGATACTGGATTGGCTCCTCAAATGTTCCACTGCTAGGGCCATGGGAACAGAAACCCCAAAACACTCCAAATGCTAATTTTATTTAGTATTTTATTTCCTTTGCACATTTTTAGTTCTGATTTGTCTTCCTTAGCATGCCTCTGGAATAACTTTTTTAATCTCTTGGATCCCATCACTATTTCTCTCTCTCTTTTTTTTTATAGCAGCGCCTATCACTGTGGTATCTGAGCATCCCCATTTTAAATTACCATTCTTGTAACTCTCTCACTGTGGGCTGGAGCCAAGAGAAACATGAAGATTTACCACCAAATAGATGTAACAGAGCTAAAGATGGGCTCAAAGGTGATTTGAACCAGATCTTTCAGGTCACTGGTGCATCAATTAGCTAATAGGCAGCGAGGTTTCTTAGACTATCAGAATGCAGGCTGTGTTAATAGTTGTTCTCCTCTAGGCCAAGAGTCTTCCACTTGCAGAAACCCAGGAGATATTCATCTCTTCTCTCTCTTGCAAATGCTGCCATTAGTTTTAAAAGTGACATTTGGTAATATAGCAACAGTGCAACAAAAAAAGCCTTCAGACTGCAGAGAGGAATAGCTCCTGCCATTTCTCTTTTGTATCCACTGCTGAGCTTTTTGAAAAGAGCAGGAGATAAGTAGCCTTATGACCATCACAGATTAACAGGCTCTGAGGCACTGAATGTGGGTTGTTGCTGCTGGGAGCATAATGGCTGTTGAATTCACATTTATACAGAGATTTCAGTGAGGGCACTGCACAGGGCATTGTGTGTAAAAGGTCATGAACTATAAATATTGAGGCCATGCAAAATGAGACACAGAGAAAAAACCCTGTCACCCAGGACCAACTATCTTCTTTCTGCGGGTTAGTGTGCTGTTCAGTGGTGTATTGGAAATATTCCTTGAGTCAGAGACGTCGAAAGTAGGATTCTAGGTCATTGCAGAACTGTATCATGTTTGTGGGGGTGGCGGGGCAGAAGGAGAGGCTCTGAGACAGGACCCTCTTCTGCCAGGCTAAGAGTCTAGCTGAATAGATTAATATTGTTGTTAGAAAACAGACTGCAGTGTGAACCTGCAGAACTGGAATTAATTTTCAAACTGGACGCCATCACATTAAGCCTGAATAAAAACAGGGAGTGGTTGGGTCATTCCAAAACCGAAACCTAATTTCTCCCATACTAATTTTCCCCCTCCTGTTACTCATACCTTCTTGTCAACTGTTTGAAATGGGCCACTCTCATTACCACTACAAAAGTTATTTTTCCTGCCTTGGTATCTTACTGTTAATTGAACTGTCTCATTAGACTGACCTCACACTTGGTAAGGCAACTCCCATCTTTTCATGTATTTATACCTGCTGTATTTTCCAATCCATGCATCTGGTGAAGTGGGTTTTAGCCCATGAAAGCTTATGCCCCAAAAAAATTGTTAGTTTCTATGGTGCCACAAGGTCTCCTCTTTGTTTAATCTCCTGTGTTCTTCAAGGAATCTTACATTACATTAAGAACCTGTGCAGGTCCCAATGAGCCACCCAAATGCTGCATGAGTTCATTGCAACAATGTAATTCAAGGTACTGGGTCCCAGGAACCTCAATAGTTCTTTCTAACTCAAGAGAAAATATTACATCCACATTGCTATGTTTGCACCTTCAGAAAACAGAATTTGTTCATGGCAACGAGTTTGTTAGATCTCAGTCTAGTCCTTTTATTTCAGCAGGTGTCTTTGCAATTGCTGTTACTTAATAAAAGGATAAGCTGTTAATTCCTCCCCACTACATTTTAAAGAATAATTGATACTCAAGGAAGCAAGAGACTAACAGTATTGTCTACAGGTTCCTGTAGATACATGCTACAGAGCACTGATGTTCCAGCTTAATCCTATCCAGCAACATCTCTTATTCCGCTCCTGGGAGTCCCCTAAGTGGAGAATGCCAATTATACCAAATTGTATGGAGATACACTTAAACTCTAGTGCTTTATAGAGGTTTCGTCAGGTAGTTTTGAGGTCTACAGTACAGACTAAGAACTTGTCTACACTTCCATTTTTGTCAGTATCACCTATATCACTCAGGGGTGTAAAAAAAACCCATCCCCCTGAGCTACACAAGTTACACCAACAGAAGTGCTGGTGTGCACAGTGCTATGTTGGTGAGAGAGTTTTTCCTGCCGTAATAGCTACCGTCGCTCATGGAAGGGGTTTTACAATGTTGACCAGAGAACTCTCTCCGGTCGGCATAAAGTGGCTACATGAGCAATTTTACAGCGGCGCAGCTGCATCTTGTGACGGAGTCAGACCAGAAGGATATAGGAGAGTGCTGGAAGGCAGGTATATTAGTCTCAGGATGTGCAGGTCCCTGTTCCCTGGATAGCCAAACAAAGGCTACTCCAGGCCAATCAAAACACCTGGGGCCAATTAAGAACCTTCTAGAAAGGAGTAGAAACAGCTAGCCTGATTGGGACACCTGAAGCCAATCAGGGACTGGCTGAAACCAGATAAAAATCTCCCAGTTAGTCAGGTGGGTGGTGGGTGTCAGGAGCTGTGGAAGGAAGTTGTTCTGTTGGTGAGACTGAGTGTTGGACAACATATCATACTGAAGGAAGGAGGCCCTGAGGTAAGGATGAAGTGGAGTTTGAAGAAGCAGGGACTGCTGTGGTGAAGTAGCCCAGGGAATTGTATTGTGTTTTGTGGATAAAAGGTCAGCCATCTTAGCTGGTACTATCAGGGTCCCTGGGCTGGAGTCCGGAGTAGAGGGCGGGCCCAGGCTCCCCCCTTTTCCATCTTCCATACTGGCCTGTGATGAAGGTAACTCACTAGGTGGTGACTCTTGCCAATTATTCTGAGAAAGGGAGGTCACTCTGGGGCCTAGATGAGTTTCTGAGGCCCCTAAATTTGCCAGGAAGCGCAGGACCCACAAGGACAGACTTGGAGCTTTGTCACAATATATATTAAAAAAAATAAAATTTATCTAGAAAGTTGCTGCCTTAATGGTCTGGTGCAGTGTAGGATAGGACTGAGATGGCATCTGCTATATGAATGCATAGAAAAACAGCTGTTATGGCTTTTTCAACATTTTCTGCTAACTTAATTTGTTTTAACTAATAAGCTTATTTTACCACAGCTGTGGAAAAACCCCAGCTCTCCCTGTGCATTCAGAGGGGTTATTGACCTAGCTGTGTCTACCCCAGGGGTTAGGTAGGCATAGCAATGTAGCTCTTGGGTATGGATTTTTCACACCCCTGAGCACTGTAACTATGTCGACCTAAGATTTAAATGTAGACAAGGCCCGAATAATTAATGTGTTTTAGAAGTATCCATAGTGCAGCCCTTTCTTTCCCAGCTAAAGTGACCAGTGTCCCAATTTTATAAGGACAGGCCCAATATTTGAGGCTTTGTCCTATATAGACACCTATTACCCCTCAACCTGTCTTGATTTCACACTTGCTAGCTGGACACCCTATTATCAGCACAGCTGACCAAACACCATTATGAACAAGATCAGGCTGATAATCATATCTTGTATTTCTCTAGCAATTTGCATCTCAAAATATTGCACCACTTTCTGCAGCACCCTGGGTTTTCCTTGGGAATCTTTCACCCACATTCTCACCAAAGCCAGTGCTGCTTTGCTTATGTGTTCTGATGGGACCACAGCTCAAGATGGCAGGGACTGCTAGAAACACTACTTACTGAGTTATTTGTCAGGCTTTTAAATGCCTGCCTGCAGTACGACCTTAGATACTCAGTTTCTTTGTACTGATTATTTTTGACTAATCAGCCCTTCTCACTAATTCTCCCCTTGGCCTCCCTCAAAATTTTTTTCCCTTAGGGGTCTCTGTACTAGATCGGCATGCACCAACGGGGAAAAACAGAGATGACAAGTGGAAATTTTACTGGTTCCATTACATCAGAGCAGGCTTTCAAATAGCAGCTCTGAATGGAAAAAAATCAATTCTGTTTGTATCTGTTACAGACACACGAGAGGGATGCTAAACAGAGGGAGACGGTTCTTCATTAAAGGGAAAGGTATTTTCTCTAACCTTGCAAAGGTTTCTAATCAAACACTCTCCTTCATTTTATGAGATGTTCAGCAGGGTGAAGGCATCCAAAAACATCTGAAAGCAGGAAAGGAGCATGGAGGAAGCAAGATCTTTTTTAGTTGCCTGTAATGTGCTGCTTAATTTTAGTCTAATAGTCTTGTTCCTGAGAAGGAGAGCTAATTCTTTTATTAATTACTCTGCTTTGGCTTATGTTAGATTTCGTTGGGGATTTAGCTAGGATCCCAGGGTCTAACACCCTGTGTCTTGCAGAAAGTGCCATGTGATCTTTACCAAGGGGTTAGGGCCTCGGTTTTACCTCTGATCTGAAGGATGGCACCTCAAGCTGCACAATGCTGCTTATCCTGGTTTCTCCAGAGCAGCCCTGATTTTTTGAATGGATTTGACCTGTTCAGTCTTGAAGAAGCTGCCCTACATTTTACATGGCATTGCAGTAAGTCTTGCAGAGCAAATCTGGTTCTCCCTGCTCCAGTGCCTCTTCTCCAGGATCACAAGAAGTTCCCAAAGCACTTCTCCCTCTCCTCCAGTTTCTTTTTCAAACTATAAAGTGAAACCTGTGGATGAACCATGCCACCAAACCACTTACTCCATTTAAGGCGGTAGTATTTTGTCTGCTCAGCTGGATGGGTCTGTGGGAATAGCCAGTTTTCATCAAGACTTCTTCCATTTGGATAAGAGGCCACTCAGGAATTCCCCCGGAGGTTATGGGAAATGCCTAAGATGCCATTAGGGTTTAGTTATTAAGAGGAAGATACTTGCAACAGACTCCTGGGAACTGGCTGTTGAGAAATGAGCCATTGCACTGTCTGCCTGCCTGATGCGGTCCTGTCAGAAAATCATTGTTAAGAAAACAGCAAGTGTTGAAGTGACTCAAGTGCCTATATACCAGTCCCAGGTTTCTGTGCTGTCTCTCCCCAGGGCTGCAAGACCTACATGGTTTCTGTTTCATGACATTCCCTCCCTCCTTGTCTACTGCTCAGGTTGCTATGTGTTAGGCATTCATGATCCTTGCTTTCCTAAATGCTCTGTGCTGGTTGGTCACGCAAGGTTGGAGGTAAGCGTAAGAGGCACAAAGAAAAGTATAAATTTAATAAGGAGAAAAGTAAAGAGAAACAAATAGAGGTGGTCAGGAATTTTTCAGTGAAACAATTTTTCATCAGAAATGCCAATTAGTGAAAACAGTTCACCAATCAGAATTGATTTCCACAAATCTCCCAACTTGAAAACGTGCTGAATTTTTAAAAAATGTCTAAGTATTTCATTATGACATTTTCACAGTGGAAAATTCTGATTTTCCAATTGAAATGACTTTTCATTTTGAAATCTAAGTTTTAAAATCTAAGACTAAATAAAAGGCTTTAAAAAGGACAACCTTGAAAAAAACTCATTTTGATTGATCCAAACTTAATATTTAAATTTTTTTGCAGTTCATGGAAACTTCAAGACTGACTTTTTTCAACACAGTTTAAGGGAGTAGTGG
This sequence comes from Dermatemys mawii, assembly GCA_007922305.1. Classification (NCBI taxonomy): domain Eukaryota; kingdom Metazoa; phylum Chordata; order Testudines; family Dermatemydidae; genus Dermatemys; species Dermatemys mawii. Next base: position 683,920 of record ML677362.1, on the reverse strand, counting down.
AAGAAAATGTCACACTCTCTGAGGAACAGGAAAACTGCTCAGCTCTGGAAATGAAAGCCCAATAGGAGCAGTGAGTAAAACTTTAAAGAGTGCCTAAGTGATGTGAAAACTTAAGACCCCTGCGCTATAATTTGTATGGAGATCATCAGACCCAAGTACATTTGCTTTGGAGATAATGGTCAGGAATATATATAACATATGGCAGCTGTCACAAGGTTCACACATTGCTAGTGGCCACCTCCTTCTGGCTGTCCTGGGGATTAGCTCTAGTCAGGCATTGCACCTTCCCCTGGTAGTGTTTCTCCTTGAAGACCTTCTCGCTTCAGCAACTGAAGCCTCCTCTTCTTGACTTAGCCCTCTAGCCAGATCACCATACATGTTCCCCCAGTTCTGGGGTATACTCATTCAAAGTCTCTGTCACTCCCACAGTGATCTAGGCAGTCTTCCAGTTCACTGTCCTGCTGGTGCCACTTCCCTAGTAGCCAGTAGGGGAACCCAGGCCTGCCCTTTACTCCAGGATCCTGTACGGGGGCCTCTGGTTAGCAGCTAAGGGCCTGTACTGCTATTCCTTGCTGCCATTCCCCTGAGCTTTTTCCCGTCTTTGGGTTTGTTAGCCTCTCAGCTCCCTCCTCCCAGGGGGTGACTGCAGCCTGTTTTCCTGCAGCCCCCTTCTGTTACCATCTTCCTGGTTTATATAGGCCATGCCTATCCCTGCCCAGCTGATCCTTATGTTTAATTAATCAATTCCTGCTCACAGGCTCCTCCTCCAGGTACAGCCTGGGTAGTTAATTGGGCCTAATTTACCCTCTCAGGGTCAGTGTGGGGATTACATCCTATCACAGCCCCTAATTCAAATGCAGAGGTGCCATCTCTCTGACTTGCCGTGTGTGTGCTTGACCCCCGCTCTCAAGTACCCACCCCCACCCCACCCCTGCCCAGTCTCTTTCCAACCCATTCTGTCCTCTCCTCCAAGCGCACCTAGCCCTCACTCCACCCCCTTCTCCCCCAAGTGCCTCCTGCATGCCACTGAACAGCTGATCATCTGTGGGTGGGAGGTGCTGGGGAAGGAGGCAGAGCAGCTGATCCGCAGGACTTGCTGGCAGGCGGGAGACACTGTGGGAGGAGCTGATCAGAGCTGGGGCTGCTACTAGGTGCTGAGCACCCACTATTTTTTTTTCCATGGGTATTCCAGCCGCAGAGCACCCACGAAGTCGATGCCTATGATTCAAATCTATCGTTGGCTTGATACGCAAGTATTCTGGGCTCAGTTCCTGATTTTGAGAGTGATTTCCAGCGTGACCTCAGATAAGCCACTCAATTGCTCTAGAGCAGCAGTCCTCAAACTTTTTTGGCCGTGCCCCCTTTCAGCGGCTCGGCATCCGTTCGCGGCCCCCGGGGGTATGTCCGCCACAATGCCACCGAACAGAAAGCTTCCGCTTTCTGCAGCGGCATTTTGGCTGTACGAAAATAGACTGCTGCCAAGTTCGGCGGGATCGGTGGCAGCGCTGGGGTCTCGCACACCTCTGGGGGTGCGTGCACTCCACTTTGAAGACCACTGCTCTAAAGCCCCATGTGTAAAATGGGAATAATGATATTTACCAATCTCAGGGGGGGTTGTGAGGATAAATTCATTAATGTATTCAAGATGCTCCGCTACTATTATGATTGAGGCTATGTAAGTATCAAAAGTAAAGAGATACAGAGAAAGGATTTTGGCCTAACATATCTGCTGCTATTCTCTGGGGGTGAAGTGAGCATGAATCCTTTGCCTGATCTAATAGCAGGTCACAGTTCAATGCTGAAGAGGTGTGGGGCGGTTTTTGTCACCAAGGATGGAATTTTTGCCCCTTATTCTCTGCAGATACCAACCAGGAGGGTTTAAAATGTAAAATGCCATATCAATGTTTAAGAATAGCAAATAATTTGATGGCTTTAATGGAAACACTTCCAATACTTTAGCAATGTATTCCAGACTCTCATAACACTGCCTATAAAATTGCCTTTGGATTCCCTGCCTAATATTCCAGCCTTTCTCTCATTCAGCAAAACACAATAGCTTGCACTAAGCCTCCCTGGGAGGATGGCTAACAGCACATTTACTAGATACTTCAAACATTTGATCATATTTCTCCTGAGTATATTTAATATCTGTTAATGCCAGCAGCCCGGCCTGATCGAAAGCTCACATTGCTGGGAAAATTGTTTAATATAAAAGACGATGCAGGTAAGCAATCACTTACTGCTGTCTTTTTTGGAAATGGATAGGTGGCCACCAATGCCCCCCCTCCTCTTCCACCAACTGCTCCCCCTCCCAAGCCCTATCCATTACCAATCTTGCTGCTGTGTGCTCCTCTGGATGCATTAAAGCAGTTATTCTAAGTACATAAGAGATGCCAGGAACGGTTTCGGGTTTCCTGCCTCATCAAACTAAACCTGATCTGTAAAAAATTAATACACCCAAAAGGAACAGTTAAAAGCATCTCCAATCAATTAATGCTGAACCAGAGGCAAGAAGGGTCGATTTGTTAAAGGAAACCCAACCCAGCTCAGACTGAACAGAACTCAGGAGGCTACAGGTAGAGTTTGGCCAATGAGACAAGCCCAAATGCTTTGAAGGTGGGTGTGATACTGGCAGATCCCAGGTGCAAACGCTTGTCCAGGCTTTAGGCCTTAGCTCAGCACTGACAAATTCATTGCTGGAAACTAGTCTGTTTCACCTGTGTGTTAGGATGGTGAAGATGGGTATTAAACTTATAACAATGTGTTTATTGGTTAGATGTTATCAAATGCTTGTAAGTTGCTCCAGGCATTGAGCTCACTTATAACACCTTATAGCACGTGATAAAGATAATATTTGGGTTTTTGCTTTATAAATGTTTGCTCTGAAACTGAACTCAATCAGGAGCATTCATCTCTTGCTTATCAAGAAGGCGCCCTAGAAGAAGGCCTATTACAACTAAATGGGCTATTGTGGGACGTAACAATACAAAGACTTTATTAATTGCCCTTTCACACTGATGGCTCGTCCCATCAGCTTGATTTCTGGAGGAAGGAAATAAAAATAGCTGACAAGAAAATTTTTCATCTCTCTCTTGCTGTTTGGACTCTCACAGAGTCAGAGGTATGAAACAGAAGCTGAGATCCCAAGTCAGCTTGGATAAGCCCCAAAAGACGTTCACAGTGGACAGATTACTACAACTCTGTCACCCTTTTAAACCATAGCCTTTAACTCTTTTGTGTATATATGTTTTCCTGCTTTAACCTTCTCTCACTTCTTTTTCCTAGTTAATAAATAATTAGTTAGTTTATTACAGGACTGGTTGTCTTTGGAGAGTGATCTAAGGTACTAATTGACCTGGGGTAAGTGACTGGTCTCTTGGGACTAAACGCAACCTGAATATTTTGTGATCTTGAGTGTATAGCAACCAACTATCACTAAGTCCAGCTTGCCTGGGAGGCAAGATAGACTGAAATGCCCAAGAGGGTTGTCTGTGACTTGATGGTAAGACTATTATAATGCTTCAAGAGTTCACAATTGTTACTATGTTGGTGAAATCTTATTATAGAATATACAACCAGTTTGAGGTCTCTGCCCTGCTTCTTGATAGTCTGTTTTGAGGTTGGCACTCACAGTCGTGAGCCACTCCAGACAACATGACAGTGGGTAATCGCCTGGAGACGGGGTTTCAGTTGTTAATATGTGAATGTTACCTGTTCATTGGTCCAGTCTGGATGACCCCCTGAATTGTTCACACTCGAAAAGATGCTCTTACCAAGTTTTCAGCTAAACTGGGAATAGTTTTTCTTGCTGGTATTATGGCTTTTCTGCCTTTGTTCCTGGCTAATACCAGAGTGATGATACAGTGAACAACCTCAAGGAAAGAATGCAGCTGGTGCCCAAAAGGGATCTGCATATTTAATCTAGCACATTAATCTGGCATATCGTAGTGTGGCCAATCCCAGCGCTTCAAATAAAAAAGTCAGGTCTCACAAATAAAGACATTGTTGCAAAAATGATAAGATTTAAATTCAATAATAATGTTTGGGTCTTTTCCTCCTGGTTTCTGAACCTTTTGACTACACTTGGGTCTTGTTTTCAAACTGTTCTTCATAACCGTGAGAAAGAGAACTTTGGAGAAAAAAAAAAGCTGAGATTGTTGCATAATCTCTTGTCTCTGGGAGATGGGGCTTTACAAAAAGCACCAGCTCTTATGGGACTTGTGAGGAAATTACAAGACCTGGCAACGCTGTCATAGCAAAATTAAAGAAAAACTGAACTGGTTTCAACCCCCGGCTGTCTTTGCTTAGAGCAGTGGCCTTTAGAAGGTGCGAACTGAGCCCTCTTTTGTTCCCTAAGAAGTTCTTGCTTCCTGATTTCTGACCGTTTCTGAGTTCTCTGTTTGAATTTACTCTTTGACCAGAGACTTTCCAATCAGGTTCTCCTGCTAGCTGGTTCTTTAAATCTAAGCGGGACAACCAAGCACAGCCTGCCTTTGACTGCTGTTGCTTCAGGCTGAGCCTTATTCCCTTCCTGCTTGTAAGTATTTAGATCCCTCTGTTCTGTCTCTTGTCTTTTTTCTGATCTCTGTTGAGATGCTGCATCCTTCGACGGGGGTGCTGTTAGCAGCTACAAATAGAGCCCCTTTTGGGAGCCACTTAGAAGAATACACAAGGCACTGGGTATAATTAGAGCAGTTAGTTAGTCCGATTGGGTTTGAATGTTTAGTGGGGAATCATTTATACCCATAGAGAGGCTGATGAGCTAGTCAAGTAATTGGCTGACCAACTGGGCAGCTGGGAAAAGAAAGCAAGCAGTATAAAAGGCGGAGCCGGGGAACTGGGGTGCTGAGGTGTTCTTCCTGTTCTCTGCTGTATTGTACAGTGCGCATATAAGGCAAGAAATGACAATAAAATCGGTTGGTGAGGGCACTCTGGCAGAATGTGTGCTGTTCAGTCACTGGGAGGGCTTAACAGACAGAGGTTTCTAGGGCTGGATAACCTGCTTATTCATCCCTGTAGCCGGGGAGTCCGGAGACAAGCGAAAGTGATAGACAAATGGTGGCAGGCAGTTAATTCAATAACCCACCTTTTAAGCTTGGCTTGAGATCAGTCCTTTTATTCAAACTGATGTAGCCCTCTGCCCCCGCTGTCAAATTGATAGGGCCCCTGTACTTCAGGATGGTGTTTCCTACCATAGAGTGGAGGGACATGTTGAATGATGACATCTGGGAGGATGGCTGCTTTGGCAAATGCAGCTTTTTCACTCTAGGGTAGACCACTCTGGAAGCAGCTCAGTGGGAAGCTCTATTCTTAAGGTATCTGTTTATTACAATAGGCATGTATAGAGCCTTATTTATTCTTTACATTATGGCAGCACTGTTGTTCTGGCCACTGTATGAACTTGTAGTAAGAGACGGTCCTTGCTCCAAAGAGCATATGGTCTAAATAGACAAGATAGTTAAAGGGTGAGGGGGGAAACCGAGGCACGAGAGATGCCCTGCACTAGGATCTGAAAATATGCCAGGCCCTTCTATAAAACAGTATTTAAACATAGATCTTGAAACAATGGGCTTAATGTCATTTCAATCCCCTAAAGCCTGACTGGGCCAAAGTATCCTCTTCACTGAAGTCAGTGGGATGGTACAGATGTAGCTGAGGAAAGAATTTGGCCCTGGTGCTGTAGTTGCTCTTTAGATGGGCTGACAAGTTCCATCCCTTGCACAAGGGAGTGGCGAACACAGAAAACCCCTGTTGCTGAGATGTGAAGAGCACTAATTGCGTCTCTCACCTCTGCTTAGTCATCAGAATAGTCCATGCAGAGACTCCTTTCAGGATTGGCAGCCTCCTTCTCTGGAAGACTATTTGCTTTGGGAAGGCAGAGTCCATGTGGACTCACCTGGTACTTTGGCTGTGGGTACAACTGGCACTTTACAGAGGGTCCCATGGAAAAGAAACGGTGGAAACTCTATTCAGCCTTTAGGGAGGAAGCTTCTTAGCCTACAGTTGCCAAATTGCCTGCAGCTCTATGGGGAGTTTTCAGTCCTCACGTATTCTATATAGAACAACTGACATAAACTGTACTTAAAGTACAGGCCAGTGTCTATGATATATGTTGGACACAGTGAATGACACACTCGTTCCTGCAGTCAGGTGTAGGGGACAGTGTGACTCAGTTTTGTCCCTGCTAAGATACAGGAATACACAGTGTGATGCGCTTTCATTTTAATACAAAATAAATATTTTCATAACCTACCAAATACTTCTAATATACTTATCTGAGAGAACATAGAGATTAAAGAAGTCCTGCTAATTCTTTTATCTTTCAGATACAGAGCTGGGAACAAAGGCACCTAAACCTTGGACTGTTTGGAACAGGAAACAGGCAAAATTTGTGCGAGAGGTTTGGCAGCTGGGTTTACTCATAGCTTCAGGTAAGCTTCTTTCCCTACATTGTTTAGTTTTCAGGGGCCCTGCTGTTCCTCAAGGCGATGTGAGGATTACACAGATGAACACACACTCAATTCTCTGCCTCATTGCCACAAAACTTGCAGCCAAGAAAGAACATAAGAATCTGGATCAGTCCTGAGGTTCATTTGGTCCAATACCCTGAGTCTGACAATGGCCAGAGAAAGGTGCTAGGCTGCCACAATAGGCAGATGTGGGATAATCTGTCCCCCGCCCCCCCATTAGGTTTCATCCTGGTCTCTAATAATTGGAGATTTGTTTAAACTCTGAAGTATGAGGTTTTATGTCCCTTCTGCAATGTTTGTTACACTTAATGACGACAGCTCTGGAGTTCTTGATCTCCATATCCATATCCAGGCCTCTTTTGAATCATGCTAAGTTCTGGCCTCAGCAACTTCCCATGGCAATTAATTCCACGTTCTAATTACAAGTTGTGTGAAAATTTCTTTTTATCAGTTTTGAGTTTCCAACCTTTTAATTTCCTTGCATGTTCCCTGGTGTTATGAGGCAGGGAGAAAAGGAGCTCCTGATCTATCTTCTCAAGACCATTCATTATTTTATCTGCTTTTTATCATGTCCCCTTTTATTAATCTCCTTTGTGTAAAGGAACAACCACAATCTTTTCAATCTTTTGTCACATAAGAATTTTTCCAGGTCCTTGATCATTCTTGTTGCCCTTCTCTGAAATGCATCTAGTTCTGCAATATGCTTTTTGAGATGTATGACAAGCAGTGCCTGCAATGTTCCAGATGAAGCTCCACCACTGATTTATATAGAGTCATATGGTTCACTATTTCATTCTTGCATCCTGATGCCTTGTTAGACTTGCCTCTTTTTTTTTTTTTTGAACCTTAGTTGCACATTGAGCTGTCTACAGTGATGCCCAGGTTCACGACTGGAGCTGATATAGTGAATTTAGAACCCTGTAAGTAGCACAGGGCTGGAAATGGTTATCCCATTCCAAAAAACTTTGAGATTTCAAAAAATGTCTTGTTCTGTATCAGGGCAGAATCTGTATCTTGCATTGTAAGGGAGTGCCCTGACCGTCATGAAATGCTGTGATCTCATCTGGTCAGTATTTTGTATTACCTGTAAAGTGTCCCGGAAGTTTAAAGTTTTCCCTCCTGTTTGCATTACTCTGCATTTATCAACATTGCATTTCATTTGCTGTTGGTCCCATTCGCTTAGTCTGTTTAGGTCCCCCTGAAGTTTCTCCTGGTTGTGATGGTGCAACCCATAAGAATTTATGGGGATATACTTATAAATGTATATATGATATAACTGGAATATGTTTTATGCTACATATGCCATGTAACGTGTAAAGGTTGCAATCTACTGGATCTATTCCTCCTGTTTGTATGCATGTACCATTTGTGTGTTCGAAGTTATGAATATTAGCTGTATACTTGCATCAAGCATTTGGTCAGCTTCTTGAGAAAGGAATGTGCAAGTTAAATGCCCAGTCAAGAAGCATTTAACAGAAAACAGCTTGGAAAGCTCCAATCCACGTAGGAAGTCTATGGTAGCATGTCAGCAATGGCTGCTACTTGCAAGTCCTGAGTCATGCATGGACATGTGACTTGCCCATGTGATTCCAAATCTCCATTTTGTAACTGGATTCTACACAGGGGGAGGGAAGGGTGTCTACCCACAAGAGAAAGTCTATTTAACCCCCTGGGACACCCTTCCATTTGGTCTTCAGCTGGTTCAAGGGGTAGCCTCTCCACCTCCAAGGATACCTGAAAGCAGCTGGAACAGAGTACAGTAATACAGGGGGTGTGAGTGATGCTGGACCGAGACTAGAAGGAGACTAATCTGTAAAAGGAAGCTAACTGGAACTGCTAAAGTTTTATTTGTATGCAGTTTCTTAGACATAGACTTGTGTGTTTTGTTTTATTTGGTAATTCACTTTTGTTCTGTCTGTTACTACTTGTAACCACTTAAATCCTCCTTTCTTAATAAAATCACTTTTTACTTATTGATGAACCTGGAGTATGTATTCGTATCTGGGGAGACAAACAGCTGTGCATATCTTTCTATCAGTGTTATAGAGGGCGAAAAATCTATGAGTTTACCCTATATAAGCTTTATACAGGGTAAAATGGATTTATTTAGGATTTGGACCCCATTGGGAGTTGAGCATCTAAGTGTTAAAGACAGGAACATTTCTTAACCTGCTTCCAAGTGAGCCTACAACTGTTAGGGGACATAGTTCAAATCTGGGTCTGGGTTTGCAGCAGGCTAGCGAATCTGATTCAAATCAGGCAGGATTTCTGAAGTCCCAAGCTGCCAGGGCAGGAGTAGTCTTGGCATATCAGTTGGCAGCCCCAAGGAGGTTTCTGTGATCCAACCCGTCACAATGGTACTCTCAGGTCGTGACTCACCTCAGTAACTTTGTATTATCTGCAAATGTTGCTGCTTCATCACCCACACCTCCTTCCCAGATTATTAATGAACATATTAAACAACATATTAAGATGGAACCTTGTTGCACCTACTAATCACCTTTTGCCATGATGAAAATTGAACTGCTTTGCTTTCTCCTACCCAGTGTTTGATCCAGACAATAATTTGCCTCTCACCACGTGGTGACTTAGTTTTTGTGGCTCTCAACCTTTGCAGACTATTGTACCCCTTGCAGGAGTCTGATTTGTCTTCTTTACCCCAATTTTCACCTCACTTAAAAACCACTTGCTTACCAAATCAGATAGAAAAATACAGAAGTGTCACAGCACATTGTTACTGGAAAAGTCTTACTTTCTTATTTTCACCATATAATTATAAAATAAATCAATTGGAATATAAATATTTTACTTACATTTCAGTATATACTATATAGAGCAGTATGAAGTCGTTGTATGAAGTTTTAGTTTGTGGACTTTGCTGGTGCTTTTTCTGTAGCATATTGTAAAACTAGGCAAATATCTAGATGAGTTGATGTATCACCTGGAAGACCTCTGCATACCCCTAGGAGTACATGAACTCCTGGCTGAAAACCACTGCTTTAGAAGCTTCTTGTGCAGGACATTGTCTAAGGCCTTTTGGAAGTCTTAATTGATTATGTAAAACTGGTTCTCCTTTATCTACTGTTTTACTGACTTATTCAAAGAATTTTAAGACATTAGTAAAATACAATTTTCCTTTGCAGAAATAGTGTTGGTTAGACTTGCTCAGATCATGATCTTCCAGGCATTTTGTTGTTCTGTTTTTAAGGACTGCTGGACTGAAATGTTTTCAACCTATCCAAATGGCTCCTAAAATTGGCCACAGGTGGAACTGCCAACTCTAAGCATCCTTTCACCTCTGCCCGAGTGCTGAGCATGCTGCTCCACAGCACGGCACAGCTGGAAGCAGTGGCATGTCCCTTCTCCAGCTCCTATGCGGAGGCGTGGCCAGGCGGCTCTGCACACTGCCCCATCCACAGGCATCGTCCCTGCAACTCCCATGAGAGTGCCAGAGGGGGCCATTGGAGCAGGGCCATTGGAGCGTGAAGGAGCCAGAGGGGGGCAATGCTGTTGATTCTGGAAGCTGCATGGAGCAGCCTCTGACCCTGTGCCCTGGCTGGAGCACTAGAGTGGGGCAAGCCCCAGATCCTGCTCCCCAGCAGGAACTCGAGGGCTGGCTTAAAATGGCTGGTGGGCTGAATCCAGCCCATGGGCTCTAGTTTTTGCAGTCTTGTGCCAGAGTCTTGGGAAGAGTATATATTTTCCATAATACTACCAGAGTATAAATCTTTAACTCCTGTAGTAAAGCCCGAAATCTATGATTGATGCTCCCATCATCAACCACAAGGAGATATTAAGAACATAAGAAGGGCCATACTGGATCAGACCAATTGCCCATCCAGTTCTGTGTCCTATCTTCCCACAGAGGACAATGCTAGGTGTTTCAGTCTGTTCCAGAGGGCTTCAGAACAGGGCAATTATTGAGTGATCTAGTCCCAGGTTCTGGTAGGCAGAGGTTAGGGACATCTTGCAAATGTGTTTGCATCCCAGACCATCTTGACTAACAGTCATTGATGGATCTATCCTCTATGACTTATCTAATTCTTTTTTAAACCCATTATACTTTTGGCCTCCACAACATTCCCTGGCAGCAAATTCCACTTTTGTTTGGTTAAACTTGCTGCCTGCTGATTTCATTGGGTGGCCTCTGCTTTTAGTGGGGTAAATGTTGGAGAGCACTGCCTGGTACCTTTCCCCAGCATGATCATGACAACACTTCTGTAGCACTCCAGTGTCTGTTGGCTCTGAGAGTGTGGGACCTCAGTAATCTTTTCACCTCTAAGTGAGTGGTTTCTAACCACAGCTACATGTAATAGGGCTAGTTCTGTAGGCTTCTGTGACTAGTCAGCCAGGCTTCCACTTCCCGCCTTAGTGTGCTGGGCCCTGGCACACAGCCACTATCTGTCCCATTACTCCATACATACGCTAACCCATCATGGGGTTGAGCTTGAGCTGTGGAACAGCTGAACCTTCATAGCAGGCTAGCGACCACAGCAGAAGCAGAGGTGAAGGAGATGGGCTGCTCCAGCTGAGGACTTAGCTTAGTGACTTAGCACACTCAAAAAGGTTGGAGACAACTACTCCAACTAACCCTGTCTCTCTTATTGGCAGGAGCTGAGTTCTGCCATGGGGCTGTTACACAGAGACATGTAGGCTGATAGCTTTATTGGGGGATCAGCTATTTGCTCAGGAGGCTCTGGGATGTAGCTGTTCCTTGGGCACCATAGATGTATTTACAGTATTTAAAGGTCAAGCAATCTTTCTATTTCCCTGTTTGCTAAAGAGGGTTTTGTTCAACATTCTCATTACTCCTTGTGGTATTTTTTTGGTTTAAGAGGATTTCTCTGTGCGACTCTAGTTATTAGGATGTGGTGAGTGTGCAGTGAATGTGTTATTACTGTAACAAGCTTCTTCTTATAGCAGATATTTATTTTAAGTGCTGGAAAGCTTTTCATTTGGATGGACCCTATCTAGTCTGTCTGGAGGTACAGACTAGATAGGGTAGGTGGTCTGGAATCAGTAATGAGAAGCAGGGGAGGATGACTTGTAGGGAAGGCACAAGTGTGGTAGTGACGAGCTATGGAGTCTGGTCCTTTCTCTATCATTGGCTTATTGTGTGACATTCAGTAAGTCCCTTCGCCTCTCTAGTTTGTATTTCCCCCTGTGTAAGGGAGAGAGCTGTGAGAACTGGCCATGGAACTATGAGAGTTGAAACTTAACGAATTTTTCTCCTGGTGCAGTTTGTCCCACTCTCCCTGGGACCCTTCTAACTGTAGATGTGCTGAGAGCAGCAATTATTTTGTGAATCTGAGGACACTGGTTGGAAGATCTCTACCTCTGTCCTATTTCCTGGACTCTCCTGGTGTCCAGGGCAAGTGGGATGACCTTGCTATAGGCCAATTACACTGGTCTACAATTTTTTAGAAGTCGTCTGCTTCAGAGATAAAATGTGATATTTATTATGTATTTTGATGTGCTGAATTCAAATATGACAATTAAAACAACTGATTGGCTACTGTTTCTAAGATATTTAAGTTTTTACATTTTATGTCTATGTATATTGGGTAGATAGTAGAGTTTTAATCATAAATTGTAAACCTAGGTCTTTTCATGTTTATGGTTGCTTTACATGATAATATTTCACCTGTCCTGTTTATGTAATACTTTTTAAAAATCAGCAAAAGGGTTATATAAATAAAATGTATTATGAAACAAAAGGCAAAAAACTATTATATACATAGTTTAGTCCTATTCAGTGTCTACTTGGTGCTTCTTGGCTTGTCTCTTGTATTCATTAAATGGAGCATGTCTTGTCACTGTCCAGCAATAGTCTGCAAGCATGGATGGGCTCCATTTGCCCTGATAGCGTTTCTCCACTGTTGTAATGTCCCGGTGAAATCACTCGCCATGCTCGTCGCTCACTGCTCCGCAGTTCGGTGGAAAAAAATCTAGATGAGAGTGCAAAAAATGTATCTTTAGTGACATGTTGCAACCAGGGCTTTTGTATGCCTTGAGGAGGTTTTCCACCAACAACCTGTAGTTGTCTGCCTTGTTGTTTCCGAGAAAATGTATTGCCACTGACTGGAAGGCTTTCCATGCCGTCTTTTCCTTGCCACACAGTGCATGGTCAAATGCATCATCTCGAAGAAGTTCACGAATCTGAGGACCAACAAAGATACCTTCCTTTATCTTAGCTTCACTTAACCTTGGAAATTTTCCACGGAGGTACTTGAAAGCTGCTTGTGTTTTGTCAATGGCCTTGACAAAGTTCTTCATCAGACCCAGCTTGATGTGTAAGGGTGGTAACAAAATCTTCCTTGATTCAACAAGTGGTGGATGCTGAACACTTTTCCTCCCAGGCTCCAATGACTGTCAGAGTGGCCAATCTTTCTTGATGTAGTGGGAATCTTTTGTACGACTATCCCATTCGCAGAGAAAACAGCAGTACTTTGTGTATCCAGTCTGCAGACCAAGCAAGAGCGCAACAACCTTCAAATCACCACAGAGCTGCCACTGATGTTGGTCATAGTTTATGCACCTCAAAAGTTGTTTCGTGTTGTCATAGGTTTCCTTCATATGGACTGCATGACCAACTGGAATTGATGACAAAACATTGCCATTATGCAGCAAAACAGCTTTCAGACTCTTCAATGAATCCATGAAGAGTCTCCACTCATCTGGATCGTGAACGATGTTGAGGGCTGCCATCACACCATCCATGTTGTTGCAGGCTACAAGATCACCTTCCATGAAGAAGAACGGGACAAGATCCTTTTGACAGTCACGGAACATGGAAACCCTAACATCACCTGCCAGGAGATTCCACTGCTGTAGTTTGGAGCCCAACAGCTCTGCCTTATTCAGTTCAGCTTGTGTTCTGAGGTGTAGTTCAGAGGAGGAGGATGGGAGAAAATATGGGTCCTGTGACATTGATGGTTCAGGACCAGAAGTTTCATCCTCTTCCTCTTCCTCGTCTGACTCGAGTGAGAATGATTCTGGTGCATCAGGAACGGGCAGTCCTTCTCTGTGGGGTATTGGGCATATAGCTGATGGAATGTTTGGATAATGCACAGTCCACTTTTTCTTCTTTGACACACCTTTCCCAACTGGAGGCACCATGCAGAAGTAACAATTGCTGGTATGATCTGTTGGCTCTCTCCAAATCATTGGCACTGCAAAAGGCATAGATTTCCTTTTCCTGTTCAACCACTGGCGAAGATTTGTTGCACAAGTGTTGCAGCATATGTGTGGGGCCCACCTCTTGTCCTGATCTCCAATTTTGCAGCCAAAATAAAGGTGATAGGCTTTCTTAACCATAGTGGTTATACTGCGCTTTTGTGATGTAAAAGTCACTTCACCACAAACATAGCAGAAGTTATCTGCACTGTTCACACAAGTACGAGGCATCTCTGCTCACTTTGGCTAAACAGAAATGTGTCCTTTTGCAAAATCAAACACTGACAAATAAGAGAGCACGACACTGTATGATTTCTAGAGCTGATATAGGGCAATTTGTTCAGCAGAGTGATGTAAGCTTCGTTATGATTGCATCATCCATGACTTCTAGGAATAACATGATGCAATTCATATCATGTATGACGCAATACCAGCTTCAGATTGCATCATTCATTGTTTTGTCTAAAAAGCAAGTACTGTCCAAACCCAGTCATAGATTTATTCATAGATCCAGTCAAAGATGTACTTTAGTCGTTTCTGGTTTAAATTGAGATCCCTTCCCTTTATAACTCACTTATCCTCTGCCATTCCCATGTCAAGGATCGTATATACTGACCCAATAGCACATCTTGAAAACTAGAGCCAATCAACAATTTTAAGCATCATTTTCGTTCTCAGTGACCCAGAATTAGTAAAGTTTGACTACATTTATTTCAGAAGCATTTTGGCTGTAGAGCAGTGTTAGCAGGATATAAGTTACGAGCAAAATAAGGAAAAGTTGATATATTCAATTAATAAAGAATAGGAATATAATTAATGCCAGTTAACACAGTTTTATGGAAAATAGGTCGTCAAACAAACTTGATTTCATTTTTTTATGAGATTACAAATTTGTTTGATAAAGTGACTGCGTAGGTGTGATATACTTTTGTGAGGCTTTGTAAGATGTAGTACTTCACAATGTCCTGATTACAACACCAGCAGTACAGCAAAACACATGTTACATGGATTAAGAACTGGCTGACTGATCTCACAAAATAAATGTCAGTGGGAGTCATGACTGAGTGGGAATGTTTTGAGTGGGGTTCCACAGCAATTAGTATTAGGCCTGATGCTGTTTAAAATCACTGCTGATTGGAAAAAAATTGCAGATGACACAAAGATTAGCACAATGGTACGTAATGATGAAGTCTAGTGATAAGACCCAATTCACACCCAAGTGGAAGGAGTTAATGGAGACCTGGGGGGCCTGCCACACTCCATCTCAGGAAGGTAGGTAGTAGGTGTGTGTGTAAGCCCCCCTTGCAGCTTAGGGAGGAAGGAAGCAATGAATTCGAGAGAGGCTGCACAAAGCAGCCAGTCAGGGCCTAAAGGTTTAGTATAAAAGGAGCTGCAGGACAGAGCAGAGTCAGTTGCTGTGGGGAGCTCAAGGAGTGAGGACTGTGTTCCTAGCAGGCTGCAGCAAAGGTAGCACCTCAGACGGAGCGGTTGCTGACAGGGACCAAGGGAGGGAGCTCCTGGCTGGCTGCTGGCACTTGCTGGCTGAGTGCCCTGAGAACAGGGCAAAGAAGGTGCTGGGGCCGTGGGGAAGTAGCCCAGGGAAATGAAGAAGGCTGTTATCTGCAAGGTTCCTGTGTTGGCACTGAAAGAAGTAGACAGGCCTAGATTCCCCTTCTCCCCTCATTTGCCACTGGGGAAGTGCCTTGACTGGTAGACAGTGATACTTACCCCCGGAAGGGAGAAACTCAGATTGGGACACAGCCAGAGGGCTGAGTCATGAAGAGGATGTTGCAGTACTAGGGCTGAGATGGGTCTGCAGGTGGAGGACAGGAAAGGCACCACCAGGAGAAGGTGCACTGGTTGGCAGAGCTAATCCCAGTGACGACCAGCAGGAGGTGCCATCGTGGTAAGTGAACTCCATCACAGGCCCATTCAGACAAAACATATTTTAATACAGTCCAGAACGAGGTCATACACCTAGGACAGGGATCGGCAACCTTTCAGAAGTGAGGTGCCGAGTCTTCATTTATTCACTCTACTGTAAAGTTTTGCACACCAGTAATATATTTTAACATTTTTAGAAGGTCTCCTTCTATAAGTCTTTAATATATAACTAAACTGTTGTTGTAGGTAAAGTAAATAAGATTTTTAAAATGTTTAAGAAGCTTCATTTAAAATTAAATTAAAATGCAGAGCCCCCCGGACTGGTGGCCAGGATACAAGTAGTGTGAGTGCCACTGAAAATCAGCTTGTGTGCTGCCTTTGGCACCCATGCCATAGATTGCCTACCCCGAGCTAGGAGCAAGGAATCACACTTGCTTGGTTGACATGGTAAATTCATGGTAGTTTTAACACTGTTCCTGGAATACATATGAAATAAGGGTATTAAGTGTGTGTGTGTGTGTGTGTGCCCCTTAGTGATCTCCCATCCATTCACTGGCAAAACCTGTGAGGAAAGGTTAAGAAAACTGGGTATGTTTAGTCTTGAGAAAAGATGACTGAGGCTGGGGGGCGGGGGAGGAACTTGGTAAGTCTTCAGACATGTTAAAGGCTGTTATAAAGAGGACTGTGATCAATTGTTCTCCATGTCCACTGAAGGAGGACAAGAAGTAATGGGCTTGATCTGTAGCAAGGGAGCTTTAGGTTAGTTATTAGGAAAAACTTTCTAAATATAAGGGTAGTTAAGCTCTGGAATAGGCTTCCAAGAGAGGCTGTGGAATTCCCATCATTGGAGGTTTTTAAGAACAGATTGGAAAACACTTGGCAGGGATGGTCTAGGTTTACTTAGTCCTGCCTCAGTAAAAGTGGCTGGAATTGATGACCTCTCGAGGTTCCTCCAGCCCTACATTTCTCTGATTCTGTAAGACCTATGCTGCTGAGGTGGTGAAAGCTGATGAGCTCCCAGTGCAAGGAAAGCGGTTAGCTTTATTAAAATAGATACCCTAGAACTGAACCAATTTCTCAAATTTGCTTCTCTTGGCATTAACCCAGGCAGATCAATGGAATTAAATTTCCTTTTTCTTATATAAACACCAAACAGGCTCTGATAAAACTAAATATATCTTTGAACTGTTATCTATTTCTTTCCAGGAGATTGGATCGTGATACATACCAAGTTACAAATAGCCTACTGATTGTTTAAAGCACTCTTTTTAACTCCTGTAGTCTAGTATTGAACGGAATAATATATTGCCTGAGATTGTTAATTGTACTAATTATGTCTCTTTCAGAACTTATTCAAAGGACTATTTACTGTCTCCTACTTTTGAATAATCAATTAAATGGATGTACTGGTGTTTATATTTTTTAACCCTCTACTAAAGTACTTGAAGTTAAGGGATCGTAATGTGAAATATTGTAATGACTCCGCCATTGTAGGGAGCTAAGGATATGGCCTTGATCTCCCTTAGTACTCTATGTAAGTGTGTGCTGAGTCAGGATTGTGTGGTGGAGATTGTCCCTGAGCCTTATTATCCTCTTGCTTACACCCTTGTAAATCAGAAGTAACTTAGTTGAAATCAGTAGTTAAACTAGTGTAAAGCTTGTGTGGGAGAGGGGTTGGGCCCATTCTCCCAGACAAGAGCAGACACCCAGCCTCAGGAGATGTTGTTTGAGGTCCACCTGACAAGAGAATGGAGGGTCATGAAAAGAGCCATATATGAAAAAGAACTTTTTCCACCAAGCGATGTGCCAATTAAACAGGGACCTGCACCAGAACAGCGTGTCTGTCTGAATCTGCCCAGAGAGCCTGTGTCCAGCCTCCTTCCATACCTACAAGGAAACAGATATGAGCCCCCTTTTTGTAAAATGGACGGTGAAGGGTGAGAGGTTTCCCAGGCCCACATGTCCTCTTCCCCTCACCTAAGCAGTTTACAGTATATGTTAAATAAAGGGCACTGTGGGGAGCTGTGCTTGTAGTCATCTGCAATACCTCCCAAACAGTGTTTCTTCTCTCTGTGGCTGCCCCTCGCTGGCACGCTTAGCACAGCTATAGATAATATTTTGTGGACTGCACCTGCCCTCTCTCCCCACTGTTTTACAGCATGACAGACAGTTACAGCAGACTGTCTTAGTGGCTCTGTGCCATGTGACTGTGTGTGTGTCCATGCTGGGGAAGTGAGAAGGAAGTGAAGAATTCATTCCAGCGTCTCAGCTTCTATTATTACCTTTGCTCTCCGTGTCAGTGAAACCCCAACATCTGTAAATATTTCTGTCTTCCAGAGAAGATAATGCCCGTGCTGCATTATCTGTGAAAAATCCATGCCCCAAACCCCTATTTGTGGCTCCATTAACCTAAAGAACTCATCTAAATGCTCCATTTGCCTTTTAAATAAAGAGTGAGCGATTGTTCAGGGCTCAAATCCCTATCATTTCATGTTGCTTTCCTCATTATGAGAGGAACATAAGGGTCCCTGATCATTATTTCTGACTCTGTCATTAGCAAAGGTCTGAAAAGCCGCATTTTCACTCCATTAGCCTTCAGAAATAAAAAGAATGATTGCTTAAGTCAAGAATAATTATTTCAAGCAGCTTTCTGCAGCATTTTGCCATGGAGCAGGTTGGGCCTCATATGCAGACTGACAAATTAATTTTTATTATTTATATTTTGTCAAAAAAACACCCCACTCAAGACTCATTTAGCAATACAAATGGCTTTATTTGTGGTTTTATGTGCTTCTCTGGTCACCCATGACAAACAGCAGGAAGCTTATTGTTTTCCCCATGAAATCTGTTAAAGTTCCCATGATTTACACCTGGAACTGGTGTATAAAACAGAGGAGCCTGGAGCTGTCGTAGGCCTGCTGTTAGCCACAAGTGGGTGGAGCTTTTGGTCAACTGGGACCTATTTCTCCAGCGCAGGGGTTCTCAGACTTCTTTGCATCACAGCCCCCTTTCAAAAATAAAAGTTACTAAATGACCCCAGCAGAGGAGACTGAAGCCTGAGCCAGTCTGAGCCCCGGGGGGGCGTGGGGCAAAGATGAAACCCAAAGGATTCAATCCCTGGCAGGGGCCTGTAATTTGAGTCCCAGGGGCTTTGGCCCCAGTGGTGATGCTCGGGCTTCAGCTTTGGCCCCAGGCCCCAGCAAGTCTAACCCAGTCATGGTGGCCCCATTAACATGAGGTTGTGACCCACTTTGGTGTCTCAACCCATAGTTTGAGAACTGTTGCGCTAATGTTCACTGGTGCTGTTTAATAATATGCTTGGAGTTGACTCTATGTGACTCTGGTGGCGTGAGGGTCAGGGAATGGGCCAAAAGGACCTGAGTGGGTCTCTGCCTGTGTTCAGGGCAGTTCTCCATTCACTGTAAAGCAGAGCTGAGATGAATCTGCTTTTCCTTCCCATTTGATAGAATGCCAACTAGTAGCTACTGGAATTCTGGATCCAGAGTTAACATCCTGTAGACTGGGCGAGAAGGGGTGTGTGTGGAATCTGTCATGAGATACATCCACCAGGAAACAGGGCTGGCAGAGCAAGGACACACTCGGTGCTCTGTTTATGCAGGATAGCTAATCGCTGATGAAATGTGGTCTGCCGTTAGAGAAAGGAAAGGAGTCCGGACCAATGAGGTAGATTTCCATCTCTGCCGTTGACTCACTGTATTGCTGGAGGCAAGTCTCTTCAGCTTCCTGTCCTCCGTTTCCCCAGCTGCAAAAAGGCTGGTGTTATGAGGATTGATTTGGGAAGTCTGCCAAGTGCTTTGATGGAAGGTGCTATAAGGAGGCAGAAGTAGTGCATTTGTTTTTCGGCATGTGAATGGCACTCCTTCCAATTATTAGAGGCTGTGAAGATAGCTGCATTCCAGCTGAGAGCTTGGGTGAGGTTAAAGAAGACTATTTCATTTCCCCTCTCTTCCCTAAACAGACCTCCTTCCCCTCCACTGATTAACAACAGCTAGTAACCTTCTTGACTTGTACAATAACATCTTGTACAGACCATCACTTCCCCTTCCCACAACAAGCAGTGCAGGGGCTGCCGGGAGAGCCCAGCATCCAAAAAGTCATTTACAGGGGGTGGCGACTCTCCAACCTCCTTGTGCCTGTTCTCACTGAAAAGATTGAAATATGGTAGTGAGTGGCAATTATTGTTTTTACAGGGCTCTAAGTTCAAAGACAAGGTTCCTGCCCCAAAGAGCTTTGTGGTCTCATTTTAAACTTGATGCCACAAGTAAGGGCAGTGAACAGTAGAGCGGCATTTGGTGAAGCAGTACAAGGCTTACAGCAATAGCAGGACGTGATTACTTGGCCTTGGGTATATTCAGCTCAGGAGGGTTCCATTAGATATTTCAGTCTTTTGTGAATGAATTCAGGGTCTCTAGATGGCAAGGCAGAAGTGAGGTTTGAGGAGGGATTTGAATGAAGCATGGGCTGTAGCTTGGCAAGTAGGGGGAGATGATTTTTCCATGCACAGAGGGCAGCTAGGAAGAAGACACATAGGTGGCAAGTGCGAATGAAGAAAATCAACTTGCTTCCCAGGCTGGAGTTTGTAGGGGGAAGGGGGAGATGTAATGCTCTGGTTATGCAGGCTGCTGGGCTAGATGATCTAGTAGTCCCTTCTGGCACTGAACTCTATGGATCTCTACAGAACAGGACAGAGAGAAACTTTAAGTCCCATGTCTAGTCTGCTCTGCCATAGTACTCCAATCCCAGTTTGAGAGGCCACGATGTGCCTCAGTAGCCCCTCTCTATAGCCCAGCCTCTTTGTCTAGCCCCAAGTAGCACTTTTGCCTCCTGGTATGAATACTGTACTTGCATCCCTGTCCTCCTTAGATTCTTGGTGATTTCTGTCTCACCCTCTGTCTTTGCTGGGAGTTTTGAATCCTGCATTCCTGAAGCAGCTGAGCTGAAATCTGGATGCACTGTAATTAATACACTAATGGAGTCTTCATTGCACTATTAGGACCTTTTAAAATTTACTCTGGGAAACCTTTCAGCATTATTAAATACACCTTTGTCACATGATGAAGTGCTCTTCCTAATAGGCTCATTAACATTCATCGAGTAATTCAACCCCATCCATTAACAGCTGGCAGGCAGGATTTTCCAAAAAAGACCCTGGGAAGCTCTTTTTCTGGCCAAGGGCATGCTTCCTGATGCTGCTCGTTAGTCAAATGTTGGATGCCTCATGATGGGGAATCTGTCAGCTCCCCCATGTCATTCAAATATATTACAGAGGGCAGCTAAAATCAGTGGGAGATTTGGAGATATGTATAGAGAGCTTCTACCTTGGCTCTCTGAAGGATTTATTTCAAATTGGCAGGTGCAGTGAGAAGACCCCAAACTTGTGGAATTTCTGTTGGTGTTTTTCTTCTCTTCTCTTCTGCTTAGCCTAACTCTCATTTAAAGCCAGGCATCAGTTGCCCTAGGTAAATGCATAAGCTGGATATTCTGGATGTGGTGATGAGCAGTGAAATGGCTAACAATGGCATTTGAGAGGTTGACAGTAGACTTCAAAGTAAAATGTCTTTTTCCCATTGAGATAAAGGTTAGCTATTGGGAGCCAGATTCTTCCGGGTCTAGTGAACACATAATAAAGCTTGTATTTGCCCCATTTTAATAATGTCTGAAATTTGATATCCCCTGCGAGATCTTTAGTGACATATGTGAGTTGTGGGATCTAGAGTTGTCAGCTCTCCTGATTTTTATCACGTGTCTTTCTTAAAGTCAAGTAATTACAGGAGAATGTCTGTCTTTGTTTATTCTGTCTTTCTAAAAAGTAAATTTCTAGCCTTCCTGGTTATGGAGCAAATATCACTCAAGGCAAATAAAATCAGAAGGCCAATAAAAAGAACCTCAAATGATTTTTTTTTTAAAAAAAACCCTCAATTTTTAAGCCAGTCTTGTTATTTCTGGGGACCGGTCTTGTGATTTTTGAACACTAGGAACTGTCCATTTGGAGTTCTCAGGCAATGCCTACTAGACATGTCCACAAAATAGAAACCACCTCACAGTTGCCATCTGGTTGCCATGCTTAGCAGATGGGCTAAAGATTACTTACTTGAGTCATGAAGAGGGAACCAAAATCTCCACATTAGAAGTGGCTGCTCCAGGTAAGGTTAAGGCATTTTGGCAGGCAGTAGTGTGTTTGGGACACTTGCCGTAAAGATGAATAATAGGTTTTGAGTCTCCAGGGTGTCATCATTCTTATCCATTTTACTAGTACTATGTGTGATTGGTTAGACCTCCCACTTTCTGGGGTGCCACCTGATGAGCTGGGGTCCCACTGAGACTGCCTGTCCCGCCAGCCTGGGTTCCCCTTATTCTGTGTTGCTGTGACAAGCTCTCAGGCCCCCTTCCAGCACACACAGAGGTGGGGACACACCCAACTGTGGAATCACAGAGTCTGCAATCAGCTTTGTATGGGAGGATTCATCTCAGGGAATTGCCCAGCACTTTGGTGCACACGCCCTATGGAATGTAAACCCAAAATTATATTGTCTTGTGCTGTATAGATTTATACAGCGTAAGCTCATGAAATTCACTCCCTCCCTCAATGGGGAGAAAAATATGCACAGCTTCTCCCTCCCTTCCTGCCAGTTATGAATTGCACAAGCTGGGTTTTGGAGTAAACAAAAAAAGTTTAACTACAAAAGGTAAATTTTAAATGGTCATAAGGAATAGTAAACAGAACCAAGCAGATTACTGAGCAAATAAAACAAAACACACAAACTAAGCTTAATACACCAAGGAATACTGGCTACAAATAATAACTGCTCACCCTAAATGTTGTTTCAAGCAGGTAGCAGAGTTTCTTAAAGGTAAACTGCACTGCTTGTAGTTTAAATCTCCAGGGATTCCTTTTACAGGCTGATATGTCTTGCTTGAGCTCAGCCCCTACCTCCTCCAGCTTAATTCCTTTTGTTTCTTCAGGTGTTTTCAGCGGTCTTCCTTCTTGAGTGGGGAGGTGGTGGTGAAGAGCCAAGATTAACTCACTCTCCAACCTTAAATAGGATTTGCATATGGCGAGAACCTTTTGTTTTCCAGTTTTGACCATCACCCCCTTCCCGTGGAAAAGTCCCAGCATTTCAAGATGGTATTCTGTACCAGGTGCCACGATGGCATGACCCTGCAGTGTCAAAGCAGCATCCCAGAAAACTTCTCAGGAAGGAGGGAAAGTAGTATCTTCAAAATCCTATTGTCCTTCCTAATGGCCGATCCAGGCTGATTGTGTACTGTCTGGTGGGCGTTCCCCAAGTACACATATAGTTGTAATGGTTACATAATCAATATTCCTAACTTCAGATACAGAAATGATTCATGCATACAAACTGGACAGTTACCTTCAGTAAATCATAACCTTTCCAATGATACCTCACATGACCCATCTTGCATAAAACATATCTTAGTTATGCCATATTCATATAATAACAATATTTATATTAAGAATATGGGGCATAACGTCACACTAAATTATGGGAGCTCCTACCTCTGGCCATAGTTTCAGTCCACCCTAGAGCAGACTCCATAAGCAAGCTAACTATCAGTTTTCACTATCAGGGGTTAACTTGTACAATAGGTGTAACAGTGTCCTCTTTCCCCTCAGTGACAGTGTGGTTCAAGAGACTACAACATAAACTGAAACAGTGAGCTCTTGAGGGCAAACCATATATTTCCTTTACAGACAGCGCCTAGATGGTGGGGGCTCTGATTCCTGATTAGGGCCTTTGGGGCACTACCTTGATACAAATAATAAATAATATTGCACAGGAAGACCCTTGGAATCCATGGATTTTTTATGCTTGTGAATTTTCATTATCCCACTTTGACTTTTGAATTTTAACTAGGGAAATACTGTTCTCCTTTCCTGACCTACCTGCATCCACACCTGCCTTTTTTGCTCCTGAGTGACCAGTTGTGAACAGATCTTTCAAAGACATCTTTCAGGTCCCCCTGGACCAGACCCAGACAAATACAAGGTCTAAAATGCAAACTTTATAAAGCTAGAGACAAAGATGTGTGAGAAACTGAATGTTATGAAGCAGAAACAGCAGGGGAAACCAGAAAGTACATCCCACTGCTAGAGTCTAATGTGATTTAGTGGACAAACAACAAGACATTATAGTTAGCTTTTACAATTGCTAAATGCATTAGTCCTTAAACAAACATCTAATGAGATTTTAAGCCTTGCTTTCTTCAGAGCAATAGGCTTCATGGGATAGCTATTTTCCTGTGGCATCTAGCATCATGTCTTCAAGCTACAGAATTCTATCGATGTACCTTTAAAAACATCATCAGAGTTCACTCCAGGACACATTTCAGGTTTTTCCAACTGGTTGTAAACAATGTTATTGTGTACAAGGTCTTTTGTGAAAGCTTGTAATGTTCTGAACTTGATGGCCACTATGAGATATGTATACAGACCGTGGTTATGAATTTATGTGTCTGTGTAGATATAACACTATGCTCATAATTTGGCTGCAACATTCAGCTCCAACAGGGAGGTGGTCGGTCAGACAGGGACGGGCTGTCTCCGAGCCAGATGAGATTAGCTCCAAATACATAGCATTGCACCACCCAGGAAAAGACAAGTGATGGGCCATTACATTTACTGGGAAAACACCAAAACAACTTGAAATCGTAAAGAAAATCCCAGTCTTTGAAAACTAAGAAAGGAGGGAATTTTCCACCACCATGAGTCACCAGAGTCTGAGAGAAGGAAACCCCCACCCCAAACCCTGTTACAAGAAAACAGGTTTGGAGAGAAGACTATCCAGAAACTGAGGGTCAGCATCTTTCTAGGTGGGGTGCTGTCCAAGAAATGCTGGATTCCCCTTTATGACGGGGATATGCTGGGAAGGCAATAGGTAACATATTAGAAAAGGGAATTTAGCTAATATAGAAGTGTAAACCTGAAGTTGTGACTGTGATTATTTTTTGTGTAACTTGTACGTGTTCATTTTTCCTTACTGTTTCATCTTTGAGCCTGTGGTTTTTCTATTAAATAATCCTTTTGTTTATTTTTACCTCAAGTATGTCTCCGTTGTGCAAACTGTGTGGAGTGTGTGTGTGTCCCAAAGTGAGCTAATCACGCGGGTGTGGGTTTCACTCCTTTGGAGGTGATGAGCCAGAGGGGAAAAGTCTGAGTGCCTGGTAAGTAAGAATTCTGGGTAGGAGATAGGATGACCAAACGGCAAATGTGAAAAATTGGTACGGGGTAAGAGGAGCCTGTATAAGAAAAAGACCCAAAAATTGGGATTGTCCCTATAAAATCGGGACATCTGGATTTGGGAAGACTTTGGACTGGAAGGGCTGTTGTCAACCTACAAGGAGTAGCTAGGCTGGTAGAAGCCAGGATATAGGCGTGCTACTGGTGTCAAAACTCTGAGCCACTGCAGCATAGGATTAAGGCACCCAAAGTTATAAGGTAGGTGGACTGGATGATCCACAAAGATCAACCCCTAAACCAACTCTTTTTCTGCCACCACCTGTTCTTGGCCCTCTCCGTGGTCCTGGTGATGTCCTCACTGCCCCAAAGTGAGGTCGTCAGCTGTTCATTCCATTCTCTTCCAGTGTTTGAGTCTTCATGTTTGTGACTGGTAGCATACTCAGCACAGTGACCTTGTTGCAGACACATATGAGGACTGCCCAGCTGCCATAGCCTGTCATCCTCTCCTTTGGTTGCTTGTACATCATGTGAATTGCTTTGGCTCTTGTTTGTGGCTCCCTTTCTTGACTTTTCCACAAGATCCAGTAAGTGGCTGGCAGCTGTTACATCTTGGCATTCGGTGTGGCTGTGCATAGCAGGAATATTAGTCTTCCTAAGTAGGTTATAGAATGGCAGCAGGCATTTGATGACTGCATTTTCAGTAGAAACACAATGGAGAAGGGTGGGATTAGTGAGCTGCAGCTGGTGAATCTTTTATGTGGGAATCCATTTGAATTTCACACTTAACAGTAGCAATCAGGTGAGAGACATTGTGCCACTTCCCTCACAAGGTGGCAGTTTTGAAGAGGGAGGAGCATGCCACTGCCTTGGGCCTAAATTAATGTAAGGTCTCTTAGCAGCAGGCTGTAGCAATCTGCTACTAAGCATGCTACCTGCTCCTTATCTCCCTGTCTCTGTCCCATTGCCAGCATCTGCCTCCCTGCCATGGGCACTGAAGAGCCTCTACTAATCCAAGAGTGCATCCCAGCTCAGGATTACAGTGAATATATTTCATCATGAGATTTCCTCTTCCTCATATGCCTGCTTCTTGCTCTCATGAGATTTCCTGCTTTATTTCTAGGCCAAAGAGATGTAGAGAAACAACCCAACTTTCTGACTCATAATCTCAGCCAAACGTCTGTCTCCAAGGGACAGATGCCCCTCTCGCTGACACTGGTGGAAATGAGGAGTAACTCCAATTAAGCCAGTGGAGATACAATGGTGTAAAAGCAGTGTAGTGAGACTAGAACTACGCTCCGTGTTGTCAGGGGTTACTACCATTGCATGGCTCTCCTCCCTGTCCAGTGCTAGACAGCTTTGACAAAAATCTCTAGTAAAAAGGACATTTCTGACTCATCTACTGCTGGTTTACACAGTGCCCAAATGTGCAGAACTGTACTTTGGTTTCCATCCAGACTTGATGAGAGTTTATGCATTTTGCTGCTGTCTCAGTGCAGGGATGTGAGGTTAAATGAAATTTCATCGCTGCCTCAAGTGCCGTATAAGGTTGCCAATTTTGTTTGGACATATTCCTGGAGGTTTCATCACATGACATAAGCTTTAATTAAAGATTAATCTTTAATTCCTGGAGACTCCAGGACAATCCTGGAGAACTGGTAACTCCAGTGCCATAGGACATCCTGGTGCTTCTCTAGCATGCCTGTGGAACCTGGGCTCGTCCCAGTTCTGCCCTTGTGACCTCCCATGGAGCAAGCTCAGCAGTGAAGGGGTTAACTACCAGACTGGTCATGTTTAATGGTTCATTTTTTGAAGAGGAAAAATTATTTTCCTTATTTTCCACTTGGTACTAGGGACAGATAGAAACTCGTTTTCAGTCTGCATGTTGTCACCCTCCCACCGATGTCCAGCCTTGATGTAACTGAAAGCCCCTCCATGACATGAGCTCCCAGCCACTTGGGATTCTGAGGCCAGAGACAAATTCTTAACATGTAAAAATCCTGAGCTTGGTGATTCTTTTTGTGTCATCAGGGAGAACAAAACCCCTGCTCCCAGTGTTTTGATCTCCAGCGTTCACGTTTATCGTAAGTAGTTTGTTTCTGTTTAGGCTCTCTCCCCTTTCTGCCCCTGTGTTGTCTATTGGGATGGTGTAAAAATGATCTGTGGTGACACAGAACTGAGGAAGCACTTTGTATTATCCACTCCAGCATTTGCCTGGACACTTTATTTCAAGCAACAGAAGTGTATTTCACAGCAAGATGGTTTCTTAAAAGGTTTCCACTGACAATTTGTCTAAAAAGAGACATTGAGGTGGCTATTTTTATCAAAGGCAGAAAGCTGGATTTCTTAAACGCATTCAGCAAGATTACTGGGACATGGTGGAATGAGGTTTGAAGGGCCATGAGGATAGGGATATACGATACCAGTGGCAGCACCATCACTGACACCAATACCAGCACCATATGAGCTGCCACTGCACTGAAAAAACAGTTATAGGCCCTGGTTCTCCAGTCTCACAGACAGCATTCAGTGCCAGTGGGGAATAAGTGGCTCTAACTTTGCTTTGCTCGCTTCCTTCCATCTCAGTCCTGGGACTATCTGGGTTCCAGTCCAGTCCTTGGTGTTAATTAGAGCATCCTGTTTAAATCTACCTGTATGGCCCTCTGGGATTAGCTGGGTCCTGACATGCTTGGACATGCTTTCTCTCCCTGGCCACACCTCTAGTGCAGATAGGTAGGAGGGGGTGGTGTAGCATTCATCTGTGTGCCGGGAGAGCTGCCATTTTGTTCTCAGAGTTGTTGCCCAGACACAGTCGCACACTGTGCTCTCACATGAAGACTTGACTTGGAGCTTGCTCAACTCTTGCTTATATTTTTGTTCATGGGACTTTGTACAGGTGAAAAAGTTCACTTGATCAGCCTACCTTTAAAAATGATGGGATGGCAACAGCTATCTCGAACCTCTTCTCTGCACAGTGCTTGGAAATTATAAAACAGTGGATCAGTCCCAAGGCTTATTAGAATTCTTTGTAGAAAGATAGCGGTGAGGATGAGGTATGTTGATAGTCTGCACTGAAAACCGGGGTCTTCTCCTGTTTCTTGGTGAATGTCTAAATTGTGAACCTAAGCCCCCACTCATGTTCCCAAGGTATCATACGCCATTTTAGCCATAGCGATTGCATCCGATGAAGTGGGTATTAGCCCATGAAAGCTTATGCTTCAATACTTGTGTTAGTCTTTAAGGTGCCACAGGACTCTTTGTCACTTCTGCAGATCCAGACTAACATGGCTACCTCTCTTGACCTTTTAGTCATGTAGCTCTCATTAGCTTTATCCAGAGAATTAACTCTTGGGTGTCTGTCTTCCCTAGACTTGTAACAGTGTCGCTCACAATCACCAAACCCTTTTAGGTCAGGCTCTGCAGGGCACTCCCTGCTGGTAGTGAGCAAGCTGCCTCAGTCCTTATTAAACAAAGATCATGTGCCTGACATGCACAGCTTTCTCTTCCCTGGCAGGAGGCTGTTTTCCATTGTTGTTGGTCTAACTGTTTTTAATGATCCACTTTGGACATTCTTGCTGCTGCTTTGCACAATAATCAACAGTTAATTACAAGCAGTCAGGCAAATTGGTCTGCGAGGCCAGGAGATGAAACCAACAGAGAGGTTTAGGGAGTAGAGCTGGAGCAGAATTCAATGAGGGAGAAATGGCTGGTGTGCAGGCATAGTGGGCTACTGTTTGGATGAACAGGTGTTTGGAATGAATCAAGGGAGTGTATTGGCAGGCAAAAGCTTTTCTTCTTTCCCCGTCCCAGATGCACTTCCCTGATGGTTTGTTTTTAGTTTGCTTCTGTGACACCATCTCCAATGTCCGGCAAGTTTTGGTTTTGCAAGCAGCATTGTCAGACCCTGAAAGGCTGTGGGGAAAAATGAGTCATTAGAGAATAGATAATTGGAAGGCTGAAAGCACTGGAAATGTTGCAGGTCTTTCTGGAGTTTCTTAGATGTTCTCAGGTGTCTCAGGTGAGTTCTGGCAGAGCTCAGAAATCCGAGGGAAGTCCCAGACCAGATGGGCTCTGGAGTCACAGATGTGTACCAGCTGTGTACAGCAATTCTAGATGTGTCCCGGGTGTGCCAGATATGTCCCAGATGTGTGCAGGAGATCCCTTGCCAGTTAGTGAATGCAGTTTTACTACCAGACCTCAGGGGTATCCACTTCTATTTTTTTCCATTTATTTCTGACTTTTTTGCTACAGTTAGAAAACAAAGGAAATGAAATGCAGAAATGCCAAATTTCAGCCCACACTAAGATGAAGCCCAGGGTGCTTTTCTAATTGGCAAGCGATGGGGGGCTACATCCATTGGCTATGCAGACACCATAGTCATTAGCTAGCCTCATGGACATCTTCCAACTCTTGTGCAGCTTCATTTCTTACTGGTGAGATAAAATTGTCTGCCTACTCCCTCAGGGTTTCCCTAAGCAGTCGGAGAAGATGCAGGGGAAGGCAGGAGACTAGCCATTGTGAGCCCCAGAAGCAGGAAGTGAGGAGAAGCAATGGAGACTCTGGAAGCTGGTGGAGTCAGTAGGTTGCCTGGGGCTCCAGTTTCTAGGGGTAGGATCCCAGAGGGGAGGAAGTGTTGAGGGATCCTTGGGTTTGGACAGGTAGAATCTGGGGGGGGTGAGTTTTTTGAAGGGCCCCGAGGCTGGAGCAGCCTAGCTAGGGGAGCCTTCCTCTGCCGCCTTCAGCCCTTGCTCCTTCAATCCTTGCATCCTTCCAAAGTGGGTGAATATAATGCAGATATGGGCAGACATCACAGGTGCTGTGCGCATCACTTGTGATCCCTGATGTTTGGTATGTGGAATCGGGATGGAACAGCAGGGCCTTCTGTTCTCAGGAGATGGATTATTACCCAGTGAGCATCTCAGCTAGCACAGCCAGCAGAGGGAAGAGGTCTGGGGGGCATGTACCCATACCATTGTGTTACAGGGCCTCCACCTGCCAGCTGAAGCAGAGCTTGTGATCAACATAGAGTATTTGAGGTTCAGTGTGAGTCAGCATGTGGCCACATATATGCAAAGGCCCCAGCCATCAGCCAGTCCAAGAAGGCATCAGGGGTGACCGCACCCATGACTGCTCGCCGCTTAGGGTGACCAGATGTCCCGATTTTATAGGGACAGACCTGATTTTGGGATCTTTTTCTTATATAGGCTCCTATTACTCCCCACTCCCATCCCGATTTTTCACACTTGCTGTCAGGTCACCCTATCGCCCCTCTGCCTAGCAAGTGAAAGAAGCAGCTCCGCCAGTTCAGGCAGTACAGACAGCCGATATAAACTTGAGCCAGTCTGACATACTGCAGCCAGCAGAGGACAGTGCTGCTCACATACACCAGTCACTTCATTACAACTCCACCCTTACGTGCCTAGGCACTGAAGTTTTTCTGGTATGAACATTCTTTACTGTTGTGAGACTCTCTGTGTCTAGGCAAACAAAGAATTAAGGGCAGGATAACTCGGTGCTGTCAGTATAAATTAGATCCTTAAGGTTAATGTACTGTTTATCTATTTTCCACATCACTTCTTTTTTCTAAAATGATTTGCAGTCCCTTTAGGCCTACAATTAGCCGCAGGCTCCTTCTAATAAATGCAGAACATATCATACCCCCTAGCATTCCCTCCAATGTGCTGTGCTAGTCAAGGTGAAGGAGAGAGGCCGTAGATTTATCCTACATAACTTTGGACTCGAAAGAAATTGCCTCTGATAAATCCCTAGTGGATGTTTGCCCCTATCACATAACCACTGCATAATTCAGCATGGTTCAGTATGCTTGGCCAGCTAGTCGTAGGGGCTCGAATAGCGCTGAGATAGTCAGAGCGGTGTGTGGGGAACCCAGGACTGGAATAGTGGAGGGGAGGCTGTGTTGTAGGGGCAATGGCAGATTTAATGAGGAGGCAAAGCTGAAATAGCAGCAGGTGCTGCAGATCAGAGATTGGATGTATTAGCAAAGCTGGGGTTGGGGACAGGACTGGACTAGCAAGATGTGCTGTGCCGAGAGTCAAGGTTAAGGTGTACTAGCTGAGCTCAGACTAGGATAGCAGGAACTGGTAGAGGTGTGGATTGAGGTAAAGTGGCAAATTCGGATTGGGGCCTAGGACTAAAATAGCAGGGTTGCTGCAAGTTGGAATTGAGAGGCCTTCGCAGAGTCCCAGAGGAGGGAGTGATTCCGGTATGGATTGTGCTTCCTCTCCACATTCCTCAAAAGCATTTCTTTTTACTTCTTTTGCCTGGGCTCCTGCTGCTCAGTCCCTGTCAGTGTGGATGGCGTCCATGGCAGATTGGGGCCATAATCATTTCTAGAATCCTCACTGGGAACAGACTCCACAGACCATATTCTAAGTACCCCATAAATTATATGAGGCTTTCTGCCATAGGCCTTTGTGATATTTTTCTGGGGTCTAAAATATTAATTAAAAAAAAGCCCTTTTACAATACACCACTATATTAAACTTACAACACTATAAATCGGGGCTATAAAACTGTAACTCGATGACTGAGTGGAAGATGAACCTGACACGCTGCTGCGGGTACGACAAAGATCCTAACAAATTGCATCATATACAAGTTCCTGCAATATACATAAAACTTACTATTTTTCACTCTTATTAGTTTGTTTTTACAATATTTTCATGGACAAAATATAAAAATGGCAAGAAACACACAAGCAAATCAGTTCACAAAAATAAAAAGTGACATGAACATGCATCTAAAGCGTGAGCTGAACTTCAAAAAAAATTTTTTTTTTTGAGCTTTGAAACATTTTCTATTTTCTCTCATTTCTGTGCAGCCGGCTTCAGGCTGGGACCAGAGGCAGAAGCACAATTAAATAATGTGAGAAGGGTTATTTCTTGTGCTAGTCCCATCCTGATCTCAAGTACCCTAAGTTTCATGAGAAATTCCAGTTTCACTAGATTTCCATCCCCAAAACAAAACCGATTGTTTTGGTTTCAGCTTTATTATACATTAAGATTAGCTCAAACTGTTGTTTTTTCCTCTAAAAAGAACGTTTCTTGTGTTTGTAAGTTGCAATTTATGTTAGAAATGTAAAATATTCACTTTCCTCTCTTAGCTGGAAGTCCTTAGTGAGAACTTTGGAGGACAGGAATAATGATATCATAAAAGGCTGTAACTGGCCTGTAGCTTTTGCTCTCTGGAGCTCAGGTAGCTGAGGGGATACAGATTGTTAGATTCTCTTTCCATTGGAAGGAATGGAAAGGTGCAGCTCAGTTTAGAGCTTTATATGACATCGCTATTCAGGTCATCCAGCAACGAGAGGGAAGCAAAGCTCAAATATTCCAAAGTGAGTGAATATAAATGCAGGAAAAACACCCTTTTATTTGGGAGCAAGATCTGCAGTGCTGTATTTATCTACCACAACAGAGCAGTAAAGGGCACAACATTGATTTCTTGTTTTTGCTCTGTGGGTCAGCTTCTTGAGGTTTGGACTGTTGGGAGACTTTTCAGAGACACATCTGCCTGTCTAGATGCTTTCGAAATGACCCTTGGACCTATTTGAGGTTTGCCTCTCACCAGTATTCCTGGAATAACACAAAGGCTGAACCCAGAATCTGGCCAGGACATGGCACTGAAACTGCTTTAGTAGTACTGATGGATGATGTTCTTCTGTCAATGGATAGAGGGAAGACGTCCATTCTGCAGTATTTGACATTGTCAGCCATGCGATACTGCTGTATCGTCTGAGAGAAGTGGCAGGGATCTAGTGGAATACATTAGAATGGCTGAGTCCTTGCTAGAGGGACACACCCATTGAGTAGTAATGAGGATAATGCATCTCCACCACTAGCTCTGTCACTTGTGGGAGCCCTTCAAGAATCAATTTTTTTCATGGATCCTATTCAATATCTACATTCAGCCTCTACGTTAATTGATTAGATGACACCGATTCAAATGCTAGCAATACGCAGATGAGACACAGTTCCACCTATTGGTCATCACATATGAGCACACCGCTGCTATCAAGATGTCTCAGTGCTTAAATGAGATGAATGAATGATGGATCAAAAACAGTTGACTGAAAGAGAAACCGTGCAAGACAGGTGATGCTGGTGTGCAAAGGCGTGTGAAGGGCTTGCAGCCACGGCCCAGTCTTCTTTCGCAGAAGGTACACACTCACAACTAGTCAGTTTAGTCTGTAATTTAGGTATGCTCCTGGATTTCTCACTGATGTCAAGCTCTCATGTAGCAGCATCGATGAGTAATGCTGTCTATCCTCTATGGATTGGCAAGGAAACTTTATCCCATCCTGGCGGATGATGAGCTGGCCTTGGTTATGCATGCCTTTGTAACCTCTTTTCTGCAGAGCAATGCAATATACTGGGCATGAAGCCATCAACCCTTAGGAAATTCCAACTAGTCCAGAATGCTACAGCGCATCTCCTCATCCACATAGGCTACTGTGAGCACATTGAACCTGTCTTCTGCTCCTAACACTGATTTCCCAGTTCCCACAGAATAGCCAGTCAAGTTTAAGATCTCAGTTCTTAGCTTCAAGACACTCAGTGATCTTGGCCCAGGATATCTAAAACACCATCTAAAGCTCTAGGAGAGAAGACCATGGTCAACAACTCTGTTCCTGTGGCACAGTGAAAGTTTTTACAGTAAGGGTGAAGCTCATCTGTGTCGGAGACAACTTTCTCAGGGGCCAGTTTGAGACTGTGGAACACACACAAGGGCCATCACAAACCCATCATCCCAGCATAGCTTAAACACTAACTAATTAAGCCTCACACCTATCACTAGGTAAGTATTATACCCATTGTACTGATATGGAAACTGAAACATAAGGGGTGAGCTCCTCAAACCCACTCTGCCCCTTTTACTTCTCATAAAAGGCTTAAAACAGATGGGCAAGGATCTTCCCCAGTGAAGACATTGCAGAAGATGCCCTTACAAGCCCTGGTATAGGGGGCATGCTAGGGATGAGCTAGTGGTGGGGGAGGAAGAAGTTTGTCAGGAGTGGAGCTGGTGGAAGGACACAACACTGCAGGAATTCCAGAGAGTGTTGAGGCACACCAGGCAGTTCTGGGAGGCTACTACAACTTAGGCCACCAGGGCTGTCTCAGTTACACCAGCTCCCAGAACAGACCAGGATCAGGAGGATGCAAAGGTACCTTAAAGCCACTGTGATTTTTTTAGTGTTCAACCAAGACCCATGAAAGGCTGTGTCACTGCCTTCCCTGTAACCTTGGGTGCTTTAAGTGCTGTGCTCCTGTAGCTCATAGCCCAGAAACCAACAGCCAGCAGACAAGCATGCAGTTCCCTGAGTGTCTACGTGCTGTGCAGCCCTGGTTCAGCATTCTGACCCCAGCAGCCTGTCACAACACCACAGCCTCACCTGATCTTCTCTAGTCTTGGTTATTACTTGCAGTGTGACCCCAACACACCCCCAGTTGGGAGTTTCCCCAAAACCATCTTCCCTTGAAGTGTCCAGTTCTCTTCTGGAACCTGCAGAGAGGTAATAAGATTCATTTGCTCCTTTAAAGAGACAAAAGCACAGTTTATCACTTTAACTGGACTTAACAATCACTTCAATTCAAATGCAGCACCAGGTTAGTTTGCATTAAAATTAAAACAAGTTTATTGGCAAAAGAGAAAAGGGTTTGAAATGTATTCAAGTAGAAGAAATAAAGACAAAATGGTTATGAGCAAATAAAAGTAAAATATGCTTCTAGGGGCTAAGACTTAACCAGTTATGGTCTTGGTTAAAAGTAGATTCACTACAATTTTGTTTTCTCTCCAGCCATGGCTGATTTTCTGTCACTCAGGGCCTTCCACAGACGTACAAGGTGCTGGTTTCCCTTGTCTTAGGTGAATGATGCCCAAATGACTCTGTCTCCCCTTATCACTCTCAGAGTTCATTGATCCTGTTTTAAGAGGCAGGATGGCCTCATGCTGTTCTTTCCTTTCTGTTGACTTCCCTCCTCCTGCTGATCATATATATATATTGTGGCAGATTGCTGGCAGTATTATGCTGGGTCCCACGCTTTCTCTTCTTGGGTGGGGAGGTCAGGGAGCCATTTCTTGCCTCTGAACAGGGTATTAACTGCCCCACTAGTATCCTAGAGGAGAGTAGTGGAGAGGGAGGGACCTGGACCCGCCCTCTACTCCGGGTCCCCAGCCCAAGGGCCCTAAGAATAGTGGTAAACCACTTGAACTAGCTATTCCTCCCCCTGGGCTACTTCCCTCTCCTACCTTCAGCTTGTGGGGCTTCCTGCCCTCTCTCTGCACAAGCCAGATGTCTCTTTACGTAGGGTCTGGGTCTCCTTTGTTCCAAACTCTCCTCTGCTTTCCTCCAAACCAATCCTCTCTGCTCCAACTCCTCCAAACTGCTCTCTGCTCCAACTCCTTCCCCTGTCTGCCTGAAGCAGGGGGTTTTATTGAGTCCCTAACAGGGCCTTAATTGACTACAGGTGCTCCAATTAACCTGCTGCCTGCTTTCCTAGTCTACAGGGAGCCATGCCCTAAGTAGCCTTGAGTTAATATATCTCCCCTCAAGCACTCTGCCACAGCTCCCTGACCCTCCTCTTCACAATATTTACATATATGGTGCTTTCATTGTTCTGATTCCACAATGCTTTATGTAGGAAACAGGTAGCTGGCTGTCTTTTCTCTAATCTGGGAGGAAACCTGTTTCTCCCTGTGTTTGGTCACAGACTTTAAAACATAATATCAGTGAGTATCCATAATGCCTCATATAGTGTTAATGCACACATTTCACAATGCTATTAATCACCTATGTGTCATAGGCTTTCATAAAAGACCTTACTTGATACACTTTGTATACAATAGTTTTGCATCATAAATATGTTGATTCACTTATTTATCATTTGTGATAAATGTGTCTTTATAGTCCAGTAAACCACTGAAATGTAGTCTCAGACAAAGGTCCTTTTCTCCATGTAGGCAGAGATACCATGTGGTGGTGAAGACTTCACACTGGTTCCTCCCCCTTTGGTGATAATTGAGTCGTTACCTCCTTCCCTTGTTAGTTTGATGGTTTTATTTAGCTTTTATGTAAATACACCTTTGTTGTCTCTGCTCACAATCAGGCTAGTCAAACAAATACTCGTTCTTTTTTCTGAGGAAGGCTGGGCTTATGCATTGCTTGCCAAGCACATTTTGAGAACACAATTCTAGCACCTATCCATATCTCTTTCATATCTCTTTCCACACACATCACACAAGACTATTAATGATCTGTAAGCTTCTGGTTTTCCAATTATATATTTACTACATACCATCTTTTAGACATATATCATGATAACAGTATATTAGGTGTAATGAGTACATCAGGATTGACAAGAGTTGCTGACACAGAATACTAAACCACCAATGGGCCTCTGTGATACAGCAACCTTGGCACCATTTTCTCCTGGGCTGTGAGCACAGAATCTCCCCTGGGAGGTTAGTGGTTTTGTTTTCAGAGCCACAGAGCACTTATCTTCCCTGGAGTTGTGGATGCTCATCACTTCTGAAAAATAGACCCTTTTGACTTGACCAAGATGACACAGCAAGTCACAGCCAGAGTTGGGATTAGAACATAGGAGATCCTGGCACTCATTCTTACACTCTGGTCACTAGATAATGATGCCCCCAGAAGTGATGTCAGTCTCGCTTCCCTCTGCAGTATATAGTCTTTTCCTCCCTCTCATATATCTATCTAATTTTATGTAGATATAACTCACAGATTTTCTATAGCTCTTTAAAAATCTTAAGTGGGCTCAGAATCAAGAGGTGAAAGGAAACATTCTGTGATATTCAGAGGATTGTAATGTTAACAGAGGAGACAATTCCTGATATTCTTTAGTATAAATTTAATTGCAGGCACCCAGGGGTTTAAAGACCTACTGTTATTGGGGGATGGGGTGTGTGCTAGCAACAGGAGGGGATGACTTTAACATTGAACTGGGATTTAGCATGTACAGTAGGTTGTCAAGAGGAAAAAAAAGAACAAAGGAGACTATTATTATCTTTTGGTGTTATCTTTTAATTCCCCCATTTTCCTTTCATGCAATCTCTTTTTCTCAGTCCTCTCTTTTTCAATAATTACAATAATCAACTTGCCAATGATAACAGAAATAATCTCCTGCAAGATAACTAAACAAACCGCTTGTTATCTGTACTGTACTGTGCTCGCTTATTGTAGGTATTTCATTTTTTATGGAAAAGTCAATAAAATTTTAATTAAAAAAAGCATGTAGGTTGTCAGCTGAGACGCAAAAGGGTGTGGGTTTTGTGTATGTGCAAAATGTCCCTAAATCACTTTCATTTGATAGAATAGGTGGGTGGGCAACCCCCACCCCAGACAAAACAACACACACCCCTCTCCAGATTTCAGAAACTATGCTGCTCCATCAAGGGTACTAATTGCTTGGGAAGTTAAAGGGAAAAAATCCTACAAATCTCGAGTAACAGTCACATCCACCTCTGTCAATGATGCCTGCAAGTGCTTCAAAACCTATTTAAAGATTTTTCATCTCAAACTGTAATGTTGGGTTGCTAGCTCTAGCTACGGAGGAACAAGCAACTCCTCCTACATCCTGTATCATTAATGTGACTCAACCTTGAGTGATCAGGGGACATTCAGTCTCCATGGACCATTCAGTGCTTTGCCTCTCAGTTGAGACCGCCAGCATGGAAATTGTGCCAGTTCCTGGACAGTGAGGTTGTTGGAGGCACGGGAGCATGGGATGAGGCATGGGGAATAGACTAAAGTGGTCAAGGGGCAGCTGTGAGAAAAAGGCGACCTGCTGAGCCCACTTGGGATAAAGGTTTTCTTTTAATATGTTTCTGTTGAACTTTGATATAGGGCTCAGTGGCCCTTAGAAGGGACTGGACTCTGCAAAGTGGTCTGGCTGGAGGGCCAGGACACTCCTATGGTCAGAGTAGGCCAAAAGAAGGTGTGGGCGAAAACTGAGACAAAATGTGATCAATGTCACATTCTGCAGTAGAGGGTATATTGAAGCAGCAACTTTGCCACATCTGGGGACTTGTTTTGGGGTGGGACCCCACAATGGTACCAGACGTGGGCTGTCAGGCCTCCTTTCGTCAAGGAGGGATATCTGAGCAGTGAGACATACCTTCCCCGGTGGTAAAACATTTCCCTCCCAGACCTGTACAGGGGGTGGTGGGGAGAGGTGCACCTCCTTATTTGTTGAGGCAATGGAGATGACAGAACAAGGAGGAAGATGTGGGGCTCATCTGATCACGTGTTGACTACAAGCAGACAGGGCATGAAAAGTGGGTCTGTCCCTATGGGAGCAATGGTTGTGAGGCCTTCCCAGATGTCCAGAGTAATAAGAGAACAGGGCATTTTTGACCCCAAGCCAGTGGGACACAGACTACTAAAGTCTAAACAAAGAACCCATTTTGAAGCAAGAAAGCATGAGACCCTAGGGACCATCAGTTTTGGTTTGAGAAACCGGGGCACGTAGAAAGATCTCTCCTTACTAAAAGTTGGTCTTCTGGGTGGATGCACTGAAGCTACGGGGAGACCAGAGTGTGCTGGAACAGGCCCATATCAAGTACTCAGGAAACAGACCCTGGTGTGTAAACTTAAATGGAGGAAGTTGTCCTGAGGATTCAACCTCCCTGTTGCTTATGGAACCTCCCTGACTCCATTCTCAGTCCTAATCAGTAAAAACTTGGGGACTTTGACTACCTGGTTATGGAAACCAGGTGTAAAGGACAGCAGAGTTACATGGCAGAGGGTACCCAGCTGGAAACTGGCTTCAGGCTTCTGGGGAACAAAGGAATTGCTGGCTACAAGGTTGGTGTTGTCAAACAATTTCATAAACTGCAGGCCCAGATGAAGGATTTCTATTTAGAACCTGGATGGTCCGATAAAGGTGTGGGAAGAGCAAATCCTAGAATAAAGAAAAGCACTCCCAAGTACTCCCAGAAGCAGTGACGGCATAGCACAAATGAACAAAGCAGGCAGAAGCAGATCTGGAAAGGGTATGACAGGCATGGGAAAGTGACTGTTCTGTACTGGCCAGTGAACTTAAGAAGCTTCTATTTGGCAATGAAAACATTCTGCACATATGGAGACAAGTAACAGAACTGCCACTCAGTTTGAATAGCAGCTCAGGAAGGCTGAACCAGGTGGAAAGCAAGTCTTGTACACTTGTTGATGCTGTGATGGACCTGAGGCCTGACTACAGGAGTGTTACAAGAAGAGATGCACCAGGAATTCAGGCTGCAGAGCCAGGTGGAGCAGGTGGAGGCTGAGAAAAACCACTTCAAAGAGCAGCTTGTGAAGGAGCCAAACTGAATTGAGGATTTCAGAATAAGATTGCCTTCCTAGAAGGCAGAAAAAAGGAAGCAGAGTATCTACTAGTTTTGGAGAAGAACTGCTACTCCCATGACAAGGACAAGTGGGAATGGGATGCAGCCAAAGTTTAGGAGCTAGAGAAGTTAAAGCCTACCCTGGAAAGCGAGTGAGACTAAAGGCCGGTGAGCTCCAGGGGTGATCCAATGAAGC
Source organism: Dermatemys mawii (assembly GCA_007922305.1). Taxonomy (NCBI): domain Eukaryota; kingdom Metazoa; phylum Chordata; order Testudines; family Dermatemydidae; genus Dermatemys; species Dermatemys mawii. The sequence goes on along the minus strand of ML677362.1, from coordinate 644,616 downwards.
AATAACACTGGGCCCTCGGCAGAAGAAGCCGAGTTATGGAGAAAGCAAATCCAGAATTATATTGGAGTGCATGGCCAGAACACTGGAACATTTGTGGAAACATGTAATAAGATAGCGAGCTTGGAAGAGCCATAATGAAGGGCTGGTACCAACAGAAGTGAGCTGATTAACACTTCGAATCTCCAGGAAGACCATTCTGATGAGATTGCTGGTGGTTCAACAACAGGCTGTGTATCCCGAGGTACACTGACTGAGATGGGATTCAAGATAAATGCTGCAGTATTGAAAGTAGCTTGTACAACTACACAGCAGACCCACATAATGATTGACCCCAGGTGAATTAGAAGAGGCGGCCATTTCCCTTGATAGTTTCCAGGCCTAAAACCTCATGCTAAAACCAAAATCAGTGAGAGCCAGTGCGAGCTAGAGGAGACCCACTTGGCGCTTGGAAAGATCTTGCCACAAGCCGTTCAATGACAGCAGGAGCTGACCTGTATGAAAGTGGAGAAGGTGACTGGGGAGCAGCAATGCTTTTTGATACAGAAGAAGCTAACTAAGCTCCAGAACAAGCTGAAAATCCAGCCTTAGATGAAAAACAACCCAGAGTTGGAAGAGGCTCTGCAAAAACCCAGTCAGGGCACTATGGAGTGGAAGGAATTTACCTCAAGGAAAAAGCAAAATGAGAGTATCCCTGCTGAGGCGAATGGCATTCTGAAGGTAGCAGAGATAAAAGGGAACAAAAATGGGGGATGGTATGAGAGCATGGAAGAGCACAGTGCAGTTGTGACGCTTTGGGAGGCTCAGAGGAGAGGAGGCAGGAGTGCCTTCACCCTAGGACGCAGCCTGGAAGACCCCTGAGAAATGGAAGGGGAGAAAAGCAGACAGGCTACTTCCAGGGTGACCTGGAAGTCTGCCAGGAGGCAGGAACCCTGATGAGCTGTGGTCTCCCCGAACCCCATGAGAGAGGGGAGGAGTGTGCCAGCCCCTGGACAGTGGGGTTGTTGAAACAGGAGCCTGGGGCACAGTGTGGGGAATAAACTATCTCAGGCAAGGTGCGGTTGTGAGGAAACGGTGGCCTGCTGAGCTCCAGCTGGGCTCCAGGTTTGTTTTTTGTATATTTATATTGGACTTTGATAAAGGACCCTGTGGCCACAGAAAGGCTGGACTCTGCAAAGTGGTCTTGTTGGAGGGTCAGGACACTCATATGGCCAGAGTAGGCCAAAAGAAGATGGGGAAACGGAGAGAAAAGGTGCTGAAATGCCACATCCAGACAACAGGAGCTGTGTTGGAGCAGCAGCCTTGGAGCAGCACAGGTTGGGGCTTGGTCTGGAGTGAGACCCCGTGACAGGATCAGTGAACACCAGCGGATATGTGGATGGCTGTCCCACAGGAATAGGGACCTTAGGTAACTGTTGCCTAACTATGAGCCACAGTAGCTGAGTGCTTTCTGCCTATTCTAGTGATGTCAGGAATATAAAAGGACTATCTGGCATAGAAACCATGAGGAAGAACAGAGTCAGTGCTCAAGTACTGTGGGTCCCTGCTATGAATCAGTCCTTTTGAAGGCTGGGTGAACTAATTGAAGGCAGCAGAGTGCCAGTGCTCTGCAGCATGTGGGACCCTGAGCTTGTTTTGGAACCTTGCTCTCTTGAGTAGCTTCTTTGTAAATAGTGCAGAACTCTGTTCTGAGCTGTTCGCTTGCTGATGTTCCAACTCGGGGTCTCTCCAAGGGTGTTGGTTCCAGCACTAGCTGTGAGGGCTGAAGTGCACAGCCCTCCCTGTGACTCTGCTACTCTAATCAAAGTGCTCTTGCTTCAGGGTATCACTGGGGGAAAATTTCAGCAAGGGTAGGAAGATCAGTGTTAGCTACCAATCACACTTTGCATTGATGTTCCTCTGTGAGTGAATAACACTCTCCTGGGTCTGCACCCTAGTATTGAGACAGTGCTTCAGGTAATGAATATGCTACCTTTGGGCTGAATGAGCATCCAGCGGTGGAGTCTGGCCTTTTCTCCCTCATGGCTTAATCTTTTCATTTGGTTGTAATGGACAGGCATCCCACCGACAGATTTCTAAAGCAAGTCTTTTCAAATGAGTGATATGTAAGACTATAGGAAGCAAGGGCTTGGCTCTCTGAGGGAGCATTATTCCAGTACATATCCACTGCTGTAGGGCAGTGTGTACTGAAGATATTAATAAAACATAGCATTTATGTGATGCCCTTCATGTTTAAAGCAAGCCACAGGCACTAACTAATTAAAACTCACAATAGCCATGTAAGGCAGGTCATTAAGAATTATCCCCATTCTACTTCCTGGAAATGGAGGCAAAGGCATTCAGCGACATGTCCAAGATTACAGAGCTGGGGGTTGGTGACAAAGCCACGATTAGAATGCAGGACTTCCTGATTCCCAGTCCTCTGCTTTCCTGTACACCCCTCTGACTCATACACACACATTATTAAGATTGAGAATAATGATAGACTAACATTTATATAGTACCTTTCATATCAAGATCTCAAAGTGCTCTGTAAACTGATTTATATACTCTTTAGGGGTCACTTCACCCATTATCTAAATGCAACAACCTTTGGTGCATGAAAGGTAGTAGCCTTTAAATAGTGTGCAGCAACTCTATTTGACAGTTTAGAACAACCTCTCCAAATGAATCTGCAGGGGCATTTGGAGAGTTATTATGTGCCCTGGAATTTAGCCAGGAGTATGGGACTGCCATCCCAACTCGATGAAAAAGTGTCATGGGATCTTCACTGAGCACGAAAGACCATGATCTTAGGTTTACATCTCTTCCTAAAGAAATAACTGCGTCCTGTTGCAACCCCCCGGAATCAACTGTCTCTCTAGCTTGGAAAGATTTCCCTATGTCTGACAATGTAAAATAAAGCTTTTTTCCTTTGCAGCTGCTAGTGACTGGCAGCTCTGTTTTTTTCCCCTTTCATATTTTGATTACAGAGTTGCTCTGTTATTCCAGCAAGTCTGAAATTAGATACAGGTGCAAATGAACTGTGTAAGTCATAAGTGCATTAAAGTTGGTAATTTTTCTGTCAAGAGTCATGCTGAAAGGTTGCATAGAATAATAAGAGCAGACTAGAGCCAACTGGCTTGCACAGGTGCACCTACAATTCAGTGTGTTCTAGTAGGTGGTGTGGGGTTATGTAGGGTAGTGTTTTATTTTTAGACAGCACCTTGAAATCCTCTCCTGTTTGGTTAACTTTCCATCACTCATCTCTCATTTGCCACTCCTGTGCTTAACCACGATTCATTTGGAGGACTGTAACAAATCCAAGACAATGAAGGTCTCTAGGTTACACTCCCTGGCCTCTCAGACCATTACAAACACAGCAGGGAGAGGACCCAGATCCCGCTCCTCAAAAAGCATGAGCCCCTGTCACTTTTGTGGAAGGAGAATATCCATTAGCTGTTAGCAGTAAGGAGCCTATGGCCACACAACTGAATATGTCTGATTGAATCCATCTGAGGACAGACACATATGCACCCCATTCTCCAACACTACTGAACTTACAAGAGAGACAGAGAGACGTGAATGGACGGTGTGTGAGGAGGAGCTTCCAAGAAGTCAACATAACATGACAGTTCCATTGATTAGAACGCAAACAGCACATCAAAGATCTCATCTTAATTTTGTATCTGTAAACAGAAATTCACACCTTCTAGAGAGCACCCTCTAAATAACAGAAGGGCTGGGAGGCACTGTACATGGCACTGGAAAGGTGCATCTTCTAGGAACTATTCTTCTGTTGCAGTTCACAGCTGCTTTGTTGTCATGTTTCTAAAGACCTTCATTTCTAATGTCTGCGACGCTCTATTAATTGTGCTAAATTCAAGGAAAATTCAAGCATGATGAGTTGGGGGGGGCTCAATTCCAGCTCCCTCTTCACAAACTTACCATCATGCTCCACACTGATTAACTATAGAGAGACAAAGAACTGCATGGGCCATGGAGACTGAACTATCGCTGTTACCCCTAGAAGAAGTTGTGCCTCTATCTGCCAGATCAAGGCTGCAACATGCTGCCAGGGCCATGTGTGCGTGGAGCTTGTCCTACATCTGTCTTGTATATAAAGGGAGAATTTCATTCCTCAAGGCTGTCAGGCAAATGCATTCACCCGCACTAAATCCACACCATTTATTTCAAGTTGAAATTTATGGTTCTGGGTAAATTAGTTTGTAAAAATGTAAATTAGTTCATCATATAATATGCATAAAATGTCACACATGGCACTGCATAAAACTGGCAGCTCTGAATTTGCTCTGCTTTTCTGTATGGTATATAGACAACATTGCCTCCCATCTGTGTGTGGCAGAGTGTCAGGATCTCTGGGTGTGCAGGCCTGGGCTTGCGGCTAGCTGGCTCAGCCCTCAGGCTGGTTAATGAGCCCAGCTGAATCACATGATTGGGTACAAGGAGCCTACAGGTCTGCATTTAAGCTAAGCAGCAGTAGTAGCTCAACGCTTACGTCTGCAGCTACAACTGCTCCTCTGTCTGCCTTGGTCCCTATTCTGGGCCCAACCCTTGGGTCTGACCTCTTGGTGCTGTGTCTGGTGACTGACCACCACTGCTCTGACTGCTAGGCCTAACTACCCACAACCTGGTCTGTAACGCTAGGTCACTTGCTTGCCGCATCCTGCACCCACCTGCATGCAGCTGAAGCACCTTCATACCCCCCTCATCTCTCTTGCATACAGCTGCGGTTGTATGCCCAGCACTCCCTGCCCTACTAGTGTGGAATTAGGGTGCCTGCCTACCACAGCCCACTATCCCAGCACGGAGCAGGTTGTAACCAGCTTTGCCCTCCGTGCAGAGCTGGTAAATGTCCATAATACCTAGCTGCAGCTGGTAAGCATTAGCAAGTAACACCCAGGGCTGACTGACTGCAGTCAGCATATGCAGTATAATGCTTCCAGACTGATGCATATGTTGTCTTTCTAATTTGGCTCTTTATTTTGAACAGATGTCGTGTGAGTGAAAAAATTAGCAACAATTAGTCACTTTTTTTTGTCACAAACAACATTGCGCTATAACTTCAGCAGTAAGTAACACACCCGTATGTGACTTCAGAAATGTTTTCTGTGAGATGTCAAAGGTAAATGGCCACTTACTGAATGCATCTTGCATCTGTGAATGTGATCACAGCATTTCAGAATGGATCTGAGCCTTTTCTTGCCAGTTACCATGGCCAGTATGGCCTTCCTGGTCCAGAGATGGACTCTCTTTCTTAGGCACTATATTACTCTACACTTAGTTAAGGCTAAGGGGTCCTATTCCTTTCTCATTGTCCTACTCTGCCCTTCCCCAGTCCAGTAGATTTTAAGGGGGCTACATGGAATGTTCTCACTCCCACCACAGTCTTTTTTCCTCTCCAGATCTCTCTTTCTGTAGTTTTCAAATATAGGCAGGTGTGCAGCAGGCAAGAAATTTTAGGATTAGGTAAGAGGAACATGATCTGTATGAAAGCATCCCTCTTATTAGCGGACTCAACCCCTCTCTCTCCCAAACATCCAGAATTCTCTCATTTCACTTTACTGTTGTTAACCACTAAGGGAGCTGGAGATCCTAAATAAGACCAAACTCCTACACTGCAAGCCATCCCTCGTCCCGCATCTACCATCAATTATTGATTTAATCCTAAAAAACCAAAGAGGTAGGATTAGGTGCAAAACAAATAGTTTATTAAAGGACCCCCAACAGCTAAACCCAATATGCAAAGAGGAAAACCACCTGGGTGTTAACAATACAAACAGGCTTTAAGCCAAGGCCCCCAAACCATACAACACTAGCAGTGGGTAAGACAAATTAAAGGAATTAACACATCACCATTCTTCTCCAAGACACACTGGAACTCATGACACCACCAGGACCACAGGTCACTAAGGGACAGAAACCACGAACACCAGGATACTCAGGACGGGATCAGGTAAGCAATCTTCTATCTTCCTTCTCAACTTGCCATGCCGTCTCTTCAGGGAATAGACCTTAGCACTGGGCTGCATCTCTGATGGACAGCTGCCATCACAGGGCACTGTAACCTTTTATTATTGTTAGTTGCTGGGCAGGATTCTCTAGGTCACCTGATCCTTTCCCACCCAAATGTACAAAAGGTGCCAATACTTCCTGCCAAAGTGCTGCTGCTAGTCAGATTATAGACAAGGGGAGAACAACAAGGGGGAATGGATTTTAAAAACCTTATTTATCTCATGCAGAAAAATTGTTTAGTTATATATTAAAGACTTATAGAAAGAGACCTTCTAAAACGTTAAAATGTATTACTGGCACACGAAACCTTAAACTGGAGTGAATAAATGAAGACTCGGCACGCCACTTCTGAAAGGTTGCCGACCCCTGGACTAGAGGAAAGATGGCTGCCTGGAAGGAGACAAGAAATGCTCCTCTATCACCAGTTTGTAAAATGCTTGTGTCCAGAGGCTCCAAACAGCATTGGAACCTCATTGTGCTGGGTGAATGGGCAGAAACAAGTAGCTTTTCTTGTGTGTGGGAGGGAGGGAGACTATGTGTAGAGCAAATAGATAGATATATTACACAGTGTTTTTTATGGGCAAGAGGGAGAAGTGTCAAGACACATGCTCAAAAATGAACACATGCAACTTTTACTATGGGCCTTTCCCTATTCACCATTCATTCAGACTCTGTAGAGCCAACAGGGGAAGCAGATTCCAGGCATGGGTTCTCCACTGAGAACATTCTGTCCCCAGACACTTGAATATAGGTAGCTTTAACTTCCATGAATCTTATCTAGTATGGTGATACATAGAATGAGAGGAAAGATGCATGGCATGTAGTGCTTTGTAAATCACAGGCAACATGCTGAGTTGTGCCTAGAAGTGAATAAGGAGCCAGACAGTTGCTTGAGAGTGGATGTAATTTGTTCCGTGCAGCAAACGCCATTAATCAGGGGGGTGACCACATTCTGCACTAGCTGTAGTTTCCAAATATGTTGCAATAGTATGGTCCATGTACATTTTGGTTTATAACCCAAGATTTGGGACATGTGAGGGGGGAAAATCTTTCCAGCCTTTCTGAACATTAAACTTCTGCAGATGTTCTCTCTCTAGGTAACAATTTGCTAGAATAAACTATTCTATACTGAAGGTCACATAAATTGTTTATACTACTCCAAATGATTATTTTTTTCTTGTGGGGATCATTCATTAGAACAGGAGGTTGATGTTTGGTCCACTGGCCTTTGTCACAATTTGACTGTCTCAATAATCTCAGGAAAGTGACATTTGGTGTTTGTTTGCTAACTGCTAACAGCTGCACCTCTTACTTTAGAAAGAAAGAAACATACTTACTTTAGAAAGAAAAAAAAGAAACTTACTTTAGAATGAAAGAAAGAAACAGTGATATTTAAAAAAGAAAGAAAGAGAAAAAGAAAGAGTGATAATGTTAACAATTATTCTTGCTCCCTTTAATCTACAGGGCTTCACAAATTCAATATTAATGCTACAGCACCAATGAAATGAAGCCATTCATGGGATGGAGGTTGAAGCTACCTAAGGGTATGTCTTCACTACCCACCAGATCGGCGGGTAATGATTGATCTATCTGGGATCGATTTATCGCCTCTCATTTAGATGTGATAAATTGATCCACAAAGGCACTCCCCCTTGACTCTGGAACTCCAGCTCGCCAAGAGGCACAAGCGGAGTTGACAGGGGAACCCACTGCCGCCATGAGGACACCAGGTAAGTCAACCTAAGATGCACCAACTTCAGCTACGTGAATAACGTAGCTGAAGTTGCGTATCTTAGGTTGACCTGCCTTACCCCCCCACTAGTGTAGACCAATCCTAACTGGGGCACAAGCATAACAGTGGCAAAAAGTATCATGCGATCTTCAATGCTCATTCATAACCCTATGGCCTGATTTTCAAAGTATCTTAGTGACTCTGATTGCATGGAACTCTATTTATCTATGTTGGAAAGATGAAGGGCTGAGAGGACCATGCTGGGATTTGAATCTCTAGCTCTAGGGAGTCTTGCTGCTTAACTTAGCAGGCCATCTCCTCAACACAGTATTGAAAAAGGAGTCCTGGAAATTAACCATTTCATCTTCTCTTACTGTAAAAGGGGTCACATTCCTCTAGTGGTGAACAGTATTAGGAGAACTGACAGAGACTGTAGAGACCACACATGTTTAGGAAGACCCTGGATTTATTTATTTTTTCATTTCAGAGCCTCAGGATGGAGGCCAGAGGCCTGGAGGGGACAAAGATTTTGAGTGTACCCATGCTCCTGAAATGAAAAACTAAACACTTACTCTTCTTAAACACTTCTGGTCTCTTTGAACTCTGTAATCTTGCTTTGGGGATCAAAGTCATTACCCAACAAAGTCAGGGAAAAATCCCTTTCCTCCAAAATACAGCATTGCATATGTAGAGAAGTGCATTATGGGGATGGGGGGGTGTTACTCCTTCCTGTTAAGCATCAAGTATGAGCTGTTACCTGAGACAGAATACTGGACTAAATGGACATTGGCATGTTCTGGTATAGCAATTTCTGTGTTTCCATTCCTGATGTTCAACAGGGACTCAAGTTTTTTGGATCTTCACATGGACTAAAGGAGGAGTTGTGGCTACTTTCTCTGAAACAAATAGCCTCCCCTCACCCTCTCTGCATTTAAACATCACAATTGAAATCTATATGCCAGGAAGGCAAGTTGCCTCTGTAGGCAGCACAGAGCCTATACATCCACAAGCACATACTATACAGAAAACAAATGAACCCATTGTCAAAGCAAAGACCAATTTCTCTCTGAATCTGCCTCTTTCAGTCTGAAGTACATTTGGTCAGCCTCAGGATTAGAACTTTGCAACACTTTATAAACCCCTTTTCTCCAGAGAGGACTCTTGAATTTATAAACTCCAGGTTTCACATAGCTACTGTTTAATTTCTAAAGTGTTAACCAAAATTTACTACAACTGCCATTTTATATCGGCATATTTGTTGTTGTTACTAAGGTAGCTATTCCATAGTTACTATTTTGGTTCCCATGGTGATTGCATTGCTTCCCGAGTCTGAGATGATAAAATTGCTATGTTGACAGATTCTGATTGACTGTTGATACCAGCTGGCAGCGGAAAGGAAGCCTTCCCAATAGGTTAACATGTATATTTTCAGGAAGAAAACAAGGCAGCACAAATTAGTTTTTGATGCAGTTAAATGTTAGTAGCTGCAGAACGGAGAGTTCAGATGAAAACAGCTGGCAGCCCAAGGGCCAGGTGGTGATGGTGGACCTGAATTTCTAGGGGGCCACATTCTAGGTGGCTGCCTTGCATTGATTTCTCAGATGGAGCAGGAGTCAGGGGTCACCCTTCTAAGCAGCTGCCTGCTTGTGCTCTTGCTGGGATGGATGTCCGGGATGTGTATTCAGCAGGTATTTAACTTCTGTGGAGGGTCTAACACAGTGAAACTCAGACAGAGGCTTGCGAACCACAAGTGGCTCGTTAATGTATCTCCTGTGGCTCTTTGCGGTGCATGCTATTAAAACACGGTGTGATTTAATTTTTAACCCATCAGGATGCTTTTACTATGTTATTTACCAGTTGTTATCAACTTGCACTAAGTTATTAACTTATTTGCTGTGCGAATAATATATAATATAAAAGCTAAATATTTCCTCTGTCATCAATGTTCCCTCTAATTTTTAACAGGCCGTGTGCGCAAAAAAATTATTCTGTGCAAATTTTTGTGATTCTGTGCAAATTTTTGTGCACGTAGCCTTTCACCGTCTGTGCAGGGTTTAGGATCTGTGTGTGCGTGCACACATGCACAGCTTAGAGGGAACGGTTCCTGTCATTCACACTATTGTGGCTCTTTGGGGGAATATTGATCTCCAGTTTGACGCCTGAACCACTGAGGTCCAGATATCACTGGGCTAACAGGATTGTAATCCGCTGGTTGGATCACTAGCTTTCCCGGCTCAGGCCAGGTACTGTCGAGGATGAATGTCAACATGAATGCTGATCCGTGAGCTGATCCCTATCTTAATAGCATCCCCTAGAGCAGCAGTCCCTAAATTTTTCCCTTGCACAACCCCATTTTCAGATGGGTTGCTTCCCCAACCCCAGACAGCATAGAGGACACCATTTTAAAATGGCATCTTTTGCATGGTGCGACCTTGCGTGCACCCTAGGTAAGAGGTCATGCCATGCAGAGGATGCCATTTTGTAAAATAGTGTCCTCTGCACACTTGGGATTGCTGTGACCCCATCTGCTGATGGGGAACTGCTCCCTAAAGCTTGGAAATGACTCTGTTCCCAGCCCCACTGCTCCTTAAAAAGACAGGTTTGATTATTGTTCTATTTTGTTATTTTGGTAAATGCTACAGTGCTTTACTGCCTGCCGCTTCCAATCTCCTCCTAGCCTCCCTGCAACCTCTTTGGCAGTGACTGTAATTTACTGTGAATTAATCCAGCCACTGGGGAGTGCCTAATGGCCATTCTACAGGTTCACAGATTATCTTAAGAAACTGATATTTAGTGCAGAAAGAGAGAACACTTCTAAAAGGTTTAGTAAATGTCATGCAAAGTCTGTTCTGGAGCTCAGGTTTTATCCAGTGCTGTGTTGACACAGCATGGCTTTCCTCATCCAGGTGAATGCCAGACTAGGCGTACTGTGACTTCTGGAAAGCATGGGGAGCCTTTAAAGGGGACAGTGAGATGCGTACAGGAAAGGAGGGCACTTGCCACTTCCCCGTATACATAACATGGTAGCACAGAGAAGAGGTGTTTCTACTCTGCCCGAGGCTTTTTCTGCTCAAAGATGCCTTACTCTTTATCTCCCTTGTGTTACTTAATGGCTGGGCTGGTTCATGCAAACCCAGATTACAGAAGATAAAAAAAATTAAGCTCTGAATTATTCTGCGGAGGAGGATGACGACCTGGGTTTCAGGATGAAACTGTGGCCTTGCATGGAACTGCCCAGGCTACTGTGTTTTATTTCTAAATCTCTTTACTCAGCTTAACTCTTTGGCCCCTAATACTTTTGGAATCAAAAAGGGGCAAAGTGTGGCCTTTTCATTGCAGAGCCTGTGGTCAATGTGTAGACCCTGGTAAAATATTCTTGTGTTAGGCCTCTGCAAGACTTTTTGTCCTTGTGGCCCTTATTGCAGTAGATCAGGGCTGTTCAGTTCAACACAGTTGTTGTTCAGCTTTTTTTCTATGTTGTTTTATTTTTTATTACTCACTCGGCTTGTCTTGGGGGCCTGGTGGGAAGGCTGGAAGGTTTGAACAAGAGTCTCCTAACAAGAGGTTCTTTTCTTGCTACTGTGTAGGTCTAGAGATGCCGGGGAGGAAAAAGGGAGGGGTGGGGAAGCAGACTGGGCTTTTGCCTCATTGCTTTGTCCCCATCACACTCCCAGTCAGACAGGAACAGTTACCTTCATGGCACCAATCCATAACCTGATCTCTTCAACAGCTAATTACAGCACTACTCCACAGACTGAGCACAGGTGCTTTGCATGTCCTTTGAACAGAAAAAGAATGTCATCTTTTTATTCCTAGCTTATTTCACAGTTACGGGGTGATTGCAGGTGGCCTGATCTCTTCACAGAACTCCCTCCTGCTGCTGTGATCAGGAGCTTCACCTCCAGCAACTAAATAGAAGCAAAGTCCCCAGACAATGCAGCAGGTGATGTTTGCAGATGGTCACCTGGACTTGTTGTTGTTCTATGTGAGCTGGCTAGAGTCGGCTGGGTTGCTTTACCAGTACTAGATCCAGCTGGTGAAGAACAGAAATCCGAAGACAGCAAAGGCCTCCATTAGCCCTGTTGTCTCAGTTACAATGGGACTGATTCTGATCCCACTGACGTTAACAGGTGCTGAAGCTCCTCAGGACTTCTGACAATCAGGCTGCTGCTTCAGGTGCCTACGTTTGTCCAGGCACAAAGTTTTGGAAATGTTGGTCTATGTGACTTGCTGAGCTGTGTCTGGAAAGAACCCAAGATTCCTGACTCCCAGTGCTGTGCTTCTGGGCCATGGTAACTCGTACTGACTGCCCCTTTCATCCAGCTCGTTTAATTTCATGAACTGTGGAAAGAGTGACACAGCAGAGGTGAGAGTCAAGACTGAAGCCCTAACCACTCCCGGGAATTAGACACCGTTTGGTAAACGTTCACAAGAGTTAAAAATTTAGCCTTTGAGTCCTGGCTAATTTATAACTTGGGTAATTACATTCTGCCTATCTCAACTCTTTCTACTGTTTCCTATGAATTATAGGCTTCTTCTTCACCTTCTGTCCTAAACTGTGTAGCATTGCTATTAAACACCTGTAGTATGTTTCTCCAGAAGCGGCTGCATTTCTTCACTCAGTGCAGTGATTCCTATTGTTAAATTTGTAAAGGACTTTGGCATCCTTTGGGATGAAAAGCGCTCAAGAAGTGTATGATACTATTGTTATTATGGAGGGGATTGTACCTCAATTAGGGTAGAATCCTCCAGTTCGAAGCTCACCTAGAGACCTCTGAACTTTTGCCCCAGAAATCTCTGTATGCGAGGCATCATCCATCTCCTCTTTGACATTGGAAGTCGGGCCAGGGCTTAATGGGCTGAAACACAACTCCTGCTCTCCAGCATCGGCTTTTCAGTGCCTGTTACAGTCCTTAAGCCACACATCGGAAAAGCATGGGCTTTCATGGCCTCATCAGACACGCTCAATGACCTTTAGGCAGTATAATGATACCATTTCAGCCCTCTGTCCTCCTCCCAGTCAGCCTTTCTGCGCTGCTCTCAGGTACAAAGCACATACAATACAAATATTTATTACATTCCATGGGGGATATCATATTTGCAGCGAGCCAGGCTCTGAGATCCCCCCCCCCCGCCCCGCAAAGACTGACTGAATTACCCATTGATTAATAGTACATCTTGCGGTCTTCTCGCTCCTTGCAAGCAGAAACTTGAGCCTAAGTCTTGTAAGGGAGCTTTGGGACATTTGCAATGTTGAAATAGCAGCACACTGCTGCAGACATTAATCATCATGCTGGTTTAAAACAACAAGACAGCAAAATTATCAGAAATATCAAGGAGTTGATTTAATTACGGGGAGTTACACAAGCTGCAAATGCTTCTTAACGTTCGACGTCTCAGTTAGATGGGGTTGGAATTCTCTTTGTTCTTGCTTTTGAGCAGTCTGAAACTCTGTAGGATTGATCAATGGCAAGGGACAGAGAGGAAATGAGCAGGAGACGAAAGGGCTGAGTGTCTCTAGAAGCTGTCATGGTAATTTATGGCTGTGGCTGATAAAACTTTTAGCTAGTCAGGTATGACTTGGGAAATAGCAAAAGCAAAGGGGGCAGCTCTGAGACTGCAAGGAGGTTTCCCAAACTGCAGAAGAACTCAGCTGGGGAAAGAAACCTAGATAATGGGTGTCCATCCTCCACTTTTTGCCCAGGGGGCCTTTCAAGAGTGAGCTCTGGGCGGCTGACCTCACTGGCTCATCTCTGGTGACCTTTCCAAGTTCTTGAACAATTAGAATAGGACCAGTTGACTTGTAGAATGCTTTAGTGTCAGGGCCACTGCAGCTAGAGAACAATAATCTGGCTGCTTGGGACAAGTAGGTCCAGGGACCAGGAGATACTTGTGGCCAGTGCCAGCTGGCAAGGAAAGAGGCTAGAGGAGAGAAGACAGACTATTTCTTTGTCGACATTTCTGTGGTGATCACAATGGTAGCATCCGAGTGCTCTATGATCTGTGTAGTAGCAACTATGCCCCTTTGGGCTCTGCTTTCCTCCCACCCCACAAGCCAGGCAGCATTTGTCTGCATGAGTACCTGGACAGGAGACCACTAAGAAAAAACCCAGGTGCTGCAGGAAGTGGTGGTGGTGATAATTCCGTCTATGTGTGGCGTTCTCTTCCTTTCAGTCACTACCAAACTAATGCCTCAGCATGACAGCATGAGGGTGCTGTGCTGTTAAAGACATCATTTTCTGGAGGAGAAAAGAGAAAAAAACCACTGACCTCATCAGTTCATTACAGATCCTCCTCAGCGTTAAGGATATTGGTATTCTGGTCTAATTGTAACTCAGGCAGTTCACGCTACTACTTACATTCTTCCGGTAGTTTCATTCTTCATTTCTGATCTTAAGCTGCTGTGTGTTGCTGAACAGCTGCTACACCTAATCCCCACCCCTAGAGATGACTGTATGATGAGTGAAGGGACTTCTGTATATTGTTTATAAAATGCTTTGGGGTTCTTTGAGATCAGGGGCCCTACAGAAGGCAAATAATAATGGCTAGATCTGATAAGCAGCTTTGCTGACAGGGAGTCTGAAGCCCCCTCCTCTCCCAGGCAGTTTGTTTGAGACAGAAAGCCCGAGAAACAGAGAGTTTGTGAGTTCATGTCCCATTACCCAGATAGTGGAATTTACAAACCCCTTTCATTCCTCACTGCTTGATGGTGACTCGACACAGAGAGGACTTATCCACAAAGGAGTCATCTACTAGCCAGGTGTTGTCCTGCTCTTCACTGCAGCTGAGATTCTAATTGAGGTCTTCATGGTCCAAAGGCAACAGCAGTTCTGCAAAATGAGCCAAAATCCCACTGGTGCCCTCCTAAGCCAGCAGAAGCTAAGCAGTCCTGGGCTTGGCTGGGAATTATGCTACAGATCCTCCTTCCTCCCTTGTTAGAGGGTTCCCATCTTCTTTCCGTCTGTCACAGGGTCCGCACAGGTCTCTCTGTCTTTCCCCTGTGTCCTGGCTGATTGAAATAAAGGTCTTCATACCTTTTTCTGGTGTTTCACCCAAGTGTCCTTTATTTACAGTGCATATTTAGTGCAAGAAAAGTGCTCCCCTTCTTCCCCCAATGGTTACCCTCTCTGTCCTCATTCAGGGACTCCCAGCCCCTAAGGTGCCTTGCCTGCAGCAAGGAGACAGCATAGCAGCCTCCTGTTTCCTTCCTGGCCTACCCCTAACTGAGTTTGGCCTAGGGCTTTTTTAGCCCTCTCAGTTTCCAGCCTCAGCTGTGTTCACTTGGCCCAGCCTGATGCTGTGAGCAAGCCCTCATTAGGGCTCCCAGCTGGGCTCTCTGCTGGCTGCTCCAGGCCTCTGCCCCTCCTGCCAGAAAGCAGGGCTTAGCCAGCAGGGGCAGGGCATTCAAGGGGTTTTACCCCTGCCCTGCCACACCCTCTCTAATGAGTGGAATTGTAAGGCGCAGAAAGTCACCTACTTAGCGTCTGGAATTTCACCCCAAGCTGCAACATCTCTTTTTCAAGCCTTTCCTAGAACTACAGGTGAGAGAGGGATTAGTTAATTATGATGTGATGCTGCCACTTTGCTGATCCACTTGTGTCCCCACTGCTTTCGTTGCTGATAAAGGAGCTGGCGAATGAAGCATTGGCGACACCAGTGAAATGGATGGTAGGGAGGAGAACGGTCATTACAAGTGACCACTGATGGTCTAAGTGAACTTCTCCCTTCTGCACATCTCTTCCCATTCCCCACATTCATTTTTTGAAAAGTCTCATACCATTGCACCTGAGATATCTACTTACTGCTGCTGTCTCTGAATAGGTCAGTTCAACACAGCCTGCAGAGACCACAGTCTTGTACTCTGGTCAGCATTAGTATATCTGGGTTGGTATTCTGGGGATCCATCCCTGCTCCTCAAAAATTAGAAAATTGGTGACCAACTGCTCCCATTTTGAGAGAGACCCACAGTGTGGGGCAATTGACAGGCAAAAAAGGAGAGAGATCTGTAGTCTCTCTCTCTCTCTCTCTCTCTCACACACACACACACACACACACCACTCCAGACCTGACTGGTTAGATATTCAGTTCAGTGCCTTGGGTACCTCTCAGGAACCTAAAGTAACAAAAGCACAAGACAGCTCACAGCCCTGTCCCCCTTGCAGCAATTGCTCTTTGCAGTAAAATAAATAAATACATAAATGCTCCCCAAATTGTCCAAACTGAGCCGATGTTTGAGCTAACACAGTTAATACATAAATCCCTAATGTGACCAACTGTTACAGCGGGTTGTACCAAGTAATTGCTTGACATATTTACTTACACTGTCTATGAATCTGATTATCTTATCCTGGAAGGATAACTCTTAATGATCAGTAATCCACTGGGTCTCTGTGCCGCTTCAGACAAATTCAGAAAGAATTTCTAAAAAAACCCACCAAAACAGGCTATAAAAGATGCCGTATATCTGGAATTAGTATCCAAGTGATACCTTTATGGTATGCCCTGGTGGAAGTTAGCACCCACCTAGAACCATATCACCAGCCCACACATTCCTCTTCCTGTGACTTATTCTAACACTCCAAACCCCTCAGCAGCTTCAAACAGCCACTGCTTTTCTGTGATGTTTTTCAAATCAACCTGTCAGAGTAATATTTTCTTCTTTTTCCCCCCATATGTGGAATTTCTCCTTTCCTTTCTCCTTTAAATTACCCCTGCTCAAGGTCTTGGATGGATTAGAATTTGTGCTGGACCAGTAACTGATGTCCTGTATATAAAATTGTTGTGAGCTTGCTTCTCAATTACACTAAGCTCCCTTTACAGCACTTTGACAGTTAAAGAGGCCTTAAAGATCACATCAATTACTCCTATTTAAAGGCCCCTTTACTTTGTCATGGTGGTTTAAAGGGACCTTAGTGTAAACGAGAACAGAGCTGGCGCTAGGCATAAGCAGACTAAGCAATTGCTTAGGGCCCCCGGCAGCTCAAGGGAATCTCCTATTAATTATTAGTATGTGTTATGTGAGAGGTCCCCCAATATATTCCCGAGTAAGGCCCCAATGATCTAGCACCGGCACTAAATGAGAATCAAGCCCTGCAACTTTAAAGATGGTTAGCCCACATTCCTGTAGAGCTAGGAAAGGGAGTTGTATTCACCGGGAAGGAGAAGTTACCAGTGGGAACCAGTGATGCACTTATTTCCAGTCCTGAAAGGACCCAAGAAAAGTTGCCTATCTCTGAATGCTTCAGGTGAAGAAGTTGCTCTGGAAGTTGGTAGACTTGTCTCCACTGGGGCTATTGCAGGCTGAGACCTGACATCCACCTGTCAGAGGGTGGTTTGGGAATACTGTGATCAGTCTTGACATGAAGGAAAAGGAAGGGACCAGTTGTTCCCTGGAGAGGTCTCTGGTTCTACACACCCCTCTCACACCCCAACACTCCTTCCATTCCACAGAGGCAGGAGTACAGCCCTGAAACAAGGAGCTTGACTGATAAAATGGCCAATTCACCCCTAAACTCATCCCACCTCAGATATATCGATCCTCCTATCTCCTTTCCCTCGAGTCTAGCCCAGGAGCAGCTCATAGGGCGTGTGGGCCAAGGGCCACAGCCTGCATGAGGTGAAGGGGGCGTATTTACGGAACATCTCTCTAGATTGGCTATCCCCCAGGAGCAGTGTGTGAATGCTCTCTGTGGTGTTGTCACCCCAGGGCTGCTGAGTCAGCACTCTGTCCTGCCTTGCCGCCTCCCCCGCCCAACCGCCGTGCACACACCTTGCTGTCTTCTCTCTCTCTCAAACAATATTTCTGCTATCCCTGCTTGTTCAGTGGCCTTTGCTGACTGTCCTCTGGATTTTATCAGCCCAAGTCACTGAAGCGAAACCTGACCAGCTCAAGCTGCCAGGGCAGCAGCAGCTGGGCTGTTTGACTGATTCCTCCTCCCTGCAGGAGACTGAATGTCACCCACTAATGTTGCTCCTCTCTCTAGGGAGAGAGATTTATTTTGTCTTTAGGCCTGAAGCAAACAGTGTGTCTCTGGCTGCGGGAGGGTTTGGCTTAGAAACTAGGTTTCAGCAGCTCCAGCCTGTCAGAGGATTTACTGAATGTTTCAGTGGGGAAAGCTAAGAATGCTCCAACTGGCGCGGCTTCGAGCTGCTGCTGGTTGCGTGTATGTGTCTACAAACTGGAGCAAAGTACCCATGCTTCCAAAATCAGTAGGCAAAGGGACTGATGAGGTCAGACTGGGCTTCTGGGGAATTCAAACATCCTCAGAAATAGACAGTGGAAGTTGGAAGTGTATTTCACAGGCAACCGGAGAGACACAGAATGGGAGATCAGTAACCTAAACAAAGCAAATTGTCTGTAAAGGATTATGGGGCCATCATCAACCCAGGAACGAGGTCATTTAAACTATTCATTCACATTTCTATGTTCTTTAATTGAAGAAAAGCTCGATGCAACCCTGTATGTAATGTGTTGGGATGGTAAAACAAAGTAAGCAAAGTCCTAGGATCCACTAGAAATGGGATAAAAAAACAATACAGAGAATATAAGAATGCCATTGTATAAATGGCTGGTATGCTCTGACCTGGAATGCTGTGTTCAGTTCTAGACAGTCTATCTCAGAAAGAATCTAGCAGAAATCTAGCGGTTCAGAGAAAGGTGACAAGAATGATCAAAGGCCAGGACAGACTTCTGAATGAAGAGAGACTGAAAAGACTGGCATTGTTTCTATAGAGATGAATAGAGAGGAAGTGATAGTCAGATACAAAATAATGAGTGGTCTAGGGAGGGTAGAGTGGATGCTCCTATTTATTTCCTCTCATTATAGAATAAGAAGAAGGCAATGAATTAAACTGAAAAGCAACACATTCATAACTGGTCTAAAGAAATCTTTTTCTTATACAATATATAATTATTCTGCAGAAGTCATTACAACTAGATATCACGGAGGCCGAGAGCTAAGCAGGATTAAGAAAGAAAGATTTGGACCAAAATATGGACAACAGCAACATCCACAATTACATGAGAAGGAATATAAATCCTCTTACTTCGTGGTGTAAGCCAAGCTCTCACAAGTGGTGGTTAGGAAGAAACGGCCTCTATGTGCAGGCAGGTTATTTTATAAGTATCCACTGCAGGGTTTCTTGCACCTCCTTTTGAAGCACTGCAGCTGTCCACTGTCCCAGCCAGGATACTGGGTTAGATGGAGCCCTGATGCGGTATAGCAACACTTATTTCCTGAGGTGAAAGTGGCTTGAAGATCAGGACGCTTTAGGATAAGAACCCAAGGAAATAAGTGACTTTTGTTTATATTGGCAATAAAAATACTGAAATATGAATGGCAACGTGAAAAGTTCTCCTCCAGCGAAGTCTGCTGTCCCTGGCATTTCCTGTCACTCTGCCATGTCTCCTGGCAAGGTCAGTTATGTTGCTATAATAGATACCTGCACAGATAAGTCTGAGACTGGCAGATTTGGTCGTATCTGTTAGTTTTTGTTAATGATGGCTTGACAGCTCTGGGGACTGAGATCTTCTTTTTATTCCCACAATAATTACAGCACATGCAGCATCAGGGCAAATTCTCTTTCCACTGTGGCTTAGCACTGAGCTGGAGGAGCGTCCTCTAGGGGTAAGTGGCAAGATCAGCCCCTGTGGCAGTCCTTGGCCTCTCGGCTAAGACTGGACAATTAATGCCCATCGTAGTGGGGGATGCAGTATTCATAGACTGGACTGAGATCCACAGAGTCACATCGCAGAAAATACTGAACAGCCATGTAGTGTACTGAGATTTATACAAAGCCTTTGACAAGGTCCCTCACCAAAGGCTTTTAACAAAGTAAGCTGTCCTGGGATAAGAGGGAAGATCCTCTTATGGATCAGTAACTGGTTAAAAGATAGGAAACAAAGGGTTGGAATAAATGGTTAGTTTTCAGACTGGAGAGCAGTAAATAGAGGTGTCCCCCAGGGCTCTGTACTGGAACAAGTACTGTTTAACATACTTATAAATGACCTGGAAAAAGGAGTAAACAATGAGGTGGCAAAATTTGCAGGTGGTATGAGAGTACTCAAAATGGTTACGTCCAAAGCACACTGCAAAGAGCTGCAAAAGGATCTCTGAAAACTGGGTAACAAATGGCGGGTGAAATTCAGTGTTGATAAATGCAAAGTAATGTACACTGGAAAACATAATCCCAATATACATATAAAATGATGGTTCTAATTTAGCTATTACCACTCAAGAAAGAGATCTTGGAGTTATTGTGGATAGTTCTCTGAAAACATCCACTCAATATACAGTGGCAGTCAACAAAGTGAACAGAATGTTCAGAATCATTAAAAAAAGGATAGATAATAGGACAAAAATATCATATTGCTGTGACATAAATCCATTGTACACCCACATCTTGAATACTGCATTCAGATGTGGCCGTCTCATCTCAAAAAAAGATCTTTTGGACCTGGAAAAGGTACAGAAAAGGGCAACAAAAATGATTAAGGTAATGGAACAGCTTCCATATGAGGAGAGATTAGTAAGACTGGGACTTTTCATCTTGAAAAGAGATGATGGGGGATATGATAAAGGTCTATAAAATCATGACTGTTGTGGAGAAACTAAATAAGGAAGAATTATTTACTTCTTATAACACAAGAACTAGGGGTCACCCAGTTAAATTAATAGGCAGCAGGTTTAAAACAAATAAAAGGAAGTATTTTTTCACACAATGCACAATCAACCTGTGGAACTCTTTGCCATAGGATGTTGTGAAGGCCAAGAATATAACAGGGTTCAAAAAAGAGCTAGATAAGTTCATGGAGGATAGGTTCCATCAATGACTATTAGCCAAGATGGGTAGGGATAGTGTCCTTAGCCATTGTTTGCCAGAACCTGGGAATGGACAACGGGATGAATCGATGGTTACCTGTTCCATTTATTCCCTCTGAAGCACCTGGCATTGGCCATTGTTCAATGATGAGATAGGGGGTTAAATGAACCTTTGGTCTGAACCAGTATGGCTGCTCTTATGTTCATGGCAACCATGTGTAGCTATACTTTCTACCAGCCTGTGCTGGATTCAAACCAGCAATCTAGGCCTGAGCTATTCCACAGCCGATTCCTTCTCCCAGCGATCCAGTTCCTTGTGCTTTGTTTTTCATGATAGCTGCAATTGGGACTTCTGCTCTTCTCTTCTCTCCCTGAATGCCTCCTCTTCACTTAAACAGTGTAAATCAATTAACTCTGCAGAACCTGACTGTGAAGCCAGAAGTGTGACTCTCCTGTCCCTCCTTGGGTGTTGGTGATGAACGGACGTAGGAACAATCACTTTGGTATACACACACCTTGCTGCTGGTGACAAGGTAGGTATGCACCATGCTATATATTGCTGGCGGGAAGTTCATTGAGGGATTTGCTCTGGATAATGGAACATTTATTTCAAAGGCTCTGAGCCAGTGAAAGATCTCAGGGGAGCTGCCCTATGAAATGATGCTGCCCTTTCTGTTACACTGTTGCTGTCAAGAATCCATTCAAGCGATTTAACCAAGTTTATCGGAAAAGCAGCGGAGGTAACCTGTGCACAAGTTAGCATGGAAGATGGAGAGAACAAACAAATCCCCGTGAGTGGGAAACCCAGGCCCTTCAGCAGGAGACTGGGAAGTCTTATGGGACTTATGGGACTTATGGGTTCTTGTCCCATCTCTGCCATTGACTTGCTGTGTGGCCATGGACAAGTCACTTATTTTCTGAGTGCCTCAGTGTCACCATCTATAAAATGGGGATAATATTTACTTACTTTTGAGTGTTTTGAGATCTTTGAATGAAAAAGACTATATGATCCAAGTATTAATTATTGTGATTGTATTATATCACTTCTTGTTTAGCTGACAAGTGTCAGCTGGTCAGCAGTCTCATGAGTCCTGCAGTGCATTTAAAAAATTGTCTGAGGGACCTGACTGTCAAAGGTGTAGAGCACCCGAGCTGCAAGTGCAGAGCACCTCTGAAAAAAACTAAGCCCAGTATTTAACTCAATGGCCCTGAAATTTCAAGAGCTAGTGCAGTAAATGGATGTTGAGGCAGAACTACGTAACATTCTAGCATTGTGCACTGCAGCTGTCTCTGCAGCTGCTGGGTGGCAGGTGCTGGACGAGATCCCACAGAAGTCAGTAGGAATAGGATCCAGGAGTCTTGACTGGCAGTCCTGTGCTCTAACCACCAGTTCACACATGATGGACAGTGGGCCTGCTTCTCCTCTTCTGTTTTGAAGCAGTATTGGAGCTCTGCTGGTTTCAGTGGCATAACTCCTGATTTACACCACATGAAAGGAGGATCAGACCAAGTGTGTGGGTCTAAATATACCTAAAAGAAGAGGGGACGAGCCTACAGCAGACTGGCATGCAGCCTGCAATGCCTGGCCCGACAATGATTGTAGTGGAGAGAGACACACTTATTAACTCCATCACCTGTGCTGCTCCAGCCTGGTGCCTCATTAACAGGTAGAATATATTAGTAACTGTCAAACAATGGGAGAGCTACCCTCGTTGGGCGAATGGATGAAAACACATTAGCTCTCACAAAAGGAGGAGAGGCGATGATTAACTGGTGGGATGACAATATGAAATGTCAGAGGCACAGACAGTAAGCACAACTGTTCATTATTATATTAACAGCCCTAATTTTCTGCCTTTAACCACCAGTTCGCTGTCAGTTCAATTAGATTTTGTGTGTGTGTTTAATTTAGATCAATATACTGCTGCGTCTGGAGTTTTTCTCACACATCCTTTGTGCATGGTGAGAAGCAGACCAGCCAGCAGGAACCGTTTTTCTTTTTTTTCTGTCCTTGAGGTGAAAGGCAGTTTGTGAAGAGGGTATTTAGGTGATGCATGTTCTTATGTTAGGTGAGTCTAATCTGCAGTGATTTGTGAAATTCCCGCACCGTGATGGGGGCGGGGGAAGGGCGGGGAGGGAAGGCACGCAAAGGTCGCAGAGTGGCAGGCTGGGGTAAATAGCACATGGTAATATATTTAGCAAATGGTGTTACAGACTGCAGGGTTGGAGGAGGAAAAGGAAGGAGGAGGGAGGAGGTAGAGGAGGAAGATTAATGAGGGAGGGAGGAGGAGGAGGAAGATTAATGAGGGGCCTGATTCTGATCTCAGTGACGTTGGTGTAGATATGGAGTTGCTCCACTGAAGTTAACTGTGGATTGTCCCTAGTGGAAGTGGAATCAGGCTCTGGTTCTGGATGTTCAGGTGTGGGATTTCCCCCTTCCGGGAGAATCATTCTTCATTTGAGCACTGCTAGGTTGGAAAAGGGAGAGCCCAAGGAACCCAGTGGGGTTTTCTACATCACCCAAAATTATATCAAGGGGACATCTCACTGGACCATTGCCAGCCAGTCTGAGTAAGAGTGGGAGGAGGGACTAAAATCACCACACCTCATCTCCCTCTGTGCTACCACTCTGCTGACTTTGGTGTAGCAGAACGCGTCATACTCCCCCTCCTGCTTTCTGATCGGTAGGAAGATACGCAGTTCCCACCATTACTGGGCCCTCACTGAGTCATCAGGAGAAAAGGGTATCAAAACATGACAGCATGTATGCTCTGCCCCAGCTCTGACGCCTTCATCATCTTGGCTCTCAGTACTTTGTCTCAGGATCTCATCACTATATGTGTTCATTGGAGTTTTCATTTCCTCCTGAAGCCTCTGGATCAACAACAGTATGACTCAGAGAGGCCTTTATTTTTAGTAGCTAATCACATTATTTTGCTGCATTGCCCTCTATAGTCTAGATCTTCATCAGGATCTTTACTCACCCTTCGATATCTTCTTGGATTCTAATTTTTGCTCCATAGGTCCCAGTCTTTTGGGTCTGGCTCCTCTGCTACCTTCACTTAGCTTTGGAATCTATCTATCTATTGAGTATTGGTACCCATAATCAGAATGCATGACTACATTTGGCCTGTGTTGCTAAGAGGACCTGAACTCCAAATGCTAGATATTGATCTCTGATTCCACCTAAATTTTCAATCCGGAGACCTATCCCTCTCTCACTGAAGAATCATAACCTTTGATGATTGCATCTGGCCTCTCTGCTTTATAATAACTGTATTAATGTAGTCTGCTTCTTGCACATCATTTTTGAGCAGCTCACTTCTCTCTTCAGCATCTGCAGGCTCTTTTAATCTCTTCCCTTAGATATCTTTTGTCTTTTCTGCAGACACACTAGATTTTCCTCTGATTGCCCAAATGTTTCCCTGACCTGAACTGAAGTGGAACTTTTGATCATTTGGGTAATTTGACTTTCACTATGCTATTTGGCCAGGTTTCATTAACCTCCTTTTCTTCTTCCTTCAAAGGGGGTTTCCTTTTTTTCTGGGCCCCAATCCCCTCCTCCTCTGATTCCCTTTAATGTGAATGTCTGGGCAGCAGAGAGGGATGGAGTCCAGTAAGAGACGTGCTCCCAGTCTTGTTTACCATACAGCAGGGAGGTGAATAAACAGCAGACAATATTCCAGCAAAGCAAAAACAGAACACTTAATTTAAAATAAGGACAAGCAGAAAAAAACTGATCTGATAACCTGCAGAAATGGATGGGCAAGAGCAAAACCAAGGCAACAAAATCCCACAGATACAGCACTTGAAAAATGTGTACCATAAACTCACTGCCTGAGATGGAGAATACTGGGGCTGGCAACTCCCCAGCAACTTCCAGCTAATAGAGAAGGTGCCAGTGAGTATGGGCAGCAGCTCCTGACACTTCTGGGTACTAGGAAATGGATGCTGGGTCTGGACAGCAATGCTGGGGACTCCAGGAGTTTAATATTCACTATGCACTATGGAAAACAGGCACTGTCATATCAGATTAAACCAGTGTTCCAGTACCATGTCTGCCACAATGGTCAGTATCACATGTTCAGAAACATCATGGTGAAGAATTATGAACTAACTTGAATGGGCGACTAGGCTGGTATTTGGAGTTGGGTGATAATTTAGTTTCCTAAAATTTGGATGATATTCTGATCCCTGATTTCAAATATCATCTGCACAGCTCTTCCCTCTCTCATTCCCAGGCCTAACACTCTTCCTCCCAGACCCCAGAATATCTTCCCTTAGCAGGCATGGCTATTTCCCTTACATTAAGATGTCATTAGGGTTGCCAACTTTGTAATATTTAAAAACTGGACACTCCAACAGGCATGCCAGAGCCTCCCCTTCCCCACCCCTTTCCCCTGAGAACATAAGAACGGCCGTACTGGGTCAGACCGTAGGTCTATCCAGCCCAGTATCCTGTCTAACAACAGTCGTCAATGCCAGGTGCCCCGGAGTGAGTGAACCTAACAGTGATCAAGTGATCTCTCTCCTGCCATCCATCACTCCCCTCTGACAAACAGAGGCTAGGGACACCATTCCTTACCCATCGTGGCTAGTAGCCATTAATGGACTTAACCTCCATGAATTTATCCAGTTCTCTTTTAAACCTTGTTATATTCCTAGCCTTCACAACCTCCTCAGGAAAGGAGTTCCACAGGTTGATTGTGTGCTGTGTGAAGAACTTCCTTTTATTTGTTTTAAGCCTACTGCCCATTTCATTTGGGGCCCCTAGTTCTTATATTATAGGAAGAAGTAAATAACTTATCCTTATTCACTTTCTCCACACCACTCATGATTTTATATACCTCTATCATACCCCCCCTCTTCTTTTCCAAGCTGAAAAGTCCTAACCTCTAATCTCTCCTCACATGGGACCTGTTCCAAACCCCTAATCATTTTAGCAATCCATCTCTGAACCTTTTCTAATGCCAGTGTATCTTTTTTTGAGATGAGGAGACCACATCTGTGTGCAGTATTCAAGATGTGGGTGCACCATGGATTTATATAGGGGACCGACCCCTGCCTTGCCTCTTCCCCCTGAGGCCCTGCCCCCATTCACTCCTCTTTCTCCCTCCCCCTATCACTCACTGCTCTTCCCTCTCTCTACCCCATCTTTGCCTGGGTTGGAAGGAACTTGCTGGTGGAGCTGGGGCTGGGAGCTGCAGCTGCCCAACACAGGTAGGAAGCGGCCCCAGCTAGAGTAGGGGTTGGCGCGAGTGATGATGTGATGCCTTCCCGCCTCCCTCACCCACAGGGATTTGGGTGTCTGGTCAGTAGATCTGATTGAAGACTGTCATGTTCCCTTTTTGGTAAAAAAAACAGGCACTTGGCCACCTTAGATGTCATCTGAGGGGGTGGCCCAGTGGTTTGTATCACCACCTGTCCCATTTAGAGATGTTTGGCTTGAGCGTTTGGGGCTGGCTCATTCTGGGGAACAGCTGGCCTCATTGGCTAGTGGTGATTTACGCTCCTGGATCTGAACTCCCCCAAAGCGCAGGGGTAGTTGAGAGCCAGTGGTTTGGATCGGGCTCATCTCTAATTCCAACAAAGCCTTGTTACACATCCCTGTATCTCTTACGCCTGGTTCTGGAGCTTTCACTGAACATGGACTCCTGGCTCTCTCCTCCCCCAGCCCCACTGGGCTTCTCTCCGAGTTAGAGACCCTCCTGTTTCCTGGTTCTTCCCTTCCCCACCCCAGACCTTGCAGTTTGCAAACTGCCGAGTGTGTGAGTGCATTGGTTAATCTCCTTATATCCTGAGCCTGGGCATAAACATTACAAATGAAACTTCCAACAGGTAATGACTGAACAATCATTTTTAATTTTTCTTTTAAATACACTTCAGGGCTTTTATCAGCAAAGCATCATGTCCATTAAAAAACAAATTAAGTCATTCTGCAGCCAGGCCAAGTGCCATGATTTCCATGCCAGAATTAATACTGTCTGTTTCCACCGTGGATGTTTAAGAATCCCTTCCCCCAACTCCTCCCTCCCGCCCTGGGATTATAGCTACTTTTAGTTTCTACAGGGGGAATTAATCAGTGATGCTCCTGTGCAGAGCGCCTGAAATAGAAATCACAAATCAGGATGGCTGTGAAGGAGCCTGTGAAGTGACAAACGTGAAATTATGTTGCATTTTGTTTGGTGTGGCGGGATAGCTGGAATGCGTTGGCTTTGGGGACTCTCACCAGGTCTGGGGAGCAGCTGGCTACTTCCATTCTAGAAGGGGTGATTCAGAGCAGGGCTGTTGGAGAGTCCAAAGGAAGAAGTGAGAGCAAGGGCAGAGGGACAGGAGGCAGACAATGTTTTGTTTCCCCACAAACTGCTTTTTAGAGGAGTTTCTAGGAGGACATAGTCAAAGACTGTCCTCTAAACCTGCAACGTGGCTCCCAGCAGTTAGGGTCTGTGACCCTAATTCCCAGGTGAGTTCAGAAAGTCTCTGAGTTGGTCTAACTTCCACTGTCATCTGGGCTCCTCAGTGTGTAAGGAATGTTACTTCAAATTGGACTTTCTCCAGATTCTTTTACCCTAACCTCTGAGATATTACCTCCTAAACTGGCCCACTGAGTCTAAAGTCTGGGCTACACACAACCTTTGTATCGATCTAACTATTTCAGTTCAGGGTTTGATTTTATAGCGTTCTAATGAAAGCAGTAGAATCCCTAGTGTGAATGCAGTTATACTGATCTAAATGTGCTGACGCTGCTATATAAACTAGAGCAGAATAAGAACCTTTATATAAATATAAATGTGCCCACAGGAAGGGGGTTGTACTTCTTCTTTTAATTTATAAACCAATATAGTGACAATAGTATAAAAAACTGTGTGGACACACCCCAAGGGAGTTAAAATTGGTATAACTCACTCTGAGGAGCTGATGTAGCAGTGAGGACTATAGCAGAGGAAGCAATTAATGGGAGGGTGCAAAAATGTGCAAGCAAAAGCATCCCTGCCTTTAGAAATGTACACCTTCTTTCAGCCCTGCAGCAGGTGAGTTACACCAATTTAGACTGCCTTACCCAGCTGCAGAGTAGGTGAGAAGATCTAATGGGATCTAGCTGAATGGAGAAGGGTCTAATTGATGCCACCTTGGATGGCACCTCTCAATTTGGCCCTATGTGTTCTCCTGGCATGGAATTCAGTCAGAGTAAAGGATAGTGCAGGTCATGCTCAAACCTTGAGTCTTGTCTCTCTGGTGAAACTGCTCTGCACAGAGGGAGGATAGTGTCAGCTATCAAAAGGCACAGTTCTGATCCCTGGAAAGCAAAGAAGAAAGCCACAAGCAGTTTTGCCAACATGCAAGTGATTTGGCGTCACTCTTGAGTAGACATGTCATATTCATCCAATCCCACAGAGAGAGATACAGTCAGAGACAGGCACACTCTCTGCTATGACAGTATCTGCTTCTGCTCCTGCATCTGATCATTAGGGCTGGTCAAACATTTTCCATATAAACTTTTTTTTAGATGAAAAATTGGGCCTTGATTAAATGAACATGTTCACAGAATGTGTCGGCTTTCCTTGATATTTTTTTATTTTTTTCTGAAAACCAGACACCCAAAACCTAAAAATATATTGTTCAAAAACTGATTTTTTCCCCACTTTTTTTTTTTGATGGAAAGTCAAAAACTTCTGTGGGAAAAAAACCAGCCCATTTTCTGACCAACTCTACTGATCACCCAAACAAGTAAATGAATAAAGATATCCCCTCCCCCAAATAAAGGACCCCTATAACAAATCCAGCCATGCTCTCCCAAGAGTGGTGGAGTGGAATTCCATATCCCCTTCTTCTCTTTGGTTTCTTCTCCTTCCCTTTCACATGTCACCTTTCTGTATACCTGGAATCAGTCACTCCTTGTGTTATCTGTGCGCTCTTTGGGATAGGGGCCTATAAAATGCCAACATCACTAGTGACGTACAATATGCATTATAGTGAAATAATCACAGACACATGCTTATAATCAGGTACAATAACACAAGGGATCTTTGCTTAGGAGTGAGCAAATGCTCTTCTAAGCGGTACCCATTAGGGGACCCAGCCATCCTGACATTCTCCAAGCTGCATGACCTGTATGTGAGACTCAGGAACCTCTTGGTGTCAACTGGCAGAGGGCACAGGGTGTGCATAGAGTTTTACAGGGATCCCCTGGGTCAGGTGCATGCATATCAAGTTTACCAAAGGGTGGTGTGTGAGGTCTCTATGAACAGTCAATAGCTCTCTGAGTTTCATCATTGTAAAATGTATGGGTGGATGGACAATGGTTAAGGAATTATGTATCAGTACTAAAAACTGTGTTCTTAAGGTATACGAGTTAAGGTGATAAACATGCTCCTGTCAGATAGCAAGAAAGTGGTGCTTATCTCTCTGGTTGGCCATGTGCTTAGTGCACGTTGTCCGCTTCATAATGACGGCCTATGTACAGACTGAGCCAAATGCTAATGAAGAGAAATCGACAAGGAAGAGAGTCACAGGAAAAAAACACTCAACAAGGGGTGTCTTGTTTACAAGCAAAAACAATGGATCGTGGGGTGCGGTATAAGTGAGAGTACAGCGAGACGCTGGCTCTTTTCCATAGAGGAGGCAAGCTGACAGGAGGGCTGGTCACATTAACAGAAAATCACAGCCAAGCCTGTCTGTAATGTGCTGGAAGGGTTTGGGGTGAAGTTTTGCTCTATAAGACATGACAATAACTAGTAAAGTAAGTCTTGGTTCTAGAATATGTGCTATGATTTTATTGTATATATAACCTTTATTTCCAATACTTCTATACCATTAGAATAGCTACTGTGTTCAGTAAACTTTTACCTGCTTTCACTATACACATTTCTAAGTCCTGTGAGCGAAGCGAAGCAGTGGACGGAGGTGTAACTGGTAAGCTGGGGTGTAATGCTTTGTTGGGAACAGTGGATCTGTAACTACTGTGAGTGTCCAGTGGAACTGGGGCTGGACACTCCAGGGAGATCCTTGGGGCTGGAGGTGCCTATCGCTAACCTGTAGAGAGAGAGAGAGGGGCCTGCACAGGCCTGGAGGAGAGTGTGTGTGTTTTCCGTAGCTGGTGGAGTTGGGGAACTTACTTGCACTAAGGGCTTCCTCACACTAGGGACAGGGGGTAGCAAGGTGCCTCACAGCCTTAGGTTTCCCAGATATGTGACCTGTATGTCTCTGGATACTCCTGCTTATTTATATATAGTGGGTACTTTCTGTGCTAGCTTGGAACTTGCCTGGAACTTACAGTGGATCCTGACTAATAAAATGTTCAGCTGTGCAGAAAGAGTCTCCTCTTACTCATAGACATTAAGGCCAGAAGGGACCATCATGATCATCTAATCTGACCTCCTGCACATTACCGGTCACAGCCTCACCCACCCACTCCTATAACAGACCCCTAATCTCTGGCTGAGTTACTGAAGTCCTCAAATCTTGGTTTAAAGGCTTCAAGTTACAGAGAACCCACCATTTACTCTAGGTCAAACCAGCAAGTGACCTGTGCCCCACACTGCAGAGGAAGATGAACCCCCTCCCCCATAGCCAGTCTGATGTGGGAGAACATTTCGTCCCAACCCCAAATAAGGCAACCAGTTATACTCTGAGCATGTGGATAAGACCAACAACCAGACACCTGGGAAATAATTCTCTGTAGTAACTCAAAACCCTGCCCAGCTAGTGTCCCATGTCCAGCAACTAGAGATATTTGCTACTATCACTCACAGATGGGCCGCAATCTCATCAAGCTCTGTCTTAAAACAACTTATCAAACTCCATCTTAAAACAAATTAATTTTTTTGCTCCCACTACTTTCCTCGGAAGGCTGTTCCAGATCTAATAGTTCGAAAACTTCATCTAATTTCAAGCCTCTACTTATTGATGGCCAAACTATATCCATTTGTTCTAGTGTCAACACTGGCCCTTAATTTAAATAATTCCTCTCTCTTCATGGTATTTATTCCTCTGGTGCATTTATAGAGAGCAATCATATCTCCCCTCAGTCTTTGTTTGGTTAGGCTAAACAAAGCCAAGCTCCTTACGTCTTCTTTCGTAAGGCAGATGCTTCATTCCTGTGATCATCCTAGCAGCCCTTCTCTGTGATTGCTCCAATTTGAATTCATCTGCCTTAAACATGGAAGACCGGAATTGCACACAGTATTCCAGATGAAGTCTCACCAGTGCCTTGCACAATAGTAATAACACTTCGCTATCTCTACTTGAAATACCTCCCCTGATGAATCCTAAGGTTGCATGTCTTTTTTTCACAGCTGCATCACATTAGTGGTTCCTAATTAGGGCCCTACCAAATTCATGGTCCATTATGGTCAATTTCATGGTCAGAGGATTTTTAAAATTGTAATTGTAGGAGTCCTGATGCAAAAAGGAGTTGGGCAGATTGCAAGGTTATTGTTGAGGAGGTTGTGGTACTGCGACCCTTACTTCTGCGCTGCTGCTGGTGGCAGCATTGCTTTCAGAGCTGGGCAGCTGGAGAGCAGCATCTACTGGCCAGGAGCATCACTCTGAAGGAAAAGCCGCTGCCAGCAGCAGCACAGACGTAAGGGTGGCATTGTATTGTATTGTGATCCTTACTTCTGCGCAGCTGCTGGCGGGGCACTGCCTTCAGAGCTGAGCATCCAGTCAACATCTGCCACTCTCCAGCCACCCAACTCTGAAGGCAGTGCAGAAGTAAGAGTGGCAATACTATGACCCCCCTAAAATAACCTTGTGGCCCTCCTGCAACTTCCTTTTGGACCCTTACGTTGAGAAACACTGTCCTCCTCAGTGAAATCTGTGAGTATAGGCTAAAAGCACACAAAAGATCAGATTTCACAGGGGGAGACCAGGTTTCATGGTCAGTAACATATTTTTCATGGCCGTGAATTTGGTAAGGGCCTAATCATAGTCATCCTGTGACTAGGTTTTTCTCCTCCTCTGTCACGTCCAACTGATATGACCTCAGCTTATAGCAAAAATTCTTGTTAGTCCCTAAATGCAAGACCAGGCACTTTACACTATTAAATTTCATCCCATTTCTGTTTCATCCCATCCAGTTTTCAAGGTCATCCAAATCTTTTTATATGATATTCTGGCAATACTTCCTAACTCTGTGTCTTCTGCAAATTTTATTAGTATGCTCCCACCTTTTGTGCCACGGTCATTAATGAAAATATTAAATAAGACTGGTCCCAAGACTGATTCCTGAGGAACTCCACTAGTAACTTCTCTCCAGCCAGACAGTTCACCTTTCAATATGACCCACTGTAGTCTTCCCTTTAACCAGTTCTTTACCCACTTTTTGATGCTTGTATTAATCCCCATCTTCTCCAGTTTAATTGATAATTTCCCACGTTGAAATGTACCAAATAATTTACTCAGATCCAGGTAGATTATATCTAATGCATTTCCTTTGTCTAGACAATCAGCTATCTTCTCAAAAAAAAGTGATCAGGTTGGTCTGGCATGATCTACCTGTTGTAAAACCATGTTGTATTTTATCCCAATTCTCATTTACCTCTATGTACTTACCTACTTTCTCTTTCAACATTTGTACTAAGATCTTGAATACAATTGAGGTCAAACTAACAGGCCTGTAGTTTTTCAGATCAGTTCTTTCCCTTTCTTAAATATAGGTACTGCATTTGCCATTCTACAGTCATAGAGTATTGTAGTGGAAAGAAAGAGCCTGAAGCATGGGGTCTGAGGCCTGAACCAAAGTCAGCAAAAGTTATGCTATAAGCAACAGTCAGGCCCTGCCAAAAGCAAATGTTTGCCTGCAAGCCAGTGTCTGGTACACAGATTCAGCACCAACATTGCTAGCATTGCTAAAACACTGAATACACTGGTCTACAATTTTTTAGAAGTCATCTGCTTCAGAGATAAAATGTGATATTTATTATGTATTTTGATGTGCTGAATTCAAATATGACAATTAAAACAACTGATTGACTACTGTTTCTAAGATATTTAAGTTTTTACATTTTATGTCTATATATATTGTGTAGATAGAGTTTTAATCATAAATTGTAAACCTAGATCTTTTCATGTGTTTATGGTTGCTTTACATGATAATATTTCACCTGTCCTGTTTAAAAATCAGCAAAAAGTTTATATAAATAAAATGTATTATGAAACAAAAGGCAAAAAACTATTATGTACATAGTTTAGTCCTATTCAGTGTCTACTTGGTGCTTCTTGGCTTGTCTCTTGTATTCATTAAATGGAGCATGTCTTGTCACTGTCCAGCAATAGTCTGCAAGCATTGATGGGCTCCATTTGCCCTGATAGTGTTTCTCCATTGTTGCAATGTCCTGGTGAAATCGCTCATTGTGCTCATCGCTCACTGCTCCGCAGTTCGGTGGAAAAAAATCTAGATGAGAGTGCAAAAAATGTATCTTTAGTGACATGTTGCAACCAAGGCTTTTGTATGCCTTGAGGAGGTTTTCCACCAACAACCTGTAGTTGTCTGCCTTGTTGTTTCTGAGAAAATGTATTGCCACTGACTGGAAGGCTTTCCATGCTGTCTTTTCCTTGCCACGCAGTGCATGGTCAAATGCATCATCTCGAAGAAGTTCACGAATCTGAGGACCAAAAAAGACACCTTCCTTTATCTTAGCTTCACTTAACCTTGGAAATTTTCCACGGAGGTACTTGAAAGCTGCTTGTGTTTTGTCAATGGCCTTGACAAAGTTCTTCATCAGACCCAGCTTGATGTGTAAGGGTGGTAACAAAATCTTCCTTGATTCAACAAGTGGTGGATGCTGAACACTTTTCCTCCCAGGCTCCAATGACTGTCGGAGTGGCCAGTCTTTCTTGATGTAATGGGAATCTCTTGCACGACTATCCCATTCGCAGAGAAAACAGCAGTACTTTGTGTATCCAGTCTGCAGACCAAGCAAGAGAGCAACAACCTTCAAA
The DNA here is from genome assembly GCA_007922305.1 of Dermatemys mawii. Classification (NCBI taxonomy): domain Eukaryota; kingdom Metazoa; phylum Chordata; order Testudines; family Dermatemydidae; genus Dermatemys; species Dermatemys mawii. Next base: position 611,109 of record ML677362.1, on the reverse strand, counting down.
TCGCCACAGAGCTGCCACTGATGTTGGTCATAGTTTATGCACCTCAAAAGTTGTTTCATGTTGTCATAAGTTTCCTTCATATGGACTGCATGACCAACTGGAATTGATGGCAAAACATTGCCATTATGCAGCAAAACAGCTTTAAGATTCGTCTTCGATGAATCAATGAAGAGTCTCCACTCATCTGGATTGTGAACGATGTTGAGGGCTGCCATCACACCATCCATGTTGTTGCAGACTACAAGATCACCTTCCATGGAGAAGAACGGGACAAGATCCTTTTGATGGTCAAGGAACATGGAAACCCTAACATCACCTGCCAGGAGATTCCACTGCTGTAGTTTGGAGCCCAACAGCTCTGCCTTACTCTTGGGTAGTTCCAAATCCCTGACAAGGTCATTCAGTTCAGTTTGTGTTCTGAGGTGTGGTTCAGAGGAGGAGGATGGGAGAAAATGTGGGTCCTGTGACATTGATGGTTCAGGACCAGAAGTTTCATCCTCTTCCTCTTCCTCGTCTGACTCGAGTGAGAATGATTCTGGTGCATCAGGAACCGGCAGTCCTTCTCCGTGGGGTATTGGGCGTATAGCTGATGGAATGTTTGGATAATGCACAGTCCACTTTTTTTTCTTTGACACACCTTTCCCAACTGGAGGCACCATGCAGAAGTAACAATTGCTGGTATGATCTGTTGGCTCTCTCCAAATCATTGGCACTGCAAAAGGCATAGATTTCCTTTTCCTGTTCAACCACTGGCGAAGATTTGTTGCACAAGTGTTGCAGCATATGTGTGGGGCCCACCTCTTGTCCTGATCTCCAATTTTGCAGCCAAAATAAAGGTGATAGGCTTTCTTAACCATAGTGGTTATACTGCGCTTTTGTGATGTAAAAGTCACTTCACCACAAACATAGCAGAAGTTATCTGCACTGTTCACACAAGTACGAGGCATCTCTGCTCACTTTGGCTAAACAGAAACGTGTCCTTTTGCAAAATCAAACACTGACAAATAAGAGAGCACGACACTGTATGATTTCTAGAGCTGATATAGGGCAATTTGTTCAGCAGAGTGATGTAAGCTTCGTTATGATTGCATCGTCCATGACTTCTAGGAATAACATGATGCAATTCATATCATGTATGATGCAATACCAGCTTCAGATTGCATCATTCATTGTTTTGTCTAAAAAGCAAGTACTGTCCAAACCCAGTCATAGATTTATTCATAGATCCAGTCAAAGATGTACTTTAGTCGTTTCTGGTTTAAATTGAGATCCCTTCCCTTTATAACTCACTTATCCTCCGCCATTCCCATGTCAAGGGTCGTATATACTGACCCATTAGCATATCTTGAAAACTAGAGCCAATCAACAATTCGTTCTCAGTGACCCAGAATTAGTAAAGTTTGACTACATTTATTTCAGAAGCATTTTGGCTGTAGAGCAGTGATATGTAAACACATTCCAGCAGGCCAGCACAAGAACACCCCAACCTAGCACATGATAATATGGTTTGACAAATGTGATGAATAGTGATATTTTGTCTGAAACATCAGGCGTCAAAGTACAAAGACAGATGGTGAATAGGAATGTTTTGTTTCAAACATCACGAGGAAAGTAGGAAGGGAAGTAACAAATGTAATGAAACGCGTATGGTGTACGTAAGCAGTATATCCTAGATTGTTTGTCTCAGTATATAAATGTTGGGATACCTTGCCTTAGCCATTTGTCCAGCCTGGGGGGCAGTGGAAAGTCTCGCCGCTGACTGAACTGCGTCCGTTGTCATGGGCATATGTGCCTTAGTATCCTTATAGAGTCTGCCAGGTGCTATTACTGTGCTTCGTTGATGATAAACCTGGCCGGGCACCTTTGCCACTAAACCAAGTCTTGTGGTCATTGGACAGTTTGATTGAGGTCTGCTGTGCCAATTGTCTGCACAGAGCTGGGACAGAACAGAAAGAACACACACAGAGAGCCAAACATCTGACGACAGATATGACCCCCGAGTTTACAGATTCATTAAAAATCATTGTTTATGGCCTTGAAATTTCATGTTCCAATTTCTTTAAAGTTCTTGGATGGAAATTATTCAGGCCCCCTTAACTGGGTCCAGTTAAGAAGTTTGAGTTTGACTTACACTTCGGACATGCTAATTTCTGCTTCCATACCCTCGCTCATTAGCTAGGGTATGGAACTACCATTGATCTCAGGCTACTCACTACACTATTAGAAATTGAGGTAAAGTATTAATTTATGTGTTGGTCCATGCCTAGATTACCTTTAATCTCCCCCATCCTCAGTGTTTAGTGGTCTCACTTCTTTCCTTGTTTACCTTTTATTTATACGGCTAACAAATCTTTTACTATTGGTTTTAATTCCCTTTGCAAGGTCCAGCTCCGCTTTGCTTTTGGCAGTTCTGACTTTTCACCTACATTTTCTGACCTCCAAGAGGTAGTTTTCCTTGCTGATCCTTCTTTCCTTCTATTCATTGTAGGCTTTCTGCTTTCTTTTAATCACCTGTTAGAGATGTTTGTTCATTGAGTTTAGTTTGCAATCCTTCCCTGTGATTTTCCCCCCTTGCTTGGGATGCAGACTTCACATAATTTCTGCAACTCTGACTTAAAGTAGGTCCAACGCTCCTCCGCATTGAGATCCATGCATTCGTCAGTCCAATTCACTTCCTTGACTAATTATCTTAATTTTTTGAAGTTTTCCTTTTTGAAATCAAGAATTGTAGTTGTGGACCATTTTTGTTAATTCATTTTAAATAAATGGAAGGATAAACGCATGATTACTCAAACCAAGATTGTCCTTTACAACCATTTCTTCTGAGGCCCTCACTGCTTACTGTAATGGAATGAGAAACTGTATTAGACTGTTCAGCCTTTGGGTGGTGCTGTGTGTAAAATACTGTATTTAAATGAACTCCAGCCATACCTGGCAGAGCATTAAAGGATCTTATGATGAACACATCTGGTGTATATTAGCAAGCTCTGTGATCAGTCAATGTCTGGTATAGAAGAACATAATATTTCCCAATACTAAATCAAAATGACATCACGTCTTGTTGATTCAGTGACTATTTGGTGAAAAAATCTCTCATCTATCATATCCAGGAATATCTGGACCCTACCACTATTAGTAGCACTTGTCCTCATATCTATATCTGGGAAATTAAAGTCTTCCATAAGCACATAATTCCCAGTAGAATTTATTTCATTAAAAATATTAAAGAAATCTCTATCCATATCCAAGTGGGGTCCTGGGGTCCTGTAGCAGACCCCAAGCACTATCCCAGTGGAGTCTCTGTTACCCTTCTACCCCAAAGTGATTTTGACCCAAACAGATTCCACGTTATCCATTCCATCAGTTCTCATTTTTTTACACTCTACCTTGTCATTAATATACAATGCTTCTCTGCCACCTTTACCTTTATTTCTGTCTCTTCTGAACAGTACGTACCCTATAATATCTGGTTTCACTTCTTGCACCGTTAATTCTAGTTCTTCCACTTGGTTACCCAGGCTCCTTGCACTAACGTACAGACATCTTAATGTACAGACATCTTACAGTCATTTTACTGCCAGTATTGCCTACCTGACTGTTACTGTCAGTGGTATTGACAACATCTTTCCTCTTGGTTAGCGGCCGGGCGGATGGGGGTGGGCAAAAGGAGCAGCTACCTAGTCCCAGGCGGTGTGTGTGGGAGGGGGTCTGCTGATTCCCCAACCCCGCCCCTTCTGGGGAAGCTGCCCCCCCTCCCCTACAGGAAAGTCACAAATTTTACTTTCTCCCTGGTCTTGCGGCTCTTGAACTTCTGATGATTATTGTATGCAGTCAGTAAGTTTGGCCACCCCTGTTATATGCTGTCCCCAGACTCTTTTCCTGTCCCCGTACATGCTCAGCTGATTCTATCAGGACAGCAAGAATATCATTCACTGAGGGTATGTCTACACTACAGTTAAATATCCATGACTGGCCCATGCCAGCTGACTTGAGCCTGTGGGGCTTGGGCTAAGGGCTGTTCAACTGCAGTGTAGGCGTTGAGTTATGGGCTGGAACCTGAGATCTGGTACTCCACCCCCACAGCCCCCTCATGGGATCCCTAAGCCCAGACTCCTGCCTGAGCTCGAATGTCTAGCCCCAACTCTGCCAGCCTGAAGTTGACAAGGATCAGCCATGGGTTTTTAATGGCAGTATAGACATACCCTGTGAGACCCATGTGCACAGTGCTCCAGAGCAGTCCAGATACCATGACCTTTATTCTCATGCTTGGCGGGGATGCTCTTCTTGTACGGTAGCAGTCAAGCAGGGATAACCCCTCTCTGTGTCCTGCCTTATTAGTGAGGCATGTCAGAGGGTCTAAAGGTATGTTTCTTTTTCCAGACTGACTGTGGCATAATATTAATTGAGGTGTGGGGTTGTCACCTGAGGCTATGCCTATGTGGCCAACCTTTATTGCTGCATTTCAATCTTTTCAAAGGTGTTGTCTGTGAGCCCAAATCTTCACCTTGTTCCCAAGGTGCCATTCTCCAAACAGCCTGTCACTGCTGCTCCTGGCACCAGAGAAAAGAATCAGTGACCAAGTGTCAGCCTGTCTGACTCCAAACTCCTCTGTTGTTGCAGGCCAGGGACTCTCCAGTGCTTGGCCACTGAAGTCTTAGTGATCTGTTCCTGACCAGCTTGAAGATTGGGGGCGGGGGAGTGGAAAGGCAGAGGTGAGGAGTAGAGGAAAGCTCCAGGGTCCCAGCCTGACCTGGATGTTTTTCACCCCCACTCACAAGTATTGATGTGTATGTGGCTTCTACCCTTGACAAGGGCTATGTCACGTCCCTCTCAGACCAGGTGCAGTGGGGAGAGGGGATGGTAAAAACTCAGTGACTACCTAGGCAGGTGGAGGCATCTTAGGGCAATGAGTTAGCTGAAGGAAGTCCAGGAGAACCAGTTTTCTCCTTCCGCCCTGCGGTGGGTTGGTGAGGCGTTTGGAAAATTTCCAAATGTGACACCAAGAAAACAAAGTGCTACTGCTGGCATTTAAAATCCACAGCATCTTTACAGGCCGGGGGGAAATGCGCAAAGAGAGCTACACAGGGACTTTTGGGCAGGAGGGGGAAGAGATGAGTAGGCTTTTGTAGTAGAGTGGGCCTAACCTAGCTGTGGAACTAACCAAAGTCCGAAAAAGGAAGCTGATTTAGGGAGAGGCAGAGACCCTAGCGTTGAGAAGTCAAACCAGAAGCTGCCACAGAAGGATCCTGGGAGCCCTAGAGAACTCAGACCCAGGGCTGGGTCCTGGATCCTGGGAGCCCTAGAGAACTCAGACCCAGGGCTGGGTGAGCAGGGGGCTGCCCTGGGGGCCAACATCCTGCTGTACAGTTTGGCGTTTTTTTCCTTCACTGATTGGTGGCTTGCCCTGTTTGTTTGGTTTTGCTTAACTGTTCTGGGGCCTAGGGCTGGAAAAATTTTCTGCCCTAGACAGCAAAATACCTGTTGCCGTTTCTGCCCAGCCCCAGGCGCAAAGAAAGCTCCAGAGTGGTGAGGAAACAGGCAGGGAAATGTGTGTAGAGTTTATAGTTGTTCTGTATATCTATGTATTTTTTTCTTGTGCGATGAAATCAAAGAGCAATGGTGTTCTAGACCGGCAGCTCTCAGCCTTTCCAGCCGACTGGACCCCTTGCAGCAGGCTGATTGTCTTGCGTACCCCAAGTTTCACCTCATTTAAAAAATACTTGCTTACAAAATCAGACATCAAAATACAGAAGTGTCCCAGCACACCAGTACTGAAAAATGGCTCCCTTTCTCATTGTTACCATATCATTATAAAATAAACCACCTGGAATATAAATACTGTACTTGCATTTCAGTGTATAGTATATAGAGCAGAATAAACAACTCATGGTCTACATGACATTTTAGTTTGTACTGACTTCGCTGGTGCTTTTTTTGTAGTCTGTTGTAAAACTAGGCAAAGATCTAGATGAGTTGATGTACCCCCTGGAAGACCCCTGGGTACCCCCAGGGATACATGTACTCCTGGTTGAGAACCACTGCTCTAGACTCCTGGGTGAGGTCTGATGGTTTGTATTGTGACTTACACCAATTGTGTGCCCTTGAAGAGTTACTCTGTGACCCAAGAGAGCCCACACAATTGGAATTGTGAGAGAGGATGTGTTTAAGCATGGGAGAATCTAGGTTTCAGTATTGGTCCCAGGGGCTAGATAGTGGGACTATGGGCTCTCAGGAGCAGGTGCTACACAGAGAATCTGCACCATGAGAGCGTGTCCCGGGACCTCAAGTTAGGGTCAGTGTCTATACTCTCTCCAGACTGCAGAGGTGTAAAGCACATGGGGGTTCGGTGGTTGGATCTTCACGCAGCAGTTCCGCAGGGGCAGCTTGACTCAGTGAGTAACAAGGACCCATGGCTTAGGGCAATAGGTGGTCTCTGAGCCACCCTCCTGCTTTCCTCGTGGATGGCTGCTATGCTCCCTGCTCCAGTTTCAGTTCACTTTGATAAACAGCCAGGGAGGGGATAATCCCCCTCCCCTCTGACAACCGGTCACTGTAGAGCAGAAGGGACCCTTCTTTAGTGCTCACTTGTTGGGGGCAGAGTTGGAGCCAGGCCGGGATTCTTTTGTTCATAGCTTCAATTCCAAAAGGGTGGAAGTGGAACAGGGAAGGGCAGCACTTTCATATGGGAATGTGGCCTGCCAAATTGAAGCACGGGGCTGTGTGGCCCCAGTCTGGGGAGAACACTGGGTGGCCACATATAGAGCCAAGAAACGAGCCAGCCATGTAGTTAGGAGAGGGGGCGTGGGATGAATTTGGATTCAAAATACAACATAATGGATTTTGAGCAAATGTCTGCTGTACCTGCAGTCCCCTTGGGACAGTGTGTGTGGGCAGGGGCGGAGAGTGACAGGGAGGAGAGGGAAAGTAGCAGCTGCTCAATGTGCAGACTCATCCGGATGGTTTTGGCAGCAGCCCTTGTTCCACTGAATGATGCATCCAGGAGATGAGGGGCAACTGGAGGTGCAGTTTTCATGCTGCAGCAGGGCAGTGCAGGGGATGAATCCCAGGCCATCTCTTTGCAGTGGCTCAGCAGATCTTTAACATGGCCACAGCCTCTGAAACAACTGTGGCCCTTTATAAATCTCATTGCAAGTTAGAATTTGGACACGCCTTACCTCTGGCCCTGCCGCCCTGCGGATCTATGCTGCTTGTTCTTCACGTTCTTCTCCCTTCTTTGCCACCCACCTCTTTGGGGGTGCTGTGAAGCATGTCGTTCCCCTGGGAACCTGCCTGATGCTCTCATCCCTTTGTACTGGAGCACAAAGGAGAATCCCCACAAAGGAAACCAAACACTTGGAGGGCCAAGGAAAACCGCCTCTAATTGTCTGCTTGCTGCTTTCTGCAATGAAATATTCATGGGCGGGCAGAGAGTATTTGTCATCCACTGTGCGCAGAGCCCTGCTGAGTCTGAAACCCACCATCAATTGTCTGTTTGTGGAGCAGTTAAACCCGGGGGCAAGTCTGACAGGCTGGGAGCTGTGATCTATGCATATGAGCCCATCTTCACCCCCTTGATACCAGCTGCTGGGGAAGGAAATGCCCCATCCATGACAATGTTAGTGTGGGAGTTCAAAAGCTCTGGTACCAGAGATAATAGAACTACTAACCTTGTCAGCCGCTTGGTTTGAGCCTCTCTGAATTTTCCTTTCCCCATAGGGAATTTAAGGAACCACCCTCACAAATGCGTAGGGACAAGGGACCTGAACTGAGGTGACCACTGATAACAAAAATTATAATTTATATGGCACCATAAATATACCTGGATGATCAGAGTCCTGGAGCCAAAGAGCTTGCACGCAAAAGGTCCAGCCTTGTAATAATCCCTAGCTGTTATATAGCACTTTTTAACTGTAGATCTCAAAGCACTTTACAAATTGGATCAGTACCATTATCCCCATTTTACAGATGGGGAAACTAGGTCATAGAGAGCTGAAGTGACTTTTTCAAGGTGGGAAGAGGCCAGAGCCGGGAGTAGCACCTGAGTCTCCTGCGTCCTGCTCTAGTGCTCTGTCCGCTACAACAAGGCAAAGGTAGAGTTGACTAGTATTTAGAGCGTGAAGGTTTCACAGAGAAGAGTTTGCTGGGGAAGATGCAACTCTCCTTTTAACACTTTAATCTGAAAGGTGCTATATGAGGGTTGCAATGGGGATTGAGGGACCTTGCATGGTTGAGCCCTTCATAAATATTGGACCAAAGTAATCTCTGACGTAACTCCACTGAATTCATTAGTCTTACATCTAGTATGAACCTGGGTCCATAATGTAATATTTGTGATTTTGAGAAAATGTATGCTGAGGAGCCAGCCATATCTTTAACTGCTTAAGCCTCAAAGATGCAGCACAACACGTGCAGACCAGGAGGAGGCAGGGCCAAGATGGCTTTATAATACTTTTGTATCTTCAGGAGTCTGCCTTGCTCTGGAGACCAGTGTGGCCCCTGGTGTAAGTTAGAGCAGCCTCAGAGCACACACTAGATCTCCTGGTCTCATCTTGTCTTGACTAACCTAAATAAATCTCTGTCATCTGCAATTTTTTCCATCTTGGTATTCACTAATAAACGTATGCAACATAGATCCTAGTACAAAATCTTTTTGTATCTCACTGAATCTTTTACCAGGATAAAAATTGACCATTTTTTCCTATTCTTTTTTTCTTTCTCTTAACCACTGTTTGATCTGTGACAATACTTAGCCTGTCACTCTATGGCTACTTAGTAATTTGACCTATTTTCCACTTTTCCACTTTTCCTTCCTTTCCTTTCCACTTTTCCACTTTTCCTTCCACTTTTCCTCCACTTTTCCTCCACTTTCACTAAGTGTCTCATCAATTAATATTTAGACAAGTAAGGATGAATATAACCCCCCCCCCACACACACACAAGCATGTAGGGACAAAATTAGACAGGCCCAGGCAAAAAAGATGAGATTAAACTAGCTAGGGACTTAAAGGGTAACAAAATTTTTTTTTTACAAATACATGAGAAGCAAGAGGAGGATTAAAGGAGAGGGTAGGCCCATTATTCAATGAGGAGGGAAAGACAGCAGAAAATGAAGCAATGGCTGAAGTATTAGATGCTGGTTTTGTTTCAGTTTTCACCAAAAACATTAGCAGTGACTGGACAGCTAACATAGTGAACATTGGCATAGGCGCTGACTCTGTGGGTGCTCCAGGGCTGGAGCACCCCCAGGGAAAAATTAGTGCGTGCTCTGCACCCTCCGGCAGCCAAGTTCCCCTTCACGCTCCACCCCGCCCCATCTCACGTCCTCTTCCACCTCTGCCTCCTCCCCTGAGCATGCGGCATCCCAGCTCTCTCCACCTATCTCCCAGCGCTTGCCACCACAAAGCAGCTGTGTGACAGCATAGCAAGCTCTGGGAGGGAGGGGGAAGGAGAGGGAACATGGTGCGCTCAGGGGAGGAGGTGGGGAAGAGGCGGGGTTAAGGCTGGGATTTGGGGAAGAAGTCAGAATAGGGGCAGGGAGGGGGCAGAGTTGGGACAGGGACTTTGGGGAAGGAATTGGAATGGGGGCAGGGTAGTAGTGGAGTCGGGGGGGATAGGGACAGAGGGGGACTGAGCACCCACCAATGCCAGAAGAAGTTGGTGCCTATAAACGTCAGTGTAAATAGGGTAGAATCTGGGGCTAAAATAGGAAATAAAAAGGTAAGAATTACTTAGACACATTAGATACTTTCAAGTCAGCGGGGTCTGATGAAATTCAGCCTAGAATACTTAAGGAACTGGTTGAAGAGATCTCTGAGCCATTAGTGATTATCTTTGAGAACTCATGTTGGTCAGGAGAGATACCCGAGAACTGGAAAATGGCAAATAGAGTAACTATCTATAAAAAGGGGAATAAGGACAACGCAGGGATTTATACACCTGTCAGCTTAACTTTGGTACCAGGAAAAATAATGGAGCAAATAATCAAACAATAAGTCTATAAGCACCCAGAAAAAAAGTAAGGTAATAAATAGTAGCCAGCACGGATTTGTCAAGAACAAATCATGTCAAACCAACCTACTCTCCTTCTCTGACAGGGTAACAAGCTTTGTGGTTAGATGGGGAAGCAGTTGATGTGATATATCTCAACTCTAGTAAGGCTTTTGATAGTCTCACTTCCAGGGCACATTGGCAGCGCTACTCAAGACTTTTCTGGTCACCAGGGTTGACGTCGGTTTCCATTGCATCATTCACTTTGCCCTCCGCTGTCATCTATGGGAAATTTTCCCACGCTGCAGGCACAATTAGTTCTGGATTCATACCACCACAGGAGCAGGTTTGCCGTGTTCTAAACATTCTCATAAATAAACTAAAGAAATGTAGCTTAGGTGAACCCATTATAAGGTGGGTGCACAACTGAATGGAAAACTGTACTCAGAGAGTAGTTATCAATGGGCCACAATTAAGTTTGAAGGGCATATTGAGTGGGGGTTCGGCAGGGCTCTATCCTGGGTCTGGTTCTATTCAATATATTTATAAATGATTTGGATAATGGCATAGAGAGTGCACTTATAACGTTTGCAGACAATACCAAGCTGTAAGAGGTTGCAAGCATTTTGGAGGACAGGATTAGAATTCAAAATGATCTCGACAAACTGGAGAAATGGTCTGAAATTAATAGGATGAAATTCAAAATGGACAAATGCAAAGTACTGTGCTATACTTAGGAAGGAATAACAATTGGACATATACAAAATGGGAAATGACTGCTTAGGAAGGAGTACTGCAGCAAAGGATCTGGGTGTCATAGTAGCTAACAAACTAAATATGAGTCAACAATGCAATACTGTTGCAAAAAAAGCGAACATCATTCTGGGATGTATTAGCAGGAGTGTTGTAACCAAGATACGAGAAATAATTCTTCCTCTCTTCTCAACAGTGATAAGGCCTCAACTGGAGTATTGTGTCCAGTTCTGGGCACCACATTGGGGAAAAGATGGAATCTGGAGGAAGTGCAGAGGAGAGCAACAAAAATGATTAAAGGTCTAACCTTTAACCTGACCTACAAAGAGAGTTTGAAAAAACTGGGGTTGTTGAGTCTGGTGAAGAGAAGACTGAGTGGTGGCCATGATAACAATCTTCGAATATGTAAAAGATTGTTGTAAAGCAGAAGATGGTAAATTGTGCCCCTTAACCACTGAGGACAGGATAAGAAGTAATGGACTTAAATTGTACCTAGAGAGCTTTAGGTTAGACATTAGGAAAACCATCTTGATTGTAAGGGTAGTTAAGCACTAGAACAAATTGCCTAGAGGGTCTGTGGAATCTCAGTCACTGGAGGTTTTTAAGAACATGTTAGACAAACCCTTTCAGGGATGGTCCAGATAACACTTAGGCCTGCCTCAGTACAGGGGACTGGACTAGATGAATTATCAAGGACTCCTCCAGTCCTACATTTCTATGATTCTATGAAAGTCTTTTTAGAAGTCCAAATAAATTACATCAACTACTTCTCCTTTGCCAAGAATTCTAGTTGATTGGTGAGACATGAGTTCCCTGTGCAAAACCCATGCTGGTTAGTCTCTCTATTGTATCCTGATCATGTGTTGTATAATTATATTTAAAATTATCAGTATGAGTTTACTAGATACCTGAGTAAGGCTGGGGCTATAATTCCCTGGATCACTCTAATGCCTTTTGAAAAAATAAGGTCAAAATTTGCTACCCTTCAGTCCTCCAGTTTAGAAGCTGATTTTATTATATGTTTTTGTTAGCAGCTTAGCAGCTTCATTCTTAAGCTCCTTCAGAACTATTGGGACTGGTGATATATTGCTACTTAATTAATCACTTTGTTCCAGCATCTCTTTTTTTGACACATCAATCCCTGACAGTGCCTCAGCTTTATTATTTTTTATTATAGGCAGGGTTGGTAAAACTACCTATTAGTAAGGTTGCCTGACACGTTCCTTTTACAAGACTCTGTTTTCAGTTACTTATAACTTTGCTAAATGTTAAATATTTTGGCTGAAATTTTTCATACCAAGTGTCTACCTCAGCCTGATTTTTTTTATAGGAGGCTGGCACCGAGAAACATTGGGGAGAGGGGAGGATCTGATGAGAACTGGGCCTGGCTCAACACGGAGACTGGTACAATTAGCCAAGGTGGGAGGAGGTGGGGATACTGAAATTAGACAAGAATCTGTGGTGGGGAAATTGGGACAGAGACAGAGAACATGGGCAGGGGGCACCTGGATGCCAAGAAAGGGGAAATAGATGAGATGAGAAACCAGGGTGTGTGAACTGGGACTGGCTGGGCAAAGAGATGGGAGCTGGGGTGACAGAGGATGGGAATAGCTGGGCAAGAAATCTGGGACGGGGAGTCTGGATAGGTAAGTTAAGACTTGGTGTTCAAGGAGACTGGGACTGGGATGAGAAGCCTGAGGAGTGGAGACCAGGATGGTCTAGTGGAAGAGAATGGACTAGGACAAGGATTTATGGGATAGGGAAGAGACAGGACTGGGGCAGAGACAGGTTGACGGCAATGAGGCAGAAGGAGCCATGCTTGGAGGGAATGGGCAGAAAAGTCTGTCCTCCTAGAGCACTCTCCTCTCCAGAGCTTAGAATGCAGTCAGTAGGAACCTGGTGGAGAACTTGAGTGCCTAACCTTCCTGTCTTGGAGGCAAGTGTGTTACTAGTTGCATTGCACTGCCACCAAATGCTCCATCTTGCATGCAAATGCCCATGTGTTTTATCTTACTCAGAACAGAGAAATAAAACACAGACAGGGAAATCAAAGCCATATTTCTGCTCTGCTTTTATATTACCAGTTGTGTTTAATGTGATGCACTTAAAATGCCTCTAGAATACATTAGGGTGTTTTGATGGTGAATTTAACTGCCAGACTGTAGCCGGTGTTGCTGGGCTTCCTTCTCTTCTTTATGCCCATATTATTGTTGTCTAACTTCTCCATTAATGGGAAGAGAGAGTAAGGCACTGCAAGGCTATTGAGAGGCAAACCAAGGACTTGGAAGTCGTTCCTGGGATGTCCACTATTACCCAGGAAACCCACTCTTGCCTGTGTAACAACCTTTGCCACATTGACACAGAAAGATTGGCAGTGATCATCTGTTCTATTTTTCTGACTGATCTCTCTGTACAGAACTCCTCACTGGCCCAGAGGCTCAAGAGTCACCTCACACTGTTTCAACTAGTCAGCCCTGCTATTGAAGAATACTGGCCAGAAATATAGACAAGAGGGTGTCAATATCTGTTCTTCCCTTTATAGGCACAAGAGGCCTTTTGCTAAATGATTCAGATTCACCCAGCTGCTATCTAGAGGCTGCCATTTAAAAGGATACTATCAGCTCAAATTTAGATTTCTGTAAAAAGTAAGCTCACCGCCCCAACAAACAGACAAAAAGCCCGAGACCAGTACAGATGCCCCCATTGATTTGCTTGTAAAAATTCCAAGGAAAACAGTTCTGTTAAAGTAAACTAACATTCCCCAGACATTCTCATAGAAATATAGGACTGGAAGGAACCTCAATAAGTCATTTAGTCCAGTCGCCTGCACTGAGATAGGATTAAGTATTATCTAGACCATCCCTGATAGGTATTTGTCTAACGTGTTCTTCAAAACCTCCAGCGATAGAGATCCCCTTAACCTCCCTAGGTGATTTGTTCCTGTGTTTAGCTACCCTTACAGTTAGGAAGTTTTCCTAATGTCCAGCCTAAACCCCCACATTGCTGCATTGCTCTGTGTTAGTGCATGAAAGTCAAAAAGTGAAATTGACTAGAAGCTAAAGTGAAACTGATCAGTGAGCTTTCATGGGCCATTGGAGAGAAAGGCCAAAAAACAAGCACACACCAGAAAGAGTGAAAATAAAATTAGATTTTGAAAACTCTTTCATTGTCATGATTATGAGGTGTTATTTGTAACAGAGAGAACATAAGATGTTAAACCTAACAGTGTCCATTAGATAACAATGACTATTACTTTAATTTTTTGTAAGATCACTGTCCAAATAACTAACACCCCCAACAGATTTGCCAATGGTACCCATACTGCCTCTGGAGAAATATGCAAATCTGGATCCAAATGGCTCTGCTAGAGCTTTACCCTTTCACAGACAATAACTATCATGCCTGTAAATGCCAGGCAATTGATTCAAGAGAATGAATTTCTCACCTGAACAGGGATGCTGGGAGTTCTGGAGCAGCACCTCCCCAGTGTAAACAAGCTGTCAGGCAGTATTGGGCACTCTTAACCTGAACTAAATATTATTAGGATGTGCCTTAGGCACTGTAAAGCAAAACTGCTTTAACTTGGTTAAAATTGGACACAGAGCTGCAAAGAGTCTTTGGAAGCTGGGCCTGAGGATACTGTCATAAAGAAACAGAGGGGTGTGTGTGTGTGAGAGAGAGAGAGACAGAGAGAGAGAGAGGTATGGCAGGACCAGGTTTTGAGTCTCAAGTATTGTGACAGTGCAGGGCTGTTCTGGAGAGTTGAGGTGATTGTATGGTCCAAATCTGCAAAGATATTTAGGCACGCAAATTGCATTCAATGGGAATTGGGTGCCTAAATACATTTGAAGATCTGGCCCTACTGTGAGCAAGGTTGTGTTGCCATGAAAGTCACCAAATATAAGGGTTGTCACTAGCAATTCTGTTATTGTTGGCAATGAGGACAGGAATAAGCAAATGATTTCCTGTAGTAAACAGGAGGTTCAATTAGAATAGAAGTTTGATGGGGATAAAAGCCTGGCTAGCACAGGGAAATATCACAGTATACTGGTCTGAATCCAGTTAGGCTAGGCAGTGACTAAAAGCTGTTCTGGGGACTATTTGAAATGAGTTGATGGATCTCTGCGCACAGTCATCAATATCTTCAAGCCACCACCACTGCTAGTCCTGATTGGCTCCCATGTTGGCCATCTCAGCAGAGAGGCCAAGGACTGAATAGGTCATAGAGAGTGAACTCATCTCTATCTTCCTCTAGACTGAAGCACATTGGCAGGGCAGTATGGGGGGAGGGGTGGGGGAGGAAGCCTGCCTGTGCTGACCCTGTTCTGTGGATAAATAAAGGCTTTAGGTCATTAGAACTGTCAATCCAACTCCTTTCACCAGCACTGAGCCCATTCCAGTAAAGGAGGGAAGGAGAGAGGCAAGGATTTGTAGCCTTATGCCTTTAATGGCACGGCTGTTTTGGGTCCCGTTCATTTCATTTTAAATTGAGAAGTTTAGACAGTGTTAAATCTGGTAGCATTGCCTTTCACAGGAGCTGTACGTTATATAGGAGACAGGCTTACATTTTGTGGTGACAAATATTTTATCGACATTGATACAACATACACATTGCAGAAGAGCATCCTGAATCAAGTCTCTTTCTATTTTAGCGAGGAGACACGTTTGCTATGCAGATGACTGGAGTAAATCTGGCCTCACAATTAAAATCGGTTTAGAGATTGTTGCAAAAGTGACTGATGAATTAGGCTCTGCACTCCATCAATCCCCAACCCACTCGTCTCTGTGGAGTAATATTGACGGCGTATCATAAATAGCCATTTGTACAAAGTGCAGGAACTCTCTAAGAAGCAGTTTATAGCTAGCATGTATATTCCAAGTGGTAGACAGCATGCAAAGTGCCTGAGCTTTTAAGAAACAAGGGCAATGGGTTCTGCATGGCTTGCAACTGCCTATCTGTTTGCACCAATGGTGCCCCATAGAAACACAGGAATGATGGCATCATTAATATTCCGGTAGCATCCACAAGGTACTATGCATTGTTTCCACATACAGGAAGACACAGTCTGTTCCCTAAAGAGACTGGGGCAGTAGGCAGGATTTCCTGGCCAAATTCCTATCTAGGTCATTACAGTCTGCCTCCTGAAAGCCTCCCAGGACTTTCCATTGGCTGCACTACTGCTCCTTACTTCCTGTCCTCAGCTCACGTTGCTGTGCACTGCCAACCAGCTGCCATGTTTCTCTCTAGAAGAGCTTGATTTCAGGGCTGGGGGGTGTTATATGTTATATAAAGCCAAATTCCCAGCCGCAGCGCTGAGCACTTGCAATTCCCACTGATTTCAATGGGGATTGTAGCTGCTCAGCACCCCCTCAGGGGTTGGCCTTTGGATTGTCAGAAGTGTTGAGATCTTTTAAAAATAAAGACACTAGGGAAGTGGAAAATCTTAAGACAACAAAACTGCTGAGATTTTAGGTATTCATAGTTAACACTGTGGCCATTGAGAGATTCAAAGAGACATGGGGCAGAATGCCAAACCAGGCCTCCAGTCATGAACCGAAGCTGGTAGTGGAGAACACCAGGAGAGCTTCCTTTACAGCAGCTACAGTAGAAATATCAGGTACAGCCATGTCAGCTGAGGAGCAGCCTCAGTCCCAACCTCAACAAGGGCTGAATAGTTCAATCAGCCTCTCTGGCTTTAGCATTTTTAGCCAGTCTCATCCCCAGAGAAACCCGTCACTGAACCACTATGATCACACACCACTATGCACAGGCTGGCACACGGGTTTCGGGGAGGGCCAGCGAGATGGTTCTTTGTGATGCACCCTAAACATATTGGACTCATTTTCCTTCAAAAATATGTACGTAGGAAATGGGATCTTTAGATACTGCTGCATACATAGAGCCCTGTAATGGCTTGTTCCTTTTGACCCTAGTTTTTGGTCTGTAGCAGGTACGTTTTCAAGGTTAGCTTCACAAGAGAAAAGGCAAGAAGCTTACTGTACAGGAGAGCAGAGATTCTTCTGCAGAGGGCCCAAGGCCAGTTCTATTAACAAGGGACACATGCAAGTCCCCGCAGGCCCCCTCCAGCTCATCATATGTTTTACTTTATTTGTTCATGAGGAAAATCTTAGCAGTGGAGACTGTTTCAGTACAGCTGTAATATGCCCAAGTTATCCGCATAATTACAGACTACTGATGTCCTCAGACCAGCACCTAAGGAAGACCAAAAGTTCTATAGTGCTAGAGGTTGCTTCTGGCACCAAGTGTAAAGTAATGTTATTAACTGGACAGTATGCATGTCTACCCTGGGTGGACGGAATCAGAACTCTGTGTCACAGGCCCTATGCACTTACTAGTTCATAGAGCATCTCCTTTAGATCAGACAGGAAAGGGCCTATGCTTCTAGAGCAGAGGAATCTGAGTTCTAGTCCTGCTATTGCCATGAACTTCCCAATGATTTCAGTGTGAAGCATTGTGACAAATGGAAAGGAGCTATGGCCCCACAGATTTGTTACAGTGAGCTCCGTAACTGAAGGAAGCTGTTGAGAGAAACAGGCCCTGCAGAGCAGGGGCATCCAGATTTCTTAAATAAGAAAATAATTACTATATATCAAACGAGTGTTAAATTAATAAATATTTTTGGAAACAACTATCACTCCTCTGCTGAGAGGTAGCAGATATAGGGACCTTGCGGGCTGGTTTCCCATTGGAGGGGACATCAGTGACAGAGTCTAGCTACTTCCTTAATGGAGCTTGCTTTATTGAGTCTATACACCAAAATCCTGTGACAGAGGTGATCAAGCAGCATGCAGGCAATCCCTGCTTTTGGGAATATCTATCCAGTTCCCAGGAAGCATCTCTGCTCCCAAAATAGACTCTTGGTAGAAAGATTAAGGTAGAGAGCAAATTCTTTGGCTGTTTACAGCCACAACCCCTCCCACTGTTGCACCCCTGCAAAGCCTGCACACCACAAAACAAACAACAATACGGCATTTCTTCCAAGACTGTATATTATTTGCATGCTAAGAAAAAGAACTTGCATGACTCTGTGTACCAGCACTGCCGGTGACTCCCACCATTACTTAACGGAATATTTTCAAAGGTGGCTATGGGATTAAGGCACACACACCCCATTGATTTAATGAGTCAATGCTGCTTCAAAGAACATTAACTCCCAAACATATTTCCACATGGCAACTTGCCAGGTCATCCAGGAATGATACTTGTATCTTGGCTTCCTGTATCCTGATTTACTCACCAAGTCTAGGAGAGCAGCAGCTCCACTGGAGAAGCTTCTGCCGAGTTCCAGAGAGGAGGAGAGCATGCTGGGGTACTACTGTTCCCCTTTTTCTGTGATTCCTTCTCCCAAGATATCAACTGGATCTGAGTCCTTTCTGCTTGGAAAAGCAGAAGGGACAATCCAGTCTCCAGTGTTAAATGACTAGAGAAGTCTAAACATTAGTACAAATTATGACTGGAGGAAAAGTTCCTTCTCTGTTCTCAATGGTGCCCTTTGCTAAATTTCAGAACTTGCATGTTATGTTTTCCTTAGGGTGTAGAGTACAATTCTTCTCTCTGATCTGATGTGGCTTGACAGCAGTAGTAAGGCTTGGAATCAATAAGAAATTATATATATGTGTGTGTTCTCGGCTCAGTTGGTTCTGATTTTGGAAACTCAAAGCAGAAATCAGGCTATTGTCAGATGTACCTCCTAGTGAAATGGGAGTGGCCTAATGCCAAATCTGACAATGTGTAGTGCAGGGGTGGTCAAACTATGGCCCACGGGCCACATCCGGCCTGTGGGATAATTCTGTCCAGCCCCCAGAGCTCCCAGCTGGGGAGGCTAGCTAGCTCCCTCCTCCCACACTGTCCACCTCACCACATGCAGCCTCAGCACTCTGGGGGGTTGATCAGCATGGCAGCATGTCTGGCTCCGGGCCAGACATGCTGTTCTGAGCAGCGTGGTAAGGGGGCCAGGGCTGGGGGCGGGGGTTGGATAAAGGTCAGAAGGTCTCGGGGGGCAATCAGGGGATGGGGAACAGGGGCAGGGGATTGGATAGGGTGTGGGAGTCCCAGGGGGCCTGTCGGAGGTGGGGGTGTGGCTAAGGGTCGAGGCAGTCGGGACAGGGAGCAGGGGGGTTGCATAGGGGACGGGGTCCTGGGGGGTGATTGGGGTGTGGGGGCCTCTGGAGAGGGTGGTCAGGGGACAAGGAGCAGGGGGCTTAGATAGGGGGTGGGGTCTTGGTGGGGATGATTAGGGGTAGGGAGGGTCTCTGAAGGGAGTAGTCAGGGGACAAGGAGTGGGGGAGATTTGGGTGGGCTGGTGGTTCAGAGGGGGGGCAGTCAGGGGGCAGGAAGTGGGAGGGGGTTGGATAGGGGGCAGGGACAGGTTCTTTGCGGAGGCACAGTGTCCCTACCTGGCCCTCCGTACAATTTTGAACCCCGATGTAGCCCTCGGGCCAAAAAGTTTGCCCACCCCTGGTCTAGTGCCTGAGAATTGGGGAGGGAGCTATTGCATTTGTGAATAGATAAAAGCTCTTCCAGACACTGGAAACTGAATTCCCCTGTCAACAGGATGAATTAAGCTCCAAAAGCCAAAGAAACTAGGGTGCATGCCAGCAAAACCCATCTGCTTTCCTGATGACACCAATCCAAGATGCTATCATATTTGGATTTAAAAACATATCTGAATGAATACATGGAAAATGAATTTTAGACTGTCAATTAATCCTACTGAACCCAGCTCCTCCTGGGTGCCTTGGGATCTGTGTCAGTTAAATGGATTTCTTGAAATATTCATCTACATATTTGTAAGTTATTCCTAAAGGATCACTCTTTCCTTCTATCATAAACGGAGCCAGGCCTTTTGGGGACTTTTGGGTCATGTGTACAGATGTCTGCATGCATAATTTGCCGGTTCCATTACACAGATTGCCTGTGCAAATTGGGTATTTGTGTGTGCAAATGGATGTTGGCAAATAGCTGACTGGTGCATGCAGTCACAGTGATTATGTGTGCAAATTTGGTACGCAATTGTGCAGAGCTCCAGGCACCTGAGCTTTTGAAAATTAAGCCCCAAATGTCCCAGGAAGAACTGTATCCTCATTTACCACTATGACTTTCAAGGCATGTCTACACTGCAGCTGTGATTGTTATTTGCAGCTTGTCGATGTATCCACAGTAGCTCTACTCTAGCTGTCTTGCTAAAAATAGCAGTGAGGATGCTCTGGTGTGGGCGTCAGTAACCCCTGGTCCCCATTGATAGATGCTCCCTCGTGCAAGCAGTTCTGAAGCCTGTGCCACAGCATCCTCACTACTATGTTTAGCAAGATAGCTAGAGTGCAGCTAGTGAGGGTATGTCTGCATGAGCTGCAAATCACAAGCCCTGCTGCAGGGTAGACATACCCTAAGTGAGGATGGAAATAACCAGCCGGCCATATAGGTAGGTAACTACTACACTAGGTAACTGGTTTCCCATCCCATTCTGGCTCCACATAGGAAGACAAGATAGCAAGTGTGAAAAATTGGGATATGGGGGCGGGCTGTGTGATAGGCACTTATATAAAACAAACCCCCGAATATCATAGAATCATAGAATATCTGGGTTGGAAGGGACCTCAGGAGGTCATCTAGTCCAACTCACTGCTCAAAGCAGGACCAATATCCCACTAAATCACCCCAGCCAGGGCTTTGTCGAGCCTGACTTTAAAAATCTCTAAGAAAGGAGATTCCACCGTCTCCCTAGGTAACCCATTCCAGTGCTTCACCACCCTCCTAGTGAAAAAGTTTTTCCTAATATCCAACCTAAACCTCCCCTCTGCAACTTGAGACCATTACTCCTTGTTCTGTCATCTGGTACCACTGAGAACAGTTTAGATCCATCCTCTTTGTAACTCCCTTTCAGGTAGTTGAAAGCAGCTATGAAATCCCACCTCATTCTTCTCTTCTGCAGACTAAACAGTCCCAGTTCCGTCAGCCTCACCTCGTAACTCATGTGCTTCAGCCCCCTAATCATTTTTTTTTGCCCTCTGCTGGATTCTTTCCAGTTTTTCCATGCCCTTCTTGTAGTGTGGGGCCCAAATCTGGACACAGTACTCGAGATGAGGCCTTACCAATGTCAAATAGAGGGGAAAGATCACATCCCTCGATCTGCTGGAAGTGCTCCTACTTATACAACTCAAAATGCCATTAGCCTTCTTGGCAACAAGGGCACACTGTTGACTCATATCCAGCTTATCGTTCACTGTAACTTCTAGGTCCTTTTCTGCAGAACTGCTATCTAGCCATTCGGTCCCTAGTCTGTAGCGGTGCACGGGATTCTTCCGTTCTAAGGGCAGGACTGTGCACTTGTTCTTGTTGAACTGCATCAGATTTCTTTTGGCCCAATCCTCTAATTTGCCTAGGTCCCTCAGGACTGTCTCTATAAAATCGGGACATCTGGTCACCCTAGCGTAATGCCCGGTGTAGACTCCTAAACTTGCTAACAAGTTCAGTCTATAACAGAAGAAGGAAGGTAAGCAGACCTGGAAATGCCTACATATGCACAAACAACAATTCCTCAGGCCGTTCCAGCTAAACACTGTGCATGAGGACACCTCCCATCCATCCATTATAGTGATTAACAAAGTAGAGAAGAGAAAAGCTATGAGACACAGGCTTACGTGCTCCTGGCCATATGAGGGAACAGAGATAATGGAACTTGGCTTTACATAATATCCACATAGTGAGTCCAGATCAGATCAAAGCAGATATAAAGCAGCTGAAAAACACTGACCAGTGTCTATGCTAGAGCTTTCATCTTTGCCGTTACTACCACCAAGGGAGCTAAAGCAACAGGAGAAAACTTTTGCCCAAAAGACCTCAGTCTCAGGTAGGCTGATCGATTTTTCAGCTGATTGACAAGGGACAGACCCCAGTGGACTCCAGAATGGCACAATGCTGCTGCTGCTCACCTTATGCTTATAGCATTAAAAGATACAGGAATTCCAGGCCTGGATTTTCAGCCCTCTGCAAAACTTAGTCCCTCGGCTCAGCCCAACTTGAGACATGTCTCAGACAACAAGCGGACTCAGGGTGAAGCTAATCCTCCTGTTCTTGTTATCAGCTAGAATAAGGTGATCCTCAGATAAGGAAGGACTGCAGAAGCTTCTTGTAATAGGATAGCTGGCCCTTAAATGAAAACAGGCCCAGCTCTCCTATGCCAGTCCAGGTGCGCCCTACTTTGGTATAACGAGGAATGTGGGGCTGCCCCTTGGAGTTCTGAATCCTGAGAAAGAGGAGCCCAGAGTGGGAACTCATAAGCAGGGCAGGGCTTAGAGCTTGGAGCGGTGAAAGCAGAAGGCTGGAAGGCTGTTGAGGGGTCACCTGCAAATTTCCCCAGGCCAGAGGGCTATGGCTGAGAGCAGCATAGGGAGATGCCTGCTGGCTCTCTGAGTGGAAGCCAGAAGGCCAGGGAGGACTGAAAGCTGAGGAATGATGGAGGAGTGAGCCAGCTGAGGTTTCTGGGCAAGTGCTGGAATTATACGTGGGAAGGAGATGGGGCAGAGAAGCACTGCAGCCAGAGGGGCTGGGGTAAGGTGTGGGGAGAGATGCTGGAGACATACCTGAGAGGTGGGGTGAGATGCTGGAGCTGTACTTGGTATTGCACTATTGAGAGAAATGGGCTGTCTGGGGACATTGTGGTTTGTGACAGTGGGACTTTAGGTAATAAATTAACTCTGCAAAAAGGGCTATTCATAAACTTGCACTTTGCAGGGCCACCCTGAGGTCACTGGTTCACACTCCTCCTCTCCTGGGGTGTGTCATGCTGGGGCAGAGCAGCGATGACAAATCTGATTTAGAGTCATGGTTACTACTGCAGGGAGAAGTCCCCAACCTCTGTGTAAGCCCCATGGCCAGAAGCCTCAGAGGGGAAAGAGCTCTCTACTTCCACTATCTGTGGAAAGAGAAAAGTGCTGCTCTCCAGAGCTTCACTGGTCTCCCACTGGCTCGGGTTGCTCACTTCCTCTAGTGACACTTGGGCAGTCACCATGATTATACACGAACATGGATTCTGGGGGGCAGTGGACTGAGAGATGGGAAAGAGCTCTTACCTGGGGACAGATTGCTCATTCTGAAGCAACCAGGACTTTGGTCAGAAACTGGGAATGGGCGACAGGGGATGGACCACTTGATGATTACTTGTTCTATTCATTCTCTCTGGGATACTTGACGTTGGCTACTGTCGGAAGACAGGATACTGGGCTGGATGGAGCTTTGGTCTGACCCAGTATGGCCATTCTTATGTTCTTATGCTCAAGGGTCTTAAGTGCCCTTGGTTCCTTTCCCAGGGGAACTTTGCTGCAGACCAAGGAGTTCATTGTGAGAGAAAAACCGAGTGAGGGATTGACTGTGAGAGCTTTCATAGAGAACAGCAGTAGAGCTAAGTGGACTCTAGTGAGGTCCTGGCCACCAGTTGCCTTGTTAAAGCTGAATCACTAAGCTGAAAAGGGGTTAGTAGATGAGTAGCATGCTCCACTGATTTTGTTGACTCAACAAGCCCTCTTTACACACCTGCACATCATACATCATTGGAAAGCTTAGTATGTCGACTTTAAGAGGAAGTGTATGTGAACTGAAAAATACTGGTGGTGCTGGTATCATAAAAATGGGGATAAACAATGACACATTCAATGCATTAAAATAACCACTTTGAAATATTTGCATTTTTTTCCATTAGTTTAATTACTGTGTTTTATTTCAAAAGATAAAATCGGATTTCTGTGTGACATCAAAGCATCACAACAACCATCGAAAAGGTAAAACAAAATCTAATAATAAATGTGTACAGGTGTAATTTAAATGTAATAGCACTGATGACGTTTCTAGTCAACACCATTATCATCGTCTTGTTCCTCATGATCTCTGAGAGCATGGGTAACATGAGTTACCACAATCTTCCTTGCCTTGGCATCTACACAGTTCTGTGAAGATCAGATTGTTCTGATTACCAACACAATTGATTTTCTCAAGTCCTTTTTCATGGCAAGCTGGTTCTGGATGTGTTCTAGGTATTTCAAATGCTTCACACTGCATAAGAGACTCTGATTGCCTGGGAAAGTAAGTGACTTTTCTTTCCGATGCTTCAGTGACATTTCTTGTGATGCTGGGACTGTTGGCAGACTGTTCTTGAAATACCACTGTAGCCACTGAATGGAAGGTATTCTTTCCACCAACGGTCTCTACATTGTCTATTTCATCAGCTCCCTCCTGGGTGAGATGTACCCCAGCATGAAGTGGTACCAACAGACCTCTCTGGAGTCTTTCTGCTTCAGTTCTTGCACCACTAGTGATGCATTGCCTCGGTCCATCCTAAGAGATGCAGAATCCATGAAGGTGTCATATGTCAATTAAATTATGAGACCCAAACTCATGCTGTAGCTCTCCAGCAAGTCTTATGGGCATAGGTATGATAATTTTGCAACTGTGAAATACTATGCCATTGAGAAACACTTTCTCTGAATGTCTTCTGAAGGAGGATACTCATTGCTGGCTGAATTATATGCCTCTATATCTTTCAACCGAAGGACAAACTCCTGCACCAGTTGGGACACAAAAGTAGTTGACCCCTGTAAACGACAATCACCTGGCTTTGGATAATATTCTGGGGCTTTCATTTGGGCTATTTCAGACAGAAGGATTGAAGCAGCATTATATGAAGCCACTTGTTCATTTGAAAGCTGTTCATCAGGCTCACTCGCCAGAAGAACATCCATAAAACGTTTGGATAACTTAAATTCCTGCTTCAGGTAACTAGCAGCTTGGATAGCATCAGCTAATGTTATTGTGCTGCATAGAACAATGATAGACTGTCACTTGCCTCACCCAGCTGTGTGTGGAATGACATTGCAGAACCACAGGGTTTTTCTAATCTTGCCTGCAATTTACTACTAGAATAGCTTGGAGTTTCTACATGCAAGGGAAGTAGGGCTTTATGTCTTTGCAGCAGCTTGGACAGGAGAAGAGCCTTCTTGTTGTACATAAGATCATTGTCTCTTCAATCAGCTGATAAAATGCAATGTCATATAATGACTGTATTGTGAAGTGTAACTAGATGGTTTGGCTTTAAGATTTGTTTTATTCAAGTAGGAAGAAAGGCATGTTGAGTGATAAACTGCATCCTTAGCAATCAAGCCGTCCACAGATAGTCTGTGCAACATGTCATCATCTCTTCATTGAAGTGCTGCCTCTCAGATGAAGTGGTTGCTCTCTCAGATGTTTCTATTTTATGAAGTTTCTTGTTCTTCTTATGTGTTTTGCTCAAGCAAACAATGCAATGGGACCAATCATTGGCAGACATGCTTGCTGTGGTGGCTATAGAAGTTGGTGAACATGATACTTGCTGATTAGATTCAGAGTCTGTTTTCTTTCATGTGTTCAATACAATTCTGACGTGCCAAATTTGACTTGCTTGTGTATTTCTGCAAGCAACCCCTGTGATAGAGTATTGATGGCACATCATCTAAACTAGAAAACTCATCCAGTAGTCACCAATACAATTCATCTCTCCTGGCATCTTCTGCCAGCATCACGGAATTCTGTGGAGCGCTGGTGGCTTTTGACAGCTTTTCATTCGTTTGATTTTCTTGACAAATTAACACATTTTTCAAAGTTTGTGGAGAGTGTTTTTCTCTTTGATGTAAGCTTTAAGGGGCTTGTATCCTTCTTTACATGCTGTAACTTCCCTGCAGAAGTAAAATTCCCAAAGTATATTGTTAGCATTACCATACCACAATTTTTCATTTTGTACAAGTATAAAGACTATATAGTTACAATCTATATTTTAGTATCATAATTGCCATTTTTGTTTAGTGAGCGTGTTGACTGAAGCCCAGTGTGAAGTTGTGTATTGTCATCTCTAACACTAAAATTGACCTGTGCATAAGTGTTACAGAACTAAAAAGCTAGTTTCTAGAATATTTTAAAGGCTAGTACTGCATGCATAGGCAATTACAAATTAAAACCTTCTACAAGGCAGACTAGATGCTACACTGTATGTACAAACGTTCAAAAATGGAGAAGCATTACATGAAAAATTCATGTACATTTATAACTATCTACTATGAAGTGCAAACTGTGAGCGTAGTATCTACTGCTATTGGTGCACAAACTTCAGTGTGAGACTGATCTGGTCAGCAAATTTCAACTGAAAATATCGAAAACTGTTATAATCACTTGTGAGATAGTTTGAATAGGTGATGTGAACACATTCCATGTTGGTATATTGCAAAATATTCGTATTTGCCATTTTTGCCACATACTAAGCAGCAGCAGCATTTCTGAAAACTGAATACATGTCCATGCAAAACCAATAAAAATCTTTTAACACATTGTCATTTTGTAGTTTTGACAAATGAACACTATGTTTAAGGTGTTGAAATTAACTTAAACAGTAAAAGCTATAGTCAGAGTTGTGTTGCAGTGTTTCTGGAACTGTTCACAAAAATGACACTTTCTCATTTTGGATACCATTGTTTCACCTCGCCTAAAAAAAGCTTTCAAATGATATGGGTGTATGAAGGGTAGGTACATTAAACTCCAGTAATATGGCCCTTTTTTGAGAATTCATGCATGCCTATAGGTGGTAGAGCCTCCAGTAAGTGCCAGCATAGCAGTTCTCACGAGACTAGAGACAGACCTCCACAGAGACACTTGGGATCAATGAAAAGGTGTAGTCCAACTGTGAGTGCAGTTTGGTGGAGAGCTGACATGGTATGGGGACCATTACCTATGGAATACTCAAACTATTGACAGACAACTGCCAGAGTTACTGGAGGAGTAGGATAATGGCATGTATAGTTTGTTGCTGTGTTTTTCCAAGTTTATGACTGTGTTCTCTTTTCCCTAATAAAGATTTCTGTGTTTCTACAGCATCTCAGAGTTCTTCTCAGTCTTTTAAAGGCACCCCAGGAGGGTGCCTTTAATTTTCCCAGGTTTCTGGGTGGGGGCTTGCGCCATTTTAGTATTTGCCAGGAAGGACCCTAGATATATGGAACAGAGTGCCTCTTATTGCTGTTAGTCACTTGGTAGATGGGTTACATTTGGAGGGTTGCAGAATAACTGAAAAGTCTTGGTGCTTTCCCCCACAACAATTATAACCTCTTAGGTCTGCAGAACTGAACTGGAAACCTTTGGAAAGTAGGTCTTTTTCTCATGCAATTTTTGCATTTCTGGAAATCAGCTGTGCAAAAATACATGAACTATAAATGTATTGAATCTGTGATCAGCCAGGACTGCACAACTGACATCAAGCAGCTTGCTGTGGCCACTTAGCATTTCACAGTGGCAACAGGGACAGAATTCAGATCTTCCTGCTGCAAAACCTCAATTTCTAATCCTTGAATTGAAGACGGACCTCTGTGGGGAGCATAGGGCCTATCACTAACTGTTGATGAGCTTTGATTCTACAGAGAGTAATAATTTCTTTCACACACATGGACTAGCACTACATCCAGCTCTCAAACCTGGGTCTTTGGGATGCCTAGTTACCTGGCACTTCTTTGCTCTCACCACCAACTTACTGGGTGTTGAGGCTGTGAAACCTGAAGCTACATCAGGGAGGCTTTCCTTGGTCCCTGATTGGAGGAACACCTGTACTTCTGATTGTTCAGGACTTCTTATTTAAAGCTAAAGAGTCACAGGCAGTTGTGAGCATAACTAGGCATGATTTAGCTGCTGTTTGGACCCTGTGTCTGGTGCTACAAATGCTGATCTACTTTAGTGCTGGTATTCTGACTTTGGCTTGACTCCTGGTGACCTGATTAGTACCTGACCCTGTTGGGATTGGTTTGACTGGCTCCTGCCTGATTCCTGGTAACCTGAATATAACTCCTCTGAACTGAGTAGCTAACCACTAACTATGGCCCTGACACACTTGCTGTTTCATTGTGGCAGGGATAAAAAGTGATGGGAAACTTTTTGAACCTCTAAAGGTGCATCAGGGTTCCTTAGAGGAAACTGTTTGTTCTTTCCGGGCTGTAATGACACCTGATGGGTTTTGATGTGAGCAGGTTCTTCTGTCTCATGAGGGGAAAATAGTGACTTGGGGCTGTTTGTTTTGAATTTACCTCCACTCCCAATCTCATCATTCCCTACGGGTAACAATGAAGAGGTGGAAATATCCTTTCTCCTGTACACCTCCCTCATGAGCATGTACTTGCACAATTGTCCATTATGGGGTTTTATGCCTTTCTTTGAAAGATCTGTAAGTGGCCATTGCAGGAATCCGGAGCCTAAGCCAGATTTTCCACTGGCAATTCCTGTGTCAGTGATAAGAACACCACTGTGCCGCACTTCAGCTTTATTGCTTCCCCCTTCACACTGTATAAGCAATGGCTGTGCTGTTAAAGAAGGACAAATGTGATAAATAACCATGTACAGCAAATCTGCGGAGATGGATATTCTACTGTAAACCATATGTCTCCATCCACTGCCTCTGCAGGGTCATTACTAAAAATGGCAGGGTAATAAACAGTGAGATTCCTTACGTTTCCAATGATGTTTCATGACCATCCAACTCATCAAGTGGTGTGGGACTGGCCACAGTTTAATCCCAGGAGGCCAATAGAAACACCCCATCTCACCTCCTGGGGGGATGTATGTGTGTACGTGCGTAGGGGAGGGGTTTGGAAGCAAGTGCTGCTGTTTGCCAATCTGAGGAGAACTTGCACTGTTTTCCAGCTGCTTTCTGGCAGCAGCTCCTCATGCTGCTGGCAGTACAAGTGATACAATCATTCGGCAAAGGGGAACTGTCATGAAGTGCCAGGGTCTGGTCTATGCCCCAGGCTGTAACTGGTCTCTCAGGAGTGACCCCCCATTAGTATGCCAGAACCCACACTGTACCACCAGTGCAGGCATGTGGCCTCCAAGTCTGGGTCTTTGCCACCTGCAATCCCTGCCTGTGGTTCTGTGCAGTGAATCCAGCCAGGCCACACTCCACTGAGAGGCTTGGACTGTCCCCCTTCACGGTGCAGTGCTCTCAGTGAGTATTCACAGGGATTCAGGCACCTTTTCCAAAACAATGTGGTCATTTATTAGTCACCTGGTGCACAGAATTGGAAAGTTCTTAACCTCTGTGTCTTTTTGCTAATTTAAGCCATAGTCCAGCCTGGTCAAGCCAGTACCTTGGTTGGGGCGGGGTAGTCTGGGGACAAGGAGCAGGAGGGCTTACATAGGGGGTGGGGTCCTGGGGGAGTGATTAAGGGTGGAGGGTCACTGGAGTGGGGTTCAGGGGACAAGGAGTAGGGGTTTTGGATGGGTCAGGGATTCTGAGGGGGATAGTCAGGGGGCGGGAAGTGGGAGGTGGTCAGATAGGGGCAGGGGCCAGGCTGTTTGTGGAGGCACAGCCTTCCCTACCTGGCTCTCCATACAATTTTGCGATCCCGATGTGGCCCTCGGGCCAAAATGTTTGCCCACCCCTGACTTAGAGCATAGCTCTATTAAATGCACAGAACTGAGATATATTTATAGTGAGAACAAAAGTAAGTATATTACCAAACAAGAGAGATTCAACTGATAGGGAGCAAGGATATTTGAAACAAACTGTTACATATTAAACAAAATCATAATATACTTGCTAGAGATTAAACTTAACTAACCAATTATCCTCTTGTCTAAAGAAGCTTATTTTACCCAAAGTTCTCTCCAGTGTTTTCAGCCAAGCCTGTCTGAAACCCCTCTTCTAAGAAGCAAACTCGCTGTCCATTTACTTCCTAGATAAAGTATATCAGGGTGTCTTCTCTGTCCCCCAAATATACCCAAAGGTAGGGTTCATCCCCATACTCCCACAGTTTACTTCTTCCTATTACTTTTTTTCTTTGAAGTTTTCACAATCCTTCATTAGCAGTCAGTTCAGACTGGTGAGAGGAGGGGCATAGTGAACTATACAATGCTTAGTTTACATGTAAATAACCAGATCGATAATCATTTCTTGTCTGCCAGAAAATCTGTGTCTTCTCCTTTGCTGGTGACCAGTCACTACTCATAGACCTTAAGAACATGATTTTCAATGTAGATGCATAACTCCTTCCACAACATGCGTATGTGCATTTCATAATCATATTGATGACCTGTGTGATACTCACTTATATTTGAGCCTTCATATCACACCCTTTGGTGAATTAGAATGTGCATACCAGACCCACGAGATCCGGATGGTAACCCCTAACTATCCCCTCTGTGCACCTTGCCAGTTGGCATTAAGAGGTTCCTGCATCACACCACTTAACTTACTTTTTAATTAAATAGTCTCAGGTTGCCTCTGAGTGATCTGATTCCAGCTGGCACTGGAAGAAATTAAGTATTTTGAGAGAGGCCATTCATGTGGAATTACATGTTTCACTGGTCCAACTCCACTGAAGTCCATAGAACAGTTACACCAGGACTGATGTTTTCAGCCTGGCTGGCAGGAGCTAGCATGACAAATCTCCCAAGAGAGCCTTTCCTCAGGAGAATTCTAATCCTAAGAGGCTGGGGATATGTTCAAATAAACAGCATCCAAATCTGTAGCTGTTTTTCCAACACAAATCTTTTCAGGATGACCCATCACTAGTGTTATCTTGCTGCACTTCTATGGACACAGGATGGGTTAAGACAGAATCCACAGATTCTTGGGATATGAACCCCGTAGTCCAAGGGGTTTCAGATTAAGTTGTGAGTCCGAGGCAAAGTAGTAGGCAGGTCACCTGACTGGTGCCAGCCAGTCATCTGAAAGGGTGACTTAGACTGCTTTTGTTGCTAAGATGCTTAAGGACTTAAGAAGGAAGAAAATGTGTGTCTTTTGGGGGGTACAAGGTGGAAAAATCTGCCTGGGTGTGGAGAGCTTGGGCTCTAAGGAAGAAGGTGAAAGAGGCTTCTGGAAACAGAGGAAGGAGGGCTGATAGACTGTAAGGAAGAGTCTGGGGAAGAGGGGGCAGGAACAAGAGCCTGTTCATTGGGCCTGGGGGAAACAGAAGTGAGCAAAGTTTTGGCATTATAAAATATTAGTGGATCAATGCTCTATTTAGCCTAATCCATCCCCATAGAGGCCCATAAAAGTAGTTTTTTTGTGACGTAGCTTCTGTCTCTCACCTACCACAAGAGCTCACTCCCCCTGCATCCATCACCTTCAAAAATCAGCCAAGTCACTGAGTTTGGATTCAGAACCCTGTCCAGCCTATCTCAAAGTTCAAAGGATTCAGATGCAAGGGTCTGGTTTAGTTTGAGCAGAGATAAATTGTGTAGTCTTGTTAGCACTGTGACCCCCACTTTGCCCTGGAGACAGATGGCCGATGAGGGAGAGAACGCTGAGGCCTGATTACCGAGGTTTGTGCTAAATCTCTATCTATAGAAAACCTCAGCCCAGAGCTTTGGCGGTAAGACACCTAGTCCCATTGTTGACTGGCTAGGAGTTTCCCTTAAAGGTCATTCATGTGAGTTGTTTGGTAGCTGAAGTTTAACTTGGCCTCTCTTTGAGATCCTCACCTCCTCCTCCTGGTGCTGAAATGGGAGGAAGTGGTTTTGTCATTTAAAAGAAAGAAACAGATGGAATTTGTGGCAGCGCTAAAAACCTCCAGCTTGTTGCCATGGTAACTAAGGGGAATTTTTTTTTATTATTATTTTAAATTCTTCATTGTCTTCATTAAAGGTAACAACGATAATAGCAGAGAATAAACAAAGCAGAGCCCTGCTGTGCAAATCAGTCCCTCAATAAATAAAATTAAATGAGAACTCTGTGTGATGAATGCTGATACAGTCACTGAAAGGATGGAAGGACTATGGGTTAGCTGAGGAGGCTAACTTAAACATACTGGTGGCTTTCTGGGCAAGGTAGAGTTACACCATGGCCCTGCCCCGTAATTCAAGGCACCAGGCTACACAGGTTAGGACTAACGTGCTGCTTAGTGTGAGGAGCCCATGGTAAAAACAATCAACTCATTTTTCAGGGCATCACCTGATCTTCTTTAAGGAACAGGAAGGAATTCCCCCATCCACATACACCCATATGTAGCATTAGACAAGTACATTATGGAGATTTTCACCTTCCTCTGAATCATCAGGTATTGGCCACTACTGGATGTAGAATATCAGACTTCTTGAACTAATGGTCTGAGGAATTATGACAACTTCTGTGTTCCAGTGAGAGAGGATATTGTCCAGGGTCTGTAAAACGATGAGTGATGGCTGACATTTTATAGCAACTTCCATCCAAAGATTTCTATGGCTTCAACAAACTGATCATAAATGAGGCAGACTGGTATCGCTTCAGCCACCACTGAAATGAAGTTACCTCTAATGTGGAACGCAGCAGCTGCTGTCCAGTGCACAGCAACACTGCACAACAGTTAAGGACAGGATGTGAACAAGAATCATCAGCCATCTGAAACTACATGGTAAAGTTAAAACAGCAGAACACAATTCCGTGAACAGGAATTTGGGCAGAACATGGAACTAACATTAATATCAACAATAATCATGCCTGGCCTTTGGTTCTGTAGTGCCGCCCATCTGAAAGATACCACCTCAAGATGTTTTCACTTCACTCATTCTGTCAACCGGAGTTAGGCAGGTGCAGTCAATAGATAGCTGAGTTACGGGGGAAAGAATGAGCATAGCACAACTCAGCATCAGGAATATGCAGCAACATTTCTTTTCTGGTGGAGCCAAGGCCAGTGAAGTGAGTGTGTGAATATGGTCAGGTCTAGCTTGCCCCACAATGTAAGTTTTGTGAAAACAAGCTTATACAAAATGCAAGGCTGTTTATTTATTATTATTATTATTTCCCACAGATTAAATTGATATGATACAGTCACTGAAAGGATGGAAGGACTATAGGTTAGCTGAGGAGGCTAAATTAAACATACTGGTGGCTTTCTGGGCAAGGTAGAGTTACACTACAGCCCTGCCCCATAATTCAAGGCACCAGGCTACACAGATTAGGACTAATGTGCTGCTTAATGTAAGTATTGAAGCATACTTCTATACTTTTGTTAGTCTTTCAGGTGCCACAGGACTCTTTGTCACTTCTGCAGATCCAGACTAACATGCTACCTCTCTGATGCTTAATGTAAGGAGCCCATGGCAAAAACAATCAACTCATTTTTCAGGGCATCACCTGATTGCCTTACTAACATAAGGAAATATTAAAAAAAAAACATTGCAGTGGGGTAGGATTATTTTTCTTCTCCATGATCTGTGCATGGATTTTCTATTTCCTGCATGGATATGGGGGTCTTCAATCTCTGCAGAACCGTACCCCAGAGCCTGTGAATGTCTTACAATCTGAGCAGGGCAGACCAGGGATGAGGTCTGGAGAATGTGCACCAGACCCGGCCCCTAGATGCCAGAAATAAATATGCCCAAATTTAACACTGCTCCCTTTCCCTCCTATATCAGTGAAATGTGAGCCTCAAAATGGTACAAAATTGCCCTTAGAAGGGATTGGACAGCAATCCGCATTCACCATCCACTAACTCCATCCTTCATTGGAGTCTTAGTTCACTGGGCAATTATAGACAGATCTTTTTCAGTGGAACATTTGGCCGCAATAATCAATGATTCCCTGCCTCTGGTGCATGATTCCCACTTCCACAGGAGTGGGGGAGCAATAGGCCAATGAAATATTGTATCTTTCCCTCTGCAAATGCCTCCAGCCCTTGTGCCTGGCTGGAATATGTTCTAGGAATCTCTAATGCAGAAACCTTCCTTTAAGGACATGAGCCATTTCTGAAATCATGTAAGCAAAAATGAAATTCACCAATATGTCATAAATGTTCATCTTATTGCTGACTTTACTGCCATAGTGACCCAGTTCTTCTGTGCCTGGAAAAGGGAAGGACAGCTTGAGGGTCACATCCAGTCACTGTCTGGCAGTTCCTTTATTACCAGGTGTAGTCCCTTTTCCCATGTTCCAGCAAATGACCGGGAAGTTTCCTGTTTGGTTTCTGTATTGCTCTTGGATCCTATATACTGGGAAGTGAATAATACTGTTCTGTCTGCCATGGACTAACTTCCAGGGTATAGTTGACTCCAGCTCTTCTCGGCACTGCAGCACACGTACTGTCTTTGAGCTTTCCTTTTGTCGCTCTCCCTCTTTATGTGCACAGAAGCTGAAATTCCCCCATTGTTTCTGTCTAATTTAGCTAGTTTTCCATAGCCATTAACTGGTCCCTGGTTCAGAACTGGGGTTCAGTTTGAGTTTGGTATGTGTGTGCATGGGGGGAGCTTGGGTTGGTCCTTCCTTTACCCAAACCAACTCTCCCTTCCCTAGATAACCCTAGGAAAAGAGGAGACGTTAGCCTCGGACTCTCTCCACACGCTGATGAATGTCTATTGGATCTTCACAATGGCAGAAACTTCAAGCAGGTTGTGATCTGTTATTTGACTTAATGGTACTGTAATAAGCCCACCAAGGATCACCAGGGTCAATAGCCTACATTGTCTGATAAGACATTAAGTCATACTGTCACATTAACCAAAATTCCCCCTGGGAAAATACGCTCCATGTTACTGACCAAGACTTTGGAAGAACTGGAGTCTACACAGATTCTGATGCATCCACCCCAGGTTTTATTCAGACTAGGTTAGATCACTGTGGTTGTCCCCAGTCAGTGCTAGTTAGACCTCCCTGCCCTAGGTAGGATGGCTGTATTCTATAAAGATGCTAATTCTTGACTTTGGTTCTGATTCTTAATGTGTGGTGCTCCTGTCTTAGGGGTATTGGTTCATGCCTCTTTCTCCTTTAATCTGCATTGTGTAACAGTCCCTTCTCACTGAAATGCTTTTGTGTGTGTTTATAATACAGTCCTCACGGAAGAGATCCAGCATGTGAAGAAGGGAGGAGGCAGGTCTGTGAGTAGCATGTGGTCTCCAGGGACCAGCACACCCCTGGAGCAGTGATAAAATCCTCAGAGGGTACATGCAAAGGAGGTGAGTGCATTAGGCTTTGCAGTGAGTGTTTTCTCATTCGTGAAGCTCCAGGTTTCCGGGATTGCCCCATCTCATGTCAGCAATTCTCCTGGGGACCGGAAAGTCTGTGGATGGGACTTCTCTTCCAGGTTCTTCCATCACGGTACTGGCTGATCCAGAACAGAAGATCAGGGAGTTGGGAGAGGGGAATACATTCTTAGATCTCCTTTCCCCCCTATCAAAAGAAATGAAGGAGCAGTTTTTCAGAGGGTGGAGCATCTGACCTCTCTAATTTTATCTGTGAGGGTGCGGATCTGTCTTTTCAAAGCTGTTTTCAAAGTGACTCTGATAACAGAACTGCCTACAGACGAGGCTGCAATGATTATTCAAGGCATTAATCAGGGAAAAATTATGCCAGTTACTGATTAACTAATTACTGCAATCAAATATGCACTCCGCTCTTCGGAATGGTGGGCATGGCACGGGGAAAAAGCAACAAAAAAACCTCACAGCAGCCAAAAAGTTGAATTAATATTTTGAGGGCAGGGGGGTCCATGGTGGGAGCTTGAGGCACATGAGGAAGAGCACTAGACTCCATGTTGTGTCCCCTGGCAGATAACATCCCAGGGCATCTCTGCTGCTCCAGCTTTCCAGTGGAATTAAATAAAGGGAAGGAATGGTGAGTGCTTCATTAAATGGGAAGTCACTTAAAGTGACCCCTGCTAATGGCAGCAAATTACAGATTTAATAATGCCACTTAGCTCCATGTTTCTGGGGGAACATCTGCTAGCTTCCTCCTGCCATGCTGGCACTTTGAAAACAGTGGTAGTGGCTGTGCCCCAGAACAGTGGAGCAGAAAACACCAGAGAAAGGCATTTTAGTTGCACGGAGGAGCTTTCCAGGAAATCTCCCGCTTACAGATTCGGCACTGCAGGGTTGAGCAGCGGAGGGTAACTGGAAAGTTGGATGGTGGGAGTGAGGAGGTGGGAAGGGATCGCTCACCCTGGTTTGAGGGTGATTCTCCAGGGACTCTCCAAACACTACTAAGATCCCAACACAGTGATAAAAAAATCAGGATAATAGGTAAAAGCACAGAACTGTGGCAAATTACATTATTTAGCCCAGAACTGAATATCCAAGGGAAATTTATGACTATGAAACATATTAGATTGTGGAATAAAATCCCAAGGTGAGTGCCCTTCCATAGGACATTTTAAAAGAGCCAGGACAAAGCAGTGGGCTGTATACTGTAGGGCATAATCCTCCTTGGCACGGGGGGGGGTGGGGGGGTGGGGATCAGATCCAGGAGACTCAGACTAGTGCAAGACTTCTAGGTGACTGGTGGAGCTGCTTCTCTTTCAAAGGGGAATCTTGAGTTAGTCTCCCAGCAGTGGGGCTTCCTGCTAGCTGGAGTTCAACCCCAGAATCTCTTAGGGCTTTCAAAGGATCTTAGGGTTTGGGCATTTGAAGACCAACCTGCACTCTGGACAGCACCTATGTGCCTTTCTTTGTTAGGTGATTCTTCTTGTCTTCTTAGCTCTTCATATACCCACTTATTACAGATGCCAGAGGAAGGGGAGGGATCAGAACATGGAAGGTATTGTGACAAAGTTCCGAGTATGTATTTGTGGGTCCTGCCCTTCCTGGCAGATTTAGGGCCTCAGAAACTCATCTAGGCCCCAGAGTGACCTCCCTTTCTCAGTATAATTGGCAAGAGTCACCACCTAATGAGTTACCTTCATCACAGGCCAGTATGGAAAGTGGAAAAAAGCGGGGAGCCCGGGCCCGCCCTCTACTCCAGACTTCAGCCCAGGGACCCTAATAGTATCAGCTAAGATGGCTGACCTTTTATCCACAAAACACAATACAATTCCCTGGGCTACTTCCCCACAGCAGGCCCCACTTCTTCAAACTCCACTTCACCCTTACCTCAGGGCCTCCTTCCTTCTGGATGATATGTTGTCCACCACTCAGTCTCACCAACAGCACAACTTCCTCTCACAGCTCCTAACACCCACAGCCCACCTGACTAACTGGGAGGTTTTTAATCTGGTTTCAGCCAGTCCCTGATTGGCTTCAGGTGTCCCAATTAGGCTAGCTATTTCTAGAAGGTTCTTAATTGGCCCCAGGTGTCTTGATTGGTCTGGAGTAGCCTTTGTTTGGCTATCCAGGGAACAGGGACCTGCACATCCTGAGACTAATATACCTGCCTTCCAGCACTCTCCTATATCCTTCTGGTCTGACTCCGTCACAGTATCTATGTGAGGATCTTGGTGTGGCTTCACTCTGAAAATGGGCCCTTCATTCTTGGCAGATCCACCCTATGTGTGTGTATCAGAGTTAGACCCGGCTACTTTGATGATAAAAATAAGTTGTTTTTTATCAATTGTATCACGTCTGTTATCCTTACGGGACCAGTAGAACTCCAGGGGAGTGAGCTGGATTGTATTTCTTCTTGTGCAGTCTTAACAAAATTGTTTGCCGAATTCCAATTACTTATACCTGTGAATACTCACTGAGGGCAGTGGTGAGGCACAAGGGCCTCCAAGGGCAGACTTTGAAGATACGGGGGTTGCACAGGTATCACTGATGGCAGAATTTGACCCACAGAGCTTTTGTTACTGGTGATGATGCACAAGAAGAACATAAGACCGGCCACCCTCGGTCAGACCAATGGTCATCTAGCCCAGTATCCTGTCTTCTGACAGTGGCCAATGCCAGGTGCGTCAAAGGAAATGAACAGCACAGGGAGAAGGAAAAGCCCTGCTTGATACTCATCTCCCAAGATGAGTTTGCAGATGGTGAAAAGAACTTTGAATTTGAAGCTCAGAGATTCAGAGGGGGACATTTGTCGAGACTGTGTACATTGTCAACATGCATCTGTTAACGCTGATGAGGTAAAGCAAAACCCAGAAGTTTAAGAAAAGGAGTTTATTGGGTTTTTTTTAATTGGGACATATAATATTGACATTCCTTTCCAAGTCATTTTATTTTAAAATTCACTTACATTTTTGTGCTAGCCGGAGGTTTAAGAAAAAACTTAGATATTAATTGCTATTAATTCAAAGTGTAATGACTGCAGCGGCTGAGCTTCATACCCGGTTCAGACATAAATTCATGCTTGATAATAATCATATTTCATAATGTTAGCTTCTTAATGTTTTTATTTTAAGTATCATCAAAAATTCTCTTCTAGCTCACTAACACCCACACACTCATCCACTCACGCCTCCCCTCACACACTAATTTGCTCTCAAATATTATTTTAAACATTTAAGTTTTTCCTCTCTTGAAATTTCAATCATAAATTAGTTGCATTTTTTCCATTTGTTTTTGAGTAGAACAAGAATTTGTCTGACATTCACAGATTAAAGTCTAAGTCTTCCAAGACAACAAATAGCAAAGCATGGCTGGAGACATGTCAGACACCCCTGTAACTCCCACCCCAAGCTCAGTGGTTCCATAATAGACTCCTTTAATCAAGCACAACTTCGTGTGTGGTGGGTATCATAGGCCAGAGGAGGCTGTACCTCACCAAACAGCCTGGCATGGCACCAAGCACACTCCACCCCCAGATCTCCTCCTGCAGTTTGTAACTTCCTGCTCTTCAGTGGTCTAGGCTGGCTGGCACTGGGTGGGGGTTGGCTTGCTGCTGGGACTTGGGGCAGCTGAGGATGAGGCGGGGGCTGTGATGCCTGGCCAGCGCTTGGGGCGCTGGGACCACACCGCCCGGTTCTCCAGGTCTGCAGGCACTCAGGCAGCCTGGGCTGGAACCAGGGGCTGTGGTCGGGGTGCTCTGAGCTCCTGCGATGGAAGGGAGGCAGAAGGGGAGAGGGAGGGACAGGGCCTCAAGTAGAAGGGGAGGGTCTGGGGGCTAGCCTCCCACAATGGCTGGTTTACCAGAAGCCCATGCACAACTTTCGTCCAGCCAGATCATGGGAAAGAGGTCCTTTTGTGTTAAACTGCCCCGTGCTTTGCCCCATTTCCTAGCGTGCTTCAGCCAACGGAAGTTACCTTTCTAAAATAGCCAACTTCCTCTTCTCCGCTGGGACTTCGTTTTCTGTATCTGCAAGAGCCAGTTCTCAGATAGTTAGGCCCATTCCCCCTCTCAAAATGGTCAGTAGTAGGACTTTGGTAGCTTATTTACCACTGGTAAGTTTCCCTGCTTGGGTTGGTCTTCTCCCTTTCTTCCATAGACCTTCCAGAGGGATTTGGAGTGTTGGACCAGAATTACACCATGTGATAACTACAGGGAGAAATGTACATTGCCTGCCATTAGGCAAACTAAGCATAGTCTAGTAATAGTCTTCAAATACGTTATGGGCTGTTATAAAGAGGACAGTGATCAATTGTTCTCCATATCCACTGAAGATAGAACAGGAAGTAATCTAGTTAATCTGCAGCAAGAAAGATTTTAGGTTAGATATTAGGAAAAACTTTCTAACAATAAGTGTAGTTAAATTCTGGAATATGCTTCCCAGGGAGGCTGTGGAATCCCCAACACTGGAGGTTTTTAAGAACAGGTTAGACAAATACCTGTCAGGGATGGCCTAGGTTTACTTGGTCCTGTCTTAGCACAGGGGGCTGGACTAGATGACCTCTCCAGGTCCTGTCCAACCCAACGCTTCTGTGATTATAGCATAATGAGGGGGCTGTCTGTCCACCCCTTGGGGAGCTGAAACAGAGCTGGAGAAACACAAAGGGCATTTTTCCTTAGCCCACTATCACAGAGGGAGGACTTCTGGAGCCCTGTGGTAGAGTCCCCCTTTACATCTGATTTTCTCACTAAATAACAAATGGTTTCACAGAGCGAGGAAGGCTCTTGAATGGAAATACAGCACAGCAGCCCCTCTAGCTAACTCCTGGAGAACCCCCATTCCCTCTGATCCTAGCTTCAATTATGGGCTCCAGTGTAAGGTACTGTATAACAGCTGCAATAGTCAGCTGAGTTTCCATTCACCCAAATAGGTTGATGCTTGTCTGATGCTAGGAGGACAAGTACCTGTTCTTGTAGCAACCCTTCCGCTCCCCTTGAC
This sequence comes from Dermatemys mawii, assembly GCA_007922305.1. NCBI lineage: Eukaryota > Metazoa > Chordata > Testudines > Dermatemydidae > Dermatemys > Dermatemys mawii. The sequence goes on along the minus strand of ML677362.1, from coordinate 571,410 downwards.
TACTTGCAAGTGAAGTGACGCCAAAATACCAACAGGAAAACCTTATCTAGATGGTGCCTAGAGAAAGGAGGCTCATATTTATATTGCAGGTGGTCTATTGCTGAATCCAGATCAGATCCCCACTGTACTGGTACTGTACACACAGGTGGTAGAAAAAAATAAACTCCACCCAAATGATCATACCACTAAATATAAGTACAAAAGCTACGGGCCAAATTCAGGTTTGGTTTAAGCAGGTGCCACTCCACTGAAGTCCACAGAGTTACACCTGCTTACACCAGTGCTGAATTTAGTTCATTTTCTCCCACAGACAACAACTTTTCTTGGTGCTGGTGGGTGCTCGCACTCCCGGGCCCACCCCGACTCCACTCCTGCCCCAAAATCCCCGCCCAAACTCTGCCTCTCCCTGCACCTATTGGACCCCTCCCCAAATCCCTGCCCGGCCCTGCCTCCTCCCCTGAGTGCACTGCATTCCCCCTCTTTCCCCACCCCCGCAAGTGGCGTGCTCCAGCCCTGCAGCACCCACAGAGTCTGTGCCTATGTTTTCTCCAGTGAGCCAAACCTTGTCTCCAAGACCCTGGTCCTGCTGTCGATCAAGTCAACGACAAAATGCTCAATGGGGATAAGAGGAGAGCCCAAGATGGTAACTAGTTCTGGGTGGGGGGGTGAATTCTTTTGACACGCCTCAGTGAAGTCACAGCCACGGCTACCAAAAGGGGCTCCCTCCCATCCAGCAGTAATTACATACGTTCTGTGGTTGGTGAAGTGCTCCTTGGGTATAATATATACATTCAGCATCCCAGCTGTGTTCCTTTCTCCCTTCTGAACGCTGCTATAGAAACATACAAGAGAAGATGAAGTCACGCAACTGAGCATTAAATATTCATTCCCTTACATGCTTCATTTGGTTTGTTTTAAAATCCTTCCCTTGATTTTCTTGTTTCATTCCCGAAGAGCAGCTGTGATGCTGACTGCAGTTGTGACTCTTCATTATTATTATTATTTATATTGTGCAAATAGGCCCCAGTCAGGAGTGGGACTGATCGTGCTGGGTATTGTACAAACACAGGAAAACATGAGCGCTTCCCTAGAGAACTCATAATCTAGAAAGAAAAACACCAGCATAGTGGTGGAAAGGGAGCGACCATATAATCAAAGTCACCTGGGTGATTGCTGTCACATGGCAGCTTAGTTCCATACCTTTTAAAAAAATATTAATTCATCTGTTTCACGTGTCCATAGTTTTGAGAGGGAGTCTTTTGTTTTTTGGGGAGCACTCAGGGTTGAAATTGGGAAAGGGGGGGTGCTTGGAGTAAGAGAGGGGCCTGGGTTAAGGAAGAGGAAACGTTAAGGGGTAGGAGGCATACAAGGGAAAGAACAGAAGGGAGGGGAAGTGAAGGAGAATTGGTGATGAGAGGAGTGAGGTTGGACAGTGGAGGGCAATTGTAGGGGAGTGGGCAGAATGCAGGAAAACATCAACCAATGGCAATACACTGAGCAAGGAAAAATAGAGCTGAGAGCCCGAATTTCAGAGGTGAGTGAATGATGACATCAGGAGTATGAAAAGGCTTGCCCTGCTGCTGTTGTTGCTACCTAGCTAGAAGGGAAAAGAAAGATTGCCCTGGGCAGGGGATGAGGGTCAGTGGGAGGCTGAAAGGACTTGACTTAATGCCTCCAATCTCAGGCTATGTCTACACTACCGCGGTAAGTCACCCTATGCTACGCAACTCCAGCTACGTCAATAACGTAGCTGGAGTCGACGTACCTTAGGTCGAGTTACTGTAGGGTCTACACTGCAAGGGGTAGACCCTACAGTAAGGGGATTTACCTTACCCTTCTCATCAGGGGTAGAGAACAGGGATCAACTGGAGAGCGAACTGCAGTCAATTTGTCGGGTCTTTACTAGAGCGTTGATCCCCTCTGTAGTGTAGACCTGTCCTCAGTGGTTGTTGTTCAAAGCTGCAGTCCTTGTTCACACTGAAGAGGGCATTCCTGCAAGTGTTTGTTATGTGACACTTACACCCCCTCTTCATGAACACAACCACATGGCTAGAGGGGGTAGCGGAGTTTGAAGCGGGTTGTGCATGGGATAAGACTCTTATCTCCTGAAACACCAGGCTTAAGATGTGTGTGTTCATGTGCATGGAGCAACAATAACTAGAGGAGGATGCAACAGAAGGAAACATGAAAGCAGCTAAAGTGCTGAGAGATTAACTCAAGCAGAAGGGATGGTCTGGAGATTGAAGATGAAAGGAAAGTGACAATATCGGAAGAGGTGCAAACAGAACAGTCACATTCTGCAGAAACTAACCATATCGGAAGGAGGTCGGTGGAGCCAAGAGAAGATGAAAGGGACTGGTGGGTGGCAGTAGAGCGAGTGATACACAAACAGGCATTTACCACGGGATTAAAGAGGGGAAATGATGGATGAAAAATAAACCCCTAGAGAGGGATGAAACAAGTTCTTTAACTAATCAGCTTGTCCAGCTGAGCTGAAGGGTTAATCCGGTTATGACACAGTGAAAAGACTAACCACTTGGCAGGGGTCAGCTCAGCTGTGTGACCTCCATCTAGTCCCGCTCTGTGGGGAAGGAGGAAGGAATGGGTAGGAGATTGGGCAAAGCTTCAAGTGGCTCAGACAAGCACCCAGAAATTTGGGTGCTTCCACAACTCTGGATTTACTGAAACATCTCATCCACACACGTTTATATGAGGCATTTCCAGAACCTTCTGGAAACACAGAGATGTGTAATGACATCTAAACCACCCTGAGCCTCCAAGCTTGGGGTGGGATTGGGAGGGATGGCTTCAGTCTGAGTTTGGGAGGAATCATATTGTATCTGCACTGGGCACATGTCTTTAGAAAAGAGAGAGAGTGAGGGTGGTGGTGGTGGTGAAGGAACTTGCAGACTGGACTGACACCCACTAGTTTGAGAGGAAGCCTGGCTAATGGGCTGTATTAGAAGAGATCAGCTGGCCAGCCACTGTGCCTGTGGACCAGGACAGAAATAGGGTCTATAACATTGGGGATGTTGTATCTCTGGAGAGTGGACATGCTTTCTCTGCTATGACAATAACAGCCCTTCACTCTCTCCCCTCCATAACCTGATGCAAGTCCTGAGGAAGAAGATCTTTGCCCCAGTGCTGAGAGAAGCTGCCTGAACGAATAGTGATTCCTGGCTACGCTTAGGGTTGGCTTGCTGACCTGATTTGTGCATGTATAAGACAAAAGTGACATTTTATAAAATCTGTTTCCATCTCGGTTAAATGCAGGTTAAATACAGTATCTCTGTAAGCTAGCTGGGATGGGGGAGGGGGACTAGTGCAAACGCTAAAACCTGGCAATAGCAGGACAGAGTCACAGGAGTGCTGCTTGTTAGCCAAACCATTCAAATGGCCATTTCTAGAAACATGACACCATGCTACACAGCATGTGATTCTGGGATAGTATAGGCCCTGCTCAGATCACCTTGGACTTCCAGCCCTGCCATGCTTCTGACCAGCATATGCATATGATACCATTACCGCACACCTTGCAATGTGTTGTTATACCTGAGGCATGCAACGTGTAACATTGTAACCACCACCCTCCTGTGTATTATTGTATGAGAAGCATGTGATACGGGTTACGGGATCACAACTGGGTACTCTGCTGTGTATTATAATCAGTGTTGACAGCACCTCCCCCAGTAGGCAGTGTGTATCTTTATATTAGGGCTCAGTTGTTGTTGTGTATGGTTATGATGCTGATGTATCTGAAGGGGGTGCTAGAGTGGGAAAAATCACATCACACCCTGGCCTGAGGGGGTGCTCTGGTGGTAAGTCTGTCCCCCTTCTGCCTGCATGACAGTCAGTTTACAGTTACAGACAGGGGAACTTCATAACCTGCTGGTGAAAGACACTAACATGCTGGATAAAACTATGGACCAAATTATAGGCATTGTTTTAAATGTTAAAGCAGAAATTGGGGCTTTCTGCTAATGCCCATCTCTAGGGTGCCACCTTTATTCCTGATACTGCACTTCAAGAAATGATTGCAGTAAAGTGGCTAAATAATTGGAAGACCCCCAGATAAAAGCTATTGTCAGGCATCTGGGTCAGGTGAGAGAGACTGTTTACTGGGTGGGCCTCAGGCCAGTTTGCAGGTGAAAAAGCCATTGAAGATGGAATTGCCCAAACAGAAGGAAGTCGCACTAGGAACACTAGAAGTTGCTGAGGCAGTAGGGTCACCACCAGCAATTATTAGAATGGCCCATGTGAAGAGCAGCTCAGACACCTGTTACTATGTGTCTGGAGATACTGATGGCTGAAAACCCATAACACTTTTGGATGCAGGATCTGAAATAAGTCTGATCCATGGAGAACACGCAGTGCTGAAAGGAAAACATTGTACTAAAGGACACTATTAACCATCAGCCACTGCAGCTAGAAGAAATCCAGCTCCCACTGAACTTGGAGTCTCTACAAACTAAATGGACTTCTGATGTCATGACCAATATTTCTAATGCTGTCATGGTGGGAGTGGATTTCATCAGAGGGCATCACAAGAACTCATGGGGTATTAATAGCATGAACTTGTCCCTGGAGAGTATTCAGATGCATTTGCTGGATATGGGAAGGAGGAAGTGTGGATTTTGTGGGGGGATGGGAGGGAGGGCAATTTGTGGAGCCATATAGGTTCCTCTACTGTGCCTACAAGGTGACTATGTGGGAGTTCAGAATAAAAGTTGCGGTGAAGCCAGGTTGTCATGAAGTAATACCCCCTAAGGATTAGAAGACTGCTGCCATGACCCTGTAGCAGTGTTTGAAGCTACCAATATCCAGTCAGGACTGCTGTTTATCAGAACTCTGTTTTGAGCTGTCCAAAGCATGAGTTCTGAGTAAGAGCAATTACATCACAACTTAATATTTCTCAAATATTACTCCCACAAACAAAACCTTGGTTAAGTCTGCAAGTTCATGTCAAAGAAATCCTTTTTTAAAAAAATTACTCTTTCTTCACCATGATACTACAACTCCAAAACAAACCGAGACATGTAAAAGTCTGGAAATGAACAGCTAAGTGACGCAGTCAGTTCTCTTATGCCATATCATCCTTTATCACTTACTCTCACCCTGCTCAATTTGTGCTATCCACCTAAACATAACATTGCCCTGCTTGTTTTGTTCTGCAATAAAAGTGTGCTGTTAGATGGTGCAATGGGGCGGACTAGGCCCAGAGGCCCCCTGCTGGAGGCCTCAGGATCCTGTCACACCCATCCCAGAAAAAGAGTAGTAGAGGAGTCCTCCAAGCTTCATAGAGAGGCTGCATGGGATGCAGCCAATCCAGAGAGGCTGCAAGGGGATAGCCAATCAGAGGGTTGCAGGCTGTTATAAAAGGAGCTGCAGCGTGGCCTACACTTAGTTGCTACTTGGAACCTGCGAGGTGAAGGTGGTGCTCCTAGTGAGTTGGAGCACTGCAGAACCATGGACAGCTCAGTGCTGGCAGGGGCCTGGAGAAAAGAAAACATTCCTGGCTGGCTGCTGGGCCTGAACACCGAAGAGCCCTGAATTAAGGGTCAAAGCATTGGTGAAGGCTGGGGAACTGCAAGCAGTTTAGTTAAAGGAACATGGTGGCCTATGGCTGCTATTTTTAGGGTCACTGGGCTGGGATCTGGAGTAGTGGGCAGGCCCAGATCCTCCCCATAAACCACTGGAAAAGTGGCCTGCAATTGAACAGTGATAAACCCCCAGAAGGGAGATGAACTGTTAAGAGGCCCAGCTGGGCCAGAACAGACCAGAGCAGGCGAAGAGTCACCAGGGAGGAAGCCCTGGAGGCACGGCTCCCTACTGGCACCAGGAGCATTTAAAGAATTTGTTGAACTAATGGCCTAGAAGGGGTCTGTTTGAGTTCTTTTCCATACAGACTGTGTGAGACTTGGCCAGAGGGCTGTGTCACTAGAAACTGCCAGAAGGGATCGCTACAGACTGAAAGAGGTGCAGATGCACACATGGACAAGGAGGCGCTCGAAAGGTGGATACCACCCCATTACAGATGGACACAATGATTTCATATTGTGTTTATTAAATGAGAAGTAAAGGTTTTAAAAGAATTCTAGTACCGTGGTACATTGTCATGACAGAGTTCCACAGACTTTTCTCAGAGTGTGTTGATGGAGAAGAAGAATATTGTTATGAAACAAAGTGATCTGCTGGTGTTATGGAATGTGTGGATTATGGTTTGGGGCAGGTATGTTGTTTGTGAGTATCCCTGTTTTAATAAGGGTTAGGTGATTAAATCAGGTTGTAGTATAAGACCTGCAAGAGAGGAACCCTGTACTGAGCAATCTTATGAGGCCCATCTAATCGGAGTCCCCTCCTGCAGACATGATGGTGGGAGTTCAGTTACGCCTTAGTGGGCATTGGGTAAAGTTGTAGGTGGAGGAGACTGAGCAGGGATAGAATGAAGGTTTTTAGTCCACAGAAAATTTAGAGACATTGTGGTTTTTAATATGGTAAGACTCCCCTGACACTCTGTACACCCTTCCATGCCTCAGAGTCCCCAGCTCCTGCCCTTCATTAGCAATCCTGCACACTCCCATCCGTGCCTTCATTGGCTTCTTATCTCTACCATCATGTTGTCTAGCCTCAGCTCTTTTCTATGCCTACCAGTATCCTAAATTCCCTTTCAATCTCCCACTACTACACTCATTTCCTACCCCATTCCATGCATCCTTCTATTTCCTCCAGTATTCCCTCCCTCACCCCTGTTCTTAGTCTCCCTCAGTGCCATACCTTTATCCCTTGGCTCCTCATGCCTCCCGTAGTCCCATGTATGCACAAACCTTTTATGCCATTCCAGTCCTCTATTCCCTGCTCCCTGCTCCACTCTGTGCTCTCTGTCCCCTGTCCATATGCTTTCCTCCAGGTCCTTCCATCCTCTTCATACCCCACTCCTCAATCACCACTTGTTTGCTGCCCTCCTCCATGTGCCCCCTTTTCCAGAGTCCTTCATTCTGAGACCAGGAAGTATGGTTCCATTCCAGCCTTCCATGTGCCTCTAGCTGTCTTCTGCATTAGAGACCCTCTTAGTGCCCTCCTTGCCCTCTGCTGGACTTCTGTGGCTCTGTATTTCCACCTGGGTCTCATGATCTCCATCCATGCCCCCTAGCCCTGGCTCAGCCCAGCAGCTGTAGAATCAAAGACTGCAGAGTAAGTAGCAGGCCACTTAATAGTTATAAACCTTAACTTACATTGTACAAGTAAAATCAGTTCGGTATGTCCTTCACAATTCCTGCACTAACCAGATCTTTCTCCCAGAAAAAAGGATGAAAATGCTCTTTTCAGCAAGGATAACACAGAAAGACAATGTAGTTGAAGGCTGTTGGCCAAGCCATTTTGGAGATGTGATGAGCTAAAAAGGGCTAGAAAAAGGTTTAAAACTGAACCGGGGGGGTGTGTGTTTAAAACTCCATCATTTCAAAAGTTCCTTTTCATAGATTTTTTTTTTCTGGGAATACTGAAAAAAACTTTTTTGGGATTAATGTATTATGTGGAATTTATGGGAGATTGGATTTGTTTTAGGGGAACTAAAAGGGAGGTGGGATTGAAAATTGGGTTCGTGGTAAAATAGGAAGCTTACTTCAAACTTTGCTGCATTGCTGCTGCTTAATATCATCCAGGTTTTTTTCTAGGATCCTAGATCTGTGTAACATCAAGTGATATGCTTTCAGTCTTCTATACATAAAGTTTACTAATCGCATTGCTATACTGGCCCAGTATATCTTCGATGATAGACTTTTTATAAGCTATGCTCCTGTAACCCTTCTGCCCATCAGAGTTGGCAGCAACAAGGGCCGGGTTCAGTATCCAGGGGTACTATTCCAACAGCACAATACAAAACTGGCTCGAGCCCCCACCCAGTGACCTGGGACAACCATATACCACCCCACTGGGCGTCTGTAAGAGACAATACTTCCCCTCTCGCAAGCACAGAGTCCAAGTGTACCAAAGCCTTTTAATAACAGGGAGAACCAATGTGGCATAATACTGGGGAAACACCACAAACAAGGTTAATAAACCAAACCATGAACCAGGAGCCCCCTCCCAGCAAATAGGCCGTGGCCTTCCCTTTGGCTCTTGAGTTCCACAACCTCAAAAAGTCACTCAATAGTCCCAAAAGTCCAACAGCCCAGGAGTCTCTGTTCTGGGTCAGTGCAGAGTTCAAAAGTCACTCGGCAGAGTCTTACCTCCCAGCCTGGGTGGAAATGGAGGGTCAGGCACGGGGCACCTTACGTGGTCCGAGGCCGACTGCGCCCCCTCTCTGTGGGGTTCCGCTGCAGCCCTCCCCGCAATCCGCTCTGCTGGCCATCCCACAAAGTGGTCTGCTCGCCGATACTCGAACTGCTCTGCAGCGCCAGTCACTCCGCTAGCCCGTCCTGCTAGCCGACACACAGACAGCTCTGCGGTGCCAGTCACTCCGTCAGCAGCACAAATGGCTCTGCTAGTCAACACACAGACTGCTCTGCTACGCCAGTCACTCCACTAGCCGTCCTGCTAGCCGACACACAGACAGCTCAGCGGCACCAGCCACTCTGCACTATGTTCAGGCCCCCCAACTTGAGACAGTGCTCAGTGATTTCTTTAGCTCGTAAGTGATTTCAACATATAGCAGGGGAGCCTTAGCGCAGGTGCACCTGCGCTAAGGCTAAAGTGATTTCAGCTCAGCAGCCTGAACCCAGGCTACTAAGGGAAGCAAAATTTAATTCTGATATTCCACAGTGGAGAGAGGCAGGGTGTAATAGGCCTGTGGGGCCCTCAGACAAAGCCCTCACCAAAAAGTATAGATGCTTGTCTCCAGCCTCTCTCAATCTCAGAGTGTTCTGAAACGCATGGCTCTTGCCCAGTGAGTGCTACTTAGATGATGGCAAGTCCCTCCATCATAACAAGGGCCAAACACGTGTCCATAGTCCTTCATTCACAAAATCAGGGTAACATCACTTTATATTTCCTGCCCCAATAACATAGAAACTGGGGCTCCCACATCAGCCAAAGTGGCCATGTGGGCTGCTGTGGGCTCAGGCTAGGTGCAGTGGGTGTGTCTATGCAGATTGGTCAGTCCCAAAGTTATTTTCCAAAACTCACTGCAATTCCCATAGTTCGCCACCAGATGTCAGAATATATCTCATTCCTGACACTGCTTACACTCCTTTCTCTGTCTGCTGTGTGGTTTTGTAAACTGCAGCCATGTGCTACAAGTTTTCTTCTCAAACATTATGTCTGGGCTCCTTATTTCCAATGTAGGGATGAAGCAGTTAATTATAAAGTAGACCTAGCTAAGGGTGATGGCAAAATGGCGCACACGTAAATGAAAGGGTACTACCAATACTAAGTCAGATTCTTAACCCTTCGCTATCCTCTTTATACCTATCTGGTTGTGCTAAGTGGATGGAAACTAGCCAGATCTCCCTTGCTGAAGACTCCCCTAGTATTCTGTTGGCACATAGGTAGCTCCTACACCATCTCCTCCCATCCCTGGCCTACTGGGCATGTGGGGTGCAGGGAGGGAGGTGTGAAGGAACCACACTGTGCCTTTGCTCTCCACAGATGCAGACAGTCTTATGGGGGCCATTGCCAGCTAGCATACATCAAAGTAGTACCCAGGTTACTCTGACTTCTGCTAGAATCATGCTTTGGGCCAGTGAAGAGCTGACTCAAGAATCAGGCAGTCATAAGCAGTTTTCTGATGGACTTTCCTCTCTGCTCTGCAGAGCAGAGCTCAGGCACAGCTGAGAATTTGGGTCATTTTATCTAGTGCTCTTCCTCTTCCTCAGTGTTTGATAAAGGTCTGCAAGCATTGTCATCCTCCCTTCACAGATGGCCAAAATGAAGCACAGGTTCTAAAATCTAAAGCCTTAAAGGTATTTAGGCTCTTAACTTCCACATATTTCAGTGGAAGCTAGTAATTTGCCTGAGACCACTCATTGAGCAAATTGAGACTAGAACCCCACAATCCAGGCAGCCAGTTCGGTGTCCCAGCATTGCAGCACAGAAGACTACGTTTAATTAGCTCAAAATCCCAATCAGAACTTGTGTAGACAGCAGCAATATAGAAATAAGAGCTAAAAGAACCATCCACATCTTTGTGTTTGGACTTCAAGATATGTATAGTAGGGAAGAATGAATTACTTGGTGAAATTCTATGGGCTGTGTTGGGCAGGAGGTCAAACAAGATGATCATAGTGCTCTTTTCTAGCTTTAAAGTGTATGAACCTATGAATTTTCAGCAGAAAGTTCCACTGCCACACAGTAAGTACCAGAAAGAAGTTGGTCCCAAATTTTCACAGATGGTAGACCAAGTTCTCCTGCTTCAAAACAACAAATAGTGCACCAGAGGCTTAGAAAGACACAGCATGAAATATTGATGAGAGCGGAACCTCAGGAAAAATGTTTAAAATGAGGAATCTTAGCTGCTTTTGCTTTCCAAGAGAGCTAAATTGAGGGCCAGTTTCAGGAAATGGCCCTCAGTAGCATTACCACTCCACAGAGAGGGGAATCTCAAATGTTGGCTCTTTCTAGATGGAGTGGAATAAAAACAGTGTGTGTAAGAACTTAAATGGAATATTCCTGAGCCTCATGCAAAATAAAACATGGCATCCAGCCCAAGTAAATTCCCTAATATCCCTCTATTGTTTTGACACTTAAATCCTCTGTTCTCTTGTCTGAGAATCTTTTATTTAATGTTAGAAGGTGCCCTACAGCATATGTACCCAAGGTACCTTGGTGACTTGCTAGAGTTCTTTGCTTAGTGATACACCTTCCCGGGGCGGGGGTGGTGGGGGTGGTGGTGATCTCCAAAGAGCTTGTCATATTGTGCCTTATGTTGTACATGAAGTGGTGTTTATATGCAAAGCATATATATCCAGAAACTATACTAAAAGTTAGAGGAGAACAATTCAGTCATCAAATCCATCCCTTGGTTGTCTGTGCAAGATAGGGAGACCAGATAGCAAGTGTAAAAAATCGGGACAAGGAGTTGGGGGTAATAGGCACCTATATAAGACAAAGACCCAAATGTCAGGACTATCCCTATAAAATCAGGACATCTGATCACCCTAGTGCAAGATTTTTTCCTTACATGCAGTTCCTGTAATGTCCTGAGTGTCTGGGCATCTTGGGAGACTGTCCCTCATACGACAGGAGAGGACCTGTTTTTTTGTTTTTCACGTTCTCCAATCCAAGTACTCACTGGCCCCAAACCTGCTTGGCTCGTGAGATCTGTCTGGATCTCAGCACAGAGTTGCCTGAGTGCAGTACAATCAGTATTTCTAAGCTCAGGCAGCTTTATTTCTTAGTGCTTCTCTCTTAGAACTGGCTGTGGGGACCTGGAGTTTGGCTGATTTGTGGTACCTTCCACCCATTTCTCAGTCAACTTTGATTTCTAACTGGTGTGCTAGTGGCACTGGAGCACTATGCAATGGGACTGGGGAACTGCTCCTGTGTGACAGAGGGTTGGGGGATTATAGGGGCTGAAGTGTGCTGGTCTCTAACTCTGACATTCTCTGCTTGCTCGTGAAAGCACTAAAGCGGTAGGCCAAATGCCAATCCCCTGCTGCCTTCAATGCAGCCACTGGAGCATTAGGACAATGTAGCCTGTCACTTTAACTGTATTTAAGTGGGGGAAAGGCAGGAAACATAAGGTTTATCAGTGGAACTACTTCAGATTGTAGTTGAGATGGACAACATTTATCCCTGGAATAGGTATGCAAGTGCTACACCACGGAAATAACCCCCTGCAATGGGGAGCAGGAGATAACAAATAAATCCCATATTGTATGGCTAGAGAGCTGTTCTACCTGGTCCCTTCAAAGTGTTTGAGCAGCAGCGTTGTCTAAGTGCTGAACCAAGGCAATCTGAAGTTCTGTTCCTGGGCCTACCAGTGACTTGTAGCACATCCCTTCAGAAGTGTCCAGCTTACGCTTTGACTGCGTTTTAAGGGGTCTGGCTTGAGGTGTATGTTTGCCATGAGAACGATTTCAATATAATCTCTATTTTTAAAAGAAGCCTTTCCACTTGTGCTACTGTGCAACACTTTTGAGTGCACGTGAAAGGAAATAATGCCTAGTGGGCACTGCCAGCAGGCATGCCTCTATTATTATGAGGTGTTGCTGGGTGTTATTTACACACCTCAGAACAAAAAGTCATAGATCAGCTAAGAAAGATCTCCTTAAATCTCTAGGTGAATAAAGACAGGGATGTCTGTTATCTGACTTCACAGCCCTTCAGTTTCATTCTGTTAATAGCCCTCATCAAGGGGGCAGCCCGGATGCTGGCAGTTGATTTATAACCTGTGAATTCATCAGTCTTAAATTGCAAAGTCACTGTACTGCACCCTGGAGGCACGCTGAAGGCTTCATGATCTATGCAGAGGGCTGATGCCAGTATTATGGATGCAAGTTAGCAAGGGTCCCCTGTGCAATCCTTATCTGGCCCTGTTCAGCTGTGATGGTGATATTAGGGCTCCCCATTGAATGCTCCCGGCCCATGTATCCCAGGTGTGCAGTGTGATGACTTGCCTTTGAAGTACAGGATGCTGCATAAAGATTGTTATTGGGGCACTCCGTGGACAGGGGCTTGGCTCTTGGTGCTCTGAGTGATGGTGGGAGAATTTATCCTCCAAAGCTTTGATATGGAGAAGTGGCAACAATTTAGCTGTTTCTCCAAGGTACACTGTCACTTTAAAAGTGGAATAAAGAGGCAGAATGGGGATGTTCAGACCTTACCCTGACAGAGAGTGAGGGGCTTGCAAATTTTACATGGAGTCAGCCGGAACTTGCCTAACCAGCTGAACAGTTGTGTTTTCTGTGTAACCTGTTGGTTTAGCCCTGGTCAAATTAGATAACGGTCTTGTACATATGTGGTGCTAGCTTGGTTTCTGCCACATGATGAGCAGGGCCTAAGAGATCCCTAATCTCTCGGGATGTCTGCGGATTTTGCTTATCTGGGTAGAAGCATGGCTCCTGAGCCACTTCACTAAGGCTACAGGTTGTCTCTTGCACCTGGTCACAGCAATGAGAGCTATAAAGACTTTGCTATAATATATATGCCTCCCAGTCTTGCCTGGGGCACCAGAAACTCAGACCTGGAGACTGGATGTGCAGGTGGTTGGGAATGGGATATATTTAGACTTGTTGGACTAGATCTGAAAGGCCGACAAGGGTCAGACTGAGATAACTCAGAGGTCACCCACAGTCATTAACATTTAGCTTGTGGGTCAATGGACTCTCTACAATGGCCAACCCATTTCAGTCTGCTTCCAAGCAAGTAGATGTCCCCATGACTCTTGACAATCACAGCGGAGAGATTCAGAGGTTGTCTACACTGAAACTGGAATGGAAATATCATCATCAGTTCTAATTCACACCTTCAGTCATTTTGGTGCAAGTCTGTGTAGACACTCTAGAGGTGGTCCCTCCAGGTCAAGAGTAAGGCACATGGGGAGGTAACGTGAGGAACCTGGAGCTGCCACTGTCTCAGCTGTGCTTTTTCAGTGGGTATGTCCTCAATGCGAAATCTCTTGTCCAAATAATTTCAAATTTTGCAGAAGAATTTAACATTAGGCCCAGATCTAATTCACTGACCTTTGAGGCCAATCTGCCTCTTTCAAGGTATTCTAGACAAGGTCATTAAATTAGGTATATAATGCAAACTTAACTATAGAGCAACTACTGTCACTTGATAATATAGGAATCTTCAATCCCCACCGCTGTTATTCCAATACATTTCACTAGTACTAAAGCCACTAAAGCAGGACAGCTTTACGTCCATCCATGTCCAAAGCTGCTTCCAATGTGCTCCAGTCAGAGTCCGCAAGAGTTGAAGCTCCTTTGTTAAGGAGACGGGAAAGGGAGAGCAAGGGAGTGTTGTGTTTTCACCCAAGCTCCTTTTTATCTGTACTTTGAAATAATATCCTATTTCTTATTCTTGGATGCCTTTCCTCCTTGCTGAGTCCTTGCTACTGCCTGCATCTCATACATAGCAAGGCCCTCATCACATCAAGAATTCATAATCATCCAAAAATATTCAATAGGAATATAAAATATTTACATGCAAAAGACTGTCAGATGGAATGACTCATTTGTGTTACTCCACTGGAAATCGTTCACTTAGAAACTGTATGGAATGTGCCAAGTTGCAATGCAATGGGTGCATGATCTAGCGCTGTGTGTATGATGTGGCTGGGACCCCAGGTAGGTTCCCCATCTCCTCTCCTAGGCTGCTATGTAATGTGGTGAGTAAAAGAATTCCAGGCCTGAACAGTCTCCTGGTATCTGTGGCTAGCCAAGCCAGGTCCTGTTAATCACAGAGTAACAATAACTGACAGAAGGAGGCTGTGTGACTGGGCTTGGTACACCCGCCTGACACAGCTTGTATTTTTGTCCTGGCCTCTGCATCGACCCCACATGGTCTTCATCTTATTGCATAATGAAGACACTATTGAGAATTGCTTCAATACCTGACTCCTCCTTAGCGTCTGTTCATGGTCTCATGTTCTTGAGCCTGTTTCTCTCTCAAATGCTTTCTCTGGAACTGTCAAGATTGTCTATCCAGTCCTCTCATAACTGCCTTCTCTTTTGTAAACAACAGCAAATTCTGCTCCATTACAATGCGGGTAAATCTGGAGTAACTCTATTGATTTCAGCGACTGACTCTGAATGTACACTGGTATAACTGAGAGCAGCATAGAATCTTGTGTTTTGAACACTCTGCAAAGAATCTGTGCATGGGCACTACCAGAGAGTATGGGATAGATGAACTAGGATTCCCCTGGGGAGCGCACTTGGCCCATCATTTCCCACTGCCAGCCAAAACCCCCTTACAAATTCAGCACATGGAGTTAAATATCAGACACCCAAACCTGAATCAGACTTATAACCGGAACATTCTGTATTATTGTTGTAGCTGTATTTCCTAGTGATAAGAACCCTTTGGATGCTGCATGCCATACTGGTCACTTCTTTAGGCGGGGAGCTCTGTACTTCACTTTCATAATAGTATATGAATGAGTAGCAAGGAAGATTGAGGTGGGGGTGAGAACAGGAGGACCAGCATGCAGGGCAACTCATTAAGGCAGTCAGAATAAGACAGACAATACTGACCTTAACAATGGGGATAAAAATGCACCTTGGAAGCTGTTTCTAGTGTACAGGTTTCAGAGGGGTAGCTGTGTTAGTCAGTATCAGCAAAAACAACAAGGAGTCCTTGTGGCATCTTAGAGACTAATAAATGTATTTGGGCATAAGCTTTCATGGGCCAAAACCCACTTCATCAGATGCATGGAGTGGAAAATACAGTAGGCAGGTATAAATACACAGCACATGACAATATGGGAGTTGCCTTACCAAGTGGGGAGTCAGTGCTAATGAGCCAATTCAATTAAGGTGGAAATGGCCTAGTCTCAACAGTTGACAAGAAAGGATGAATACCAAGAGAAGGGGGAAAAATCACTTTTGTAGTGCTAATGAGGCAATGCAATCGAGATGGTCCATTTCAAACAGTTGACAAAACGTAAGTATCAGCAGAGGGAAATTAGTTTTTGTAGTGACCCATTGACTCCAAGTCTTTATTCAGACCTAATTTGATGGTGTTTAGTTTGCAAATTCCAGTTCTGCAGTTTCTTGTTGGAGTCTGTTTTTGAAGTTTTTTCTTGAAGAATTGCCACTTTTAAATCTGAGTGTCCGGGGAGATTGAAGTGCTTTCCTACTGGTTTTTGAATGTTATAATTCTTGATGTCTGATCTGTGTCCATTTATTCTTTTGTGTAGACTGTGACAAAGCTCCAAGTCTGTCCTTGTGGGTCCTGCGCTTCCTGGCAGATTTAGGGGCCTCAGAAACTCATCTAGGCCCCAGAGTGACCTCCCTTTCTCAGTATAATTGGCAAGAGTCACCACCTAGTGAGTTACCTTCATCACAGGCCAGTATGGAAGATGGAAAAGGGGGGAGCCCAGGCCCGCCCTCTACTCCGGACTCCAGCCCAGGGACCCTAATAGTATCAGCTAAGATGGCTGACCTTTTAGGCACAAAACACAATACAATTCCCTGGGCTACTTCCCCACAGCAGTCCCCACTTCTTCAAACTCCACTTCACCCTTACCTCAGGGCCTCCTTCCTTCAGTATGATATGTTGTCCAACACTCAGTCTCACCAACAGCATAACTTCCTTCCACAGCTCCTGACACCCACAGCCCACCTGACTAACTGGGAGGTTTTTATCTGGATTCAGCCAGTCCCTGATTGGCTTCAGGTGTCCCAATTAGGCTAGCTGTTTCTACTCCTTTCTAGAAGGTTCTTAATTGGCCCCAGGTGTCTTGATTGGTCTGGAGTAGCCTTTGTTTGGCTATCCAGGGAACAAGGACCTGCACATCCTAAGGCTGATATACCTGCCTTCCAGCACTCTCCTATACCCTTCTGGTCTGACTCCGTCACAAGACACTGTATGATTTGGCCAATGTACATGGCAGAGGGGCATCATGGCATATATCACATTGGTAGAAGTGCAGGTGAAAGAGCCACTGATGGTGTAGCTGATGTGGTTAGGTCCTATGATGGTGTCCCTTGAATAGATATGCAGACAGAGTTGGCAACAGGGTTTATTGCAGGGATTGGTTCCTAGGTTAGTGTTTTTGTTGTGTGGTGTGTGTAGTTGCTGGTGAGTATTTGCTTCAGACTGGGGAGCTGTCTGTAAGTGAGGACTGGCCTGTCTCCCAAGGTCTATGAGAATGAGGGATTGTCTTTCAAGATAGGTTGTAGATCCTTGATGTGCTGGAAAGGTTAGACTCTAAGGTGCCACAACAACTCCTCGTTTTTCATTTCTACTGTAGTTTCTCTGCTTGCATTCTTATTCATATGCTAATTTTTAATGGCCTTCAGATTATTCCTAGAATTAGGGACAAGTGGACCCCAAATTTTGGATTAAACTTCAACAAGAAGGTGAACCTCATCCCAGAGAAAACATTGTTAGGATATCAGCACAGAAGAACCTGTACTCTGGGGATGGGTGAAAGGGGAAGGAGCTAAGAGGACCTCAGAGCTCCAGGAGCCCATTCCTAGACTCAGCTGACAAGCTAAGTGGAGGAGTGTCTGGCCTTCTCCCATTCCACAGAGGCCTTGGTGCTCAGGGATCTTCTTGGTCAACAACTTCACCATGCAGCTATCCCTTGGGTCCACCCCCCCACCCACCAGAGACTTGCCAGTATTTGGATTTGGATGTGCTGTTCCATAGAGCAGGGGTGGGTAAACTATGGCCTGTGGGCCATATCCGGCCCACGGGCCCATTCTGTCCAGCTCCATATTTCTTGGCTGGGGAGGCTAGCCCCAGCCCCTCCTCTACTTTCCCCCCTCCCACGGAACCTCAGCACGCTACGAGGGCAGTGCTCTGGGGGGTGGGGCAGCGTGTTCCTGTGGATCAGCATAGCAGTGTCTGGCTGGAGCCAGACATGCTACTCTGAGCGGCGTGGTAATGTGGCCAGGGGGTTGGATAAGGGGCAGAGGGTCCCAGAGGACAGGGAAGTGGGGAGGATTGGATAAGCATGGGAGTCCTGGGGTGGCCTGTCAGGGGGTGGGGGTGTGGATGGGGTTGGGCAGTCAGGGACAGGGAGCAGAGGGCTTGGTTGGGGTCTTGGGGGGTCATTAGGATTGGAAGGGGGTCTCGTAAGAGGGCCGTCAGGGGGGTTGGATGGGTCAGGGATTCTGGGTAGGGCAGTCAGGGGATGGGAAGGGTTGGATGGGGGTGGGCTTCTGGGGAGGTGGTTAGGGTGGGAGGTCTCAGGAGGGGACAGTCAGGGGACAAGGAAGGGGGTTGGGAGTTCTGATGGGGGCAGTCAGGGGGTGGGAAGTGGGTGGAGATCGGATAGGGGTGGGGGCCAGGCTGTTTGGGGAGGCACAGCCTTCCATACCTGGCCCACCACACAGTTTTGCAACCCCAATGTGGCCCTTGGTCCAAAAAGTTTGCCCTCCCCTGCCCTAGAGGATGAATTGTTGTGGTTAAGGTAACTGCACTAGGAAGCATCAGATGTGGATTTTTTCCTGGTTCTACCACGGATTTGCTGTGTGACCTTGGGTAAGTCACTTACCTTGCTGCATCTCAGTTCTCCATCTCTGAGAGGTAATGATATTTACTGTCCAGATGAGTGGTATGATGCTAAATTCAGGAAGTGCTCAGATACTAACATGGTGGTCAGTGCATAGAATGGGTTTGAGTTCAAACTAGAAAAGAGCATTTTGGAGGAAGACTTCAGACCAAGTTAGAATGTCACCCAAGAAGAGTGTGGCCCACAAAGTGTCTGAAGCTGAATTGTGAAAATATGAAATATAATTTCCCTGCTGACTCCCGATTCCAGCATCATCCTCTCCCCTTCTGATCAACTCCTCCAGGGATGGGAGACACCCTTACAGAGTTTCCCTGCCCTTTTAGGATGGAAGGGGAAGATGAGGATCAGAACCATATAATTTAGAAATGGGAGAGACCTGGGAATTTATACTGCAGAGCAAGAGGGCAAAAAAATCACTCAAGAATATTTTATATAGAACAATCCTGCATTGTCAGAAGGATGAACGAGGTGACCTAATAAAAATCGTTAATTTTTTTTCCCCCAAATCTGTCACATGAGAGGACTTCTGTCTCCAGAGCTGTCAATCCAACACCTTTCAGCAGCACAAAATTCACTCAAATAATCTTCATGAAAGGAGAGAAACCTCAGTTAACTGCTTGCCTGGGGCAGATAGAATGAAGCCAAGAGGCATGTTGGCAAGTAATTAAGTATGCGCTTTTAGCTGTCCAGGTACAGGAAGCGCAGCTTAGATTTGTATTTATTAACATCATTAAAATTTCCGTTCCAGCCATAGCTCTGGCACATGTGGTGCTCACAAAATCATGACCTGGACAAGTAAAAATTGGTAGCACGCAGTATGCTGAGCAGCACAAGTTCAGTTGCTCAGTAGAGCGAAGAAAATGCTGATCGAAATGTTCAGTCATTTCGGGGGGTGCCTAAGTGCAATTTATGTGAGAGGAAGGGTGGCCTTGTGGTAAAAAGACAGGATAGGAAGTCAGGAGAGGCAGGGACATAAGAAGTGCCATCAGAGATCAGGTCACTGGTCCATCCAGTCTAGTACCCTGTCTGAGCGACCAGTACCAGAAGCTACAGAGAAAGGTGTGAGAGACCTTGCAGGGCACGGTTATGGAATAACCTGTCCACAGGGGAAGTTTCTTCCTAACTTCTTTCGATTTGTGGTTGGCTTATCCCCTGTATCATAAAATGCATATAAAATTGCATATATGTAATATAGAATTGTTTCTAGTATACGTGGATGTTGTCATTATTCACACTTGTGTTTCTTCTCATTAGCCACGTCTCATCCTTTCTTGAATTCTGCTAAGGTCTTGGCCTAATGAAATATTGTGGCAGTGAGTTCCACAGATTAATGGTCTTATGTTCTTATCTAAGAACAAAGGGATATTCCATGAAAGAGGGTAAATAGGAGCATCCAGTGTACCTTTCTCTAGCCTTTATTGCACACCTTTATGAACAACAGGGGGCACAATCATTATAAAGTAAATCTCCCCATATGGGACTAGACTGAAATGTTGGCAGTCTTTCCATACCTCTAATCATTTTTATTGCCTGTGTCTGGAGCCTTTCCACGTCTGCTATATCATTTTTTTGAAAGAATGACCAAAGCTTAATGTTTCAGGTGAGGGTGCACTATGGACTTAGATCAGGGGTGGGCAAACTTTTTGGCCCAAGGACCACATCGGGGTTGCAGAATTGTACGGAGGCCCAGGTAGAGAAGGCTGTGTCTCCCCAAACAGCTTGGCCCCGACCCCTATCTGTCCCCGTTCCCACTTTCCACCCCCTAACTGTCCCTCTCAGAATCCCTGACCCATCCAATTCCCTCTGGTCCTTGCCCCTGACCATCCCACGCCAGCTATCCCGAGGAGGAGCTGAGCTTATCTCTTGACAGCTACCCAGAGGAGTTGCTGAACTTGCCCCTTGCTAACGATCCTGAGGAGCCCATGATGCTGGAGCCCTCCGAGGACACAACCGTAACCCAGGTACCCTACGAGGGGGAGTCTGGAAGTAGCCCGGGGCAGTCGACCCTAGTCCGGCTGCAACACTGCCAGAGCCAATGTCAGTGTGTTGCGGCCAGGATCCCCACTGACAGTGGCAGATCTTCTACCACTTCCAGGGCCCTGGGCTGGGAGGCAGTGCAGTGGGAGGGCCTGCGTCCCCCCTGCCACCCCACTTGTGGGTTGCAGTCTCCCCCTCTCTGACACCCTGACCTTGCTATTGTATTGAACTAGTTGCTCAGTTCTTTTTTGAAGGCCTGAGCCCCTGGCTGTGTGCTGCCCTGCCCTGACCCAGGGCCTGGGCTACCTATTAACTGCTTGCTCAGTCCCTGCCTGAGGGTCTGAGCCCTTGAGGGCTTGTTTGCAGCTCCGCCCTGACCCAGGGCCTGGACTTATTGTTGAACTGTTTGCTCAGCCCCTGAACCTCAGACTGTTTGCTGCCTGCTCTGACCCAGGACCTGGGCTTATATTGAACTTTTGCTCAGCCCTGCCTGAGGCTCTGGGCCATAGACCAGGTATTCCCCAATCCGGCAGCGAGGGTATAGTGAAGTGGTGTGGTGCCCCACCGGCCCACAGAGGGATGCTCCCTGGAAGAGTCCCTCTGCACCCAGATAGATAATAAATATACAAAAAACCACTGATCCCTGCAGTGAACCTTGGGGCACACCACTGCTAACCTTTTGCCATGTTGAAAACTGAGCATTTATTCCTCAATTTATTTTTTTCTGTCTCTTAGCCAGTTTTGAATCCATGACCGAACTTTCACTCCAGATCTACTTAATTGTCTCTTGTGAGGGCCTTGTCACAGACATTAAGTGTCCAAAAACTAGATCAACCAGTTTTCCTTTAAGCATGTCAGCAAATAGCTGATAAAGAATTCTAGTAGATTGGAGAGGCATGGTTTTCCTTTGCTGCAGCTGCATTGATTAGTCCCTTCCATATCCTCCTCTAGGTATTTTATAATTCTGTTATCATGTCAACCAGTTTTCCTAGCATGGAAGCAAGGCTCACTAGCTGTGTTATTCTCAGGCTCACTCTCAACACTCTTTTTTTTTTTTTTTTTTTTAAGATGGGTTTGCTGCACTCCAGTCCTTTGGTATAGTAGCTGGTATAAATGAGGCTGGCTTCTTTTTGTAGCAGCTGAGCTACTTCATTCTTAAATTCCCTCAGAACTCAGACTCAGTGCCTATTCCTGGCTCTTTCATTGATTCATGAAGTGGCCTCAGTCAAATGGCTTAACTGCTCTGGGTTGCAGTTTTCTCATTTAGAAAATGGGGTTAATTAAACTCCTCTCCCTCAGTGTGTGTGTTCATATTTATAAAGTGCTTTGAGTTCTTCAGACAGAAGGTGCTTCAGAAATGCCAAGTGTTGTTTAAGACTTGAGATAGTGATAATATAAAGCATTTCAGTTCACCTTTAAACATGTAATTGAGTTCTATATACATTGTTTCTGTAATCTGCCCTGTTTCTGATGTATTCACATGGTAGTGCACATGGAAAAGAATTGCCTCCCTTTGGATGGATGCTCTAGACTAATTGTTTTATCCTGTCTTTTCCTTGCAAACATCCCTTACATATTAATGTGTGACA
This sequence comes from Dermatemys mawii, assembly GCA_007922305.1. NCBI lineage: Eukaryota > Metazoa > Chordata > Testudines > Dermatemydidae > Dermatemys > Dermatemys mawii. The sequence goes on along the minus strand of ML677362.1, from coordinate 549,717 downwards.
ATGAAAGGATTATGATGCCATGCCAACTGCAACCTTTAGTTAACATTTTTTCAGGCAATCTCCACTTTTGCAATTCCAGCTTTAAAACGTTTCTTTTCCTGTGGCTTTTGTCCTTTCACACTTGCCAACCAGATCATATATTTTTTCCCCTTCTGAGTGTCCAGGGAAGCTGAACATATGACATGACTCTTGCCTCTGTTTATTTGCACAGCAGCCTTCATAACATAGTCACAACTCTGGGAACAGGCTGCCCGTAGCAGATTATTCCACACCCTAACAGACTGTAGTTAAGATGAACTTTCCTCTTACATATTCCCTTTGTATTTTACCTTTATTCCTGATTGTATCACCTGCAATAATTCCTATCCCTCCTTTGTATGTTAAGTATTTTTAGACTGTTACCAAGTGTCTCCTTTAGTTGTCTCTTAGATAAACTAGAGATTTAGCAATTTTTAAAATCTTTTCTTATAGATCTCTAGCCCAGTGATAATTTTTGTTGCTTTTCTCTGAACTACCTCCCTGTCCAGAGGTGATATTTACTGTGCTCAGAAGCATATTACCTGATAATTGTTTTCTGTGGTGTGAGGACACTGGTACAGATGAGTGTTCCTGTTCCTTGTTCATCAGTTAGGAGGTGGCCAGTCTAGCTATAGGATTTTCACACCTGGCTCCAGCCTGGTAGATTCCCCAGCTGATGATTTTCAAAGCTGCATAATATAGGCTAGTCTGTGCTCCCCTGAGTGACTAGTTAGGAAGCTATGTCTACAGAGCGGCGAGGAGGGCACATCCCAGCATGGACAGACAGGTGTTTTAGCTCTGCTCAAGCTAGCAGGCTACAAATAGAAGTGTGGCCGCTGCTGCACAGGCAGTGGCTCAGGCTAGCCAGAGAGTCAGGTAGGGCTGTACTCCGGGCAGGTAGCCTGAGGCCGCCATCTATGCTGCCGTGTCTGGGTACCCATGCTTGAAAGCACCTCCTAGCTGCTGTGTAGACATTAATGGCACTTTTGGGTGGGTGTTTGCACCAGTGTAACTTAAAACTGTAGTTAATGTGTATAACTGTACTCGGAAGCAAGGACACCCATGGAAGTCAGTGGTATTACTTTAGTTTTACCGTATGCTGATGTAACTGAGATCAGAATCTGGCCTTTAGTAAGAGAATTCCAGGCTTGTGGAAAGCTGCAACATTCTGCTATTGCTTGACTCCAGAGCTCTCTGGCAATATAGAAATTAGAGGTAAAAGAATACCTGTTAGACCATGTATTTCATCCGCCCCCGCCCCTGGTCCCGACCAGGACAAAAACTGTGTTTCAGGGCTTTATCTAGTCTAGTTTTCAAGTGTCCCAAGCACTGGGGCTTGAGGTACTTTCCATGCTGCCTGAACACATTGGGACCCTCTGCTCCCATGTCTAGTCTACCAGCAGACCTCAATGGATGACCTGGCTGCCCGGACCTGCCTTGCTGGCGATTCTGACTAACTCTCTAGCATGTACTTTGCAGAACTTGAACTCATTTGCAGAATTTTGTGGTAACTCCGTATTGAACGTTGCTATCAAAGCTTCCTGAGGGAAGATGTTTTCTTCTTTGTCTCTCCCCGGTCCCTCACACTCTCCTCCCTCCCCACCACACACACACATGGGCTGGATGGGACCAGAAATGGCCAGGTGTCTGCAGCACCAAGAGGCAATTTGTGAACTGCGGGTAGTTTGTCTGTTTACTTGAAAGCACAAAATTTGTCACTTGTGTGAGTAATTTGCTGCTAATTATGAGCTTACAATCTGCAGATAGACAAATCAGAGCCAATGTGCATTTTCAGAGGAAAAGGAAAATTACCCCAAGTACTGTATAATTATGCACTTAGCAGAGATTCGCTCCTGTGCCCTTTCCAGAATGTTGCGTTTGCCGTACAACTTGGGATATATACACACAACTGTGTGTGTGAGAAATACATATATAAAATGCCATGACCAACTGTAGAGAGAAGTTGAAGGTGAAATTTGGGACACCGAATGGTTGGAATTTACTTGTAAAAGTCCAGGATAGCGATAGCAACAGCCAGAAACTGTGCAAGCTTTACCTAGCCCTGTCTATACCTCAGTCTTGGTCTGCAGCCCTCCAGTATCCCAGCCCTGGGCTCCCCCAAGGCCCACAGCTCTGCCCACGCTCCTCACCTGAAGTCCCCCTCCTACTGTAGGATTCTCATGATCCCATTGTGCCAAACTCAACAGCATTTTTGCTTATTACCTCTAAGTGAACATGAAGAATCCTTGAGAATCTCCCTTTCATTGTTGACCAAATGCAGGGTTTGAATGCAGGGTTCCCAAGTTGAAAGGCCACAGCATGAATTCCCCACAGCATGTAGCTGACTGCAAAGCAGCCGTGAGAAGGGATGTGCCAATACAAAATAAAGCTGTACTGCGTTGTATGTCTCCGACAAAGTGAAGCCCAGACCATTGTAGAGAATTAAATTGTGCTATTGCTGAGGGAATAGCAGAAACAAGAAACACATGAGCCAGAGAGGTAAGAGGTGTAATTTGAGATGAGATGGAGAGTCGATGAGACAGAGCTACAGGAAGGAAAATGTTAAATACTTAATTGAATTTGCATAAGTGATTCCTTAATGATAAGCTAGGGACAGGTGAAGTGGAGAAGTTAGAGATGGAAACCATTTATTAGGCCATGTTGTCCATACACCAGTTCAGATATAATAACACTCCTGCTCACTGCTGCTGTCACTGTCTTTCTCTGACACACTCTTCTCACATATTCAGATTATTTTAAAATCTTTTTTTTCTTTGAATGAAGTGCTGGGTTCACTAAAATCCTTGGAGACTGGTGCTCTTGTCTGTCCACACAACAGATGCAGATTCCTGCTTCTCCTCCACTGCTCCTCCCTTCTGATTTAGAGGGACCACCTCTTGGGGTGAAAAAGGAACAGGCTACAGTGACCGAATTCAGCCCTTGGTCTGTCTCCTGAGACTTCCAACTTGGTGGGCAGTTAACACCAAAGATAGCTGCCATTTTCATTTTATAGATATTTGTCTTCCTGGCACCCAGTCAAACTCATTATTCACAGGCTGTTGAATAGCCATGAGTTGGTCATGATTGTGGATTCCTGCTGGCTCTTGGATGACTCTCAAGACTCCACCTGTGATGCAGGCTCTCTGATATTAATCCAACATCCCTTTTAGTCCCCAAACCTGCCCTGAACCCTTTCTCTAGTGGCTTGAAGCTAGTTAACTTCTGCTCCTGTTTTAATTTTCATGCCTTGTGGTTCCATCTGGGACCTTGTGAGAGGCTGGGGCTGCAGCCAGAAACAGGAATGTGTTTGAGAGACCCTGATAGGGCAGGGAAGCATGCACATTTTTGGGTGCTTAACTGAACCTACAAATATTATGCGCTCCACCCGTGACAGTAATCAATTCCAGAATAAAGCTTCATCTGCCAGTGCCTTTATAGAATTATTTATGGATTGGCAGACTCTTCTCCTTCCCACTCCTCAGAAGGATGGTTCGAAATGATGCCAGCATCGCTGGAGACAAGCTAACAGTGCAAACTCATTTTTCCATGAATAATTGTTTGAATTTTTGAAGTATTTTTTTTCACCTGTGTTCTTGCCACCTCTGCTCTTTCCTTTCTCCAAATGTTGCGGCTGGATTTGCTGGCAGGACCATTTGCAGAAACAGTGAATTTTAAGTGATTATTGAAGAATGAGCATGAAAAGCAAATTTCAGATTCACAGTGGTGAATATTCTAAGAGTTTAATTCATCCAGTCAAGGAGCAGAAACACACCAGGTGACCATAATCCCCATCAAAACAGCTCCAATTTTTCGCAGTGAATATTTCCAACAAACTAGCCACTAACCAAGAATTCTTTCCCAGACTTATTCAAATAATTTCAAATAACAAATACACTGAGAAGCACAATTTGTCCATACATAACCAGAAGAGAGAAGGAATTAATCAAATAACCTATTTATGAATTATTCTCCCAGTTCCAAAAATCACACAGAATTTACTCTGCAGTTGGAATCCTTTCTCATCCAAACTCCTTTGGCTCCTTATTGAGACTTCTCCTCTTTTAAATGCTGTTGTATTGTTTGGCCTAAATTATTCATGTGCTGAAATACATTTATTGGTTGTGGACTTGTCCCATATTCCTTTCCCTTAGCTGAAAATATTATTTAACTTCAAGGTGGCAGTTACGCAATTTAGTCTTTGTCTTCCATTATTGATGAATTTCAACATAAAATATTTAGGCACTTCCCCTGTTCTGCCTTATGTAGCACTGGCCATAATTATGTCAGATGGAATTTTCTCCTCTTTTGAAGAAGTATTAGTAGAAACCAGTCTCTGTGGCCCTGACGTTAGATATTTAAATAGAATAGTAATTTGTACCTCCTTATTTTTAGCCCTTTTGGTTATATGCTGTTTTCAAAAACTGACTCTTCCAGTTCCTTAGTCTGTTGGCTCTGATCATACAATCCTTACTTGTGTGATTTAATCTTTATCCTTCCAAGTAGTTCCACTGAAATCACCATGGCGGTTCATGAGAGACTAAGGGTGGCAGGTCAGTCCCTACTTTCTTACCATCTTTTCTCCACAATAATAATTCTTTGCCCTGCATTAGCACCGTTCATTTAGATATCAAAACACTTGACAAACTTTAATTAATGTCGCTCAGTTCCTGGGAGAGAAGTACTATATCCCAGTTTTACCTAGGTGAAAACTGAGTCACAAGCTCATACAGAGACTCAGAGCTGAGAACAGAACCCAAAAGCACTGACTGCTTCACCCCCGCCCCAGCACTAGACCACACTCCGTGCCAGAACTGTGATTAGAACACAGGAGTCACAACAGTTACACTCATGGCTCTTATGCTGTAGCCTCAAGAGCTGTCACTGTCTCTCTCTCCCTTGCTTTCTGGTGCCATTATTTTCACTTCTGTTTGTACACACAGATGGAACTCAACAGATCATTAATAGCATCCTCTGCTTAATTAACAAGCAATTAGCTTAATGAACATTTTAACCTTATTATGTAATTATTCATCTTTATATGTTGGGTAAGTCTAGTGCCCAGCTATGGCATGTTGTAAAGACAAGCCAAATGAGGGTTTAGTTCTGCAATTATTTCCATGGGACCTGTTTGTGTAGTTGCTCCTCTTGGTTCTTGTTTGGCATGTCTAAGCTGGCAGGGCTGGGCTGCACGGTGCTGGGGTGGGCAATGACCTGTATCTGATGTGGGAACTGCTCTGCACACAAACGTAACCTTTTATGAGGTTTAAAACCGTCTGATTAACATTCCCATTAAAATGCTGCTAGTGTCTGCCTGTCTCTGCGCTTTCTGCTGTCATCAGGGGTTGGTAGAGGAAATAACCTGACAGAGGCTCTTCCAGAGAGGTGGCATGAGGGGAAATACTGGGAGTTAGAGCATCCCAACTCACCCCTGCAGTTGGCTAAGAGCAATTGGTGTCTCCTGCCTGGCTCACTGCTGAATTTGTTCTGCCTGCCCCTTGAGTTCAGCTCCTCTAAGCCCAGAACCAGGACCCCAAAGATCCTGTTTCAGTTCTCCTGCCTGCAGTTAGGCTGTTCTTTGTCCATTCAGTCCGTCTTGGGTATGAGGCATCCTGTGTGTTATATCCAGGCACGTGCACTGAGGGAGTGGATAATGACTCTGCATGGGGGTCAGTGGCTGAGCACAGAAGCCTTATCTCAGGGCAGCCTGTTAGCGATGAGTTTCAGAGGGCAGTTGCTCCATCCTTGGCTCCTGCCCCATCTCAGTCTTGCTATGTTATTTGGTTGCATAGTGGACACTGACTGGCCTGAACTTGGGGAGAACAGCAGGTTCCCTTCCCTGTTCTCTCTCCAGGTTTTGGGTTTGAATCCCAGGACAGGCAATGTGGAAGCCTCCCAGAGTTGGGTGGTAACCCCATAGGCTGCACTGGGTATAGCATGGCATCTCAAGGCAGCTGGTCACAATGGACCTATTTCAGGAGCTTCACATGGAAGGGGTGTAAATTTTAGTCCTCACTAGCATGTCGCACACTAACTGTCCTTTGTGGATCCCACGGACTTGCACTAAAAGTTTCCTATTGCATGTTCCTGTAGTCCTGTTTTGAACAGTCGTGCATTAGTGCACATTAAGGATTTTTAAGTATGTGTCACACAGCCAGTTAATGTGCAACACGCCATTGTGGGTGAAAATTTACACATCTCTGGTCTGGACCAAATCACCATGTGGACAAGCAAGATACCTTGGTGGGAGAGGGAGAGACTCCTGGCCAAAAGTAATATAGGAAGCAGGATGAGAGGGAGAATGTTTATCCTCATCGAAGTGATCTCATCAGTAAAAGTCTCCCTCTAGGTGTCCTAGTACTGCCTGGCAGGAGCCTGGATTTGATTCAGTCTTCATCTCTTGCTGCTTCAGCCAACAGGCTCATGAAAGCAGAGTGCTTGTCTGATGGGGTGGAGGGAGCATCTTGAAGGTTCAATAGCAACCCTATTAGCTGACTACAAAGCAGCATTAACAGTGTCTAAAAAGGAGACCTGTTCAACCTTCTGGGCTGGAAGGATGGTGGAAGGAATAGGGTGCCTATTAGTCTAGCAATAGAAAGAGGGATATGGAAGAAACAATCATTCCTCTCATCCCTCTAGGAGGAAAATCAAAAGACTTGTTTTCTGTTGACATCTCAGCAGCCCCCTCACCTCCTCTTCCTTCATTACAGGCCAGGGGAAGGCAGTCATGATTTCTACCCTATGCCGGGGGAAACTTGCTGGTAAGAGCCATTCTGTCTTTATGGGAATCCACACAGAGAGCAATGGATATCAAAGATACTAAAAAAAAAAAAAAACCCATTCCACTAAAATGCCATTGTAAAGTGCGGGAGGGAGGAACCAGAGTGAGCATTATTTCCTCCAGGCTGTGTTTGTTGCTGCTTTGAGTCAGCAAGGTTAACCAGAGAAATAGAGCAGATAGTTGAGATTATTGGGAACAGCGGCAGCCGGGTTTTCAGATCCTTCCCTGATACTTCAATGGAAAACAAACTTTATTTACTCAGCACATACCCTTGCCGCCTCCAGCCCAGAACTGGCTTTGCAGCGAGGGGAGAGATGAGATCAGAGAGGAGCACAAGCAAACAGGCACAGGGATGAAGAGGGGTATTTTCACCAAAGGGAAATCACCCCCCTCAGTCTCACCCAACCACAAAGCCAAGGGGCTGATCCTGCAACATGCTGCGTGCTCTTGTTGAATTCACATGGCTTTAATGGTGCTCAGCTACCACCCAGGTGAGGCCCGAAGTTCTTAGTCAAGTAGTTCCCAATCGTAGGCCTTGGCTACACTTTCAAATTAGTGCATTAAATCAGCCCCCCCAGGGCCCCTAATTCCTGAGGTCAAGATGACCAGACAGCAAATGTGAAAAATCAGGACGGGGGATGGGGGATAAGAGCCTATGCAAGAGAGACCCCAAAATTGGGACTGTCCCTATAAAATCAGAACATCTGGTCATTCTACCTGAGGTGTCCCCGCTGGCAAGGCATGTAGATTCCCCGGACTCTGCAGCTGGAGCTCTCCTGATAACCCACCTCCATGAAAAGCATAGAGCATGGTGCACCCCAGCAGGTTTAACTCCCAGAGCTCTACACCTGCAAGTGTAGCCATGCCCCTAGTTAGCACCACTTTTTAAAACTCCTGGGGTGGGATCCCACAGCTGTTGTCCTTATGCAGCAGCAGTGGTGTTCAGTGAAAGAGCATCTTCTTGATTATCCTATAGATACTGAGCAGGAATGATTTGTGGATGCCCATGGGTCAGACCATGCAGCCTATAAAAAGAGCAATAAATCTGTGGTCTTAGTCTTCACCTGAACTCTTAGGAGAGCAGCTGTTACAGCTGCTGGGTTAACATAGCAGAGGAAAGTGTAGCTAGGGTTGTCACATCCTGAAATCTAGAGGACTGTCCCACATCTCGCAGTACTGGGACTGTTAAAGTCCAGAAAGAGACCGGGACTGAAATCTGCCCTCTCAAAATTCCCTCTGGCTTAATGGAACGTGCACTGAGCTAGGATGTCATGAGTTGAAGTCTCAGCTCTTCCTATTACTAGTGTTAATATTGCTGGGCACTTCACGAGCCCTCATATTGAACAAAACCTCCTGCCTCTACCCTAGTAGGCGAGAAAGTAGCCTCCATGTTAGGGTGAGGTAATGATGAATCTGCACAAGGCCACATGTTGCAGAACTAGGAATAGGATCCAAGTATCATCCACTTACCCACCGTGTCTTTAAGAAAGTATCTAGCAACTAGGATTTAGAATATGAGCAACTAGGATATTGGTCTTCCAGGTCCTGAGATGCCAATAAAAACGAATAGAGACCAGCTGAAGGATCCTTATTGAGTCTACTGGAGTTTCCAATAGGTCTGCTAGCTAACGGTAACTCATGGAGTTTTACAATATGGCTGGTTGCCACCTTAATATTTAATATGGAGGTGTGGCCCCGAGTGTCTCTGAAATGTAGGCCTCTCTCGGCTCAGGATAGAACATGATGTACTTTGCCTCCTGGCATCTGTTATCCCCACAAGCCTCAGCTGGAGGGTTGGGCACCCACTTCCTTATGGTAAAGTGTTTGAAGCTGCACTGACTACTTCTGGTTTCCAGCTGCAACTTGGCTGCTGTGGAAGATGTGGGGAGAGTGGGAGGGGTGCTTGTGAGCTGCAGCTAGAACTAATGGTCTATGGAGTTGTGCTGCTTGCCTCAAACCCACAGGCAGCATGACAGACTCAAAAGGGAGCAACTGGGGTTCTCCAGAGACTCCCAGGCAATACACATGAAACTGACTCATCTCCGGCTGCCAAGAGGCTCTTCTGTCAGATGGAAAGAGCTGAGCTGTGACAGTTACAGCAGAGGATACAGTAACAGCAGCAGCACCTCGTCCTCTTCACGTGCTTTCATCTACTCCTCGCTGCCACAATTCACAGCTATTTTGCCTCCTAGCCAATTAAAACCATGCCCTGGGTTGTATTCTTTGTGTATTTTTTTTATTTCTGGCAGTTCTGGTCCAATCTCATCTGCAGTTTACAAAGAGAATCAAAAACTACCCCCCCCCCGCCCAATTCCTAGACTTAATCTCCACATCAGCTATTTTCCACAAATATCCATCCATATGTATGGATGTGGGCTGTGTGTGAGAGAGAGTTGGTGGCAGGAGACAAAATGCAGAGTCTCAGAAGAGATTAGTGTGCAAACACAGCAGTCGGGTTTTCCTGGAGAAAGCAAGATGCTGGAAGATCAGTATTTCCTCTTCACTGGTGATTGATGGTCTCTAAGTCTTGTGGGGGGATTAGAATTCTGCATTTTGATTCACTCTTGGCAAGTGTAAAGCTAACAAACAGTGTCCCAGAGATGTGAAATTGGGCCTCAGCGTACTCTCAGAAGACACGTCTATCTCTTGACTTTGCAAATATGCCTTTTTAACATATATTATTATCTATAATGTTTAATAATCTCTTATACATGTATGGGCTGTAGCACTTCTTGTCCCCAAGCGCTTGATAAACGACTATAAAATGAGTAAATGCTGCACATAGTGTTTCCCCAGGCTCGGGCAGATTAGTGCAGATTAAATTCTGCACTAATATGCCTGAGGCCATGAATGTTCCATTAAATTTTACCGACTTCGAACAACTCAGCTGACAATATTTTTGTGCTCCTTGTACAATACAAAATATTTTTAAATCAATACTAACCTGTGTGTGTGTGTGAACACTCAACATAATACAATGTGCTCAGTGCTGTACAAGGAGTAGACAAGGTCCCTGCCCTGAGGAATTTACAATCTTGCATATATTTTTTCTTTGAGGAAGGGAAGCCCAATTTATGGGACACCATTGAACTTGGGAAATTTTGACTTGAAAATGACCAGATCGATTCTGAAACAAGGGTGGGAGGGGAGAGAGAGAGAGAGTGCGTGTGTCTATATGTATGTGTTTGTGTGTATATGCAATATTTGAAGAAAAGTTCCAAAAGATTTGCGTGTTACAATTAATTAGATGTGTGACCTCTGACATTTTCCCTTTTGCATAGACCCCTCTATCTATCCAATGTATTGTTTATTAGACTTAAAAATTTCCATACACTCTTGGAAGCTCATGAACTGGCTGTATATGAAGAAAAGAGATTGTAAATAAGCAGCATTATTAATGATTTTGTTGGTGTCCTATACTGCTCCCATTGATTTCAAAGGAAATTACCCGATTCTATTCCCACTGTTGCTATTGATTTCAGAGGCAGCATGAGTGGGCATTATATGTGTGTGAGAACATACTGCTCTCTATTCAGCTGATTAACTAAAGGATTTAAACTGAAAGCAAAGGGAGTACTACCCCCTCCTCTCTGGGGCTTGGGTAAGCAACGTTCCTCCATGGCACTCTTCCCTCTCGACTAGTACAGTGAGCACTCCCCTTTTCTTCCAAATCACTGTTGGCTGGTGGGTTGTTGGTGAGAAAAGACATACAAGTATATTCTGTCTGAGATAGTGAAATTGAGAGGTAGGTTCTGTCTGCTTGCCGCTGTAGGATAAGAATTCTTGACTCAGCTTCTCGAGTGTATATGTGACTTGTCATAGCCAGGTATGCAACCTCCTCAGAGTTAAGGTTACAGCTTGGGGGCCCTTATGAGGTTGCTTTTGATCCTCTTTGTAAGAAAAAGAAGGAAGAAAATAAAATCCCTCACTTGCACATTTTTAGAATTGTTTTGTTGGCAAAAGAATAGTTTCTGAAAAATTTAAATGAATTGAATAGATACATTTTGAAATTAAAATACTTTAAATGGTTTCTTTTAAAAATGTGTGCAAAGTGCTTACTATTTCTCCCTGTCTTGATAAACTGCATTCTGTCACATAATGTACAATATAGGGAGATTTTTACAATGGCTTCTGCAAGAGGCCATTTACAAGGTCAGGAATAGTAAATATGTAATTTTTGCTATTTGAAAACTAGACGTGATTCTTCATCAATAAAGCCAAAGAAGAGTCAAGTATTAATGATGAATATTTTGGTTGTTGGTATCTGAACCAGCCCAGACTCCATTTCAAAAGAGAGGAAACTCTAGACTTTCATAAAATGATTCTTTCTCTTACATTTCTCACTAACATGCCCTCTTGATCTAGGACAGAGTTTCATTTTCCAAGAGATGGCAAATGAAGGACAGAGAGGTCAATAGGACATTTCAGGGCAGAAGTGGGAACAGAACTTGCTCTCTGAGTTGGTAGAGCTATATTTTTTCCATTAAACCTCATTGCCTCCTGTGCCAAATACTCCAACTCCATGCTGCCACGTGTATTTGATATGACACTTGCACATTTGGCAACCCTTGTCCCACTTTGCCTTGTCCCATCTGCTATTGCCTTACATTCCAATGGGTTTGGGGAGTACAGCTGCAATTTCTTTCCTTGGCCGCTGGGGGCCGGTGTAGCACTGGGTTCAGGCAGCCAGCTGGTCTTTCTGCATCTCCTCTCTGTGCTCCCACTGCTGGCACTAGGTGTGTGGCACCTCTAGGAAGGAGGTGGTGCCTGGGGCAGCTGGTAGGCAGGTGAAGGGAGCAATGGGGGGAGGGAGGAGAAGTGAGGGGAGATTAGAGAGGCTAGTGAAGAGAGGGACAGGAGGAGGCCCAGGGTTACCCACATCCCCAGCGTCTTCTCCGGCCCCAGCCTCCTACTGACTTCCTAGCTGCCCTGCCCCACACCAGTAACCCTTCAGCCAATTCCCCCTGCCATCTTTCTTCCAGACCTTCCCCCCACCCACCAACCTCCCCTTGCCCCCATCTAACCCTCCGACTCTTTCTCATCCCCTGATCCCCATTGCTCCTGGTTGCCCTTCGTTCCCTCCAAACCTGCCTTGCTTCTGGGATGTCAGGGGAGTGGGATTCCTTCCCTCACCCAAAACATACACACTGCCCCGATTGAGGGGACTCGGAGGGAGAAATTAGACTTTTTCTCACCATTGAGAAATGTCACTCAGAGCTGCACAAACTTGGCAGGAATGCACATTTCTGTGCTTATCTGTACAGTTCATCACAACACAACAGCCTTAATTCTGATCCCAGCTGAATACCATTCTCTTAGCGAGCCGGTTATTGTGTTGTGGAGCAATATGCATTACTTTATGGTTGATAAGAATAATTGGTTTATTATGTGGGTGGTGTAAAATTTACAGTATCTTTTAACTATTCATTTCCTTGCCTTTAAGTGCTTGAGATTGGTAAATGATACTCTAGGGAAGTCGCTGTTGTCACTCAGCAACCATAATTGGATTTCGAAGTGAAGATTTGTTTGGTTTTGCAGTAGGAATCACTTCATCCTCCGCTGAAACACAGCCACCTTTGGGATAGGATGGAGCCACTATTTAAAAACACACTGCCACAACATGCAAGAGTTTAGGACAGGATGGGAAGCGAATGAGAAATACTTCAGCTGCTGGAATCTACTGGAGGAATTTTGCTCAGCACAATGGGCACCAGGGGTAATGATGATGTTCCTTGGGGACACCTGAGTTTTGGGGAAATGCATGCTCCTGTTATGAAGATATTATGATTATTGTTAAATAGCTTATTGCAGTGTCTCACAGGATTGCCATCCAGGAAGACAGATACATTGTGTACAGAAGGCAATTACCAGCTAGAAAAACAAATCTGTAATATGTGAACAGACCCCCAAGAGAGACTAAGGCAGATCACATGACAAGTTCAAGCTAGAAAAAGCCTCACATACAACAAGTAAACTGAGGCCCATCTTGGAAATCAGATGACAGAGATGCATGGAGCCACTCTCCTCTCAAGGTGTCTCTATTCTTCCCAACATTCCCCTTGCCTTGTGAAATGCTGGTTTGTTTCGTTGTCTCCAGGGGACTTATAGTAGGGACACTAATGCTGAAACATGAGTCTGATGCTTCGTTCTGAAGATGGTAATCTCCATGATCGCTGTAGTACACGGTGATGTGATTCACGTGGTGTGTTCTAGTATCAGCTAGCGTGATCATCCTATTTGTTTGCAACTGAAAGATCAAACTTCAACCCTTTGGAAGCAGTGAGAGGTGGAGAAGGTTGAAGCTGCTATTGGGGAGGGAGGTGGTATGTTTATTCCAGGGAATGTGAGGAAGTGCAGGGAAAGAGGTGTCTCCTTTTGCATTTTCACTAACTTCACTAGAAGGCATGGATTGGCGTTCATGGGGCACTCCCCATCAGTACCTGCCCCAAGCTCGGGAAGCTCATGATCCAACCGGTGGACCAAATTTGATGATGAATCCTGGTCATGTGCCACCTGAGGCAGGTTGCACATATGCTAAGAAGATTGGCATGATGTACAGTTAATACAGCAAGTAACTGGCCAGTGGTAAAGGGGTTTGGCTGCACTTGCAGTCAGGAATGTGGGAGTGCTGCCTAGTGATTAGGGCAGGGGACTAGGCTCCTGGAGTCCTGGATTGTAACTCTGACTTTGCCTCTGATTTGCTTTCTGAACACATCTCATTTTTTCCATACCTCACAATCAGGGTTAAGAGTTTGTGTGTAAAGTGCTTAGAGACCCTCAGAGGAATGAGAAGAGCACAAATGTGATTGTTTCTGTAATCTCCTCTCACTAGGATTTCTCACTCTGGTTTGTTTTAGGCACATTCTAACATTACTTGGATTTACAGGAATGACTTACTCCTCTAAAACAGACTCTGTACTGTACTGTGCAAATCAGGACAGCTTGTTTTCTAAAGTTTTACACTAACAGTTTTGGGGTGAAAAACGGCTCAGTCTGCTTCCACTAAGATTGAAAGATGTAGGGCTTGTCGATTGTATTGTGTGACAAAGTGGTCTGTTCTGTTCCTGTAAAGACAGTGCCGCCTAGGGAGTGACCCTGTAATGAAGCATGGCCCTTTAAGATTTTTTGGGAGGTCTGATGTGTACAAGGACCTAGGATATATTGGGAGAAACTAAGCAGTCCCAGGAGGAAATCCTGTTGCTGTTTCTTTAAGGCCCTGGGACCAGGGGCCTTGCAGAGTGGGAGAGAAGGCTCCCCTCTGCACCAGCCAACTAGGATGAGCGTTGGGAAGGGGACCAGCGCATATGCTGCTTCCTCCCTTGTAGTAGGACAGACATAAGCAGGAAAAGGCTGGTTTGCTGAGGCAATACTTGGAGAAGGGGAGTAGTTGAAGGACAAGCTGGTTAAGGCCCTGCAGCTGGCCTAAATTGAACATCAGCTCCAAGGAGGAGAAGGGGGGCGGGGGCTTACCGTCTTAAAGAGGAAAACCAGAGGGACTGTTCAAACTAGAACCTGGCTGCCAGAGAGCCTGGACGCAGCTTTGTGGAAGCATCTCAGTAAGGAGCTGGGAGGAGGTTGTGAGAAGCCACAAATCCAATGTGGGAATAGCAGAGTCTGCTGACCTGGTGAAGACCAGGGCCGTCCTTACCCATATGCAAAGCATGAAGCTGTTTAGGGCACCAGGAAATGTGGGGCACCACATTTCCTGGGGCCCTGTGCAGCTGCATGCTGCTCCAGCCCCTGCTCTGGCTCTTCCCCAGGGCCCCTGCTCCGCCCCACCTCTCCCTGCCCGCATTCCCCTGAGCTCTGCAGCAGGGCCGGGCCTGCACTCGCTAGCAGTGGGAAGTGCAGCAACCCAGCCCAAGTCGTGCCGCTAGCAAGTGCTGGGGGGTGGTTCCCCCTGCTCCCCAAGACAGCCCCGCCCCCCTTGGAGGCCTGGAGCCAGCCCCCTGCCTCTCCTCCATGGAGGCCTGGGGCTAGCTGACCACATGCTGTAGTGACCTGTCCCCTCTCCCCTGTGGAGGGGCTGCATAGGGCCCCAGAATAGCCAGGGATGATCCTGGTGATGACCTTGGCAAACTAGGCAAAAGTAGACTAAGCCCAGGCAAGATATTGAAGGAAGAGTCATTAGCTATCTAAAGCAGGGTCCCTGGGCTGGAATCCAGGTGAGAGGGCGGGTCTGGGTTCCCCTATCTCTTCCTCCAGACCAAGAAGAGAAGTACAGGCTTCAAGAATGAGAGGCTGAGAATGGGAACTCTCAGGTAGGGTTGAGAGCCTGGCATAGACGGCACTAGGCTTTGGTCTCTTCTGTTTTAGATGTTAACCCCAGAAGGGAACTGGACTCACAGGTGACCTGGCTGAAGGCTAGGCCGTGGAAGTAGTAGACTGCTCGGAACAAGGGGTGCTGGAGTGGAGGAACCCCTGCAATGCTGTGTCCTGACCCAACCGGGTGCTCTGGTGGTGAATGTGCACCATTAGGGATAATAGTACACTTCCAGTATGTAAGACAAGCATGTGGAATTCAGTTGACAGCTCTCACAAAGATGTGGAAGGAACTGTAACCCTTCTGGATAGCTGTAGTTTTAAATGGAAGTAGATCCAAATATTTTACTCACTTCCATTTTTCTTTGCATTCTTGGCTTTGTGTACATCTATAAAAATATATTAAAATATTCTCTGGCTTGGCCAATGTGACTAATTTTAAGTGTGCTTGTAACTTTTTTCTGGACTGGAAGGGAAGGTGTGTGTGCATATCTCTGTGTAAAGACATAAGTCATTAGGCTCTTGAGCCTAGAGACCTCCCATGAAGGCCAATGAAATCTGAAAGTAAATAGCCTAAACTCACTTCAAAGGTAGATACCAGCCTACTTAGAGCATCCAACATAGGTCATTCTATGTGTGACCCTTCCAAAGCTCTACAACTGACCTGAGTCTTGCTCTGAAGTCTGTCATTTGAGCTCAACATGTTGTGAGCTGGTTCTGTGCAGTGCCTAGATTTGGGGAACAGCTGGACAATGGCATCTACATATAGGTAAGAGATCTCAAGAACCCCTAGTGGTGTCTTCCATGCGTCTCTTGGACATTTTGCTTGTAGCTTGACATTAAGAGTCAATTGGATTAGCAAAAAGAAGTGCTAAGTACACACGTGGCACTTGTGAGGAAACTGCTGGGAAATGGAAAGATGGACTTTGAGACACACAAAGGAGCACTGGTACAGAGCTCAAGGAGACTATCCCTTAATTGGTAGCAGTTGTAGCACCTTACACGATCTCTTTAGGCCTCTGACCACTAGGGGGCGAGACAATTGCAAACCAAAAGCAAGAAAAGCCTATTAAAATGGAAATTTGTACTGTCCAACAAAGCAGCAACCTATCTCCCCTCTCTGGCTCTGAAAATCCTCTACATGTCAGGGATGCTCAACTCCCCTTTAGGCACCTGAATAAAAGCAGACAAATAATTGCTCAGTACGCTGGCTATTGCTGGCTTGAAAACCTGGCCAAAGGAGCATTTTAAAATGAAATAGAACTCCATGCTACCATAAGTGCCTGTCTCTGCTGGCGATGTGGGGAATGGTGAACAGCCAGTGAGAGCAGGGGTGGAGGTCTTTCATTCTCCTGAGGAATTGGGCTGGCTAATGTACACTGAATTAAAGCAGCAGGTAGTAGAGGTGGGTGGGTGGATGATTGTCCTGGATGTGAGTGTGTAAGCCTATGGTCAACCCCTCTCCATGGGGTGGAGCTCCTACTGTAGGAGTCATGTATGCGTCATGATTGTTGTTCTCTGTGTGGGGATAGTGCACATAGGCCGTATTCACTCTTCTATTTAGAACTCCTCTGCTGTCTCTTCATTCTTGATTTCTGTAACAATCAGATATACTGTGCTCATCAGTGGGGTATCTACTCAGATACAGATCTGGATCAGTTTTGTCATGGAATTTCGCGGTATCACTGCAATGACTCTGCAGGGCTCCTCTGTGTAGCTGCTTCTCATGGCTATTTGCAGTCTATGATCGATAGTAGGGGAGATTCCAGAGTGTTTGACTTGCATGTTCCCCTCTTCCATGTCCTAATGAGAGCTGCTCTTCCTTGTCACATGAGGGCCTTCTTTTCTGGGGGCATACAGAGACTGTGGGCCCTCATGTGCTCAGTTTCAAACCCATGCAATGCTGACAGATCAGCTTCCCTGTATTTAAAGAGGATCCCCCAAAACAGATTTTAGTGACCCCACACTCAGAGGGATGTAACCAATGAGGAGAGTCTCCTCTCCAGCAGCCAATCTTAGGGTATATGCATGTGGCACTCTCCTAAAGCCTACTTTCAAATGGATCCATAAAAAATTAGTCTACAAGGTAACCGCAAGGGGATGTTCCTCCAAGCAAAGCTGCTGGAAGCTATACTAAGCTGATCCTTGCTGGGAATTGCCCCTTCCCTCCCCCTGCCGGGGCTGAGCAAGTAGGGGCTGTGCTAACCTGGCCTTTGCTGGGAATGACTCTTTGCAGATTTTACACGGACTCATGCTAACCTATTTTCCTAGGGTGAGGTGGATTTAAAATGTTTTACAACAAGCAGCTCAAATTGTGCAGTGTCCTTGCATGGACAACACCAGCTAGAGTTTACACGTCAGGCGGGTGCTATCTGGTTTCTGGAGCCACTCTCTTGCTCTTCCCAGCCGTGTTGTACCCTTCCCAAGCCAGAGCTCCGCGCTTTCAGATGATTCATTGGCACCAAAAGGGTTAGCAATCGATGCCATCTACTGATTATGGGGGAGAAGGGGAGAATTAAGACCTGGATAGTTCCGGTTCCCTTTCTATGAGACCTTTTTCATCACTTCGATTTAGCATGCAGAGAGGTGTGTGTTAAAAATAGGTGGCTGGGATGAGTGGGGAGAGAGAAACAAAGGGAACACGAGTTTCTGTAGCAGCAGTGTGTGGGGTTTTGTTCTAAGAGGGAGGGGAGGAGGGAGGAAGAAAACATGAATCTAGGAGGAGGCAGCAAGCGGGGGAGAGAAAGGACTAGGGAGGAAGAAAACGGAAAGGAAGATGTTACATAGCAGTGGGAGGACACCAATCCTTTGCATCTGGACTTCAGCCCTCCTTGGAGCTGAAGCAGCGGAGCTGCAGCGTGTATGACAAACCCTATGGTAAAAGCAGGGCCAGAGGGGGAGGGGAAAGTAGGGCCAAAAGTCTCCAGTTTTAGAGCACCGGAGTGGGGCAGGGTAGAGGGCAGCTGAGCGGGGAGAAGAGCAGCTAAATGACCAAGGAGCTGAGGGCTCCCAATGGCAACAGGTGTTGGAAAACCATGATCAAGGAAATGTAAGGCTCGCCCCGCCCCCCACCGCGTGTAAATCAGGTGAAAGCAGGAAAAGGAAAACCCGGCGGAATAGCGACCAACTGCAACAGCCACCGGCCTGTCGCAGAACAGCTGCATGGGGGGGGGGGGGGGCGGCGGACTATTAAGCAGAGAAAGAGAACTGGATTCACTCCTCATTTGTGTCCGTAGCGAACGTTCGCTGTAACGAAGGAAGTTAACCGGGCCGAGAATACTCCAGGGCTCCGAGGCACTATTCATAGTGTGAAATGAATCTGGGAAGGAAGCAAACACAGCCTAGGGGTGTATCCCCCGGGGGAGGCCTGCTAACCGCCGAGAGCAAAGCAGAGCTCCTCACGGGCACAAGCCTACACCGCCACGCAGGTGGAGCAGGCCGGGCCCCTCCTTCGCACAGTATTCACAGGGAGCGGGAGCTCCTAGGCACGGAAGCACAGGATGGTGTTGGGGTCCTGGCTGCAACCTGACAGGTGCACCCCCCCACTTTCCCAGCTCCCCGCTGCTGCAGTTACAGGCGTCGGCGTCCTTCCCTGTGTCTCTCCGCTCACACCAGCGCTGCAGCGTTAGGGGTCGTCCTGTGTCCCCACCTGCCTGCCCCAGACCCACACTGCGCTATCTCTGCCCTGATTTCCCATCTCCCTGGCTGAGATCGGTGCTGCCCTGTTACCGGGGCCCTCCTGCTTTCGCATGTCCCCCAGTTTTGCGGGATTAGTCACCCCCCTTTTTTCCCATCTCCTGGACTCAGCCAGCACGTTACAGGGGTTCTCGCTCTTCCCCCCACCCCCCGTTTTAACCTCCAATTTTAAGCCCTAACAGCGGGACAGTCGCTCAGTTTTTGTGCTCACGCCCCCGTGTAGTGGAAATAAACACAACCCCCCCTCCGGGCGACTGGATCTAATCTGGGGCGTGGGGAGGAGAGGGGGGCGGCAGCTGATTGATGCGCGGGGTAGCGGCTCCCGCGGAGCGGCCCCGGGAAATGGACGAGGTGATGGAGTGCGCTGGACCGCGGCCGGGAAACAAGGACCCCAGAGGATGAATGTTTTAGTGATCGGACCCTGGCCTCGCCCCCTTCATCAATCGTCTCTAGAACGGGGCCGCCGAGCCGTATATCTGCCTGCCTCTCTGTGACTCCCACCTCTCTGCCAGGGGCTGGCTGCCTCTTCATGTCTCCCTGAAATATGTGCTGGCTGGAGCGTGTGTCAGTATTTCAAAGGGGCAGGACTCATTTGACAAGCGGGGACTGACAGAGAGACGAAAGGCACTTGGTTGTGAGGACGGGCCAAATATGCTCTCTATAAACTATTTGGGGAGGGGGCAGCCACCCTCATCCATCTTTCTGACAAGTGGAAACCCTGGAAGTTCTCGGTTCCCTTGCAGTTCTGTGACAGGTAAATAGTGCTGGGAAGTGTAGGTGGTTTTTGTCTTACGCTTCCCATTGGAAACGCTGAACATTAATATTTTTGAAAATGTTACCTGGTTAGACCTGAGCGAATAATTCATAAATAATTCAACCACCGTCGTCTCTTATTGCTCCCAGAATACCCACGAACAGATCCGTTTCTTCTCGCTGCTCATTATTCAATTACTTTTCTTAACTAGACTGATCGCAGCCTGTTCGCTGCAAGTATACCATCTTTGCTATTCAAGCTGCATTGTGCGAGCTCTGATTAGTCGGTTAATTGTGATATTTCTTTCTGTTCCCTAACTGGATGACTTCACAGGTACTTCTGGCCCAAATACTTGCGTGTGCGCTAGTTTAAAATTGGGTGGCTGTAAATACTTCGGCGGAGTCCTTTGAAACGCGTTTTCCAGGATCACTTGCTCAGTCAGAGAGGAGCAGGTGAATGGTCGCAGAAAGCTAACATAACAGGGGTATGAATATGGCGGAAGCAGATTAATGTAAAACAGCGAATATTGCTGGATTTGTGCACTATTCGGATAGCTCTATAACTCGATGCTGGTACAAATCCTTAATAGAGGTTTATAATTAAATTAATAAACCCGCAAAGGGTTTCATAGGTTACAAACTACCTCACAGTTATGCTTATCCCAATAATCATTTTAAGCTGTATTTCTCCATGTTACTGATGACAACGCAGTGTAGTAAATCTGAAGACCTGTAAACATCTGACACTTCTCGCTATTTGTTTTCTTGTTGTGCTTCACTCAGTTTTGATCAATTCCAGGTTCTGTCTCTAGGCGGTTTCACTTCCCTGCTCTCCGCCTGCACTAGCAGAAAGTTGCTCACTTGAAAATTTTCTGGGTCTCTCTGCAGCTGTCCCCATGCGGCCCTCTTTAGGGCAGCAGCCGGCTGCAGGGAGCTGGATTTAAATCCCTCCCAAAGCAGGGTTTATTGAAACTTCTGAAAAATCCAGACGACATTTCTGCTCGTATGGAAGTCTGGAATCCCCTTCACTCCAAGCTGTCGGAAACCGATAGGGTTGAAACCTACAATTACTTGACGAGTGTTCCTCTGAATTTAACCCATCTTTACAAAACTCCCAGCCCTCTGAGCTTCTGATGGGGGGAGAATATGGGCCCATTTGAAACCCTATCGGCCCTCTCTGCACCATTAATAAGAAACTGATCCAGCTTGGTTCCTGCCGCTTCTGTCACTGCTGTACATTATTGCTCCTCTCCACGGTTGAATACAGTTTATAATAGAAATACTCGCCTACTAATTAGCGGCTCTATCTGTTAATTGCTTATTTGTTAGAGCATGAATTAGTAAGCCGCAGTCTCCGGGCGATCACTCTTTCTTTCGTGTGTGTTTAACCCTGGCTCTTCACACGATGAATTAGTCCCTCGCTGGCAGTGCCCCTTTTACACGTGCACCTTTTCCTTTCGGTGTAACACCTCTCGCACCCTAGCTGCGTGGAGACACAGGTTCCCGGGACAGAGGGACGAATAACACCTCCGCTGGGGGGTTCACCCTACCCCAGTGTGTGATTAGCAAAGGCAGCTACTTTCCTTGATCTATATCACAAAGTGTCTTCTAAAATCGCTGAGAACTACAGCACCGACGATGCTGGTCTGGAAGCATGTTTGGGGCCAAGGCCCTAGGAAATCTCCGCTGGCTCCTGCCCTGGAGAAGACTGGGTCTGTCTGAATACTTCACCTTCAGACGGACTCTTGATGGGGTCACTTATTTGTTTTAAATAAGGCTGGAGAGTTGAATGATCCCCCGAGAAGATATTTCTAGTGAAACGCTCACACCCACTACTAGAGGTTTCTAGAGATCTAGTTTTATAGCCCTCGGCGCCTGAGCGTGAAGAAAACGCAGCCGGCTACGCGAGAGACCTCGGGAAATTGAAACTCCCCTATTCAGGCTTGCCAGGGACAACTTCGCTGGCGGCTCCTATGTTCTGCGTTTGCTGATTCCCTGCGCCCCCGGCTCTGTGCTGGGGGGTAGGGTGGGGGTGCATCGTGGTATTGGCGTCCTCATGCGTTGGAGGGAGTCCGTGAAGCGGTGAATAGCTAGGCAGGCTGCAAAGGGAAAGGGGAGAGTCTGGACACAGCAGACAGGCTTAAATCCCCTCCCTTGTTAGAGTGTAGTTACCTCCCGCCCGCCCCAAAGATCCTACCGGTGTGGGTATCCAAGTCATGCCCACACGCAGAGATAAAGAACAATGAGAGGATAACGCCGGGGTAATGAGACAGGCAGGAATGGGGGAGGGGGAGAACCCAGATCTCTTTAACCTCCCCTTCCCTGCCTCCTCCAATATCCAGCTATCTTGGAATTCCTGATTCGTCTTCGCATGTTTACAAACCCGCGGCGCAGAGAGCGGATCAAGTCTCCTGCTATCTCCAGCACAGCTCCTCCGACCCCTCCGTTGTGTGCGCAACGGGAACCATATTAATGGGTTTCTTTCCTAAAAAACGGCAGGGCACTTGCAGCAGCCGCCCCCCGCAGGTTCTCTGCTCCCCCTTCCCTCTATCTCCCCCCCCCCCAGACCCCCTGATCGCTTTCCGGATCTGTTTCGTGCCCAGTCTGGGCGCGGGGGCTCGAGTCGGCATCCCACGTGGTTTGCGTTCGACTAGAAGCAAAACTCGGCAGAACTCTTCTCCCGGCAGCTCCCTCTTTAATATTTCAGCAGCTTCTCCGCCATGCTCGCTACATCTTCCCTCCAGCCCCCAAAGCAGTCGCCTTTAACAGCACGGGGGAGGGGGAACGGAGTGGATTCTCGGAGCAACTTTGATTTAATACCCCCCCTTCCCTCCCTCCAAGGATCTGGGGGGCGGGGAGTCTTTCACGCGGAGTTTATGGAGGGGAAAAGAAGCTGCCTGACCTACTGGCCAGAAGTGAGACGTTTGCTCCGCCACCTAGGAGCAGGGTTCAGCCGGCGCGTCTCGTTCTCCGGGGCGGAGAAGCGCCTTCTGGCCGCGACACCAGCGGAGACGTTGGCGAGAGAGGCGGAGTTCTGCCCCCGAGGCTCTCCGGGGACCTGCAGCAATTGGATTATTATTATTCTAGGGGGCGGGTGTGTTTTTTCCATCTCCGGATCGCTCTACGCCGTGCTCCAAACTCTGCCCTGCGAGGAGAGCAAGCGCGCCCGGCGGCGGGCGGGTGGCAGCGAAAGAAGGAGCGGGCAGCCCGGTGTGGACGCACTGCTCCTCCAAGGCGCCTGCACACCTGCAAAGCACCCTCGCGCGCCAGCCGCCGGACCCACACCCGGACAACGTGCAGCGCCAGCAGACGTGCAGCGCGGCCCCAGTCTACACAACCACACGTGTGCAGGCGCGCTGGGACCAGAGGCAACTGCGCTCCCGTGGAACACAACCGTGCATGGCCAAGTGTGCAGAAACACATGCACTACACAAGCACACCCCTGCATCCCGGGAACCATAGGCGTGCAACACACCCAACATCCCGGTGCACCAACAGACACACCCCGTGCGTCCTCCCCCTCCCCCCCAAAAAACCTGTTTACTACGCATCACGGGCACGTCCCACCGTGCTACACTGCGGACACGGTCCAAGTTGTCTGTGTCCCCCTCATTGCACCAGTCGTGTGCGCCACCTACTCCTCCAGTTTCCTCTGCCCCTTACCCCGCAGGAATGGGGCCCCGAATCGGCGTGTGTCCCCGGGATGAACGGATCCTCGCCTGGCTTCGGACACTCCCCTGCAGGGTCAGGGGGAGAAAGGATGCGAACGAAAAGGAGCGAAAGCTGCGCAGCTGCGTTTCTGTGCCCAGCCCTGTTTTCTTTTCTCTAATTTGTCCTGGGGGAGGCGGGGGAATGGGGCAGGAGGCAGGGCTGGCTCCGAGCCCAGCGGATGTAATTGGCTCTCCCCCTCCCCCACCTTGAACCGGCGCGGGGGGGGAACCAAATAGTGGAGAGGAGTGAAAAAATGAAAAGCCCACGAAGGGGGGTGGGGGTGGGAAGAAGCAGAATTTGCAGCCGAAGCATCAGGGATTAGAGATTCAATTCAGCGGAGCGACCAGAAGAGCCAGCGTCACTCCGGATCTGCATAGGGGCTCGGGACATCTCCCTCTTCAGCTGGCGGCCAGGGGCTCCGGGCTCGTAGGGCTGGCTAAGGCTCTGCCAGGGCGAATGCCATCCCAAGGGGCGAAGTGACGCCGGATCCAGGCACTGGATTGTACGGGGCGCAGGGTGAGCCTCAACCGGCTTGAGAAAGCGGATCCGATATCTCAGGGAGAAGGAAGAAAAGAATCAACCCCCCCTCCCCGACTTGCACACTTTTGGGGAGGAAGGGGCGGGGCCGGGACCCGTCAAGCGCTGTCTCCAAAGCCTCCTTCAAGAAGAATTCAACTTTCTCCACCCTCCTAAAGCCCAGCGGGCTTTGCTGTGCTCAGCCCCCAACTAGTGGGAAGGGGGGGGGGAGGGAAGCAGGGGGAAATCACCTTTAAAAGCCCCCGTCAAAACCAGCCAAGGCGACCTCAGGGAAACTTCGGAAGCCAGGAAGATCTGCCCGGGTGGCTGGGGGAGGGGAGAAGAGCCCAGCTGAACTGCAAAGCACCGAGTAGGGTGCGTGTGTTGTAGCGATTCCCCCTCCCTCCCCTCCCCCTGGCTAGCGGGGCCCATGTGATGCACCTGGGCAACTCCAGGCTGGGGCCCGAAGCTCCGCAGCTGGGGGAACTCCGGGGAGCTGCGGATAGAAAACAGCCCGTCCCTGGATGTAAGGACAACACCCCCCCTCCCCCAAAGAGTGGGGGACTCAGAGAGAGAGAGAATCACCTACCTCCCTCCACCCCCCGCCGCTGGATCTCAGCCTCCCTCCACCCCTTTCTCCTCCCTCACTTCCCCTCCTTCCTTCCTGGGGCTCCAGCCAGCGCCTCCTTAGCGGGCGGGCGGCCGAGGACTCTCAAGTTGGCCCCAGTTGGCAGCCGGTTTGGGGAGCCCAGGACGCGCTTGGCGTTTGTGACCCGCCCTCCCCCTTGACGGGAGCGGGGCAGAGCAGAGGGAGAAGCGGCTGGAGTTTGGCTGGATCCTGTCCCACCCCCGGCTCCGGTGTGATTGTGTGTGTGCCTGCGAGGTTGTGGTTCTTTTCCTGGGGCTCCCAAGGAGCGTGGCGGGAGGGGGGAGGACAGAGGGGCCCCGGTTTGGTCCCCCCCGGTTTATTTTTAACTATCGCTCCTATTTTGGGCTATTTTTTTTCCTTCGTCCAAGTGGACGGTGCAGAGATCGGCGACTTCCAGGCGGCGCTGGCTGACTTCGCTGGCCGGGCTGAGGCGCTCTGTGCCCGGGCAAGCCTCTCCCGCCTCCCTCCTTGCTCAGAGGCTGGGGGAGCGCTGGGGATGAAGTAGCTTTCGCCTGGTTCTCGTTCCCCCCCCCCCCCACACCCGGATGCCGCCTGGCTTTGGGGGGCCGCTTTTCTTCGCCGGCGATGCGGGATCTGCCTCGACGATGGAGCTGATTTGTTTTTTCTTCCTGGCTGCGGTGCCGGTGTCCATCCAGGGAGACGGGGTTTACGGTAAGAGACGTTATTGTTCTCTCCCGGCCTGGGAGGGGCGGCTGGGGCCGGGAAGGGGCGGCTGAGGTTATCGGAGCCAAGTTAACAAGCACCTGCGGGAGAAAGTCAAGGATGCAGCCCGGGCGAGGAGATTGATGGAGCAGGAGAGCGGCCAGATTCCTGCCTGGACCCCCCCCCCCCCGTCCGCCTGAAATGTACGAGAGCGGGGAGGTTGCACCGTGTAACCCTTTCCGAGCCTCCCCGGGGTGAGGCTTTGGAAGGGGAAAAGCAGCAAATTGTGTCACAGGGATCAGCCCTGGGTTCCCCCCCCCCCGCAACTTGCTCAAGGAAGGGACGTTCGAGAGCAGCGATCTGGCTGCAAAACTCAGGGTCACTCTTGCAGTGACGTTTGCAGCGAGAGCTCAAAGTTGCAGCCGCCCCTCTTGGTTTGGGTTGCCGCTGGGCTGCCTTGTTCCCTCCCCGTCCGCGTCTGTTGCTGCTGGGGGACTTCCCTTGCCTTGAATTGTGCGGGTGTGGTGTTGAATACTCGCTCTGCTAACCGGGCTGGCTTTTATCACCCTGGTGATTTGACAAAGGGCCGCTGCCCGGGGAGCTCCCTCTATCACCTGCTGCAGGGGGAGAGGAAAATACAAATACAATCCACGCGCTTATTGGGGGGGGGATGTCTGTCCACTCAGCGTTGGGGGGGGGGGGGGGTTTGAAAGCAAGCGGCTCCCGGGTAATTGCTGCAAGAGTCAGCGCACGTGCACTAGATCAGAGAGAGTCTCAGGTGTAGACTTGGCTGGGTGGAGAAAGCATCGCCCCGAATCCCCAAGGACGGTACCGGGCTCAGATCTAACGGGCAAGGGCTTGTGGGGGCGACTTTGCCTTTAAATCCCACTGAGCCGGGTTCCTTTGCTGTCAGTCTTTAAAATTATTTCCTTGGCAGAGCTCAGGTTTAGCTGCTTTTTTTTTTTTTTTTTTTTTTGTCGTTGCCCATTTGCAAGTGAATGCAGGCAGCCAGCGAGCTGCGAGCGCGGATGACACCCAGCGTGGTCCGGTTCCCACAGACATCGATTATTTATCCCTCCAGCTTCCAGGAGGGCAGCGGGGATGACTAGCAGCACATGCTGATGAGGACATTCCTCCGTTGAAGCCAGGCTCCGAGTTAATAGCACACCCAGGATTTGCTCTGGCAAGCACTGCAGTTCCAAAATACAGCCTCCCGCCCCGCTCCCGACTCTCACAATTTTTGCTTTACAAGGAGAGCTGCATTTCCAGCAAATAAACCAACCCCCTCCCATGTCTCTGACAACAAGCCTGCTTTATCTTGGCTTACAACTCCATTGTGCCTAGCTATAAAGTCGCTCTTGAAGATGTGCCTTTTCCTCTAACAAGGAAAGCGCTCTGAGCATAGACCTCAACGGAGAGGGCTCCCAATCCTCGTGTGTTTTCTGAAGAGCACGTAGCTCATCTCTTGTGTGAGCTCTGGTAATGCTGAGTTCAGTCACTGACTGTGGCTAAGTCTTTGTAGGTCACTTTTTAATGATGTATTTCTTTGATGGGAAGCGATTCTTCTCTCTCCCTCAGGGCTGGGATGTTAATTTGAGTTTAGATCGGTTTTGTACAATAACTACTTAAGTAAAGGCTTTACTTTCTTCCCCCCGTGTGTGTGAGTAGAGGAGGGATTGCGGGTTCAGGGGGAAATTGGAAGAAGTGCCCCAGAGCAGTGAGATGGGGAGTCTAATGTATTTATGGCAACAGAAAGACGGTGTGTGCAGGTTTTTTTAATCCCTGAGGATGGGTATTGTGCTCCTAGACAAACTTTTATTTTTAATTAGTATGACTGCTGCCATCCAACTATGACTAGTTTTCTTTGCTTTAAAAGGCCCCTTCAATCAGTTTTAAGCTCTCTCATTCTTATCACACTCCTGTTCTGTATACATCTTCCTTCAAATGTGGTTTGTTATATTGTTCATCCAGCCATCTGGGCCGGGGAATTCATATTTTAGCAGAGATGCTGCAAAACTAGATCTTCAGAATATCTTCCTGATGTTTTTTTCAGGGAGAGAGAGAGAGAGATGCGCACTAAGATGAAGGCATCCTTTAAAGTCAGATTGGTACACTACAAATATTTATTTTGCTATTTTAACTGTGCAAATAAAGGAAAAATCCAGCCTCCTTCTCCCCCCTCCCCCTTTAAGCTATCTGTCCAGAGAATCAGGGTTTTAATATAGAGCTGTCTCTGTGAGTGCAACTCAGAACATTGGATGCTGCAGTCAGCACACCACAAACTTTTATGGTGACTAATAGTTTCATATCCTCTTTCCAGCCCTACCTCCAGTCTCTTTTGTAACATTCGTGCTGTACAGTCTCCAGCCAGAGCTGTTTGTTTAGATGTGAAATTGCTGTTATTGTTGGCTCATTCGGTGCTCGAGTAAGGCCATTATATTTGCAAGAATATCTAAAACTGGCTTAGAAACGCTGGCTTCCCTTACTTTGGTCCTAAATGTAAATCTCTAGCTACAGCCCCAAAACTAATATAGTTGGAATATTTTTGCGGTTGAAATGCTTGTCTCATGTGGCACTTAGTGTGGGAATATTGGGAATTCAAGAATCTTGTTGCAGAACATTTTCCTTCTTTTGAAATAGTCTAACGGTGGAGATGGGAGCGGAGGAGAGGCATTTGTATGAGGACTATAAATACATTTTATTAGAGTAAATCTAGTGTGATTAAATCAGATTAAACCAGATAAAATAACCATGTGATGTACCCTTTAAATAATACCCGCTATGGATGTGCACAAAAGACCTCTGTCTCGGAGACCTGAGTCATTGAAGAGGTTTATTGAGATGGACGGTATAAATAAATGTGTGTGAGGCCTTGTAGGGGAAGAAGTGCCTACAAAGGAGACTCAATTTAATTAGAAGTCAAGGTACTTTTAGCCTGTTACCTGAAGAAGCTTGTTACACAAATTGGTGTTTGTTATCATGACTGAAGCTTGTCTGAAACCCAATAATCTTCCCTCTCCTCGTTAGCTGATTCCATCTCTTCAACCCTGTTTGCTAAAAGGGCACAGTGAGGCTAGTCAGATCGGTTCATATAGTGTAGTGTGGCAATTCAGTGGGCTGCCAAGAGACAGGGCTTGCTAGCCCACTGCTGACTGTGTGATAGACCCATCCCCAAATGACTTGTGTGTGTCCTGACAGCTAGCCATGCTCATGCCTCCAAGCCACACGATGAGGTAAGCAGCAGGTTGTGATACACTTAGCAAACGATGCTCCGAAATGCAGAACAACAGGCAGGAGGCAATGCATCCCCTGGCTGGGAAGCTCTGAACGTTTAGAGCAAAGGACCTGAAATGTGGAGCAGGGAGGATTCTCTCCAGCTATTCCTCTTCAAATAACTCACTGGAGTTTTTGAAGTGAGATGGGGTAGGGGATGGGCGTGCCCTTTTTCCATCACTTTATTTAAAGTTGGCTCTATGGACTTCAAAATCTTCTCCAGTGTTGTTGTAGACTGCTGCTCTGCTTACTCCACGTAGAGCAGTTCACAAGCAGTGATGGAGTGTTTTTATTGACATGCTGTCAGCTTCCCAATGTTAACGTACTGCTTTTGAACTGAGTCAAAGATGGTGGGTTGCTGCCCATTCCACCCAAACCCTCCAGTTGCAGAAAACTAGAGAGAACTACCTTTCAGGAGTGTCTTAGGGTAGAGACAAGGGCTATAGCAACATGCTAATGGGATGAAAGGGAAGATTTTTTGGATTTTTTTTTTATCCTGGATACCAGGGCAAATGTCCTGAATGTGAGATGTGATGGTCTCTTAACAGGAGGGGCTGGAAGAGACCTGTCATTCAGATCATATAAATCTGACTGGGCATAGTGCTTGCAATATGGAGCAGTATACTGTCTTGGCCTCTGAGAATGGGACTAAATGACCATTAAATCTCTCTCTTAGGACTCCATGACCCTGTGAGTCAGCTGTAGATTTTCCAGTCTGATGGGGTGAGCTGCAGGCAGCATAAAAATTTACAGGGAGAATCTTTCCTTGCTTCTGTCCTATGAGTGCTTTGGGGAAACATGTCCTAGGCTAGTGCACAAACCCTCAGTTTCTTTCATTTAACATACCCAAGCATTGTGTTGGTTCCTGATTCCTGACCTCTTGTCTCTTAGGCCAGACCTACAGCTTCTGCATCACCTTCACCCAAACAGGACGACTCCTCATCTCTTGCAAGCTCTGTGTGCTTTGGTGTTGGGCTGTGGGTACATACAGATACACTATATATTAATCTCTAGCCAGCTGATCTGAACCAGCAGCTCATCTCCCTCCCCTTCCTTTGTCCAGATGTTCCATCAGCTGAGCCACGGTGCCAGATGGCATGCTTTTAGCCTCTTTGCCATTCCGCCCATCCCTCCCTTCAGGGCTGCTTCTTTAGGACCGATCCTGCTTACACTGGAGTGGACGAGTTTGACCATTGACTTAACTGGCAGCGGGATTGTGTTTGTAAACTGCTTCTTGGCTGATTTTTATTTTGGATGGTGTGTATTTGGAAGGTAGTTTTGTATAAATACAGTGGCTCTCATGGCTCCACCCAATGTGCCCCTTCCCCTGTGATCAGTCACTCAGTTCCTTGTTAGCCATTGGATTTAGATCATAAATACCCTTCAGCACAAGCCCTTTGTCTTATCTATAAATTGCATTTCCGTCTATGGCGCTATATAAACATCATCTCCCATAGTACGAGGGTGGGGCTGACACTTCCTGAGCATCTCCAGCAGCTCCTCAAGATCAGTGAGCTAAGTATTTTCGGCACCACTCCACAAGTCCTGCCCTCCTGTTGTATGGTGTGTTAGTTCCTTCCCTTTGCTTAGCCTGAGCCCTGTTTCAGGGCAGTGGAACTGTGCTCCAAACAGACCTTGGGATTATTTGAATATGCACTCCTTGGAAACTGACATTATCCTCCTGACAGGTTGTTTGCAACTTACTGGTAGAAGTCAAAATATTTCACTAGAGGTGTCATCAGAAACCACTATTCTATGCTAATTTTTGTGGGAACTCGAAGACAGATGTTGAATAATTTGACATGAGCAACACAGCTTATAAAATGATCACCGTGTCAGGTTTTTGTCAGGTCTGGTAGAAATACATCTTTCAGCGGACTTGAAAAGAGTACGACAGCGGGGTGGGGGGAGGGGAGGGGAATACTGTACGTCGCTCCCAAGGAAGAGCAAGGGCGCTGCAGGCAGAGGCCAAGGTGGTTCCGTAGGTGATGTTCTTCCCTCTGGGTCTCTTCTGCCAAGGAGGTACGTCAGCAGTGGTGATGAGGCACGGTGCTGCTGGGCCATTCCCTTTTGAGTATGAAGTGGGACGGCTAGGTAGCTGTTAATGATCCCATGACGCTTCCTGTAAGCCAGAGCATTAGCCCTCCTGCCCTGCACAGGTCTCACTTTGTCGTTCCATTCCACTTTCCTAAATTCAGTCTGCAGTTTTCATTACAGAAACGATTTTTCCATTCTTTTCTCTCTCTCTGCCCCACACTGCGCCTTCTATTTTCCCCACCAACAAAAGAACAACAACAAAAAACCCCTCCACACCAATTAGCTGGGCCTGGTCTACACTTACAAGTTTTGCCAGCACAGCTATGTCAGTTCGGAGGGGGAATTACATCCCTTACCTTTACATCTATGACAACAAAAACCTCAGCATAGAGGCAGTTTGTTCAGGGAACTGGTATAAGCTCTAAGAGCAAAAGGATTCTTTTACTGGTATAAGATTCATCTCAACTGGGGGGGGGAGGGGGGTTGAACCCAAGTTCAAATCCCTGCTCCGATGACTATTTTATAATTTATACCCCATGGACCAGTGTCAAGAGGCAGGAGTGCAAGAGACTTGCCTGAGGCTACCCAGTAATCCAATGGCTAGGATGCTTTGTTGGCATGTGGGAGGCTCATGTTTAAAACCTGGCTCCATATAAGGCAGAGGGGGGAATTGAACTTGGGTTTCCCACAACCCAAGTGAGTGCCTTAGGTACTAGGCTAAAGATTATAAAGGAGCCAGCTTTCCCCTCTCCCAGTTTTGTGACCGGTGCCTAAGTCTTGCAAAAATGTTTTGGCTGAAACTACTTGTAAATTTGTATCAAATCCCCTAATGGTTTTGGATGGGCTGAAACTGCCTTTCCCCCCCCCCCCAAATAAACCATTTATCTCCAATTTTTACCCAGCTCTACCAGCAAAGACTTTCTAGTGTAGACGAGGCCTTAGTGTTACTGGTGAAAAATGGTTGCTGGGAACCATCCCCGGACGGGACTGCTTATCAGTTCCAGGTGAATGAGTATTTGGTTTGTAAAGCGCTTTTCTCTTTCCAGCTGAAAGGCATTGTACAGTGTTATTTCTTGTTAGAAACACAGCAGGTGCGTTCACCTAAAAACACCTAGTCTCTCTTTTGAGGATGCAGCATGTTCACCAAAGCTGAGACTAGGCCCACTGAAAAGAGCCTTCCCAACTTTCTGGTCCAGAGTGGTCTAGGCTTGGAGAGCAAGAGCTGCTGACCCAGTCCCCTTTTCCAGGTGGTAGCTGCCAATGCTGCATTAGCAAGTTGTTTCATTCAGAACTGTGCCAATATCCTCTGGGCTTGGGGGTGTCTGAAGCTGATACCAGGCAGCAGAATGCAGAACTGGTGGGTCCATCAGGAGAGAATGAGACATGGTAAGGAGCGCGGGGATGGGTTGGGGGGAGAATATTGGTGAGTTTTAGTGTGTGCCCACCAGTGTTTAATTAGAGAGTTCTACCTAGTCAAGCTCTAAAGTATTTGTTTAATTTTTAAAAACTGCTTTAATCCTCCTCCCTTTCATTTAAGAGACCCAAAGGTTTGCTTTCAAGCGGAGAATTAGCTTAGCAATAAAAACGCTTCTAAAAATGCTTGTTACTCCATGGAGGAGATCAAAACCACCACATACATTAATGATGAAGGGGATCAATACTTGGAGCAAGGGAAGGGGAACCCGCTAGTCCTGGCTCAATAAAAGAGTTAAGCTAGAGAAGGACCACTCTCAAAGGGGTAATGGGTTACTTGGAGGCCTGCTGAACGTAGTCTGGCAGGACTTGTTCTGAGGCAGTGACCTTTCTTACCCTGCATTGTGTGTTGCAAGAAACAAGGGCCCTGATTCTCCTTCTGCTCACTCCAGGGTTATACTGCTGCAGTTCCATGGGCATCAGTTGTGTTACTGTTGCTTTTACACTGGGGTGAGTGAAAGGTGAATAAGGCTACAAATGAGCTGCAGCCACTGCTGTTCCGCTTCAGCTGTAGAGCGGAGACGTGTCCATCCGTCTCAATTCCATTGCCGTATACAGTTCTGTATGAACATCTGCTACGGATCCTGATTCCCTGAGCTTTCCCAGCCCTTGTTCTGGCCTGGTCTGTCTCACCTCTGTCCACTCAGGTTTTTCATTGGCCACAGGTGGGTGGGTGCACAGCAGGCTAGGGAGTCAGTGGTGTTGATTCACATCTGACCAGCAGGGGGAGCTCTTGCCTACAGCATTCCTAATCTGTAGTTTCTGAAGGTGTGTGTCTGTGTATCTGTCCTAAAACCTGAGTTCCCCAGGGATCAGATGAACGTGCGATTGCTGTTTGCCATTCTAGGCGAGGTCATCTGAATCATTGCCACTTGTGCCATGTTCCCACTCTCACACACACTCACTCACAAGTGTGTGTGCAAATACAAGTGTAAAACTGATGATTGTGAACTCAGTGAAAAAGATGAAAAGTGATTTGTTGTATTTCACTGCAGAGTGCATATGGTGCTTTTAGTGATAGTGACTCTACTTATGAGGAAGCTGGTGCATGTGTATGTGTATATGTGTGGGGAGGCCTTTTAAGTTGTCCTCTGTGTTTGGAGCTCAGGTTGCACTGAAATGTGCACTTGAAGCGAGACTAAAATCTGTTTCATACTTGAATGATTAAACTTAGCCTCCATGTTTGGCCCAGTATTGGTGTCTAAGGACAATTGAATTTGCTATGTAACGTCCTTAGTAAACTACTTGCTAATTGGTGAAAAGAATAATTTTAAAATAGCTCCTTTTAAAAAGTTTGTTCTGTTCTCCTATTTCTTCAGGTTCCTCTGGCCAAACTCCCACAACCTCCAAATTTCACAATGTCCTGTTCTGATCCATCTTAGACATAGCCCGCTTCTGTCCCTTTCCTCTTGTGTTTGGTACGTAATACAAAGTGAACTTAAAGCAGCTAGCGATTGCTGCTGGAGACTTCCCCGGGTTAGCTCCCTTTTCCAAAGTGCCTGAACAGACCATGGTGCAGTGGAAAATCAGGCCCATCAAGTTATTCCCCATATTCAGGATAAATTAATAGAGCTACACCAAGACTAGCCAAAGGAGTTACTCAGATCCAACAGCAACTTCCATTTTCAAGTGCTGGCTGCTGAGTGATGGCTGCTTCTTGGCTATCTGTGTGTCTAATCTTTAGATCGGGGAGGCCAACCTGAGCCTGAGAAGGAGCTAGCATTTACAAATGAACATTGCCAAAGAGCCACACTAATACATCAGCAACCCCCCATCAAGTCCCTCACCCCACTCCCAGCGCCTCCCACTCACTGGCAGTTCCGCCGATCAGCATCCTTCCCTCCCTCCCTGCACCTCCCAATCAGCTGTTTTGTGGCATGCAGGAGGCTCTGGGGAGGAGCAAGGGCACTGCAGACTCAGGGGAGGGAGCGGAAAGGGGTGGAGTTGGGATGGAGCCCGTGGCACAGCCAGGAGTTGAGCAGTGAGCACACTCGGCACATTGGAAAGTTGGCACCTGTAGCTCAAGCCCCGGAGTCAGTGCCTATACAAGGAGCTGCATGTTAATTTCTGAAGGGCTGCATGGGGCTCCAGAGCCACGGGCTGGCCACCTGTGCTTTAAATACTTATATGGCCCCAGTTAACATAGTATCTGAGCACCTGCTCTTCAACATATTTATCCTCCTAGCACTGTCCACCCGCACAGAGATGTTATTACCCCCATTTTACAGATGGGGAAGTAAGGCACAGAAAGACTAAGACTATGTCTATGCTGCAATTAGACACCCACGCCTGGCCCATGCCAGCAGACTCAGGACTGCAGGGCTTGGGCTAAGGGGCTGTTTCATTTTGGTGTAGATGTTTTGTCTTTCTGGGACCCTCCCACCTTGCAGGGTCCTGGAGCTCAGGCTCTAGCCTGTGCACAAAAGTCTGCACCACAGTTAAACAGCCCCTTAGTCCGAGGCCCGTGAACCAGGGTCAGCTGGTGAGGGCCAGCAATGGGTTTTTAATTGCAATGTAGACGTACCCTGAGTGACCTATCCAGGTAGGAAATCTGTGGTAGAGCAAGGACTTGAATGTAGTGTACCAAGACCTAGGTTAGTGCCTGAACTTTCCTTTCCTCTGCACAGATCCCCTGTCAGGCAGGTTGGGCAGCAGGGAATATGGAGGTGGGCTCTGGGAGGTGAACAGACATGAGGGGAGGAGGGATTTTAAGCCAGGACTTGTGGTATCTTTGGCAGAAGAGGCTGGTCTACAGGGGTGGGGGTGATTGTGGTAGGGGCCCAGGTTGGGCAGGAAGCCTAGTGTCTTTGCCCAGTGTCTTTGGTGCACTGGGGAAGCAGTGCCATGGAGAGGCCTTCATGTGCCAACCTATCAGCACAGAGACACATGGCTAATTCGGTGATGTTACCTTGCCTCTCTGCAACACCATCCATTGAGGCTGAGTGGGTTTGTACTAAGGCATCACGTGCTTCCCATAGCTCTGCTGCCACCTTAACGTGCCAGGAGAGGCCTTTGTGCCAAAGTGCATTGGGGCATGGTTACACTTACAAGATTATAGCGCTATTGGTTATAGCGGTCCCCTTATATAGTCATATGAATAGCGCTATTGTATGTCCACACTGAGATGCTCCAGCGTTATAGCATGGCCACATTTGCGGCACTTAATACGGCATTAAGAGCAGCGCATTAGGGCATGTATCCCACAGTACACCTCTTCCTGATCTGGCGCAATGCCTTGTGGTAGGGGGGGCGTCACTTGTGGGGCATTCTGTATCCTGTTTCAATTACCCATGATGCTTTTTGGCATATCCCAGCAATCCCTGTGTTTCCTTCCACCTCCGGCGCCATCTTTCAAGGGTTTCAGCAAGGCGCGCTCCGTCTTCCATTGTCGTGTGCTGCAATGAATCCAGAACTGCTGAGGAACATGCTGACGACTGTCACCAGCACATCTCTGTGTGCAGTGGAGTTAATCCTTGACATGCAGGATGACAATGATGAGTCTGAAGACGAGATCGAAGCGGTGAATGCGTTTGACACGAAGCTTCTTGTCTCATTAACGGACATGCTCACGGCCGTTGAACGCCGCTTCTGGGCACGAGAAACGAGCACTGAGTGGTGGGATCGCATCGTCATGCAAGTCTGGGATGACGAGCAGTGGCTGCAAAACTTTTGAATGAGAAAAGCCACTTTCATGGGACTGTGTGCTGCACTCACCCCCGCCCTGCGGCACAAGGACACCAGACTGAGAGCTGCCCTCCCGGTGGAGAAGCGGGTGGCTATCGCAATCTGGAAGCTGGCTACACCAGACAGCTACCGATCGGTGGCCAACCAGTTTGGGGTTGGAAAGTCGACCGTTGGAGTTGTGCTGATGCAGGTGTGCAGGGCCATTAATCGCATCCTGCTACGAAAAGTCGTGACTCTGGGTAACATGCATGACATCGTGGCTGGCTTTGAAGAAATGGGTTTCCCTAACTGTAGAGGGGCGATAGATGGGACCCATATACCTATTCTGGCGCCCGCCCACCTAGCAGACGAGTACGTTATCCGAAAGGGGTACTTCTCCATGGTTCTCCAGGCGCTTGTGGATCACTGTGGGCATTTTACTGACATTAACGCTGGCTGATCTGGAAAGGTGCATGACGCACGCATCTTCCGCAACACCGGCCTGTTCATGAAGCTGCAAGCCGGGACTTTTTTCCCAGACCAGAGGATCCCCGTGGGGGAAGTGGAAATGCCCATAGTGATTCTTGGTGACCCTGCTTACCCTTTAATGCCCTGGCTCATGAAACCCTACACAGGGAGCCTGGACAGCAGTCAGGAAAGGTTCAACTACAGGCTTAGCTGGTGTCGAATGACTGTGGAGTGTGCTTTTGGGTGTCTCAAGGCGCGCTAGCGCTGTCTTTATGGGAGGCTAGACTTGGCCGAGGGTAGTATCTCCGCGGTTATTTCTGCATGCTGTGCCCTACATAATCTTTGTGAGCGGAAGGGCGAAGGCTTCACTCAAGCATGGTCCTCGGAGATTCAGTGCCTGGAGGCCACATACGCCCAGCCAGAGAGCAGGGTTCTTGGAGGGGACCAGCGCGAGGCTGTTAGGATCAGGGAAGCCTTGAGGGAGCATTTTGAGGCTGAAAGCCAGTTCTAAAGTGAGGTGCAGATGGAGGGAGGGAGCATCCTTTTAATAGGAACAGGCATTTGCTTTTCTGTAGCCTGTAATAATGTATGTACACTTAATAAAGAAACCCATTTATTAAGAAGACAATTCATTTATTGAACAGGTACTTTGGTTGCTGAAAGAAATATTGTGATGCATGTGAGGGGGAAGCCGGGGGAGGTGCAATGGGGGTGGTATGGGGTCAGTCAGAGATCGGAATATGTCCGGGTCTCTAAGTCTCCAGTGCCCTCACAGTGGCCATGTCCCCCGAACCCCATTTGCGGAGGGCAGTAAGGCATGTTATTAGGGGTTGACTGCAGTGAATAATGGTCCAGGGTTTGAGGGTTGTTCGGTGAAGACAGAGGGGTTGGAGGCAGCTGTGGATGGTGATAATCATATAGCTGATGATAGTGGCCTGGAGGGTTCTGAGGCACAGAAGGGGAAGGGATTTGGGGCAAATGATAATTGGGGTGGTGGGTGCGGTGCTTCTCCTCCTGAAGGGTGACAATCCGCTGCATAGTCTGCAATTGAAGCTGCAGTAATGAGAGCAGCTTGTCGGTGCTTTTCCGGTGGTGAATCGCGTTCTCCTTCCACGCCTTCTCCCTCAACTTGCTCTCATTCTCCCTCCACCTCTGTGCAACTCGATTCTCCGTTACAGCCTGTTGCATTACTTGCTGTACAAGATCCTCTTTGCTCCTTCATGGCTGCTTCCTCAGTCGCCTCAGCCTCTCAGCTGTTGATAAGAGCGATGGCGCAGGGCTCAAGGACGACCCTTCTAAAATAAAAAGATACATTTAACAGTGGTTCCCTTGTAAAGAGCAGAATGCCTATGATTCCCCCGCATTCCCCGTTTGCCTGTCCCGCAGAGAGCACAGATACAGCAACGGAGCCCCTGCCATGGTGAGTGCACTCCAGAGGCAAGGGAAATGTTTTTTTCCCTGCCCCAGAAAAGCTGTGCCCGGGGAGGGGGTGGGGAGTGCCGGTAAGTTGCAGGAGCCCCAGTCTGAGCAGCAGGCAGGGGGAAGGATTTCTTCCCTGCCCTGAAAAGCTGTGGCGGGGGAGGGGGCGTGGAGTGCCGGTAAGTTGCAGGAGCCCTACTCTGAACACTGTTCCAACATTCTCCGTAGGTGTTTGTCCTGGAAGATATCTCGTTGCTTCGAGTCACTGAGGAACAAAGGGAAGGGATTTTAATGAGATGCGGCTTCCGCCCAGGGCCATATGCAGCTTGCCTATGTGCAGCAATGCTCCCCCCACCCATTGTAGCACAGTGGCGGGGACTAGTGACCGTAACCGGGATGGGGACCATGCTGGCTCTCCCGGGAAACCTGCGCAGGCGCATTGCAAGCGCTCTTATTGAGACCTTTGAAGAGATTACTGATGACTATTACCGCGAGGTGATAGACTACATCAGTGCTCTATTCCACATGTAGGCAAGCATGCAAGCATCCCTTTCCACCCCAAGCTGCCTGCCTTCCCCATAGAAAAACAGCTTTACCTCCGCAATCCGCTGCTGAGCTGGCCCCTGCAACCGCCGGACGCTGTGGCTGGCCGCCCTCCTCCTGGCTTTAGAGGAGAGCTCCTGGCTGCATGCCCCCCTGCCCTCCTCCTGGCTTGAGAAGAGCTCCAGGTGGAATGCCCCCTGCATCCCTTTCCACCCCAAGCTGTCAGCCTTCCCCATAGAAAAGCAGCTTTGCCTCCGCAATCTGCTGCTGAGCTGGCCCCTGCAACCGCCGGACGCTGTGGCTGGCTGCCCTCCTGGGTTGAGAAGAGCTCCTGGCTGCATGCGTCCAGGGACTCCTCCGTGCCCTGGGTCGCTGTCGCCTCGTCCTCATCCTCCTCCTCTTCTTCATCCTCCTGGTCTTCGTCCTCCTCCTCACCCCCCCCCTTCACTGGTGGGCTGGGAAGTGTCCATGGTGATCGATGGAGTGACTGTAGGATCACCACCAAGTATCGCGTGCAGCTCCTTATAAAATCTGCAAGTCACCAGGGCTGCCCTGGAGCGGCCGTTTGCCTCCCGGGCTTTGCGATACGCATTCCTAAGCTCCTTTACCTTAACACGGCACTGCAGAGTGTCCCGCTCATGGCCTCTTTCCGCCAACGCCCGTGATATCTGCCCATAGGTATCAAAATTCCTGCGGCTAGACCGCAGCTGAGACTGAACAGCCTCTTCCCCACAACAGCTGATGAGGTCCAGCACCTCGCTATTGCTCCATGCTGGGGATCGCCTATTGCGAGGAGGCATGGCACGTGGAGTTATGATGATCAATCAGAATGATCACCTGCCATGATTCCCTGAGAGCACGCCACGCTTGGCTGGAGCAAACAGAAAGGGGATTTTCAAATTTCCCTGGAACTTTAAAGGGCGGGTCTGACGTGTGGTCACCTGAGGACAGGACAAAAGAGTTTGCAAGTGATGACCAGAGTGGCTCGAACGGGAATTATGGGACGGGCTGGAGGCCAATTAATGCGCAGTGGGTGTCCACATTCTTGCTGTAGCGCTACAGCAGCTGCGCTACAGCCCTTATTCCCCATGTGGAGGTGGATTAACAATAGCGCTATAACTCAGCGGTTATAGTGCTCTACGTGCCTTGCCAGTGTGGACGGGGAGGAGGTTATAGCGCTCGTGGGGGCTTTATAGCGCTATAAAGTGCCAGTGTAACCAAGCCCTTGGATTCACTCCATTCCAGGTCCCTGCTTTACCACCATTAGCTTTTAAATTTGGGCTGGAGAAGGGACGTAGTCAAAGTTGAGCAGGGGAATGGGTGAATGGAGTGTAAATGGGAGTTGAAAACTGAACTATATATTTACATGCCTTTCCCACTTTGCCTTAGTGGGATATGCAGTCTAGCAACTTTCACAACAGTGTTTTGTGAGGGGATGTATCATTAATCTGTAAATCTCTCTGGAGATTTCAGGAACTTTTAAATTCACAGACAAGCACAAAGGTCCCTGCTCAGAGGAAGTACCATGCGCATTCTTGGTGTTCTATTAATAATAAAAGGCTGTAGACGTGCAGTGATATTATTTTAGTGGCTTATAGGTGTAATGGGGGAGGGCTGGACTGTCAGGGAGTTACAGTGGATCATGAGAGGTCTGTCTTATAATGATCCCATAATTGCCTTTGCTAGGAATAAAATTCCCCATAGAGGTCCCCAGATGGCCAGGTCACTGCTCTGTAGCATTGGAATGCAAAGCTCCAGATAACAGATAAGTAATATTTCAGAGCACAAGGAATCCAAGTGGCCTGTATGTATCTGGCCATTGTTATGTTTCCTTGTGCCTCTCTCTTTTTTTTGCAATACACTCAGCGATGCAGTGTGTCTTGCTGCCCTTGGTAGTCTAGCCCACAGACTATCATCTTACATAGGGGAGGTCCCACAGAGCTCTCACGGTGACCATTGTATGTGCAGAAATCTGTGTCTAGCCAGGATAAAATGACTTGTGATTTAAACCACCCTTTGGAACTATTTATAGGGTAAAGGGGATTGAAGTGCTCCTATTGGGGTACTGTAAATGGAAAGAATGTCAGGATGAGGATGGAAATTGCCATAGGTGTTACAATCTGTGTAATTTCTGTAGAGAAAATTTGCAAATGTTACACTGAGAGAAACTGACATAGTATTGAAGCATTGAAATCAAGCTGCAGGACAAAGGTTTTGGATGCCTGTGGGTGAGCATAAAATACATGGATAGTTGTTTGCTGTTACTGTTTGTTACTAAGGAAATGGGCCTTTGCTAATTGGCAGAAATTGGCATAACAAGAGAAATCTGGATTGGAATACAGTGTATCAGTTGTATGGTCTGGTGATAAAATTCAAAACCCAGAATCTGTTTTTGATTCAGACAAGGGCTCAGCGAGGAAGTATAATGGCAAAATGACTTGGACTTAGGAGAATGTGGAATGACATTTTTAATACTCACTCTGTGCTTTGTGTCTTTTAAGAACCTGCAGGAAAGCGGTTTGAGGAATTTTAAGAAGCAAAGAATGATTTTTGCTGTTGAGTTTAGTGAACGCGCTGCAGTGTGAGTGTGTGTGTGAGTGTGAGGAAGGGAGGGAGGGGGCATGTATTCCTAAAACTGATGGCAGGATAAAGATTTTTTGATGCCTATAAAGTTGTCATCATCATGCTGCTGCTTGTGATAGCTCAGTGGCTGGTTCCAAAGCATCAGATGTATTTGTTACCTTGCCAGGAGGAGTGGTAATTATAAAACATGACCTGGCCCAAGCACTTCCACTGATTGTGCAAAGAGGATTTTTTTTTTTAGGATCTGGCTCTACCACTGAGTGCACAACTATGGCTATTTAAGGACTTGTATGGCCTCCATCTCTGTAGTGTTGGATCATTTCACACATCTTTAATGGCTCTATCTTTACAGTGCCCCTCCTTTGGTAGTGTTACCCCCATTTTAAAGTTTGGGAATTGAGAGCGAGATTAAATGATTTTTGCCCACAGTCCCACCATGAAGCTATGGCAGAGTTGGGAACGGAGCTCAAATCTACCAAGTCTTACTCTAGTCTTGTGCCTTAACTGTCTTTCCAATTTTTGAAAGACTACCACATGTCATAATTAATATCCCTGCTGTAGCCCAATGAATCATTGATTGAATTCTCCAAAGTTTAAATTTTGTCTGCTAGTTTAGAGGAATTTTTTTTTTAAAGTATTAATATAGGGAAACTGGGGGGAAACCTTGAAGAGGTTCTAAAATTGTTACAAAAATCTAGAATGAGGATTGAGAGAGAAATGTGCTTTCTTCCAGAACTAAATAGTTTGTTTAGGGCATAGTGCAGATTCTGAGTGGATCCATCCTTTTGTAGGAAGGAAAGGCCATTGAGACTCTGACTGTAAACCAAAAACGTTTCAGCTTTAGGATAACTCTTTAAAACAATGTTAAATATTGTGGAAGATTCATTCCAAATTTGGCTACACTAGTAAAGTCAAGGGTTGAATTCAGCTGGCTCCTAATGGCTCAGCAAGTTGGCATTTATTTTGGAAGCTGCCTTCTGGCAGCGGTCCAGAATCTGAGCTTTCCTTTACTACAAACAATTGAAGTCTGTAGCAGCCTTTATGGATAAGTCACCCCTCCAAATATGAACCATTTGAAAACTGATGCAGTAGTATCTTCCTGAGTCTGCAGACAGCCTGAACTATAGCTTTGTGAAATGTGTAAATGGCCCTGTCCGTCACAGTGAGGGGTTGATTCTAAAGCCCTTGATGATAGCAGTGTTAACTATTTCACTGATGATCGAAGCAAACAAGTACAGAATGATTATGCTATGAAGAGCTGGCATTGCAAGGTGTGATAAAATAAACAGATAAAGGGTGAAAGCAGAGTTTTGCAAGGCCCTGAAGTCAAAGACAAGAAACTTGAATTTGATGCTATAGAGGAGTGGAAGCCAGTGGGACGGGGAAGGATTCAGAGTTGGGGGTGACATGGTCAGAAGATGAGCAGGGAGGAGTGTCTTGGGAGCAATGTTCTGTACCAATCAGAGGGTGACAATGTGAGTGTCGGGGAAGCCAGGGTTGAGCAGCTCACAGGAACTGAGGCTGGCAGTGATGAATGTAAAATAGGTTTGGATGGAGAAGAAAGGCAAAGGTTTGAAGACAGAAAAGCAAATCTGAGAAACTCCACCATTAGGGTACATTTTAGTCCAGAGTTTATTACTATGAGCAGGTGGCACTCTTCATTATGTGCAGGAGCTGTAAGTGTTTACACATGTAAAGATGGAAAAGAAAGAGCTTCACAAATGCTTAACAAAGGCTGCCGTGAATTGTACCCTGTGCTGCCGTCTCAACTGAGGTATTTTTGGAACAATTAAAATTCACAAATACACATTTAAAAGAAATCTACCATGATCACTGATCAAAAACCTTGAGTTAAAAAGGCAAAGAAAGTATTCCACCTATCGCAACAACTAGGATTCAGAGGTGGGCTTTAATCTTAGCTGCATATCCATGTTCTACCTAGCACAAGCCTGAGTGAAACTTGCTCTCTGTTGCCTCTAGAAGTAGGGACACAGCTGGAAGTAAAATCAGGATATAGACTCTTCCCATTACTGCTTGAGAAAGAGAAGTGACATTTTTCTCAAACATCTAAATGGCTTAGGAGCCTAAGGGCTTGTCTACACAGATTCTTAGTTTGCAGCCAGTAGGGGTGTGAATCTACCTCATCCTATCCTGCTGTGCACTAATTGTCCGTGTGTGCACCCTGCTGATGTGCACTAACAGCTTAGTGTGCTTTGGTCTAGTCCATATCAGAGCGGGTTTAAGCAAAGTGTACTAACTGTTAGTGCACATCAGCAGGGTCCAGCAGGCTAGTGAAGAGCAGATCCACACCCCAGATTGCTGCAAATGAAATATTCATGGAGACAAGGCCGGAATTTTACTTTGAGGAGTGGTTGGAGGTACAGATCCTCAAAAGTAGTTAGGGACCTAAGTAATGAGAATTAGAGGCCTCCCTACCTTTTGAGGATCTGGAAATCAGGCTCCTAATTGCCATTGGCAAAGAGATTTAGGTGCCTAAGTCACTTTTGAAAATGGGACTTGGATGCTTTTGAAAATGTTACCCATAGCCATCTTTCTTTGGATAAGATAATGTGGTGTAGTTTTTCTGGTTGGCCAAATCATATAGCAGGTGAAAAATTTCATTCTTATTCCTGCAAAAAAATGGAGTTGATAGCAGAGAACTATTGTTTACTCTTGGTTACAAGATTACTACCATAAAGCGTACATGCTAAGGTTACATGAATGTCACCAAGGCAAAGTGAAAATGAGAAGCGTGGTAGTCAGACTTAAGCCAAGACATAGCAGAAGAAATTAGCCAGTGTGAACTCTGAAATATGTCAGAAATTGCTTCATGGCAGAGGAGTATTAGGCCTTGGCAAAGACAATGCACTGATTTATTTTCCCCTAGATCAGAGTAAGCATATGTATATTCTTGTAGCTGATGCTTTTTCCAGGTGGTCGGCAGTAACATGTACTATATTGCAAATGTTTTTGCTGCTCAGACTATTGAGCCATTGCAGACTATGTTGGCATCATATGGTTCGTCTAAAAAGACGAGACATTCGGTAAATCACACTTCATCACTTTTCTCTCTCTGCTTCAAGTGGGTTAGTGGGATGTTTTGTGTGGATGCTTAAAAGGGCAATAGAGGGAAAGGAAGGTAGAGTCCTGCAACATTGGATTACAGACTTTGGTTGTGTAGCTTAGCACTACAGATCCTAGCGTAGGACATTCCAGCAGCGCTAACTACTAATAAACATCAAGTTAAGAATTATATTTGTTGAAGCAAATCGAGCAAAAGAAAAGAGAGGAATAAACAGTGCAGAGGAAGAAACCCATAATACAAGCTTCCCAGACTTTTATGTGTAAACCAAAGAGCATGACAGGGGAAGACCAAATCAGGGAAAGGTGCTGTAAGAAAAGCATTAGGGCTAGTAACACGCTTGGGGAGGTATATAGAGAAATGATGAAGAAACATGTTGTCTAGCTGTTACTAGATAAAAAAATGATAATTACATGGTCACCAGCAACAGCAATACCTTTTCTAAAAATGAGACCGCTTGTTTCTCTCTCTCACTGGCCTGGCGATGATACCAATGACATTGTTACAATTGAAAACAAGGAACTGGAAAAGCAAGTCACAACAGCTCTCCTGACATGCAAGTCTCGCCAAAGCAGAATCTCAGAGCTCCCAGAAATGATCTTTGTAACGTGAATATTACACAGGAGGAGTTTGGAGTTCTGAAGAATATGAACCATGAGGATTGTGTGTGGTT
Organism: Dermatemys mawii; assembly: GCA_007922305.1. Classification (NCBI taxonomy): domain Eukaryota; kingdom Metazoa; phylum Chordata; order Testudines; family Dermatemydidae; genus Dermatemys; species Dermatemys mawii. The sequence continues at coordinate 505,457 of ML677362.1, read as the reverse complement.
CCTGCACTTTTTTTTTTTAAAGGTCTAGCACATCATGTGACATAGGTAGAAAAGCTGTTGTTCGGAAGCAGTTGTAGGCTGAGTCCAAGAATGGGGTAAGATGGTTGGTCAATAAATCCAACAAGGTGTTTCACTCAGATGTTATTGTGATGGGAGCAATGTACGTTCCCAGACAGGCAAGCTTGGCTTTTGGATGGAGGGGGTCACAGCCTTACTTGGGTGACAGACTTCGTTAGGTGTTGGTTCGTTGAGACTCTTATGGAAGATTCTCAGGTTTTCCAGAAGCTACTGTAACATTAGAGGAAAAGTGAGTCAGAATGTTTAGAAGTCGTGTAGCCCTGGGTTCTGGGAAAGCAGTTCTCAGCTATAAGATTTACTGCGCCACATGTGAAACTCAGAGTCTTGGTGGAAAAATCTTTGTAGTTTCTAATGAGTGCAGTTATAATGGATTCTTATCCTGATGCCATACTTTGAACCAATCTGTATATCAGCTTGATTGTATCCTGCGTACACCCAACAGTACGTGTACCTCAGCTTGAGAATTGCTCTTTTCTGCCTGCCAGCTGGGTAGAACAGTAACTGCGCATGGTCACAATAGAGCAGATGCCCTGTTGGGACTGAATGCGATGCCTGGGTCTGGGGCACGGTTATTGGGGAGTTCTGATGAGCTGGGTCATGCTTCTAGAAATGCCAAGCTCTGTACTTTGCTTTTCAGGATCTGTTGCCTGAAGAAGATGGTCTGTAAGGGGTTTCTATTTTCCCTAGGCACTAAAGATCCAGTGACCACTCTGGCTTCAGGACTCAATTGGTCACTGGTTGTGGGTGGCTTCTCTTCCTTTTCCCTCTCTCCCACCCACACCATGATCTGTGGCCAGGCTGGAATAATGGGGCAAGGGATGTCTCTCTCTCTCTCTCTCTCTCTCTCTCTGAACCAGCCGCGATTCCCAAACTTATTTGATCGCACCCTCCTTCTTTGTATCCATAGTAGATTACTGCCCCATCCCACCACACAAGAACATGTACCAATTAAAAAGAAATCAAGATGCAACTCTCACTAAATATTAAAAACAGTGCGGCATTGATTCAAACAGAGCCATTTAAGACTATAGTAATGCACATTTTAAGTGAGATATTGCTTATTGGCATCACACTGTGGTTACTAGTGTGATGAGTGTGCTTGGTTTCTGGAGCAGAGCAATTCCGACCTTGGTCGGCAATGCCATATCATGCTGAAAAATGCCATATCAGACTGAAAAATGAGCCACTTCTGATTGTCTGAGAAGATCTCGGGGATGCTGTATCTCCAAACGCTGCTGCTAATCATTCCAAACACACGTGCTTTCTGGCTGTGCCTCCCTCTCTCCCTTTCCCTGTCAGTCCACCTGCACTGGCTCACGCCAGTCTGAGTCAAAATCACTGTCCATCTCTTCCAAAATATTTGCTCTTTGAGAGGAGAATGAGGGGTGGTGGTTAGCAGGGGAAATGGGAATCAGCTCTTCCTGGGTCTGTCAATCATTTTGTGAGAGACCTTAGGTAAACTGAGGCAAACTGACTTGACCATCTGTTTTCATAATATAAACCTTGGCTTCCCCCACAAGCACCCTTGTTATGTCTGCTCCTGGCCTTTCACCGCTGAGCACTTGTGGGGCAAGTCCAATGTTCTCTCAGCTGTGCCTTGGCTCTAAACAGCTTTGTCTCTTCTGCCTTCCTTCCTTGCGGACTCTGCTTTGCTTTCTAGTCCTTCTTCTGGCCATTCTCTCAGCTCCCACCTCTTCCTTCACCTTCCCTGCACACAAACTTACTCAGACTTCTTTGCCTAGGTTCTCCCTAGATTCCCGAAAAGCAGGTTTGTCAGTATTGAGCAGGATCTCTCACTGGCTCTCTCTCTCTCCTCCCCTTTTCCAGCTCCAATTTTATCCTTTCTTCCTTTCTTCTTGCTTTTGACCTGCATCTTGCTTCTATTTGCCTCTCACCCTCCAGCAGGTTTGGCAGGACAGACACCCTTGAACCGTACATAGTCAGAGGGCTTTCCGTGACAGTCTGATCTGGCTTACATTGGTTTTATGCTGCAGACTTACTCCTGACTTACACCCTTGTACAAGAATCGAGCCCTGTGCCTAGAACAGCTCGTGTCAGTGGGAAATGTGGGACTAATCAAAATCTAATTCTAGCCTGCCTGGTAGTGTGGTGCCATCTGCACCTGCTTTGCCATGTCACTGAGCGTCTGAGATACCCTGATCAATTTCATGCGGCAAGAAAACTAGGTCAGAAGTGGCCAGTTAATGACCTGAGTAGGGCCAAGTGCAAAGTTTTCCAATGCAGCCAAGCTGCACACATTTAATATGCTGTGATGCAGCTCACAGACACTGAAGTTCCCAATACCTAATGCTCCATCTTGATTCAAGTAAAGTTTGGACCCAAACCCTGGTCTGGGAAAAGCTCTGAAAGATCAAGTGTCGTGACTCGACCAGGTTCCTGCTTTAGAAACAATGATGAAGGAGATAAAATGATACTGAAGGATATAAAGACTAAGTTATTGGCAGGGAGGAGTTTAGTTATTTGCATCTGCTTCCAGCAAAACTATAGGTTTCTTATGGAGGCTCTGAACTGGATTGTGCCCCCAGTTACCTCCTAGAATAAGGCTGGAATAAATGAAGATTTATAGGTGGGGTTTGGCCAGATGGCAGAATTTTATGTGGCCAGAAGCTGTGGGTTCATCCCGAGGCTGTCCAGTGTCGAGGCTCTCATCTGACTCCTTGGCTGAAGAGGGCCCAGGTTCGAAGGAGTGAGATATTTTGGATAACGGGTCCTTCCTGTTGTTGAAGAGTCATTTCTTTTCGCCCCACATCAGGCCTGGTAATGTCAGAGGCTGCTCCAGTTCAATTACTTGTCACGATCCCATTCAGACTAATCAGCCCCAGGGACAATTGCAACCCCCTCCCCAAATTTAAAACAATGAATTCCATGAAATCCATGGGAAGGGAGAAGTGGGGCAAACCTTCTCCCTTCCCAACCTCAGAAGAGGGGGGCATCCCCTCTCCCACCCCCTTCACTGCAGTGGAGTCTCTCCCACCCTCTCCTGTGTCTGATTTTTTTCTCCATTTCACAGGACAGCAGTTAGGTGCCAAAGAGTGAATATCTATAATAAGAAGTCGCCATATGGAGGAGCTTGGGGGGGATTTTTCTCTTTTCTTCCCTAATAATCTGTTGGAGTCTATTGGAGTCCCTGCCTGGGGAAAGTAGCTGCTTGTGGATTGTTGTGTGTGTATTTTGGCCTTTTCTTTTACAGCCCTCCCAGGGGAACCAGTGTTGCTACTGGGTAATTTTGAAAATCAATGCCTTTTAGAGGAAAAACATATTTTGTTTCCTCAGAGCTGAATTTTGCTGAAAATGGTGGTGATCTGAGATCCCGGGGCTTGGGGGTTAAAATATATAATAAATAGACTGAAGTCCGTATATAAAGATTCGACCAGGAACCCAAGGGATGGGCTGAGTGAAATTCCTACTCACTGCACACTCCTCCTCCCCCAGGCAAGGGCCTGTGTAAATAGATGGATTTTCAGCAAAGGTGTCGGCAGATTTGGGATCCTCTAAACCAGTATGAACCAGGTGTGGATCAAGTCTTTCATTGAAAATGCCCTTCCAGTAACCCACAGGTATGGAAATCTAGAAACTGTCATTCTTAATACTAGTGCTGTTAGGCTAGAAACAGGCCTCTCTCCTCTTACTCTAAGGCAGAGATGACTCAAACCATAAGGACCATGGTAAGTCAAGGACAACACATTGAGTTGCACTGAACTGTGGGTGAAAAGCCAGTACAATAAGTGGATTATCAGTGGAATGTGCTTCCTGTGACTCCTGGCTAAGCCTGCACCTTATGCATCAGAAATCAGCCAGGGGTCCTACAGGAGCCCTGAACGATGCACCCACTAACAGAAGGTGGCCAAGCCTCCCCTGTGGAGGGGTAGATGGTAGCTTGGGGACAATGGACTGGGCATGTTGTGGATCTTTAGCTCAGTTTCTTAGGGGGACGCACTGCACAGGGAGCATCAGGAGCTGCTCAGCCCCATGAGGTCTCAACAGCTTTCAGTGAGGCCAGTGAGCAACAAGGGCCTAGATTCACGCTGTGTGTGGCTGCTTTAAGTTTCACGTTCTCTATATTCACCCAGTTGGCAGCTTTGCACTCTAGTGCGAAGTGTCGGAGTCTGCGGCTCAGTAACTCACCTCCCTTTATGTTGGTCTGGTTGTCTGTGGCAGTGGTGTTTCTGGGAGGAGCAGAGGGGGGATATTGTGGGATGCTGGAGTGGGATTAAGGGGGTTATTTTACTCCCAGCCTCAGAATTATTTGGGCAATTTGAGCCCTTTTTAAACAATATTTTAAAAAGGCGCTTCAAGGCTTTTGATCGTAGACCGCTCCAGATTAAAATGAGGCAGAACTTGCCTGCAGATGTCTGGGTTGTGAGGAAGGGGTGGAGAGACTGAGGGGTCTGATGCACGACCCTTTTGTCTCCTAATCAGGAGCCAGTGAGAAACTGTGCAGAACTTCTCCCTCTTCACCGCCACTCCGCCACTTTCTTACTTGTTGACTGTCAGCTGATCTTTTAAAGGACAGGGATGGTCTCTGATCTCCGTCCCTCCCCGCTCCTGGAGTCTAAGAACTCGGACTTCAGCGTCTACCTTGCAGTTTTACAGCCCTGCAGCCAGAGTCTCACGAGCACAGTCAGCTGGCAGATAGTTAATTGCTGTGTAGATGTACCCCAAGTGTGTGTCTGAAATCCAGCCCATGCATAACGCCACAGCATTCCATGTGCCTAAGCCAATGGACCTGGTTTATTTGTGATGCTTGAAACCTTCTCACTGCTGTTCCCTGAGTTTTCTGACAGGCTAATGGGAATCCAGTCCCTGCTCCCCTTGTGGAGCTGCTCCACAGCACACTGACTCTGCGTGTGTGTGTGTAAGAGAGAGTGAGCGTGTCCCACTGCTACTCCAGAGCTCTCTCCTCTGGGGGAAATGGCAGCCCTGCTGTTTCACTGGCAAATATTAATGCTCGTAAACATTTTTCAAAAGGCATTACCTCTTTCTGCATGTACTTCGTTACATTCCCACAACCATGACTAGGTTTGATAGATGGGCAAACAGGGAACAAGCAGTGGGGAAGGGCGAGGGAGCAAAATAAACACACGAGCCTGCTGTAATTCAGAGCAAGGTGAAATCAGATTGTGCGCTTTGGCTAATTTTCTTATTCAGCTATTGATCTAGTGGCTGCTCTCGAGTCTATTAGCAGTCAGCCAGTGAAAATATTTCCCATTGGGGGCTCTGACCTGAGACGGGGGTGAATCTATAGCAATTTGTTCAAACAGAGGAAAGCTTTTCCCTCTGATTTGTATTCCAATTTGCACCATGTACGGGTGGGGTGTGTGGGGGCGCTTCCTGGGGGTTTGCCGGATGGTGCTTGTCAAGTGGGAGTCAGGCTCCAGCCAGCTGAAGAAAGCCCGGTTAATACCCAGAGCCACCCTCCACCTGTCTCTCTCTTCATTATCCAGCCTCAGGATCTGCCCTTGTAACTGGTGAGCGTCTGTCTCCCAGGGGAGCATGCTGGCTCTTTGTGCCCAGCCAGCGGCGGGAGGATGTAGGGCTGCGTCCTGTCAATGCTGCCGGCGAGGAGGTGCTGCTGAAGAGAACTGTTTATCAAAGAGGAATAGTTGTGGCGTTAGGGGCACAGACACTCTGCCACTTCCTGCTGAATTTAGTGCTGGTCTAAGGTGTCAGTTTGACAGCAGCCCTGAAAATTGAAGTCATCTATATTGTGGTCCTGGCCACTCGACTCTACCTGCCCTGAAGACTGAATTAAATTGAAGAACATTGAAGTGCTTCCCCTCCTGCCTTTTAAGTAGCCAGGACTGTACAAATGCAGGCAGTACAGGCTTCCTGTGCTCCCCCTCCCACCCAGCATAAGCAGTGGTAGTTTAAATTTCCCTTGAAGGCACCCAGAGCCTGCTACCAATATGCTTCAGTTCCGTCTCTCTGCTGGTTAGATCTTGCCTTTTCTCTTTGACAGTGCACACAAGGGTGCTCATTGTAATGAGTTCTTGTGTGGCAGGCCCCTTTCTATTAGGAGCTCAACTGAAACCCACCAACCACTCCCAGACAGCCATCTGGTAAATTTCAGTCACTCTTCTCCTGGGATGGATTTGAACTGGTGTCCTAAGGATGAAAAGTTCCCCCTCTCATTCCCCTGAACTACTGGCTTCCAGCAAAGGCACTACTTCAGGGATAACCTGGATCAGGGATCTTTTCCTTGGCAGCCTTTATTCTTATTCTTATTCTTGGGGGCATTTTGTAGAGCGCTTTGAGGTTCTCAGAGGAAAAGCACTAGAGCAGTGGAAAATACCATGGGAGGGCATGGGGTGGGCAGCCGCTGTCTGAAGAAGTCACAAGCAGCTCCAGTTCTGTCTCCGGTCTTCTACTGAAGTGGACTGACTAGATTGGGTGCCAGAAGGTCTCTGGGATGTATTGGAGGGACTGGTTAAATGTGGGATCATGGTATGAAAGGCTGAGAGGTTGCCCCAAAAGTTCTCTGTTTGTACAGAGAGGGTGTGTGGTGATTCTGGGAATCCCCAAAAGACTTGGAGACTCTAGTGACCTGATAATCTCTTGAACACTAGGGGGCACTGGGAATTGGAGGCATCTTTTGAGGCTTCCTGTACGTTCTAAACTGAATATATCCCTAATTCTTAGTAGGCCATTAGACTTCAGCATGGACCCGTGACAACATCTAGTACACCTCAGCTACTTGTGGCCCAGCTGGGAGACTTGTTCTGAGGTTTCAGCGTAGAAAGTCCATAGGTGTCTGTATTTTAAGGGGAGGAAGAGGAAAGGGGTGGAAGAAAAGGCCTGGGAAATAGGGGAGATTGAAGGTTGGGTTGACACTCCTATTAGTTTTTCAGATTCTGGAAATTGACTGGGGCTTTGCTTGGTCTTTGCTGCTTTTGGCTTTAGTTTAGTGCCAGTCGTTGAGACACCTGGACTTATGCAGAGAGAGAGAGAGAAGGGGCAGGGTGAGGAGGGGAAAATAAATCAGAACCTTAAATCTTAAGTCCATTCAATTTTTAAACCACAAGTTTATTCTTGACTTGGCCATAACTTTCAGGGAACCAGCCTGGATTCCAGGGGGAGACGTAACTTCAGCTTCAAGAAAGAGAGTGCAAGTTTATGAGCTTTTTAAAGCAGTCAAGCAGAGGTCCCTGTAGGAGCTGACATGAGGGGAATGGAGAAGGGGGGTGTCAGTGTTTTGTAATATTTAGGGGATTATTTAACAGTGTCCGGGGCAATCAGAGACCTGCTGTTTTTATAGGGAGTAGAATACTCATTAAGGTGCCGGGGAGAGAGAGAGAGAATTACCAGAAGAGGCTACATCCCTTCTGTTCAGCCAGGAGGGACGCTGAGTGCGAAAAACCAGAACCACTATGTGTTATCTGCCTGTCCCCTACATTTGAGGGAGATCCTGATCCCATCAGCTGAAGACATGGCTTCAGGGCAGTAGGCAGTGTGGGCGCTACACAGTTAAAGCAAAGGAAGGCAATTAAAATCCAAGGTGATGCTTGATATACACCAATGATTAGGTCCCATCAGGAACAGGCACTTAAGAGTTTCACACCAGATAATTGGTCCAGTAATTCTAGAATCTTGCTTTGGGCATGGCCAGTCCCTGAGGCTGAGAGGAAGATGGAATGCAGTACGTTTGTTATTTTACATCCTCCCCTATCCTCTTCATTGTTCTGAACTTCCTGCCCTTTGATTCCATTGTCTCTTTGTTCTGGGGTTGTGAGATTGGCCCCAAGATGAACTGAACAGTTTTCACTGGGTTCTTAACACTTGACTACCGGCTGCAGTGCTAGTCCCGCAACACAGGAAGCAGGTTGTTGTCCTGGAGCAGATGCTGCTATGACTGAATAATGCCCTAGTGTGATTCCCATCTGATATTCGGTGGGCAGGTGAGAGGACCATTCCACAGGCAAGAAAAGTACGTTGGTGAGGGGGTACCAGGAGGCAGCCAAGATGCACTGTCTTGAGAACTAATCTTAGTGAAAAGTTAAGGGAGTTGAGCTGATTTGCTTTGGAAAGAAAAGACTTGAGCGATAGTCTCCTCAGATCCTCCCACGGATTGAGTCCAATGTCTTCCTTTGCTGAAGAGTCTGAAGCATGCAGCAAATTGTAGCTTTGTAACAGAACATTTTCTGTAGAAGCCCCCTGGAAAAACTTGGGGGTTATCCATAGAAAACCTAGTAAGTTACATATTGGAGCCTGGGGAAGTTCTGTAGAGTACTAGCCTCTGTGCTCCATGTGGCTCTGTAAGAGTGCAGGGTTAGTGAATAATCATCCCATTTCTTCTCAGGACTGTTCCATGTCCCATATAGTTGAGAACCAAGGACAGCTGCCCCCATTCATTTCTATGGCTTCTGTGGAGCCATCCATTCCAATATATTTCCTTTTAAAAACATTTTGTACAATATATTATTGTGAGGTAACAGTGCTGGCAGAGGGGTTAGGTTCCTTTTCTTCACAGGCTTTCACTCCCAGATTCCTGTTGACACGTGCCTGCCCAACCACATTGTAGAGGAAATCAAGCTGCATCAGAAGGGAATGAGGTAGCTGACCCCAAGTCTCTTCCAACTCAAAATCCTCTGCTTCATAAGCGCATGCACACTCAGGGGCCAGACACTGGTATCCTCCCTTTATCCCCAGGACAAGTCCTGCACAACCAACAGCATGGAAAGCTTCCTACACTCCCCCTTTCCGTTGTCTCCCCTGTCACCAAAGATGTGGACCCCTAGGAATGTGAGGGAGTTCGGATTCCATGCCATGGTGCAGCAGTCCCCACCAAGAGGGGCAATAGGTCACAAAATGGGGGCACTTTGTACTGTAGACATATGAGCACTAGACTGAAAGCTACCAGCTGACTTTCCCACTGGCCATAAGAGTAATGACAGTCTTGGGCTGACTGAGACCCTTTCTGTCTCTCTCTGGATTATGTCCTGAATTTGTGTGTAAAGCAGAGAAGGAAAGAAAACTGGGAGGCAAAGGGAAAGCAACTTAGCCAAGCAGGAGCATTCAGGATCATCTCCAAAATCCTCTGAGACTCTGCCCCTAGAGTCGCTTTATGTTGCAAGAGATTGAATCTCTTGGGCTACAAACTTGTCTGCTCCCTGATCCATGACTTGTATTGTGTTTGTAGCCATAGTCAGGGGGAGATTCTGGAGGTAATCTAGAAAAATAGCTAAAACCCAAAGAAACCTGAGGCAAAGTCTCACTCTAGAATGAAATCAGCTCCTCTAGCTCCCCCCAACAAAAGCTCTGCTCTCTCCCCATCACTGATCCCTCCGTTGAACAAAATAACTGTTCCCCAGGCCCCCAGCCAAGTGTAAGGAATCCTTTCCCCCAAGCAGGCCTAAAGCCCCCTGCTTCCTCTCCGACAATAACACCCTGCAAGCAGCCATTACAGGCTCCTTAACTGTACTGCCTTGTCCTGTATCATCAGAGTGAACCCCCACCACTTCCTGGCTTGAGTCTGGGTTTGGACACCAGCAGCAATGGGGAGCCAGTGAGTGCTGGGAGAGGAAAGGGAGCCTGTGTGGGTGGTGGACCCAGCAGGACTTGAAAGTTCCCATCTGACTTTGCCTGCTTAAGGCTGGAAACCCACCCTGTCCTTGGTGGCCATTCAAAACCCTTAAGGACTAGCCAGTCTCGGGTGACCTCCCAATGTGTCCTGGTACCCATGTGCATTCATGGGAAGATTAGTCAGTTTCCAGAAGGTTAATGGAAGAGCATGACAACGGAGGCAGTTCTGGGCTATTTTATCTCCCCACTCCTGCAGGGTTTGCATATCAACATGCTCAATCAGTGAAATACCAGCCTGACCTCATTGCACAAACTGAGGGCAGGACACTGTTTCTTGTAGTTGCTTGAAAGCTGCTGTTTATGGGTATTCTATCATTCATACTTTTTTATCTGGGAGTGGGAATAACACACTTCCCACCAGCCCCATGCACGCTCAGTGTGCTTTGCTCATGTGCCATTCCATCTGCTCGTCTTTAACCCCACGTCCTGTAGCCTCCACGGGCTGCACGCAGCTGTGTACTTCTGGGATGTCTGGCTGAGCTCTGCTGTGCAGAAGCACCGAATATACAGTTTCTGAGAACTCTTCTACTCAGCAGCAACAGGGAGCTTCTCCAGGAGTGGAAGGAGTGTTCAGCCAAGAGGATGTGCGGAGTAGGCATTTGCCTGGTCGTGTGGTGCACCTGTAAAGCTGCAGGCTCCCCTCATTACACTAATAGCCTGACTTACCTGGATACGGAGAGAGATTTCCATTACACTGATGGGTTATTGCTCTGGCTTCTATTCTTCAGCTGAGGCATCAGTTTCTCCCTATCTCTAATAGGCTGCCATGGTGGAAGGGCTCTTTCCTTCTAGAGCTGATGGCAACCTCCTTATGCTGCCCCAATCTGTGTGTGAGGGCTGCTGGCTGCAGGACCGTTGCTCTATTGCCTTGCACAGTTGCTGCTGGTGTCTGACGTGTGACTTTGTATAGCACGTGAGAACACAGAGATACCCCAAATATCTCTTGATTGATGGTCTCAGTGTCCTGTCATCTGGGGCCCCTGCACAAAGGAGATGTGACAGGACAGGAAGAAACCTTTGCGTGATTTTAACCTTACTGGGGAATGGAGGAGCTCATTTCTGGTACCGATCCTATTAAACAATAGGTGAGGTATTTTTTCCACTTCCAGTCCCAATGAAATATTGTCTAACTGTGTGGTGTACCATTAAACAGTGTCTGTGCTCTGCCCTGACATGAATGCATTTCCATGGATATGTCAGTGTGTGTGTGTGTGTGAAACAATTTGTCTTGATGGCCCATGAACCCGTCTCTTCATTTCTGGTTATGAGGGAGGGAGGAGATAGGCTGTGGTGCCCCTGATTTGAGGGGCTCTGGGCTACACCAGGAACCCAGACCAGATGTCAGGTGCATTCTTAATAGCTGGGCACTTTTTGTTAAAATGGGCCTTGTGCCTTTCCCAGGGCAGAATGCGGCCTGGGTCATCTCTGAGCTATGTTGATGGGGTAACAGGGAGGGCTGCACAGGTGTTTGGTTTGGGGGCACAGCTCAGTTTCTAGCTGACTCCCATGATCCAAGTTGGCGACCTTTTTAGCAATGTGATTTTACTGCTAATAGATGAATCCTACTGCTCTGCCTCCTGTACCTCATATTTCCTCCAAATTGACCCTCTCCTCTGTATGGCTGCTCCTTTAGCTGGAAAGTGAAATCATGCTTTTTCCTGGTAGATACTGTGGCCTACCTAGCTAGTGCCCAGGGAGCAGAGCCTGCTGGGGACATGGCTGGGTCTCCAGGAGGAGGTCAGCGGTTCCTAAGGAGCGTGCTCATACATGGAGACGGATTGGAAACGAAAGGCCTGCAGCTGGGAAGGGAGCCATCTGCAGAAGAGAGAGAGCCGGACAGGAGTGTGATCAGAGGCCCCTATGAGACAGGTCACATCCTGCCTGCGTGCCTAACTCAGCGCTAATGTTTTTCTCTTGAAAGATTCAAGAGCTTTGGTGCAGGCTCCTGCCTGTAGGTGCTGTTTTATAGCCTGAGTGCTACCATGACCTCAGACTGCGAGGAGGAGTGAGTGCCTGCGTTAACAGTTCCTAAGAAGGCTTGCTCTGTTATTGCTTGTGCGGGTCTCTTCTTCCGCTCGCTATTCCAGTAGGGCCGTAACTGTCCATCACCAAAGAGGGTGGTTAGAGACGGAGAAGAACGCCTTGCCCCTGCAGCACCGTCCTTCCAGAGATCTGACTGTTCTGCAGGACCAGGCGTGTGTGTGGAGGACTCTGGCTGTGAGCGGTTGTTCTAATAGCCATGGCGCTCCCTGCTGTTGGGTGGTGATGTTGTTGCAGGACTCCTTTGCCTCCTGTGCCCACCATTCTAGTTCTGCCGCACTCTCCGTCGTCTTGGGCCGAGCCCTCTGGCCAGGCCACCTTTCAGTTCGGTTCCTCTCGGGTAACCAAGATTTCCAACTGAAAATCAGAAGCCTTAGTGACCACGTGGCAGGCCTTCAGCCCCTGTCCTTGCCCCTCTCCTGAGGTTTACACTGCCCCTCCTGCAACGAAGTGGTAGGGGTCCCAGGCCCACTCTCTTCTCTGGATCTCAGGCTAGGGCCTTTTTGATCAGCAACTACCGCCTGTTTCTTATGATCCCTCACTGGTTCCCTGAGCGGCTTCCTGCCTTTGCCTGCTTGCAGGGATTTATGGATCTGCACACCCCCGGCTGCTCCCCCTGCAGTTTCGTTCCTCAGTTGCAGCGTTTCCCAGGCTGTTGCTAAGCAGCTTTTCCTGGGTGGTTCCTGGTTTCTCTGGCAGCTGCCTGGAATCTGCCACTTTTGCTGTTTTCTCCCTTTAAGGCCAGTCTAGGGTAAGAGCTCCCCTCTCCGTTCTCCCTCACTGGCCCTGCAGTCCTTCCTCTATAGGAACCACCCAGTCTGGTTCCCCTCAGTTGGCTCTAATCCTTCATTAGCTGTCTCCCTTCCAAGTGCCACAGGATGGATCCTCAGATGCCCTATTAACCCTTTACTTGTCAGTGTGGGACTGCGCCTCATCACAAATACCAGGCAGCTGATGTTAATGCAGCCAGGCTACTCTACAGCAGAAGGCGCTTGCTCTGTCTGCCAGGCTGATTCCATCTGAGGACAGATTGGCAGACATGTGGCCGAGCTGCTGGAACATAAATAACAGAGTGAGACCACTGGAGACTATTCCCCCTCCCTCCACCACTAATGGCAAGAACCATCTTCAGGAGCAGGCAGGGACAGAGAGCTAGGGGTTGAATGCCAAGAGCCTTCTGACTCTGACACTGACTCCTCCTGTGCCGCGGGCAATTCTTTAATCTCTCTGTGCCCCAGTTCCCCACCTGTAATATGTGGTACCGATATTAACCTACCGCCAAGGAGGGACATGAGGATTAATCCACTTTTTGAACAGCCCTTTGCAGAACAAAAGGCCTGCATCAGCACTGAGAGGGGAGGCATCCAACCAAAACCTGGGTCCAGTCCCCAGCCTCTGATCTCTCTCTAAACTGCAGATTGGCTCAAATGCAGAGCTGGCCTTTGGGGCTCTGGCCCATCCCTAGTGTGTGATTCTGGGTGTTACGTGTGTGCCTTTTTCTGTAGCAGAAAGAGAACAGGCCAGGGCCCTTTCTCCAGGGAAACAGATGTTATCACTTTCTTTACAGTCGGTATGGAGCCGAGCCGCAGAGTGGGCCCCACACCAGACCAGAGTAGATGCGATTCATGCAGAAAGCAAGAGTAAGGGGATAATGAGAATGAAGGGGAAGAGGTATCCTCTATTATCTAAGCCTCCAGAGAGCCTCCTTCCACCTGGGTACCCCCAACTGCCCATGCATAGAGACACATTCAGTGCATCAGTGCCTGGGCATTGCTCTGAAAATCTCCTCTCTTGGCTCCTGACAGACTGCCATCATTGTTGCTGACAGCTAATAAAATTATGCTGTTTGTGGCTAACGTGTCCACTAAACAATGTAATCTGTGCACAGTGAGAACAATGCATCATGTGGGTCCGCAGGGCCCAGTGATATTGAGTTACTGTTAGTCGGCAGAGAAGGGATGCTGAATTGAATGCAATAACATTCACTCAGCCCTCTCTGGGGAGAAGGGGGAGCAGAGGCTGAGTCCTGTAAGGAGGGACATGAATTACATGTAGAATCTTGCTTAATTCATCTCCCAAATTCGTGGGCAGCTTGGTGCTCCAGGGTCCGCCTGGCTGTAGAGGATGCTTAGCGAGGTGATTCGGCTTCGTTACAGCTGATTGTTCTGCAGCTCCTGCCCCATTTCTCAACTCCATTTCCCTTCCTCACCGATGCTCTGGGGCAATAGTTCTCAGGGGCGGGGCCTGAGCTGCTGCTGAAAAGCTTTTGTTGTTTCCTGCAATCGCCCTTGCAAAGGGCTTCAGAGTGACTGAGCCCCACTTGTGGCAGGTCTTGACCCCCCCACATTCCTTCCTCCATTCCACAGATGCCCTGTCTACCTAGTCTCCTGCTCTTTCACTTGCATGATCCACTCTGTGGCTTAGTTAAGGGGAAGGAGAAAGTGCAGCAATGGGTAGCGTCCTCAGATACCAGAGACTCCTCCAATCATGATGCTGAGACTTGGTAGTAAGATGTGTAACTCTGGCCTTTATTGCTTATGTCAGGAATTGCCTGGGCATCTGCACAGCACTGACTAGACTCCAAGTCCTGTCTCAGCAGGCGACAGCCATTCCCGCTGTGTTTCTCTCTCTCTCTCTCTCTCTCTCTCTGGTAACAGTAGCTCTTTAAACATATCATTGGGTTTGCACTGTGACAGGTGACCCATTCTGAATAAAATAAGAAATGACTGACTTGTATCCCAACTCAGATCCGAGTCTCTCAAAGGTCAGGCAAAGTTGGTTTAAAACCCTTTGTATGGCATGTGTGTGTTCCACTTGCCTCACCAGTTTTATATTTTGGCCAGGAGTAAAAAAGCGAGAACCCACCAAAACACTCGCCAGGCAGCTGTTCTCATGGCATTTCTGGCCTGGTTGGAACCAGGAGAGTCTGGAAATCTCTTGATCTACAAAATTTCCAACCCACAATGAGGTCTGTTAGGCAAATCTCAGACTCATTTGCTCAGTGTAGGTTGGATCTTTATCTAAAGTCGTGTGTTCTGGAAATCCTGTTGGATGGGTCTCGTGCAATCATTACATTGATGCTGCCCTCTGTTAAACAGGTGTAATTCACATCCCCCTTGGTGAGAGTTAAATTGTGTAACCATGGGCAGAATTGGATCCATATGTATCAGAAACAGAAAACTCATTTTAGATCTCCCGTGATCCTGCTCTCCAAGACCATTGGGAGACTCTTCCCTAGTGTCTGTATCCAGTGTTGTCTGACCAAGAGCTCTCTCCCTCCCCCTCCATGGTGTGTTCTAAGGACCCTCATCCTAAATTCTGAAATCAAACCGCAGCAAAGTCTGCGGTGAGGTCACTGCTTCTTCTCTCTGGCTGCTCCTGAATGATTTGTCCCTGGCTTATAAAAATACTTGGGAACAGCTCGTCTTTTTGCCTTTTGAACTGCAACAGCTTGCACCAGTTACTGAGTATTTTCAATGCGTTTCCTAGTAAAAGAGATCTCCGGGCCTCACTAAAAGTTCTTCAGCCCCCTCTCTCCACCCACTCCTGATTACAAAACAGAGCAACAATATTATTAACTGGAGCCGATTGAATGATCGCTGATTATTATTTATTTTTTGTGTGTCTTCTCCAGTATATAATTCCCTATGGTAGGAGAAAATCTCCCACCCATCAGCTCCTTCAGGCCCCTGTTCAGCAAAGCTTTGAAGCATGTGCTTAAAGTCACTTGTTTATCTTGCTGAACTGGGCCTGGTGACTAAGAAGAAGTCTATTACTCTTTCCTGTATAGCACTTTCCAGCAATAGATTTCAAACCGCTTCAATATCTTTTAATGGATTGTTCCTCAACCCCTCTACACTCCAGTGAAGTTATTATCCCCATTTTGCTGTTCCCAAGAGCTTGCTGAGCAGTGCTGCCTTCATTCTGGTCAAATCACCTTCCCTAATGGGCCTGGACTGCACCGGAGAATCCAAATGAGCAGCTGCAGTGGGATCAGCTGTAGGGTGCCCCTTACTCTCGAATGGTCCACCTGACAGCCCCCATCCATGTAGGTCTTACTTACCGGATGGAAGACTCTGTCCAGGGAAGGAGTGACTCTGAAAAAGATTTGGGGGTGATGGTGGATAAAAAGCTGAATGTGAACTCCCACACTCCCAGTGTGATGCTGTGGCCAAAAGGACTAATGTGATCCTTGGATGCATATACAGGGGAATCTCGAGTAAGAGGGGAGAGGTGATTTTATCTCTATTTGGCGCTGGGGTGACCTGATGGCACACAGTGTCCAGTTCTGATGCCCATAGTTCAAGAAGGATGTGGATACATTGGAGAGAGCTAGGGGAAGAGCTGCGAGAATAATTAAAGGATTCAAACATAGGCCCTCTAGAGAGAGATTCAAAGAGCTCAATCTGTTTATCTTAACAAAGAGAAGGTTAAGGGATAACTTGATGCCCAGTATCTATATGGGGAACAAATAGTTAATAATGGGCTCTTCAATCTAGCAGACAAAGGTACTGATTTGATCCTGGGGCTGGAAGTTGAAGCTAGACAAATTCAGGCTGGAAATAACAGTAAGAAAAATTAACCATTGGAACAATTTAACAAGGGGCATGATGGATTCTCCATCAGCATTAGACGTTTTTCTAAAAGCTCTGCTGTAGGAATTCTTTTGGGGCAGTTCTCTGGCCTGTGCTATACAGGCGGTCAGACTAGATGATCATAATGGTCCCTTTTGGCCTTACGAACACTATGCCTCTATGAGTGTGTGGCCATAGATGTACATGACTCTGAGAGGAGCAGAATCCTTTCCTACCTGTCACCCTACGCTGCTGCAACTGGCTCCAGTGCCCCGGTAACTGCCTACAACAAAGTCCCCAAATGTGTATGTGACCGTTCTGCTGGGGAAGCAGGTGAGCAGGAGACGAGTTGGTTCTTGAGATGTTCTCTTTTGACTCGCAGCCTGTTGTGTATTTTGCTGATCCTTTGGGTCCAGCAGGGACACAGCACATGGAATATTGGGGGAATTTTCCATCTGTCACATACTGCAGACTTTTTCAAATGGAAACATTGGCGACACCGTGCTGTTGAACTCCACTGTGGATCCGTTAGAATGGGCTGTAACTGGAGAAGACACCAGTACAGGCAGAGGAGATGTCAGGTGTGCAGCTGAGAAGGTGGAACTTAAGCTCTTTCTGCCTGAGCTGGGAAAACAGCCCTCCTGCTCCTTACCCTATTGATTTTCAGAACTCAGACAGCCACTTTCCTGGATCTGCTCTCAATCACAGTGTCTCCTCTCCCAGTACTGCCTGGCTCCCTAGAAAGCTCAGCAGAGTGATGTTTCCAGGAACCCTCCCCATGTGCTCTGATTGTAAATAGCGGTTGAATAAAGAGGCAGGCTGGCCTGGAGGGAGCTGGAGCAGTGCCTCTTTTCTCTCTGCTAAATACTCTATGGCTGCACTCTGTAGCACTTCCCTTCTCCCTATGAGCACACAAGCTGCCCATGTAATTACACATCTATAAACCTACACCACAGGCACTTGCACAAAAGTCCATGTTCCTGGACACATCCACTGTGCTTGCACAATACAAATCTGAGTGTACAAATGCTCCATGTACGCTTGCAACGTACACCTCTCTGTACATGCACTTGTGTATCTCTGCAGATCTGCGCCCAGTTGTGTGTAGGCACATACTGTATATTTGCACCCCCACCCCATTCTCAGTCATTCAGCTGTGCACACACCTCTGCAAGCTCCCCCGCACTGCCTGCATATGCAGTCACATTGCTATGCTGCCGCCTCATACCGACTCTCACCCCCTATACCGTGACGTTCAGATGAAGAAAAAGCAGCATGGAGAAGGCATCTTTGCCGGACAAAGTCCACTCATGGTCCAGCACTGAAGTAGTTAATGTAGAGGACAGAGGTAAAAAGGCAGGAGACTGTTCTAAATGACCTATCGAGGTCCCTTCCCAGTCTATAATCTGTCGCCCAAGGGTCCCAAAAGCCAGCATTTCCCTTTCCCCGCCAGTCACCCATGTTCATCAGGAATGAAGGAGAGACCTCCAGAGGCAGGTGGTAATAGACTATTCAGGCACATTACAGCGATGTACTATGGGAATCAGGCACCCTAGACTTCAGAGGGCTGAGAGACTGGGCACGCACTTGCTTCAGCAGATTTAGTGCTAAGGCCATAGAGGGTAAGAGAGGCTGGAGAGGAGCTAACAACCCCTCACTAGTGCTTTAAAAGAGGCCCCCAGAACTAACGGATTAACGACCGGCTAAGAGTCAGTTAGATGTGGCTGAATGTGCATTTATTTTATTAAAATCCCCTTCCGCTCATAAAATGTATATAAATATCACAATAAAAATCCTACATTGAAGAGTATGTTAAGGTTGCAAAGTCAAGCACCCAAAAGTTAGGAAATGCCACAATTAAAGGGGCCAGTGCAACCTTAATTTGACTCCATCTGCATGTGCATTATTGATACAGCCTTTAATGACCTGATCACGTGTAAATCCAGTGGGGCTTTATTGACTTGAAGGAAGCGAGTTAAAGAAGCACATTGTGTAGATGAGATCAGATTCTGGCCTAGTGTCCTTTGGATAAAATGCACAACTGAGATCTTGATAATTTTGGGGCCCTAAAGGTCCAGTGGCTCTTCCTGCAAGAATACTGGCCAAATTCCAACGCGGGTAATTACATTTTGTCTCCATAATTCCCTGTGTTCCTTCAAATCCAGGCTTCTCCTTCCCTTTATGTCCTAAATTATCAGATAGTGTTGTTGTATACTGTGAAACAGATGCCATGTACCACCCTAGAGGCAGCTGCATTTCAGTACTGACTTGAATGAGCCCTGAGTGTAGCTTGTAAAGCTCTTTTGGCATGAAAGATGCTATAGAAGTGTGAGTCAGCATTATTTCTCTAGTTTTGGGCTCTTTGGTTTCTAAACTCTCTGTTAAAGGAGATGTGCAGAAGGGGCTGAATATGCCACTCTTCCCATAACATGCACCAGCCACCCTGGATGCTTCTGATAACAGCAACAAGATTCACAAAAGTGCATCCAGAGAAGGGGAGTCTCTTGTCTTTCAGCAGCGTGAGTGCCGTGTGGAGTAATAGACTGCAAAGAAGGAGAGAGATAAGGGATGTGGTGGGAAGGGGAGTGTAGCAGGTGTGACAGTTGGAAATTATGATCTGTGATATGGGGAGGGGGTGTGGGAGTTTGATTCTGCCTAATGGCTCCATCACTGCATATATGCATCCAATCCTCCAGGCTGTACTTCTCTGCACAGCAGCTGGTGATGCTAATCCTTTGCCCTTATCAGGCTCATGTAACAGTGATTATAAATGTGTCGTCTAAGGAAGCATTTTCTCCCAAAGAGGAGGGGTGCAGTGCAGATGGCAGAGGTTCTTGTGTCCTGAGTGAATGGTTTTGGTTGGACCGTGTAGTCTAGGCTTGGAACTAGATTGCAAACAAGTGGGATGTTGCCCGGTATTTCTCTTGAAGTTACTACAAGGAGCAATGTCTCTTCTGACTGAGAAGTGAGTGCCAGATGGTGCCTGTTACTTTACGAAGGATGCTCATTTAATCTTGCATGGCCCCTTGTGGACTTTTCAAGGGTCTATGTTGCTTTCATTGTAGTTTTTTTATCATGTCGCTGGCCATGTTCAGAGTCCTGTTAAATGTACAGTCCTGTTATGTTGGCATCTTTAGCCCAACCGGAAGCTGGAATAATTTATTATTACATCTATTACGGTAGTATCCAAAAGCCTCAACCAGGGTTCGGACCCAATTGCTGGGTGTTTTAAGATGGCAGCTGAAGAAAAAATCCCCACCTCAGAGATGATAAATAAACCTAGCACAAGATGGAAGCTCTTTGCATTAGCTTCCCTTCCTAGTTCTGTGCACCCAAGCAATCAGGACAGTTTAGGCCAGGCCTGCACAACTCGGAAAGCAGCGAGGGCCATATTACTGCAAAAAAAACAGTTGCGGGTGGAAAAGCCCCGCCCTCACCCCGCCCCCATCTGTTTCCCCCCACCCCACCACTTGGCTTGCCCCACCCCTACTCACCCCCCGTGGGCCATACAGTGAGCCCATGCGAGCCGCGTGTGGCCCCCGGGCCGCATGTTGTGCAGGCCTGGTTTAGGCTGAGTATCAGGAAACAGGTTCCAATTGCTGAGCTGTATGAAGCTGTAGAACTGCGTTCCCAGGGGAAGCTGGGACTCCCCTTGTCTGTGACATTTAAAACTAGACTGGACAAAATACTAGACAACACGCTGAGGGGAAACAGTCTGCAGAGATGGGTGCAAAGGGTCTGTGTGGCTCCTTCTCAGAACTGTCTAGCCTACCTGAGTTTCACCAGTTAACCCATTGAACCCCACACCCATCAACCCTGGTCTCCTTTTGATCTCCTGGGTGGCTAACCAGAGACAGCTGGCACCAGAAAGCCCTGTGTGACCCCGTGGAATGCCACTGAAGCAGGGATTAATAATCATTTTTGAAATGGCTGCATTTGGCTGTTCTGTGGATTCATGGACATGCCTGGGAGTTGTCATTGCTACACCTGGAGTCGCAGGCATGGAACAGTGTGGCTCTTCCCTTCCACCAAGCATGGGGAGGAGGGCATTAGAAATGGGAAATAAATCTCAGCACTGAGCATCCTGAGGGCTATTTAGTTTAGTGTGTGTGTGTGTTCTGGGGCCACTCAGCCTTTCAGCATCTGCTGTGTTCAGGAGGCAGCTGGTACTCAAACAGCTAATGAAATTGCCACTGATCTCCCTTCTCTGGTGAGAATAATTCTCCAAGGAGATCTCTGAAGGCTCCTGTCTCCCTGTGCAGTTTGTGAGCCGTTGGCTTTGCTGCGCAGCAATTTCTGCATCCACCTCTGTGAGAATTAGCAGAAAGCTGGTATGGTGACAGCCTAGCATGGTTCATGCTGGAGTCTGGGGTCTGTCAACTCAGCAGCACTTTAATTATACCCTGTTCCTTTCAGCAGTGTCCACAGGGAGCAGGCTGGGGAATTCTAGCTCCATCCACATCCCTCACTTCTCAATCTAAAGGGGTAACTGTTGGCCTCTCTACTCAGACCTTCCATGAGAGAAGCAATAATAGTGATTAAAGAGGCTAGGACTTTTCAGCTTGGAAAAGAGGAGACTAAAGGGGGATATGAGAGAGGTATATAAAATCATGAGTGGTATGGAGAAAGTGAATAAGGAAAAGTTATTTACTTGTTCCCATAATATAAGAACTAGGGGCCACCAAATGAAATTAATGGGCAGCAGGTTTAAAACAAATAAAGTTCTTCACACAGTTCACAGTCAACCTATGGAACGCCTTACCTGAGGAGGTTCTGAAGGCTAGGACTATAACAGGGTTTAAAGGAGAACTGGATAAATTCATGGAGGTTAAGTCCATTAATAGCTATTAGCCAATGGTGTCCCTAGCCTCTGTTTGTCAGATGGTGGTGATGAATGGCAGGAGAGAGATCACTTGATCATTACCTGTTCGATTCACTCACTCTGGGGCACCTGGCATTGGCCACTATCAGTAGACAGGATGTTGGGCTGGATGGACCTTTGGTCTGATCCAGTATGGCCGTTCTTATGTTCCAAACACGCAGGCACCAAATCTGCCAACTTGCTTTGTATGCAAAGTATTCAAGTACTCCCTGGAAGAACTATCAGATCATGACAGCTTTTGATGACTGTTGATGTGGGCCATATTTGAACCACAAACCTTGGGATGACAGACTCCTTATCCCCATCCTTTGAGCAAGCCAGTTGACCTGCCCTAGGCCTAGATTGGAGACCATGTCCTAGAAATGAAATGCCTCCATTGCTCATTTTCAATCCTTTGAGTCACTCAGAGGATTCACAGAGAGCCTTTTGCTTACATATAGATATTTATTAGTTGTATTGCTGTAGCATCTAAGCCCTGCAATGATGGACCAGTCCCCATTGTGCGAGGTGCTGTACAAAAACAGAACAAGAGGGGGCCCTGTTTATAATCTAAGCATAAGACGAGGCAACTGTAGATAGAGCAGAAATACAGAAGGAATGGAAGGAACCAATGAGATAATACTGATCAGTAGGCTGGATAGTTCTCACATAGTAAACATGTGTCTCTAAAGTTGGTTTCATGCATTACATGAAGCTAAAAAGCTAGCAGCTATTGAACTGTAGGACAGGAAGCTTCATTCCACACAGGAGACTTGGCTCTTGCCCTGCAGTGTGAGTGAGATTTCTTTGCTCTCCTTACACTACTCAGTGGGTCAATGGGTTGGAGACTGGGAACTTGGGGTGTGGTGAAAGTCGCACAGGTTGCTCTGAGTCTTTGTTGTCTTTCAGATCTGGAACAACCGGGAGCTTCAAACTCCCCTGACATACAGCTTTGTCTCTCTCCGTTTAATTCCTCAGGCAGTGTTTGCTGTTTAATGGGGTGTGAGGCTCAGAGCTGTTCTTCCTCTGCCTTGTTCTGTATTCTAAATTGCAAAGTGATTCTTTTCAGGGCACTTGCATGTTTCAGTTACCCAGAATTAGGGTTAATGTATGTTCATTGCAGAAGCAAGCAAGTACTTTGTACAATCTTCTAAATTGATGGTATCTGCCTTAATTAACACCAGGTGCTGAGCTAGCCATCCACACATCCTTCTCACTGGCAACAACTGAGACTTGCTTTTCAACTTTCAATTTTATTAAATCAAGTATTGCACAGAACAATAAAGCCCAGATCAGATTATGGAGCATTTTAATCTTTTGCGTATCTCTAGCACATTTCATCTGGTGATCTAGGATAGCTTTACAAACATTAATTATGAAACTGCATAACCCCCCTCTGAGGAAGGTAATAACTGCAATAATACTTAGTACTTACATGGGGCTTTGGATGTACAAAACACTGTACAAACAAGCAGCTTTAAAATGGAATGCAGGGCAGTAATTATTGTCATTCTTATTACACATGTGAGAAAACTGAGACACAGAGAGGTGAAGTGTCTTGGCCAGGGTTATGCATCAAGTCAGTGATGGACAGAAATAGAGCCCGGGAGTGTAAATTCCTGGCTTTAGTTACAAGGCTGCACGCCATTCCTTGAGTTGGGTCTGAATGATGAAGTCTCAGGGTGGCATAGATTATGGCAACTACACATTCACTAGCAGAACACAGTCTGTAATTGAGCATGATACTGGATTCCACTTCTTCTAAACTTTTTGTTGGTATATCCAGCTTCTTGGGCAATAAAAGGTCCTTCATCTGGCTCATCAATTGTCCTTGGTGCTAGATGGTATCAAAGGGTGACTTGGTTGGAATATTTTTGCCTTATCAAGACAACATGAATCCATTTCACTTGTAATTTACTGGGTTTCCCAATTGTTTTCCTGTTAACATTGGAGATCAAAAGAAAAAGCAAGGTAGAAAAGTTGACCAATGGTTGAACTTTTCTCTCCTTTAGAAAAAAGAGGCGGGGCGGGGGGTGGAATTGTGGGACATGATCATACAGGGGTAGAAGGGCGACAGGTCTGTCATGGCAATGCATGGGACAGTGAATTCCTTTCCCAGGCAGTCAGAATGCTGCATATTATCATTGCATTATGAAGTGTCTCAACCTATGGCTGCAATAAGGCCAAACCTACCTTTCTTCCCAGCCTTTGTCTACGTAGAGTGTAATCTCTTCAGAGCAGGGGCTGTCTCTTACTATGTGCCTTGCACCACGTGTCTTCGATCTTGGCTGGGGTCTCTAGGTGCTGCTGTAATAGTACTACTAGTGAACCTTTCCTCACGTGCACTTTAACGATGCTAATCTGAAAATATGGTAGACAACTAAATTCGTCCCATCTAAGTGGAGTAGGCTGATTGGTGCTTGAATGATCCATGGGGTATCTGATTACTCATAGAACAAGTACTAGAGAGTGAATTCTGTTAGTAGAGAGAAAAGGAGTGAGGCTTCCTCCAGCTCTGGCCAACCCTTCATTAGGCAGCAGAGATGGTCGGACTGAAGCAGCAGGAGGAAGTAGATATAAATAAAATGATGATCTCATTGATGTGACTAGGGGAACTAGTTATAGTGAAATAAGAACTGAACAAAAGCAACTCTTTGACGTTCAAATCACTGGGTTCCCTTTTAAAAATTTTTTAAATCTCCTGCATTCTCTGGCCTTATTCAGAACTTGAACTACTGAAATAACTGACCAATGGACCATCTATTTCATGTAGACTTGTAGCCTAATTTTGCACACCAAGAGATTCAACTAAGCACATGTTTTGGGACCTTATGAAATTTTTCCTTCTTCAGACTTATGCCTCACCTGTAGTCTTTAGGCTTTTCTTGTTCTTTGGATCTGCTGCTGCCAGAGCACAGAGCGCCCTTCGAGAGGGCTCCTTGTGCAGGCCTTGAACTAGGAAGAGAGGCTGGGTTTGGGACTAGATCTTCCTGCTTCCCCTCAGAGGCCAAAGGCCTGTTGTTTTGCTTGCCATGGACTGTACTAGATTAGCCCACCAACAGCCACAGACCCAGAAGTGTCTTTTAAAATCCCAAATGTATGAGAATATCCAATGAAACTCAAGAAAAATGGTATTAAAATATCCCTAGGTCTTAGCCTGCCCCTGGACTTCCTTTACTAGGCCGAAGCCATTTCAGTTACAGACACGAGAGTAGAAGACTAAACGCCTTTGTCTTAAGAAATCCTATGTTTCCGTTGCTTGCTTCTCAAGGGTCTGCCTGTCAGCATTTCAGTCTCGCTGAGCTCCATTTCCTCGGTTTCAGAGATCATCTTGCTAACTCTGACTTGTCATCTATCCCTCTGGCTTCTTTGGTGCCGCCAGGTGAGTCCCAGAGTCATCTGTTGTATGAGCCACTTGACAATGGTGAACTTGTGGAAACGATATTTTGGGAAGCAAATTAATTTCTGTCCCTCTTCCCAGTGTAATAAGCCAGTTGACAAATACTCTTGTTTTTTTAACGCCCCCCGCCCCACCACGTTATACCTTCCCCAGTTTCCTCTTGGAGGCTCTAGCTTTTCAAATGATCTTTTTGCTCTGCCCAGGTATCAAGTAATAAATTCATAACTTTGCTTTGTATATCTCTTGCTCCAAAGCCCATTTGCATGGGTCTCCCTCTAGGGGGGAAGCTGTGTCCATGTCGACAAGGATGCCATCCCTTTTTGGTCTCTGTTGTAAAGACATTATGTTTTCTCACAATTCCCCATTTTTCAGTATGTATCAAATGTTTCATGATGGACAGTTACGGCTGTACACACCATTGAACAGTGATGGGAGAGGCTCAGATATGGTGTGGAGCTGATGTGCTTGATCAGAATTGCCGAGTGCTCTTGTGTTGCAGAAGTTTGGTGAGCTACAGAAAGCACCAGCTGGAGATTTCAGTTTGGAGAGAGCTCTTCGCAGCCGACAGTGGCCCAAAGCCATTCCCGGGGACAGAACAAATACTGCAATGTTTTGATAGTTAACAGAATAGACACAGACTGTGACTCCAGTTGTACTAAGCAATAGCCCTAGGTACAGTGATGACTGCAGAAGGCCAAAGCAAATAAGTAGGTCTTTAAGAAACCAAAAACTGGCCAGGGTTTCATCACTTCTGACATCTCTTGGGAGAGCTGCTCTCCCACAGAGCTTTCCTTCCTCCCCCAGGGCTGAGCAATGACCAGCAGAGATACAAGCATGACTGGCATCTGCACAGTGAAAGCAGCATGGCCAGCTGTTCTGCACAGCTGCATGGGAACGTATGGAAAATCTATTAATTGGAGTCGGGACACAAAACAAACAGTGTGTTGTGGCGTCAAGGATATTTCATTGCACGATCACACAGCAGATGTGAAGTGATGCAAAATGCTACATGTGTACAGATAGCTGCACGGGGGGAAATCATCTCCTTCTGTATTCTCTTATGATATGCTGCATGATATGGAATGATGCCCAGAGTTTGTGATCAAGTAAAGAAACATCCCATTTCTATGACTGTACAAAAGGGGGCAAAGGGGAGATTAAGGTAGGAGCCTTAACTCTGAATTTGTGACTCTTGTGAAATATAAAATCTCAACTTTAAAATCCTAACATGCTAGCTTTTGGGCATGCACCCCTGTTCCTCTACTGGGTGGAATGCTAGACATGCACAAGTGCGTCTAATAAACTGATAGAGTGTAATCTCTTCAGAGCAGGGGCTGTCTCTTACTATGTGCCTCCCACCATCTTGGCTAGGGCCTCTAGATGCTGCTGTAATAGTACTACTAATGAACCTTTCCTCACATGCATTTTAACGATGCTAATCTGAAAAGAAGGTAGACCTCACAGGAGCTGACCCTCCACTCTTGTGTCTTAGCTCTTTAGACACAACCCATCTCAACTGGTCTCCTCTACAGCCTGTCCAAAACTGCTGGGCTTCATCTCTTTTAAATCCTATACCCAGGCCAGAACAGGTGTGGCAGGGCGGGGCTAACCTTGGCATCTTTGCTGTGAAAAGCCACCCTGTTATGGTGGGGCACAGTGGTGGCCAGGGACATATTAGTTCTATTGACTTGTGTGCGTTACAGAGCTGCTGGTTGCAGCTCCATTGTTAAGGTTGAGTTTGACTTTGCGCTTAAAACAGGGATTTAATCTCTTTGTTATGTCTGAAAATGCAGCACGCCCTCTCCAGAATTACAGCACTTACTCTTTGAGCAAAGAATGAATTTACTGAGCACTTACAAGTAAATCCATTAATTCATTTTGAGTTAAGATTAATTTTAAAACGATCCTTTTAAGAAACTTAACATTTGCCAGTCTTGTCTTTGTCCTGAATTATCTTAATAATGGAATAGCACAGACTATTCAAACGTTACATATAATTAAAATTCATTAAATCTTCTGCCTGGATTATATTTGAAGAAAGTAGGTTATAATTACAATAATTGTTAATAACTTAGTTTATCTAATTGTTCTGAGTATATGGGATACAGACAGGGTCAGGTCAATAGCTTAGGGATGTTGTAGTTTCCAAAATGAAGCATTACAAAACCAGGAAATTAAGAGTTAAGATTACAATTAAAAGAAATCTAAACTAGTTAGAGCATGGATATGCACAGTTAACCCCCCACCCCTGAACAGCCTTACCTCTGCCCTCTCTTACTGCCATATTGTAATCTTGCCATTATGATTGAGGGATATTAGTGCTTGTTGTCCCAGATTAGATTAAAATTGATTTTTAAAGATGCTATTTCTCTTCCATATGTATCTTGACTCGTAGCATCACTATAGGGCAGACGTAAATGTGCATTTCTGTACTCTGACATGTCTGGCTTTCTTTAAGCGTAACTGAATTTCCTGAGTGTATAATGTTTGCTTTAGGGATAATTACAGCAGGTTTTTTAACCCTTAATTTACTTGTGTACCTTCAAGTTTAACACCTTTTAAAAACTGGTTTTTGTCCTGGAATACAATATTAAAAAACTGACTGCACCACTTTGCAATGTGGGCATCCCAAATCCCCACTAGCACAGGAGGCAACTCTTATGGGGGAAGTTTTCTCCTCTCCTCTCCCCATCTTTATTAGAAAAGAGGGGAAGTGGGGAGAAAATAAGTAATGGACAAAGAGGAATAAACTCCCTGAGATTGTGAATCAAAGCCTCTGGAAATGCCTCTGTCTTTTTAAGGCAGCAGGAAACTTGTACAGTTTCAACTTTACCCGCCTTGGCCAAAAGGCCCAAAAGAACTCAGACGAGAGCCTTTTAAACAGATATCTGTCTAGCACTCCTTTGACTTTTTTGCAACTGCTGTTTAAAAGAGAAACGCCTTTTAATATTTAAGCACCATTAACTTGGCTGAATTATTAAATGTCAATTTGCATTATGTGCATAAAAGGATCAATAAACAAAGAGAATAAAACAATGGACTTGGCTGAGGTTAGGGAGATGTCAGCTCCTCTTATCGGAACTGGAGGGAATCGCTCCCCTGCCTGTCGGGCTGTGTTTGTTCATTATTGGCACATGAGAGGGAAGGAACGGAGGACTGCACAGGACTCTTCACACCAAAGACTTTGCAGGGATTTAAAGGGATGCTATCAAACGATGAAAATTATTTGGCTCAGTTTCCAGGGGTCCTGAGCCTCTCTGGAAAATTGACCAGCTTTTTCTTTCTGCATTTCTACTCTATTTACATGGTGAAGCTGGACTGTGGACTGTGTCTTTCTGTCTTTTGTCAGTTCCGCTGTTGATAGTTGCTTTTGGGTTGGAGTTCCAAGTGCTGGGAGGGTGGATGGAGAAAAGCTAGTGAAGACACCAGTTTTTGTTTAATAAAGAAAGTTAAAAATCCTGAAACTGCATGACACCATTTTTCTGTCTGTGACTATGAGTTTAGTGCTGGATCAAGCAGCCCTGGAGACTCAAGGCAGGTTTTGCCTGGAATTGGGAGCGGTGTATTGAATTCCCTGCTCTGTCACAGACTTTCAGTGTGACCTTGTGTGAGTTATTTAATCTCTTTGTGCCACAGTTTCCCCATCGTGCAAAGAAGGGTGGCGATACTTCCCCACCTGACAGCAGCAATCTCCAGATAAATGCAGCCAGGGTTTGTGAGGGGCTCAGCTAGCACAGGAACAGGGGCTGTCTGAGCAGAGAGATTGTTCTGTTTCCACAGTCTAGAGCGAGTAGGCTTTCACTGCACCATCCCTGAATGTAACTTGGTAATCCTGCCCTGAAGGGACAGCGGCGACTCTTGACATCAGGGGGAGGTCAATCTCTTTCCCCCACTCCGTCCTTGACTTCTCCGCTAGTGCTGCCAGCAGGAGGACTGGTTAATGCCAGTTGTGTGGGGTTTCCGATGTGAACACCGGCCCCCTGGGCTCTGGTTTGAGATCAACCAGCTTTCCTCACACAAGCCGCAAAGCGCTCATCGGATAGCAACAATTCAGTTACTATTGACCTGGGCTGAGTTCAGACCTAGGTACCAGTGTGCTTAGATCTTCTGTAAACACTGCACCAGACAGAATGAAATGCTCTGTCCTTGCCAGGTACCATTCTGCTGCAGAAAACCCTGACTGGAAATACTTGAATTAACGTTTTTGGTCCGGCTATTTCAGGCCCTAGAGGGGAGAAAATGGAGGGTTTAAATAAATTCTGGTTGGACTCTCCTTCTCCCTGCTCCCTTTGTCCCCTGCCCTTCATTGCAAGGGTTTAAATGGCTTCTGACTTTCAGATGAGGTATGGTCCAGCAGTAGGTAAACAGGCCCACATGTTAAATCTTTCTTTTTCAGCTGTAAATTGCAGGTGAACCTGTGTGGCACACATTCAATACCTAAGAGTCCCCTCCTTCCCGTGCCTTGTTTATCTGTACCTTGCCTTCTGAGATAGTCACACTGTCTTAGAGCTGACACTCAATAGGGAATGGAGAAAACGAGTGTCCTCCAGCTCTCTCTGTAGAAGATCCCTCACTTTCTTCTGACCATTCCTTCTCCTTCTCTCCTCCCTTCCAGATGCTATCCACGTCTTACATTTCTTCTGGACCCCGATCTCTACCTAGCTGGAAGAACCTGGTCCTTTATTATCTCTCACTTTGAAGGACATGACTTGATTTGCATGAAAACTTTCATATTCCTGTTCAGTTTAGGGAATTCATAGATTAAAAATGCCAGCTGGCCCACTGTGATAATCTAGTCTTACCTCCTGCATAACACAGGCTGTAGGGCTTTCCGGCATTAATTTCCGTTTGAACTAGAGCGTATCTTTTAGAAATCCATCAAATCTTGATTTGTTTTTTGAAGTCCTTTCCTCATTCGTAAGCAAAACCTATGGTTTGGGTCTCCTTTATTTTGACTTTTGTTCTTTTTAAGAATAAACCTGCTAGTTGAGTCTGTACCTGGGTGTGTCCGTGTTTTTGGGTGTGCTCGTATGATTATGGTGGTGAAAGTTTACACTTGCCCTCAAAGGTGCTCAGTGCTGCCTGCCAGGGAACCATCTATGATACTGTTCTCTCTCTGCCTCTTTTGTTCTCTTTCCAGCTTGGAATTCACAGCTGTTGCCTGATGACTTTTGATATGAAAAGGAGCCCATACTCCCTCAATGATCAGGTCACATGCACCTTTGCTGCTAATCTAGTCGACAGATGATTAGCAAATTGACATTTTCCTTTCCTTTTGAAGGGCTGAAGGCTGCATGTGTGTGCTTGCCTTTCATCTCTCTTAAATGGTCCAGCAATAAAACAGCAGCCGGAGTTTCAAAGTGCTCTGTTTTCTGGATTCATAGCTGCCGCTGTCTTTGTTGCAACATCGCAGTTGTACCGAAGTGTGTGGGTTTTTTTGTTTTTTTTAAAAAAAGGGGAAAAAAGAAGAGAGGAAATAAAACAAATGACGCTAGCAGTGACCTTGGGAATGAGCTGATCTCAAATGCAGGGATGACAGGAGAGAGGCAAAACCCTTGGGATGGTTAGAGCTAAACTCAATTTCTTACAAAGGTTATTAGCAACAAGTAACAGTTTTCCTTAGGACATTCATCTACTAAACTCTGCTACCTGCATTGTCAAATTACTGTGCAGCTGGCTGACTCAAGACTTTTATGTGTATCAGTCCCCACCATTGGGAGGGGAAGGAGAAGACAGACCGAAAAGCAGAAGGCAGGAGCTTTGCACAGAACAGCTGGCTTCTAGCTGAGTCCGGTTCAGGTCCTATGGGTTTAGCGCTTCCGGCTCTGCAGGCACAACTGTTGCTGTCGAATAGTTTGCAGCATGATGGTTCAAGGGAGCAGAATGGTCCTGCTTGCTCGCCATGGGATACAATGGCAGTATGCTGAGAGGCAGACAGCAGCCTAAGAGCAGAATGGCTCTTGAAATGAGGGATCTTTGAGAGGTTTTCTGACATTGTCATTCGGTGTTTGTGTAGAGGTACCTGTGTGAAATGAATAGCTGGGTTCAGCCCAGCTCCTGCTGGGCAGTGGTGTGCCCATCACAAAACACCATCACCCCTAGCATTAATTGCACCCCCATCCCCGGTGGCAGTCTTCATAGGGAAGCCAAGGATTGAATAGGGCATGGCGACTGGACTCTCCTTTCCTCACTAGAGGAGGTTTCTGTAAGGCATGGAGCACATAAGCAGGATGGATGGGTGAGCAAGGGAGTGAGAACTTCCACTGTCCACACTGTTCCTGGCCTTTGTGTAAAGAGAAGTCCCCAGGCTCCAATCCTTCACCAGTGATGCATAATTGAAATGTTTTAAAAAGGTAAAAAAAGAAATTGGTTTGTAATTGCAGCTGGAGTGGAACGCACCTGGACCGTGGTATATCCTCTGCTGCATCCCTTCTACTTTATGGATATTACAGTGAGATACAGGGATACGGCAAAGCTTTGCTTCTGCAGACAGGAAAGCAAGGCCCAGGTAGTAAAGGAGGAGAGAATCCTTTCCATGGCTGGGCTCAGAGGATGAGACAGTCTTCTTTTCCTCTCCTTATTTGGCGTCTATAATGTAGCTGCATAACAGGATCCGAATATAGCTAACCTCTACAAACAGTAGTTAACGCACGAGAAAGCAAGTCATTTTCCCGACCTAGAGAATTGCACTAGGGATATAAATATCCAGCTGCTGCAGGCCAAAGGGAAGGGATGGTCCTGCTTTGATGGTTAAATGTTTCACTGAAGCCCACAATATCCTTCATTGTAAAACTAATCTAATGCCATTGCCCCCAGATCGAGCCAAGCCTTCTGGTGCATCGGCCCCCCTCTCTGGGGCATAGCTTCTGTGACTCTTGCTGGTTTTACTCCTGTTTGTTTTTAAAAAAAGAGCGGAAGGTTGTCCCAGCATGCCCCTGGGGCAATGTTTTGCTGGAGGGGCCATTGTTTGGAGATGTAAAGCTAAGGCTCTGAACACTGAGTCTCAAATTGCCCATGCCACTTATTGTAAGTGGCTAGCTTGCCTCCTGGGTGATTCCATTCTACATCCCTGAAATTCCTCTGTGCACTTTCCATCGGAAACAATGTCCTTCACTTGTTGTGTAGCGTTCTGGAGTGTCAGGCAGATGTTGTTTTGTGTACCTCTGCGGTGGCTAAGTTTCTGTGGTGGGTGAAATGGTTCCTGTATGTTTATGCAAACGCCACAGAGACATCTGGCACTTTCCAGATGAAGTAAAGCAAGTTCTCTGCCCCCAAGGTACTGTATTTGTAATTGAATATAAGCTGGCATTCCAATGAGCAAAGCTGGCACCAGCACCTAGGGTTCAGGATGGGATAAGATGGCTGGCACGCTGGGAAAAGAGACATGCTCAGCAGAGTTTTGCTTTGTTCTGGACACCCTTTGGGTTGTGATCCTTAGCGTTATCATGTTCGATTAGTGTCATGGTGGCTTTGTTTTGTGGTCCTCTCCTGAGTGGGGGCCAGCCACATAGCGCACCGGAGTCAGGGTAGTGCTGGAAGGGTCGTTAAAAGGAGTTGAGGAGGGAGTGGCTTGGTCAGTGCTTAAAGAAGTGGGAAAAGTGGAGCGTTTGTTTTCTACAGAAACAAGTGCCATCACAGCTGCCTGTCCCCCCAGCCCCGATCTGTTCTTTCATGTCAATGCTGCCCCTCCACATCTCCCCCAGCCCTCATCCCCCTGGTGCAGCCTCACCTTTTCACCCCCTCTACCAGGATGAGGAGGCTGCAATGGGGAGAGGGAATGTTTCTCCCCCTCCTAGACAGGGGAGCAGCTCCAGTGGCTCTTCACCCATTGTGCTAGGGTTGTCCACCTTTGAGATGCAGGGAAAAAACCAGTCACTGACAACTACCCACAGAAAGGGTCCCAGTGTCAACTACAGCTGATTGTCTTCCCTCTTCCTCCCACCCCCCAGTCATGAGCCCTATCTCATCCCCTCCCAGGAGCCCCTGCCTCCTCCACCTTTCTCCTCACCCCTCCCTGCTGGTGAGCCTCGAGTCCATCCCACTGCCTGGTCCCCAGTGCTGAGAGGAGCCACCATGGTTTCGATGGGTTGAGGGCCTGGTGTGCAGAGCAGGTGTCATCCGTACAGTAGTTACAGGATTATTGCTGCGTATGCACACACATTTCAGAGAAGGTTGGTCCCAAGTGGGGAAGAACTAGGCAAATTACATATTTTCACCAGCAACTGCCACGCCAGGACAAAAAACTGGCCAGGTGGCAGCCCTGCCCCTTCCCAGCCTGGGGGGTGCAGGGAGGGGAGCAGAGGAATGGTCCCTGTTGCTCACAGGAGCGGAAGGGGAGAAGCAGAGGAATGGTCCCTGTTGCTCACAAGTGGGAGGAGGCCATAGAGCTGCTCTAAGTAGCTGGGTTCTTTCTGTTCCCACCTCCCTTTGTCTTGAGAACAGCTCCTGAGGGGAGGGGTAGAGAGCATTGCCTGCTTCTTGCAGCAGCTCTGGTTGGCTGTTAACATCTCCAGTGGAGGGGAAGTGGCTAATCAGAGGAAGTTTCTTCCCAAGCAAGTCTGACGTGCTCCTCAGTGACCCAGGAGAAATTTTATTTGCAAGTCTGCCAGCTGTTGCAGTCTGGCACATTTTACACAGAGGAGAGCAAGGTCACTAGGCCCCCAAGAGGCAGTGGTTTTCCAGGCAGAGAAGATGTGAAAGAAGATCCAGAGCAATGAGTGGGAGGAAACATGAAGATCCTGAAACTCTTGTATCTCCAGAACCTTCTCCCCCTTGGCGTCTGGTCTTTCCCCTACCCCTGAGTGTAGAATGACCAGACAGCAAGTGTGAAAAATCGGGCCATGGATGTGGTGTAATAGGAACCTGTGTAAGAAAAAGATCCAAAAATCGGGACTGTCCCTATAAAATGGGACATCTGATCACACTGTCTGAGAGTAAACCAGCCCTCTTGTTGTTAGGGGTCTGAGAGCAGCTCAACTCAGAAGGACCCGGCTGTCTCAACTCAAGGCTACTCCTGACTGAGACTCTGAAACCCCCCGTTAGGATTTAACTCACTGTGTGGTTTGGCAGGAATCTTCTCCTAAGGGTGTCACTGGAGAAGCGCTGCAGAGGAGGTACCAGGCACCCAGGACTTTTTTACCAATCAGACTCCTCCGTTAAGAGGTGGCATGAAGATATCAGCCATGTGGGTTCAATTAGCTATCGCCTGCTGCCTCCTCCCTTTCTTCTATTTGCGTTGCGGTGTTAATTCTGACAGACACAGCCCAGTCTTTCTCCAGCCATTAATACACTGTTGATTCGCAGCCCTCATGACAGCACTGATGGACACTGATCGTGTTTTATTATTTCCATAATCAGCCTCAAGCCGGAGTGAATTTTCCTTTGCAAATGCTCCGTCAATATTGTGCCCAGCTTTCTGGCCTTCCAGGGAAGGAGCCGGCCTGATTATTTGTTTTGTTTAAAGTTTCAGTGGAGCCTCTGGTTTCTATCATTAATAGCTTAATCAGTGACACCCGTTGAATAATGAGAGAGTGCCTTCCTGCCCCCCTTCCCAAATCTTCCTTCACAGCATTTGCCATCCCTTCCCAGGGCTTGTTCTTGAAGACACATTTTCATGACTATATAAAACCGTCCCTTTGTGCTAGACACCCCTGCTCCATGTTCGTATCTGCTCGCTATCCTGAAATACTTGCATTTCCTACAACATTAGTGCAAACCCTGGGTGGTGTTTCTATTCACTTTATTAAAACCACAATAACACCACATCTCCTGTACGCTAAATTTTTGAGCACAAATATATTTGAATGTGCATATCAGAATCATCTTAACTTCTATGGGTCATTTATGAGGTCTCCCTTGAATCAGTGACCATCTATTGCAGGGGTGGGCAAACTTTTTGGCCGGAGGGCCACATTGGCATTGAGAAACTGTATGGAGGGTTGGGTATCCTGGCCCCACCCCTTTCCGAGCCCCTCCCACTTCCCGCATCCCGACTACCTCATGGTGGGCTATGAACGCTCAAGAAATTAACAATTCAGAGATATTCAAATAAATTCTGTTGAAGGGGTGGTGAGGTCGTACCTTAAGAATGTGGAGTTTTGCCTGCAGAATCTTCCCTGAAGATGGTGCTAAAAATGACTGCCCATCACTGAAGAGCACGGTGAAGAGCAGCAAAACAGCTGTCT
Organism: Dermatemys mawii; assembly: GCA_007922305.1. Lineage (NCBI taxonomy): Eukaryota > Metazoa > Chordata > Testudines > Dermatemydidae > Dermatemys > Dermatemys mawii. Next base: position 470,720 of record ML677362.1, on the reverse strand, counting down.
TGATCCCCAGAGCTGGAGGGGAGGGGAGCCATCTGCCAGCCCCGCTCTTCCAGGCTCAAGGCACCCAGCCACAGGCGGGCCAGCTGTCCCGGGCTCCGGGCGGCGCACAAGCCCCGCTGTCTGAGTGGAGCACCTGGCCAGCTGCGGGACACCTGTCACGGGCTGCAGGTGGTGCGCCCGGCCAGCCGTGGCATGTCCAGCTGGGGCGGCACGCCCAGCCACTCATGGGCCAGCCCTGCTCTCCAGGCGGTGCCTGGCCCACTGCGGGCAACTGTCCCCTGCTCCGGGTGGCCCTCCAGCCCCACTCTCTGAGCGGCGCGCCCAGGTCATCCCGATTTTTTTACATTTGCTCTCTGGTCACCCAAGCCCTGGCAGCCCGCCCAGCAGGCCGCAGGGCTGCTGTCTCCCGTGGGTCGCCCGGCCAGCAGGCCGCTGGGCCACTGTCCCTTGCAGTGTCCCTGGCCGGCCTGTCGCGGGGCCGCTGTCCCCTCCGGGGCTCCCGGCCGGCCTGTTGCGGGGCCGCTGTCCCCTCCGGGGCTCCCGGCCGGCCTGTCGCGGGGCCGCTGTCCCCTGCAGCGCGCCCGGCCTGCTGGCTGCGTGGCTGCTGTCCCCCGCGGCGCTGCTGTCCCCCACGGTACTGCTGTCCCCCGTGGTGTGCCCGGCCGGCCTGCTGCGAGGCCGCTGTCCCCCTTGGCGCACTCAGCCCGCTTGCCGCGGGGCCGCTGTCCCCAGCGGCGCGTCAGACCAGCCGTGGGGCTGCTGTCCCAGGTGGCGTGCCAGCCCCGCTGTGCCGGCTGCGCGCCGAGCCAACAGCCGGCCCGCTCTCCGGGGCGCTGTCAGAGCACTCGGCCAAGGAGAGCGGGACCACTGGTTCCGCTCCCTCGGCTGGAGCTCGTGGGCCGGATAAAAACGGCTTGCGGGCCACAAGTGGCCTGCGGGCTGTAGTTTGCCCACCCCTGATCTAACGTCTATCTTCATTGGCTCTTATTACTCAGAGGAATGATGTCATTTTGGTGTTCTTGCTGCTCTTGTTGTGGCACTATATCATTTTTTTCTTTCAGTCAAGTCTGATCTTGCTGGTAACAGTTGCAAATGTCTCTGATTTCTTCTATACGCTTGGCCATTATTAGTCAAGACATCATAAGATTGAGCTGCTACCTCTTTTGTTACAGTGGCTTTCTGAGCCCAATTTCTACCATTCTAGATATGTGCTCAATCATTTGGTTTCAAATAAGGTCATTTATGCGATCCTTTATCATAATAATTCTTTTGATACAAACTTGACTGATGTTTATACTTATTCCTTTCCTTATATCCTTTTTGAAAAAGCATAGGTAATCTGTTTCTACATTTCCAGTTACATAACAACTGTGCAGGTGCTAAACCTTGTCATAATGGCTGTGTTCTATAATTTAATATAAATCAGTATTAATTTCTTCAGCTTTTGTTAGTAATCTTTTTATTATTTTAACACCATTTTCAATTTGTCCATTAGATTGTGGGTAACGTGGACTTGATGGCATATCAGGGCCAGCCCACAACATTTTGACACCTGAGGCGGGGAGCTCAAATGACACCCCCATATCCCCTCGCTTGGGCCAAAACTTTGAAAGATCTCAGTTCTGCCTTCTTCCCGTTCTACTCCTCTCATGGTACCACCCTGCTACCTACCCCAGTAAAGGAGACCTAACAACTTAAAATGCCTTGCTCAAAAATTTGAAGTAACACTTAACTTTCAAACACCTGAACAGCAAATGTAACTTTTCTTGTCTGCATAGTAAACACTGACATTTTTATCTGTTTGAATAATCAAAGTGGTGCTTTACGTGCCTTCTTGGTTGCAAAGATTTGAACTGCTTCCTGAAGGTCCACAGTCTGGGTCAGCTTATGCTCTGCTGAGGTGATTGCAAGGCTGACCAGCCTCTCCTGTGTCAGTGTGGAGCATAGATTTGTTTTCATTTACTTCAGCTTGGAGACGCTGCATTCTCCACTGATAACTGTTACAGGAAGTGTTAGAAGTATGCACAGAGCAGCAAAAGCATTTTCCAGACCAGCCTTTGGAGTTGATCCTGCTGAAATATATCTTGAAAGGGCTTTCAGTTCATCAGCTAAATCACTCGCATCAATATAGTGCATGCCATCATACACTCTGAGTCCTAGTGGTGCCCCCCCAAGTCTGGCTGTCTCAGTTGGCCTCATGGTAAGGCCAGCCTTGCGTAATACGTCTGAAATATATGCTACGCCAAACTTTTAAACTCTTGTCTTGACTATGAAATTCAGGTCCATTTTCAGTCATTGCGCTGTTGGGAATGCCATGCATTGCAAAAATTGATTTTAATTTTATTAATGACTTGTTTGGCACATGTGTTTTCTAACAGAGAAATTTCAGGAAAATGTGAAAAATAATCAAGAACTATAATGCATGAATATCCTTTATATTCAAATAGATCTAAACCAACTTTAGACCCAGGTCTTAAGGTTTCTTGAATAAATGTCATAGGTTGCTTAGACTGAGTACAACTATATTTTTGATATTATCAATGGCTTGTAATCTTTGGGAATCTATGTGTAATCCCTGATTAGTCAGCGTGTCTCCTAGAAGCATTAATTCTTGCACTCTAAATTTACATTTATTTTTGTTAAGCTCCAATCCTGCTTCTTTCGCTCACTAGATAATGGTGTAGTTTATCTTAGGTCATGCTCTTTTAAAATTCTTCCCCATATTCTTATGTCATCAATGTACACTTGTGTGTGACCTGTGTTTTCAAAAATCTTTTTATTGTTCCATGAAATACGTCTGGAGCTGAACATAAGCCAGAAGGTAATCTTTTAAAACAGTGATGTCCAAAAAGGTGTGTTAAATGTACATAGCAATTGGCTTTCTTGCTCCAGTGATATTTGCCAAAATCCATTTGAAGCATCTGAAGAAGAAAAGTATTTTGCTTCTGACACTTGTCCAAATATTTCTTCCCTGGTAGGTATTTTAAAATGCTCTCTTTTAACATTCTTAGTTAAGTCCTCTGGATCTAAATATAAATGTAAGTATCCATCTTTCTTTTCTACTATTATTAATGAATTCACCCACTCAGTTGGCTCTTACACTCTTTAATTATATCTAAATTACCTGACCTTTCCAATTCCCTTTGTACCCTGCTTCTTAAAGCTAAGGATATTTTTCTAGTTGCATGTATAACTAGTTTCTTTGTTTCATGTAACTCTATTTTATACATTGTATCCAATTTACCAGTGCCAAAAAATAGTTCTGTAAATTGATGTTCTATTTCCAGGGTTTCAGAATTTTGAATAATCTGAATTCTACCAGTTAGAACTAGAGAAAAACGTGTTTCTAAACCTAAAATAGAACTATCTTGTCCCTTAACTTCTACAAATCTTGTGTTTTCTTTATTGCCTTTGGGACCCGTAATTTACTAATATGCATAACTTGAATTTTTTTCATCACTGAAAGATTGTAAATTAATATGTATTTGTTCTTTCTACAGGTTTTACATTAGACCTCCTATAATTTCTTCTGAAATTACAGTAGCTTGTGCACCTATATCTGTTGCATACAAAATAAATGTTCCACTAGAACAGGGGTCGGCAACCTTTCAGAAGTGGTGTGCCGAGTCTTCATTTATTCACTCTAATTTAAGGTTTTGCATGCCAGTAATACATTTTAACATTTTTAGAAGGCCCCTTTCTAGAAGTCTATAATCCATAACTAAGATATTGTTGTATGTAAGCTAAATAAGGTTTTTAAAATGTTTAAAAAGCTTCATTTAAAATTAAGTTAAAATGCAGAGTCCACCAGACCAGTGGCCAGGACCTGGGCAGTGTGAGTGTCACTGAAAATCAGCTCGCATGCCGCCTTTGGCACCCATGCCATAGGTTGCCTATCCCTGCATTAGACAATAGTGTAAGTGCCCAATTCTCCTTGTAGTTTACAGAGTGACTTGGTTTCAAAATACCCCAGAAACCAGTTTTCTTCATCTGTAATGTTAGTTCTGTATTCCTTACTTGATGCCTTTTCTGACACTGTTGAATTTTGAACTAAATGTAAATATCTACATTTTTTCAGACTTCTCTGTTTACAAACTTCTGTGAAATGATTCTGTTTCTTGCAGATATGACAGGTCTGACCATATGCTGGACATTGTCTGGGTTAGTGTCTCCTTCACATCTAGTACATTCTTTCATATGCTCATATGTTTTAACTTTAACACTCTATAGACTTGTTTGTTTTCTTTTCCTTAGCAAGTCTATATTCACATCAGTTTGTTTTCTTTCTAAAATGTGCAATCGTTGTTAATTAAGTTCAGCAGTTTGGCAAATTCTTGCTGCTTTTTCTAGATTTAGATCTGGCTCTAACAGTCTCTTTTTTTACACCGATACATTTTGTATACCCATCATCATTTGACTTCTTATCATTGATTCAGATTCTGGAAATTATATGTCTGACTTCTTATCTTTAGGTCTGTTTAAAAATTATTCAAAAGTCTCTTCCTCCCTTTGATTCCTTGAGTGAAACTGAAATCTTTCAAATGTTTCATTTCCTTTTGGTAAACAGTATTCCTCAAATACTTTTAAGACAAAACCCTAGTCGGCTCATTCTCTAACATTAAGCTCAGCTGAATTAGATAATGAAATTGCTTTTGTACCTGTAATATTCAAAAAGATGGCAGTCTTTTGTTCATCTTTCTTATGAGTGCATCTGGATGCCCTCAAAAATAATCAAATTCTTGTGTAAACCTTTTCCAATTTTTCTGCAGCATTTCTTGACATTTTGAGAATTGTGAGAACTCTTAATTGATCCATCTTACTTTGTTCAAATTTGTTTTCACTTCTGAGTAACTCTTACCTCAGTTTTTTTAACTTCTTCCAGTTTTTTGTCACTTGCTTCACTCCTGTTACCATGTATTGTTTTATGTTCAAGTAATCCACTAGTCTTAATAATAATAATTCATAGCTAGTAATTTAACAAATCTTAATTAGATACGTAGTTAACATAGATTTAGTTGAATTCAGATGCCATGTATGTAACAGTCTAACCTAAAACCCACAGCCTTCTCCCACTGTCCTCTCCCACACCCTTTAAATAGATATAATTAAAGTCACAGTAGCACTGCAGCATGTTACCCAAGTCTTGGTGTATGTTACTGTGCCATGTGTGCAAAGGTCTTTGTGGTTGCTCTGAACTCTGTAGCAAAACTGGGGTAAGACTCTGCCTATTGCTGCCAAACCAGAGGCTCCTACCGCTTGAGAATCTTCCTTAGCTGTTAGGAGTATAGGGCTTATGACACACAGTGGAGCAGTTGTGATACTTAGTATTGTAATCAGCTACCCAAAGTCTATCTCAGCAAGAAAAATGGAATGATTTGTAATTTAATTCCAATAAACCCCTGCACCCTCCATTTGATGCAGCATATTTTAGGATTTTTCTGCTTCTTAGCACCAGCTGCAAAGCTCATCCACTAGCTAGCCTCTTGTGTGAGACAGGAGATGTGAGAGACTATGATTGGCAGCCAGCTGCCTGGCTCTTCAGGGCTTGAGCAGATGGTGCCAATCAGACTAGAAGTGAGTGTTCAACACAGCCCTCTCCCTACTCCTGTGTTCACTGTAACTCCAAGGAGGTTGACCCAGACAGATCAACAAGGCAGGGAAAAGGCTCTGCCTTCAGAGTTTGACTTACTTGCAAAAGAGGATGTTTTATAATCACACAGGGTACATAGAGAGTCACGTGACTGGCAAAACTGGTTTCTTGAGTAGTTCTGAAGAACTGTGTCAATGAGGAGCAGGAGACTCTAGCTTACAGGGGGCAGCAGGGAGGGCGCAAAACAACCTGCTTCATTCCAGGGCGGATTGGACTGGAAGCTGTAAGTGACGTGAATTTTTGGTGCTAAATTAACAACTTTTGGGGCTGAAGCTCTTTATCCAGGGAGGCAGCCCCAGAGAGGTACAGCGAAGTGGGGGGGGAGGGGGCAGGGCAGCACAGTGTATAAGGGTGAATTGTCCCCCCGCCATCTCCTGTGAAGCACCCTCAGATCTTTTCTTGATTAGGCGTGGACAGTGTGCTGTGAAGGAGCTGAGCTGATGACCCTTGCGGTCTCCTACTCAGAGACAACAGCGTGTGTGACCTGTCCATTTTCTCTGGCCTGAATGGCTATTCAGGGTGGGTGGATGGATGCAGGTTTGCTGCTGTTAGGCTTGCTCCTGAGGCTGAGGCTGCTTGTATGGATTTTTCTATCCTTTTTAGAACAAGAATACTGAACATGTGGGTCTGAGGAGCAGACTGCAGAGAGAAGTGCACCCAGCAATAGCCCATGGATATGAGAAAACAAAAGGGCAGGTCACATTTGCTCACCTGGCTGATGTAACTAAGAGCCTGGGGTGGGGGTGGGGGGGTGTAAAATCTGTGAAGAACAGTTTATAATGTAAGCCTCCCTCAGAGCACTGCAGACCTGACAAACTCAGCCCCAGGGGAGCTGACTCCAAGCTGATACTGCATTGAACTGCTCTCAGCTGGGAGTTGCCTGACTCTGGGCCAAACCAGTAGGAGCCTTTCTGATTAGGTCTTAGCTGAGAGTCACCTCCTAGCATGCTGAGTGGGCTTTGTTATAAGCTCAGCCCAGCGGGAGAAGACTCCCAGCTCAAAGCAGCCCCTTCAAGCTCCTTCCCGGGGAGGCTCCCTTTTGGCATGGCTGGCAGAACTGCTGTCCTTGGACCCGGTTCCCATTTTTGTTTGGAGCTTAGCTGTGGGGCCCCACTAGCTTGTCTGGTACAAGATGGGAGAATTGGATAAAACTTCAGCCTCTTCAGTGTCTGGATCCCAGCTAGCTGACCCAGCAGGTTCTTTCCTCCCTGTGACCTCCCCAGGTTGGTTTTAGGGCCTTGTCATGAGGGAAAATGTTGATCTAATATAAGGAAGTTTGGTGTTCTCATGAAGTTGTATGGTCTGAGTAGTACAAGACCTGAGTGCACCCTGGGTGTCTTTCTTTCGCTGCCGCAGCCCTCAGTACTCTGTTGCCTCCATTATTGTACTAACTGAGCCTCATATACATAAATGGATTGATCCCCACAACCCCCATTGTGAAATAAGGAAGCAATGCCATCCCCTTTTTACAGCCGGGGAACCAGAGCAACAAGAGAGTAAATCCCTTGCCCAAAGTTACACAAGCAGTGTGGCAGACCAGAGAATGGGACCCAGATCTCCTGAGTCCCAGTCTCCTGCCTTCCCCGCAAGACCATTTTTCTCTCTCCTGCTACTTATTTTTAACACGATTGACCTCTAAAGAGCAGGTGTCTCGTAAACTTTCCCCATTATGGTGATAAAATTGTACAGTACATTGCACTGGCATAAAGTTCTTTTATCCTCTCCAATTTCCTTTCACTTTATTGTGTAAATATATCAAGTGAAAGGCTCATTAGAAATCTCAGTGCAGAGGCCAAGTGCCCTGTGGGCCAGGCCTTTCCAGAGTGGGAAATATTAGGATGTGCTGTGAGATGGGTAGGTTTTCAAAGGCTGTGTCTTTCCCTCAACACATCTGAGAGTATTTTGGACTATGTGCTTTGTCTGGAGCAAAGCCCCTTGTGTTGGTCTTCGCTGTGCTGGATTTCTGTCAGGGAGCGGAACTACGGAATGGAAGTTCTGAAGCAGTTTGCTTCGGTCAGTGAAAAGTGGACTGAAAGCCTTGGAGAAAAGACTAGGGACACAATCCTGCCCCAGCCTGCAGCGCGCATTGGAGCACTTTCTTTTCTGCCTCGTGTGGTTCTTTGGGTTTTGCACACTCGAAGAGAGGCATCCAGGTTTAGGGAAACCCACCAAAATAGATTGTCTACCCTACTCTCTCAGGGAATGATGGAGATGACTGCTTCAGTCCCAAGCACTGACACCCTTGCCTCACAGTCTGATCCTCCTGTTCTTCCCAGGAGACAGTGGCTTCCACAAAGCCTTGTTTACTGTGACAGATGCAGTCCCGCCACCTGGGCAGGTAGGTAATGCTGTCTACTGTACTGGAGACCTATAACCCTTCTGTGTGCTAAAAACCCCATGGGACCCAGGATGATGTGAAATAATATTCTTCCCATGAGAGCATCTTGCAAATGTAATTAATCCTCATCAGACTGTTTTAGAGAGGGACAAAGTGACTTTCCCAAGACCATACAGCACATCCCAGCAGAGTTGAGATGACAACCCAGATCTCACAGCTTCTAATTCACAGCTTCTGTGATTTAACCACTAGGATATCTTTCCTGAAAAACACAGAGAGCAGAGTTTGCCCTTGGCTATCTCCCTGCTATCTCACTGAGGACATAACTGACGGCAGTTTTTTTTTTCTCTAATCAGAGTCCCATTACTTGGTAGCCAAGTGCTTCCACAAGCCATCTTTAGATAGTACAGCAGGTTTTCTGAATTCTCCTTTCAGGGACCTGGGCTCAAACTGGGTTTAGAGGACAGATGAAATGCTTGTTGTTGGAGACTCAGTGCTATTACTGCAGGAGAGAGTCTACTTATTTGTTTGGACAAGGATTTATCAGCAGCAGTGGTTCACTCTCCCAAGGGCCCCTCTCTGTGACCAGGGGAAGGGGTCCTGCTGCAAAGAAGAGCAACCAGGGGCAGCAGAAGCTTACTAATTGTGTGTGTTGGGGGCACTGGTGCCTAAACAGTGACCCTCCCTTGCCGCCCCTTCTCTCTGAGGCCCTGTCCCTCATTCCCCCACATCACTCATCCTTATGGCTGGTAAAAAGTGGGAGAACCATGGTTTCCTGCCCCCCACTCCAGCACCTCTGAGCTCAACCAGGGAACATGTCTTAGGGACCGTGTACACATGGAAATGTACCAGCATAATTATATCACTATAGTTATCAGTATAACTCCCTGTTGGCCCACTGTTGCAGAATGAGTGCCTTTTTCTGATTTAGCTTAGCCCACTTCCAGAGCAACATAAACTAAACTGAAAAAAGCACTTTTATTCCAGAGTAAGTACATCCACCTGGGGAATTATACTCGTATAACTGTGCTGATAAAATTCCCCATGTAGTCTAGCCTATAGGGAATGTCTTAGAGATAGGGCTGGCAGGCAGGAAATTGTTAATCAGAGGAGAGGAGCAAAAAATGTGGAGACTTCAGTGGGACATTAACCAGAGGGAAAAGAGCCACAAAAATTAGAAGATCTAAGGTGAACTGGACTGTACAGTGGGTGCACAGAGGAATGTAGGGAAACATTTAAAGAGACAGAAGCTGAGCTGTTACCGCACGCTGAAGAGCACTGAGACAGGACGGATCTGTTTGAATGCAGGCAGCACCGATTCAAGGAGAGAACTTAGGATAAGATTGGGGGAAAGGGTGTGTGTCTCTGTTTTAATCCATAGTGGAGATTCCTCCCAAATCCAGAACTGGGTGCAATCAGCATGACTGATAGCCAGTGCTGCAGAGTCAGGACTGATGTGCCCTGGCAGGTCTGGGGCTGGGGACAGGAGCCAAGGACTGGAATAGCAGAGCAAAGGACTTCAGGTCAGCACTGAGGGGACATGGCAGAGCTATGTGTGAGAAGACTGCACCACCTTTTCTTGCCCCTCACTAGCCATAGTGCTAGCTTACCCTTACAGATACCAAGCCCTCTCTGTTCCTTAAAGTGCTTCCACTTTCTCCTGTCTCCCGACACGGTTAGCGAATAATCATTCCCCATCCTCTCGGGTTAGGCAAGTCTCTGATCTGCTCAGTCATATCAATGTAGCTTTGTGTCCTGGTTTCAGTATTTTAGTTTTTAATGGTAAGACTCTTGTGAGAGCTATCCCAGGAGATCTCTCCAGACGCTATGGGCAGGAGAGGGAAGGAGCAGCAGAGATAAGCGGCCATACATTTGCTGTAATATCATTCTGATAAATGCATTGATTCTATTAGCTCACCATTGTTTGGACAATACTTACCTGATGATCCTGCCAGTAAATTGCCATTGAACTGGAATGAGAGAGGAGAGACAATGAAAAAGGGGGCATGATCACCCAGCATGCAGAGCCTGTGCACCACTGCAGCCTGCACCTGTGATGTGTTTTATAAATGGTCACCTTTTGGAACAGGGTAACCAGCCATTGAAATACAACCTTCCCTCCAAGTTGGGGGTGAGAGCGTCCACTGTTATAAATTAGCATAGTTCGGCTAATGGCAATGGAGCTGCCCCAGCTTACACCAACCGAGGATCAGGGATTTGGTCTGAACACAACTGCAAACCCCCTTTTCCACTGTCCAAGCCCAGCCTGGCCTGGGCCCCTGCTGCTAGTAAATATAGACCTGACTGCTTAGAGCTCACAAAGCTGTGCTTTCATTTCCCACGGGCTGACAACATTTTGATTTTTCATGCCTGGTGGCTGCAGGGTGACGGGATCTGTGGCTTACTCAAAAAGTCCCTGCGCCTCAGCAAACTTTTTGTGCCAAAGCTGGAATTTAACTCTGCCTGTGTAACGGGGTTTCCTTGCAAACCCTGGGCTTGGCTTGGGGAGGTTTTTAATAAAACACTTTGCTTAAGTCCTTTCTTCATTTCCCTCTCAAAGTTGTGCTGGACTGAATTACACTGGAGGTGCTAGGGGGGAGGATCTGAATTCACATGGAAGTGCAGCAGCAGGAGGAAGATATGCCCACTGAACTAATAACATCTGCAGGTTTATCCACTCCTTAAAGCTAGGCTGCAGTTTTCTCCCTGGCCAAGCACTGGTGTCCCTGGGGGATGCACAAAGTCACATACGACACTCCCCAGCTACTGCAGTGATCATGAGCGCTCTCAGCATACGGACCAGATGGTTGTTGATGCAGGTCCTCTCAAACCAGATCTTTTCATGTATTTCCTACTACTTGTAGAAACGGCTCCTATTCCTTTTGATCAGGACAGACCAGTAGAGTTTGAGGTGAGGCATTGGTTGGTTTAAGGAATTGGTAATGAGGTATGGAGCCTTTCACCTTTACTTCCCTCTTGGGTGCGGGGGAACCAAAAATCTTTCCTTTCGGATGCTGCTGCATTGGCCTCCATGAAAAGCAGTGGTGGTCTCAGTGCAGTTCCTAGTGTTGCCGCTAATTGGCCCTTGTTGGAGTCAAGGCAGAAATCTCAAGGATTTAAGGATCCCTCTAGAACAGAGCTGAGGCATGTTGATGTGACAGCATGGGGGAGACTTGCACCTACCGTGGCCTGTGCTGTAACCTGTGCTGGGGATACGCACTGAGAGCCAGTGCTTATACAGCTCTGCAGAGCCCTTTGGAGTGACTGGCTGATTAATGCTCATAACCCCCCTGCAAGGTAAATCACAATTATTATCTCTCTTCTACAGGCACAGAGCACTCCTGATTTGACCAGGGTCACACAGCCAGTCCCAGACAACACTCCTCCTCAGAGCTAGGAATAGAGTTCAGAAATTCCTGGCTCCTGTTGATCCCTAGCTTACACTATCTCTTGGAGAGCAGCAGTGTACTCCAGTCTTCAGTCTCCAGAGCTGCTAATCCCAGGTTCTTCCCCCAGATTCAATTCACTGATGCCAGAGGAAGGAGAAAATTCCTGTTTTCAGATCATTGATGCCCTTGCCTCTCCATTACTGAGATCAGTCTTGCTTTCACCTTCTGCAGCCCAGCAGAGGCTACATTGCTCCTGGGGCGAAGTGTGGCAATTCCTACAGCTTTGTGAGGGCTTGGATTCCACCTATACTTTGCTGGCGTTCCCATTTCTAATTAGTTCTCTCTTTCCCAGCTCCAGCTCAGGCCCAGATCATTCATGCTGGGCAGGCCTGTGTTGTGAAGGAAGATAACATCAGTGAACGAGTGTACACTATCCGGGAGGGCGACACCCTGGTCCTGCAGTGTCTGGTCACGGGACACCCACGGCCACAGGTAACCTTCTCTAATAGCAGTCACCCGCACCCCTGTGGTTCTCTGAGTTCCCTCTAATCTCACCTTGTAGAGGAGACATTGGAGGTGGTTGGAGGACACTTTTACCCACTACTTTCACTCTTCTACCTTTTTGGAGGTAGGTTCCTCCCCTCTCTTTCTCTCCTGTCTTCCTAGGCAGCAGCTGCAACAAAAGAAAGGAAGGGCTGAGGAGCAGAGACACTGGGTGAGTGAGTGTCCTCTGGACCCTAGGGCTGAAGCCTACAACGAGGCTAAAAGTCCTACCACAGTACAGCATATGGAGATTCCCCTGTGGCTCGAGTACTAGTGGGAACTGTGTTTTGGGAGCAACAGGACCTGAGGTGAAATACTGCCCAGTTCTGCCCATGTGCTGTATATTGGTAGCACCAGGCTCTTTCCAGAGCATCTACCATTCTGATGGATCAGACTGAACTAAAAACATGGGCTGTGTTGAATTCAGGGCTGTGTAGGCAACACTAGAGACTCCAATCCTCTCCCAGCACAGGACAGGCACATCTTGGACAGGGGTAGTGCAAGCTTCCTCTTCACACCTTGCCAACGTAGGAGCAGAGTCAAACCTCTATGGCCTGTTGAGCCTTGGCCTCTCAGACCAGGCCAGCAAAGGGGATCACTCAGTTAGGGAAAAATTGGGGGAGAGGGCATTTTTCTGATGTGTACACTTGTCCATGATGACCTGGCCTGAGACCCATCAACTCATTTCATACAGTGGACACCAAGCAGTGGTCAGTTTTGATTGCTGCTGTCCAGAGCTGGATTCAGTCCCATTCCGTAGAGGTGAGAGGACTGCTGGGAAGTTCTTACATAGCAGCTGATGTGTGTAAATGACCCCAGAGCACGGGTAAAATTGTGGCTAAACTTGGGCCTTCAGGGCCCCAAATAAACCCTGGGGAGTGAGTTACACTGTGAACGAAGCCCTCCAGGGGAGGGTTATAAGAGGGTTAGTGAGACACTCAGTGGTTCCTGCTGCCCCTGCAGCAGCCTTGCCAGCCATAGGTACTGATGCTGATAAGCTGAAGTTTTGTGTGTGCCGGTCTCCCCAGCCCTGCACTAACTGACCGGGTGCTACTTGTCTCTAGGGCGTTGGCTGCTAGGAACTGACAAAGGGGAGAGAGCAGCTCAGCCAAAGAATTCAAGCTAGAATTAGCCAACAACATGTCTTTTAAAAACCAAAAAGATGGAGACAGTCTGAGCCAGGATGTTGGACAGCCAGTCCACTCAGCAGAGCCTCTTGTGTGGATTTGTGGAGGATCACCTAGCCCAGGCACTAGGGCACACTGGTCATGTGGATCAGTGGATGTGAAGAATAGAGTGTAATGAATTTTGTTAGTGCCAATCCCCCATCCCTAGCTCTAGCTCTGGAGAGAACTGCTGCCTGAGAGCATGCAGGCTATGTGCAGCTCATGGGCACTCTGAGCCTGGCAGCACTAGAGAACATTGAGGTACCATTGGTGCATACAGATCGGCTGCTGCACAAGAAGCTGTGGCACCCCCAGAACCTGTTTGTTTGTGTGTAACACTAGGACATGCAGAGCCCAGGTGTGGACACGGGCGTGTATGTCCAAAGAGGGCAGGCAGACGTGGAACACCGGCTCTCACAGAGCTATGCCCACATCCCATCTCTCTCTCCCCAGCTTCCCTTCTCTCCCTACCTCTTCTCTCTTCCTTCTCTACTTTGCTCATTTGCCACAGTCCTTCTCTCTCTTAACCCCACTCCCACGCATGCTCTCCCTCCTTCCCTCAACTACTCCAGATCAGAGCTCTTCTCTGAGCCTTTGTCTAATCTTTTCCCTCCCTTTCTTCCAGTTACTCACTAAAGCTTTAACCTGTAGCCCAGATATTTAAATGAGGTTGAAATGAAAAGGCTGGGGAAAGATTAAAGAGCTGACTGAAGCGCCTGTGCAAACAAGAGCCTCTGAGACTTGGGGTCCTAAAACGATCTCGTTGTAAGCCTACCAAGGCTAAATAAATCCATCACAGGCGGCCATTAGCTGAGCAAATCTGCCCAGGAGGGGTGTGGGCTGTAGATTCCTGCTGCCATCTCTAGAGCAATGGCTCTGGTTCAGCCCCAAGGTACCCACACACTGTCTAGCGTGAGGTCAGTAGTGAATGAATGTCCTTGTACCGTCTGCTGTGTGTTCAGTGCAAAATGATCTGGTGGATCTCACCCCAGCTGCTGGGGATAGGTATCCAGATTGCCAGAAGCCGCCATAGCAACTGGTGCTTTGGGGATGGCTGTACTGCAGTCAAAGGCATAGGTGCTGGAACTAAGAGTGCTGGGGGGTAGTGCCGCACGCCCTGGCTTGAAGTAGTTTCTATCCTATCCAGGGTTTACAGTTTGGTTCAATGGCTCTCAGCACCCCCACTGTACACATTGTTCCAGCGCCCGTAGTCAAAGGTGTGACTATACCACATGTAGACTTACCCTAGCTAACTTGAAAAGCAATAGGAATGAATTTGCAGCAGCCTGAGTGGCAGTTCAGGCTCGTCACTCAGGTACACACCCAGTGTCCAGGGTGGGCTGGTACAGTGTGTGCTGCCTTGTCTCTCACCACTATTGTTGTTCAGGCTGGCCAGCTCAAAGCTGACTCAGATATGTGTACAAGTGCTGCAGTCATGCCTTTATCTGCAGTGTGGACGTACCCGAGAACAGAGGCAGCCAACAAAGAAGACTGAGAGGCCAATGAACAAACAGGCCATGGGCAGTGACCTCCTTTCATACTCTCTGGGATGGGGTTGGGGGAGCTTCCATCACTGCTGCCTGTGCTGTACCTTTTATGGGATATACAGATAGGACTTCAGTCTCTAGGGGCACATTCCTCCAGCCCCTCAGTTCATTGTGAAATGACCTACAGATTTGCAGGTGGTGTTCTAAGACTAAACATGTAAAAAATGTAAAATGGTTTGAATTCTGAAGGGCTCTTTTTCTTTTATTAAAGTGTGTTTATGACAAAAGAGACTTACAGAAATAACCTCCCTCCAGAGAAGACTACAGGCTAACAGCAGTAGCTGCCATTCTCACTTTGGAAGCCAAACAGACTAAGTATCCCCATTTGTAGAATCACAGAATTGTAGGGTTGGAAGGGATCTCAAGAGGTCATCAAGTCCAACCCCCTGTACTGAGGCAGGAACAAGTAAACCTAGAACATCCCTGAGGAGGTGTTTGCCCAACCTGTTCTTAAAAACCTCCAATGATGGGGATTCCACAACCTCTTTTGGAAGCCTATTCCAGCACTTAGCTAGTATCTAACCTAAATATCTCAGGCTGCAGATTAAGCCTATTACTTCTTGTCCTACCTTCATTAGACATGGAGAACAATTGTTCACAGTCCTCTTTATAAAAGCCCTTAATATGTTTGAAGACAGTTATCAGATTCCCCCGTCAGTCATGTTGTCCTAAGACTAAACAGGCCCAGTTTTTTAACCTTTCCTTAGAGGTCAAGTTTTCTATTTTTTTTTTTTTTTTGCTTTCCTTTGGACTCTCTCCAGTTTTTCCTCACCCTTTCCTAAAGTATGGCACACAGATTAGGCATAGTACTCCAGACCTCACCAGTGCCAAGGGGAGTGAAATCATTACCTTCCCTGTCTTCCATATGACACTCCTGTTAATACATCTCAAAATATTTCACCTTTTTCTCAATGGCATCACATTGAATAGATGAGTTAACAATCTGTGATCCACAATAATCCATTTTCAGCAGTGCTGCTGCCTAGTCAGCTATTCCCTATTTTGTAGTTGAGCATTTGATTTTTTTCCTTCCTAGGCGTAATACTTTGTACTTACCTTTTCCAAGTTTCATCTTGTTGAATTCTGACCAATTCTCTAATTTGTCAAGCTCATTTTAAATTCTAGTCCTGTCCTCCAAAGTGCTTGCAACCTCTCTCAACTTTGTGTCATCCTCAAATTTTATAAGCACGCTGTCCTCTCCATTATTCAAGTCATTTAATGAAAATGTTGAATAGTATTTAGACCAAGACTGACCCCTGCAGTTTGACAGAAAACAATTGATAACTACTCTATGAGTAGGGTCTTCCAACCAGCTGTGCACCTGCCTTATGTTAGTTTTATCTAGACAACATTTCCCTACATTGCTTATCAGAAAGTTATGTGGGACTGCACCAAAAGCCTTACTAAAATCAAGATAGATCATGTCTACTGCTTTCCCCCAACCACTAGGCCAGTAACCCTGTCAAAGAAGGAAATCAAACTGGTTTGGCATGATTTGTTCTTGACATAGCTATTCCTTTTAACACTATTATCCTCTAGGTGCTTACAAATTGATTGATTGTTTAATAATTTGTTCCAGTAAATTTCCAGCTATAGAAGTTAGGCTGACTAGTCTATAATGCCCCAGTCCTCTCAGTTCCTCTTTTTAAAGATGGGTAACTATATTTGCTTTTCTCCAGTCCTCTGGGATTCACCCATCACTGACGAATTCATCATTGAAAATCATTGCTAAAAGTTCTGAGATTGCTTCAGCTAGTTCCTTAAATACCTTAGGATGAATTTCATCAGGCCCTGTCCACTTGAATACAGTACTTCTAACTTATCTTGATACTCTTTAACCTGTTCTTTCCCTGTTTTGCCTTGTTTTGCTTTCCCATTGTTGTTAATATTTAATTGTATGGCGTATCTGGTCACCATTAGTGAAGACCGAAGCAAAATAGGCATTAAACACCTCAGCCTTCTTGATGTCATCAGTTATTAGCTCTTCTTCCCAGCTAAGTAGAGGACCTACACATTCCTTAGTCTTTCTCATGCTTTTAATGCTTTTTAGAGAACCTCTTCATATTGCCATTTATGTCCATTGCCAGGTGGAACTAATTTTGTGCCTGAGGCCTGGTCTGCACTAAAAGTTAGGATGACTCAGCTACATCGCTCAGGGGTGTGAAAAATCCACACTTGTGAGCTACATAGTTAAGATGATTAATCCCAATGTAGACAGTGCTAGTTCAATGGGAGAATTGAGTGGTGTCAGCATGGACGTGCTTATACAGCATTGCTGTTACAATGGGACAGTTGCAGCGTTTCAAGCGTAGACAAGCCCATTACCGGTACTGATTTTGTTCCTACTTGCTTGCGCTGTCCTTTTGCGCTTCTCCTTAGCAATTCATCTATGTTTCCACTTTTTGTTGGATTCCTTTATGATTTTTCAGGTAATTAAAGAGCTTCTGATGGAGGCATATTGGCCTCCTACTATTCTTCTTCTCCTCTTTCCTTTGCATCAGAATAGCTTGCAGTTGTGCCTTTTAATATTGTCTCCTTGAGAAACTGCCAACTCTCCTGAATTCCTTTACTCCTAAGATTTTCTGCCCATGGAACCTTACTTACCACTTCTTTGTTAAAATTTGCTTTTTTGAAGTCCATTGTTTTGTTCACTTCTTTCTTTTGTTAAAATCATGCAATCAGTCATTCCATGATCACTTTCATTCAAATCACCTTTAGATTCACAACCAATTCTTCCCTGTTAGTGTGCATCAAGTCTAAATTGGCCATCCCCCTGGTCACTTCCTCCACTTTCTGAAACAAACAATTGTCCCCAGTACATTATAAAAAGTTACTGGAAACGTGTTCTGCTGTATTATTTTTCCAAGGGATGTCTGAGTGGTGAAAGTTCCCCATAACTTTGTGTTCTGGATATTTGCTATATATTCTGTGTGTTGTATTTGTTCTCTGTTGCCTGGAGAATGATGAAAAGATGCCAAGTGAAGTGGTGATAATAGCTTTGTAGCCATGAGCTAGTTGCCTGCAAGGCCCCGCCCCTTCTGGCCAGGTACGCTTGGCTTGCTAGTCAGCTTCTGCCCTCCAAGGATCGGCACAGAAAGCCCTGTGTATGCCAGCACTAAGCAAACCAGGTTTGGCAAAGGTTTTGTGCTGGCTAACTGAACTGATCAGGAATGAGCAAATGCAATGCACATTTGAGAATAGTAGGGGGAATTTAATAGCAGGGGAACACACAGCAAGATGGGAGGAGCTGTTACATTTGAGGGGCACTAGTGGGTTGGGGATGGGCAGGTGCAGCCATTTGGCAGGGACATTTTAGGATCAGTTGCTAAACCTGCCTATGCTCCAGCGAACGTGGCTATGCCTGACTCTGTGGGCATAAGATGGGGAATGTTGCCTTCTCAGATGAGGTGCACAAAGGTAAGTGCTGCTGTAATCTGAGGCCTTAAAGCTGTGTCCACAGCTTCGAGTCCATCCGTGTGATCTTTTGCTGTGTTTGCCTCCCTCTCTCTCCTGTTCCCCTGCAGGTGAGGTGGACCAAAACTGCTGGCAGTGCCTCGGACAAATTCCAGGAGACATCGGTGTTTAATGAGACCCTTCGGATTGAGAAGATCCAGAGGCTGCAGGGAGGCCGCTATTACTGTAAAGCAGAGAATGGGGTTGCGGTCCCTGCCATCAAGTCCATTCGAGTAGATGTGCAGTGTAAGTCGTTTAGTGGCAGCCCAGAGCATCCCACAGCTCTATTGTGTGTCTATAACTAACTGCATGGCCAGCAGGACTCTACATGAACCTAGAACCATGCTCACCCCCTTAGGGACCAAGGGACTAAAGTGGTACTTCTGGAACTCACTTCCCCCTGGGATGTTAGTCCCTTCGTGGGGCAGGATGACTTTGTCTTTCTAGCCAGCTCCTCTCAACCCCAGGGCTATGACCACTCCAAGGGTCCCCAATGGTTGTCTGGGCTGGTGAGGGTGTTTGGCTTTTGTTTTTCTACTTTTTGACATTGACTTGCTCTCCACTCCAAACTGGATCCACCTAAGATGCCTGGAACATCCCAGAAACCACTGAATTGTGAATGGCTAAATAAGGGGTGAGCATAGGAGAGAAGCCAAGAATCCCTCAATTTAAGCCATAAAGGAAGATATCTCATCTGAAATTCCTCTGGCCTTTTACTGCTCTACCTGGGTCTCTTTCATCTTGGAGATTCCACTTATTAGCCCTTGGTGTGGGGATGAGGGGAGGCAAAATTTGTACATGGGCTGTTGTGGTCAGCTATGAAGAAGGTGAGAATGGGGTTGTGCTGCTGTTGGTTGGGTACCCCCTTGTGGGAGAGACCAAAGACCTGGAACCCAGCACGATTTTGAGGGAACTTTACTAGGCAGACACTTTCTGCTTTGCGGAGAATAGGCAGGCACAGTACAGCACAGACTCCCATCAAGCTGCTGCCTTGTGTGGTGGGAATTCTGCTCATTGCCTGGGGCCATCCACTGATGAGGTTCCCTTCAAATTCTGGCGGCCTCAAACCAAGGTCCTTGCTGATCTCAGTTCTGAGGGTATAATTAAATACAGTGTTAATTAAAGGTTTACATTAGAGACGGGCCTGAGGGGTCCAAGCACCCCCACAACTTTGGGAGAGTTAGGATCCAGAACTATCTCTTGTAGCCTTGGCTGGTTCCTATTTTAAATCAGTTTGACTGTTGCCTTCTGCTTTGGTTTGAGTTTCTTGCTTCCCTGACCTTGCCCCATTGCTTTACTCCAATGAGTAAAGTTACAATTGAGTTACTCCAATGAGTAAACTCCAATGTTGGGTGAGTACCATCCTACTACTTAAACAGGGGACACATGTAATTCCTCCTGCAGCTAATGCTGCTGTGGGTGGGGGTCAATGTTTCTCCATGAATTCCAGCTTCCTTTGTTCTGAGAAGTTCCCAAACCATCTAGAAACTCTTGGCTTGTCCACCCTTCCACGTCTACAGTTCAGGCACTGGATTGCTCCCCTACAAAGGGAACTTTGGTTTTCTCAGCCCCTGGCATAGCAGCTAGTCCAGGCTCTCTGTCTTTAGGAATGAGACTGAGGGAAGACTCTTGATATGAGCATTGTAAGTTGTGGGAGGTCCCTTTGCATCTGGGGTGCAGTTTGGAAATAGGGTGATGTAGAGTCCTGTGGTTCCTCATGCATCTCTGACCTTTAGAACTGTGGGGCCAATGGGGTGGCCAAGGGCTTTCTCATACTAACATCTACTCTGAACATGGACTTGGTAATGCATCTCTCTGTTTGCATGTTTTCTGGGAGAAGAGTCTGCTTTCTTTCAGTATTTGCAGTATAGAGAAGGGAGCAGTTAGGAAAGATAAGGTAGTGGGTTGAGGGATCACCAGGGCCAGCCTTTAGCAGGCTGAGCCAGAATTTCAACCCATGCCCTTCTTTCCCTCCCTCTAATACATAACTGGAAATAATCCCCATAATCTCAATGCTGTCCTTAGTTTTAGTGTCCTCAGTGGCCAGCCCTGGGACATTCAATAGGATGGACTGCAGATTGTCCAGGGAGCTCTAATAGGCATATGCAGATGGTTCCAAGGACTGTACAGTAGCCTTCAGTGAGTGATCCCACTGCCTTGGGCCAGAATCAGAAGGCTGGCTTCTCCCTGTCCTGGTTTGGTGAGGGCTCGGGGGTGTCAGTCTCTCTTGGGTCAAGATCAAGTGGGTTCTGGGAAGAGCAAAACACAAGCCCACTCTGGCCACATCCACCCGTAGCGTCACTTCTAAAGTCAGGTTGTTGCACCAGGTATTTATTTGGCCTTGTCATGCTTAGTATGTGCCCGTCCTGGTTCTGAGGGCAATTTGCTTTCACAAGAAGGACCTGGAGACTGAAGCCCTAAAGAGGCCGAGTCTTATGGATGCAGGGTGTAGGCTGTCATTTATGCACCCAGATCTTTCACAGCTCCCTATCCTTTGACTTTCACTGAAGTAAGCCTTCCTTTGAGGAGAAATCAAGGCACTGTGGGGCTGAGTATCAATGGCCCCCAACTAGCCATCAGCAGAAAGTTCCTAGGTCTCGCTGCACTAGGCAGAGATGCTGCTGCCTGGTATGGTTCCATGCTGGGGAAAGCGAAGACGAATGGAAAGAGGGAAATGCTGTTCATGAAGCATTCCATGTGGTGGGGTTAGTGCTAAATGTATCCCTAGTGCAACTCCATTGACGTCCCTGCTGTACAGCATGTGTTTCCTTGGTTCTTATTGTAGCTTCTCTCAGGAGGGCTGGACCAAGTCTAGCACTATTAAAAGAGGGTTTGAAGGAGGAAGTCCAGGAATATAAAAGAAAATAGAGTGCAAATGGATGGAGCCTGGGAGTTCTGGGGACCTGGTGTGCTCTGTCCATGGGGGTTGGAGAAACATCTCCTATCGTAATAATGACCCTCGTGTTTCCAGTTGACCAGGCATTGGCAGGCTGGAAGGATGTTAGCTGTAGCTCAAGTCTTCTAATGTCTTAAGGGATAAAGGAAGGAAATGGAGGAGTGGGGTGGTGGTAGGCTCTGCCCAGGGTCACGGATGAAGGGGAAGGATAGTATAAAATTCAGTTAGCTCTCCTGTTACCAACATGTGTAGAGAAGGGTCTCTTCTCTCTGTTTTTCTTCTCTCTCTCTCTTTCTGTCATTCAGCTAACCGTTCTGCTCATGTCTCTGTTAGCTGTCAGGCTAACAAATCTTGGCTCCCATTATAAATGCTGTCTTCAGAACACACGCCTCATTAAAATATGTAAATAGACTGGTCCATGTGCACATCTCTGTGGGGAAGACATGCCAGTCAGAGGGCGCATTAACAGCAATTAATCTTTTCCCTCTGTAGCCAGATTTCCAAACTTGCAAACATCTGAACCAATATTTTTAAATGCAGTGACATGCGAGAACAAGCAATGATGGGAATGCATTCTTTCCCTTCAGGGGCTCTGGGGCAGAGGGGGTCACGGGAAGGCACAGATGAAGGCAGTGTGCATGATTTTACCCGATAGTTACCTCAGATGTAGCATTCACAGTCAAGTTGGGGCCCGATTCTGAGCTTGGTGATGGGGGCGATCTCCAGAGTCGATCCACTAAACTCAGTGGCCACCCTCCCCTCAGAACGTAGAGGTGTATGAGAGAGAGGTTGGGGGCATGTCAGATTCAGGGGTCCAGTTTGGCCCCATCTCTCCAAATTAGTACAACTCTAAATGGGGCCTGAATGTCAATTAATCTCAATGGTTATGCTGTCTGATGCTCCAGTCCAGGGGTTCTCCAGCTGTTGGAATCTGGGAGCCCCTTTGTCTGAGGGAGACCCATCTCCTCTTCCTGCTCCCACACCAGACCCTCACAGCACAGGGGCACAGTTTGAGAAGCCCCTTTCTAGCAGGAAGGTTGAAGTGGGCGAGGCCTGCCAGCAGGGCGAGCTCCCCAGATGGGACACTCTGCAGGACTCGTCTTCAGATCCTCTCAAATTAAAGGTTAATTCCCTTCACTGAGAGAGCTGGGACTAACATGATTTTGGTGCAGGGGAAGTGAGAGAGGACATGCAGGGGTGTTTTTTCTAGGGAGGGGAAGAGAGAAGGGGACAGTCTAATGGATAGTTTAGGGGTAGGGGAGGAAGATATTTACAGTGCTTTTTTAATAGGCAGAAGAGGGGATGGTGGTGGGGAGAGAGGATCTGTGCACATGGTAATAGGAAGAAGGGTTTGGGGTACACTTTTAATGGAAGAGAAGAGGCTGCATCTGGATGTTCCTGTGTTCTTACATCTCATGTTCCCATGGCTGACATGCTGCCAGACTCTTTCCTGTCTGTGAGATGTATCTCCACCTCTATCCACCTCTTGTGCCCATTTTCTCTTCAGCTTTAGGGTTTCTGGCCATGGCCAAGAGAAGGGTATAGTCCCAACTTCCCAGGAGAAATCCCTTCCCATTTGGGGACAGAGGTCATGGAAGTGAAGGGTGGGAGCAGAGGGGAACAAGGGTGGGGAGGAGAGTTCCTGTGGTTTGGAGCCCTTTACCTATCAGCTAGAACAGAGGAATGAGATCGGGGAGCAGAGGGGAGGTGATCTGGGAGCGTGAATGATGTCATTGGGGTCCTGTCAGACAGCCAATCAATTAATCTTACTGCCAGTTGGAGGCTGCAAATCAGAGCTTATTTCCTGCTCCTGGAATGTTTTGTGGAGAGGACTGGAGAAGTCTGGTTTCTCCCATCAGTTCCCTTCAAGAGCCATGTTTTGAGTCAGGTCACTTCTAGCTTAGTGTTTTCGTTGGCTGATTGAGAGTGTGTGTGTGTGTGTGTGTATGTGTAGCGGTTCCCCTCTTCTCCTTCCTCCTGGAGCTTTGTCTGCTCACCAGGCTGCGTGTACCCTGGCCTGAATCTTGCTAATGGCCCACGCGGACCTTCCCCCCACCCCTCCATTCCAGATCTAGACGAGCCCATTCTCACCGTCCACCAGACCATCAGCGATGTACGTGGCAGCTTCTACCAGGAGAAGACCGTTTTCCTCCGGTGCACAGTCAACTCTAACCCTCCTGCTCGCTTCATCTGGAAACGGGGTGCTGAGACACTCTCCCACAGCCAGGATAATGGAGTGGATATCTATGAGCCTCTCTACACACAGGTGAGAGGGATATCACCCACCTCCAAACCTCACCCCTGGCTTGTGTTGGCAAATCACCCACCAGGGCCTGAAGATCATCATGGGTCCATCCCTACCATGGCTGGAGGGGAAATATTGTCCTCCTCCTGGCACCCACCACGGTTCCCCAATTGTCTGTGGATGATGCTTCTCTCTCCCCGCTTGGCTTGTTGCATATATTAAGGAGAGGATGGTAGGAGAAGTGTGGATTGCAAGGAGCACTCCCAATAGACAAGCCGGTGATGGGTCAAGAGGATTTCTCTGCCTGCAGGGCTTCCCCTAAAGTGTTTGGTGTAGACAAAGGGAGAGGAGTGGAGCATGACAGGAGGTATTAGCTGGGAATTTCTTGTCCCACCATCAGAATGATGCCTGTGCCCGAGGGGCACTGAGACCTCTCTGAGGATGGAGCCAGGGATGGCTAGGCAGGAAACCTCAGGAATCCAGGCCAGGTTATTCTGTTTGGTTATGCTCTTTAAAGAGAGAAATGGAATCCAGTCTATAGGCCCCCAGTATTCTTCCCCTGTCCTCCCATCTCTCCTGCTGCACGTCCCCTAGTCTCCCATTGCTACATGCATGCTGATGTCAATTCCCCTTCTCTGATCATCAGGTTTGCTTGGAGATTTGCGTGCACTGTTCACAGCCAACAGATTTTTAGCCCTTTTTCCTTTTGGCAAACTGCCAGCGAGCAGGCCAAGGTTCATGTTTGTGTCATTTACTCCTAACATTAAATGAATAGTTTGTGGAAATTATTTTGAATGATTGAGATGATTCACTGAGCAGACCATGTGATTGGTTCCCCAAATCACGTGGCACTGTTTCTGTTCCTGATTGGGTGCCATATGCCTCCTATTTATGAAGAGTGTTTCTTGTCTGGAAATATGCATGGGTGTTTGTAATTGCTGGAACTGACAGTGCTAATAATGAAGAGCTTTTCCGAATGGCGGTATGTAAAGCTGAAATACATACGTATTCCTCCTCTCTTTCTCTCTCTTTCTTCCTCTCTTCCCTCCTTAATGTGCAAGTCAAATTCCTCACACTTCATTATGCTTATTTCCTCCCCACTCCACACATTACCTCTCAAGTCCTAGTGTTTTTCTTCTCTGCAACTGTAGTGGTGGTGGAAGGGAATGCTCTTGGGTAGTCTGCCATCCAAAGCATTCTGGGAAATGGTGCTCTAAAGTCTGCTGTGGATTTCAACGCCCCTTAGTGACTGCCTTGCTGACACTGCTGAAGTTGGTTAACGAGGCAGAAAGAAGCCATGAGGCAATGATGAGGAGGGGGCGAAAGGGTAGTTCTTGAGGGGACATCTCTCTGCCAACCCAAGGCCTCTGCAACTGAGCCTGGAGCAGATTCTGGCCGAGTTTGATTTTTCTTTTTTGTTTGAGCCATGCCCAAGGAAAGCTCTCATTTATTGAGGCATTTTTCATAGTTGATTGAACTAAGCCTTCCTTGCATGCCATGGAAATGGACAGTTGGAAGAAAAGCTGAAAGAGAGATAGGGACAGAGAGAGCACAGCAATGTGGGTCTGTGATAGATTTTTTTAAAAAATGCTGTAGGTCAGTGCTGCTACTTTGGTCTTGGGGGAATTTTCTGTCTAAACCAGGGGTGGGCAAACTTTTTGGCCTGAGGGCTAAATCGGAGTTCAAAAATGTACGGAGGGCCAGGTAGGGAAGGATGTGCCTCCCCAAACAGCCTGGCCCCACCCCCTATCTGATCCCCTCCTACTTCCTGCCCCCTGACTGCCCCCTCAGAACTCCTGACCCATCCACCCCCCCCAGGACCCCACCCCCATCCAAGCCCCCTTCTCCTTGTCCCCTGACAGCCCCCTCCAGAGATCCCCCGGCTCCCCATCCACTGACTGCCTCCCAAGACCCTCTGGCCCTTATCCAACCCCCCGGCTCTGGCCCCCTTACCACGCTGCTCAGAACAGCGTGTCTGGCCCGGAGCCAGACATGCTGTCACGCGGTCCTGCCCCCCAGACAGCTGCTCGTGTGGCACGCTGAGGCTGCAGGTGGTGGGAGGGGAACACCAGGTAGAGGGGAGGACCTAGCCTCCCCAGCCGGGAGCTCAGGGAGCCAAACAGAATTGGGCCTGCAGGCCGGATGTGGCCTGTGGGCCGTAATTTGACCACCCCTGGCCTAATCCAGTGCTGTCTAATATCCAGTAAGGAAATTCCAGACTTTAGAACATCACCTCTTCCTCTGGCTTCCCCTTTTCCCGGTGCCTGAGGCTGACCATGAGGAGAAACTGGATAAGGGTGAGATCTTAGGCTGTGGAATAGTGCCCTCCACAATAGTACAGATCAAAGAAATTCTCTTCTGTGTTGCATCTGTGGGTTCCTGCCAAGGGACGTCCCTGTCAGCATGGGTCATTCCTACAGATGCCAGCTAGAAGTAAAGTGGTATAGGATTGCCCTGTTTATGCAGCGGTGCCCTGATTCTCCTCTTCTTTCTACTGGCTTAAGCCAGAAATTGAAGTTGGCAAAGTTACATGGATATAAAACTGATGTGATAGCAGAATCAGTCTTGTTGCTCGGAAGCCTCATGTTCAACAAATCACAGTTCAGTTACACTTGTACTGTTGTTTTCTCAGCCAGTCAGGCCAGATACACTGGTGTCAGTATAAGGTTTAGATGGCTGACATTTTACAAATGAGCTAAAGGCTTAACAGTTTATGTTTTTGTAAAGTGATTTACAATCTAGGTTTATACATGTTTACCCAGCCGTATGTCTACTGATCAATAAACTGGATGCATATCAGCCATGTGTAAATCACTAGTTGACATGCACATTGTAAAAGCCCTTGTTCATGCAGCATAGCAACAGATCTCCAGGGAGGTGTTTTTCACTTGGATATTGGTCTCCTAGGAATTTATCTTCTAGTTCACTCAGGTCAGATACTACATGTTCAATGTATATTAATGTTTGTGAGCTCCATGTCCTGTCCCATGCAGTCATCTCGGGAGGATTTGTCAAGCTGATATCTTTTCATGTTTAAGATTTTTATGTAAAAAATCTGTAAAAAGAGAATTAGATAAATAAAAGGACAAAGGCAAACTCTCATAAAGGCATAGAAGTTAGAGGGTACAAACCATGGGGTGCATCTCAGAACTTCCCTTAAGCGTGTCTCATAAATGTAAATATACAGAACCCATATCATGGGAATTTAACAGAGTTATTCTGATTCTGCTGTGTGCCAATGACTGACAATGCCAGAATCTGATTTTAGTTACACGTATATGAAAAATCCAGGGCAACTCCATTAAAGACCATGTCGTTATGCTGGAAATATAGCAGTGTAAATGACATTAGAATCTTTAGCAAAGGGAAAAGAGTGTTTGATCATT
Organism: Dermatemys mawii; assembly: GCA_007922305.1. Lineage (NCBI taxonomy): Eukaryota > Metazoa > Chordata > Testudines > Dermatemydidae > Dermatemys > Dermatemys mawii. The sequence goes on along the minus strand of ML677362.1, from coordinate 444,107 downwards.
TCTTTTAATATTTCTCTTAATTACCCTTTTTTCCTCTACAGCAAATTTTTACAGCAAAAAAAAAAAAATATTACAGCAAAAAAAAATAATTTTACAGCAAATTTTTACTGTTGAGCATATATTTAGCCAAGTATTAAAAGACTAAGGGCTGGAATCTGATCTTGGTTCCCCTGGTTTTATGTAACTCCACTGACTACAGCTACTGCTGGATATTCCAGTGTGAGATCAGAATCTAGCTCTAAGTAGTTAAGATCCTTTCAATCCTGCAAGATGATCCTGACAGCAATTGACAAGAGATTATCTATAAAGCTGCTCAGTAATGCTGCCAGGTTACATGGCAGTGCTACTGATTCTATTTATTCATTAATTTATTTAGAGAATGACTAGTGCTGGAATTATCACCGTGAACATTTTATTGCTTCTTTTACTAAGGAATGAGGGGTTGATCGAGGGAGGTCCAGAGCATGCTCAACTCCCATTGATCAGCACTCCTCAGAATGAAATCACAGATTTGTAGCCGACAGCTGTTCATTGTACATGTGTTGTTCAGTCACTCTGTTCCCCTTCCTTCCAAACTCCCAGGGTGAAACCAAAGTTCTGAAGCTGAAAAACCTGAGGCCGCAGGATTATGCCAGTTACACGTGTCAGGTGTCCGTCCGGAATGTCTGCGGCATCCTTGACAAGTCCATCACTTTCCAGCTCACTAACACAACAGGTAAGAGAGCAGCAGCAGAAATGCCCCTGGGCCCTGAGCACCTCTTGCTTCCTGAACAGCTGTCCTCCTTCCAGGGTCTGGTGAGGTGGGAGCCAGTCCAGTACTTTTTAAAGTTAGTGGGTAGACTCCCACTGACTTCAGTAGGCATGGGGTCAAGGCCACAATACAAAGCTTAGCATGAGCCAAACAAAGAGTTGCAGCAGAAGGCGTCCAGCAGTCCTTGGAATTCTTGTGAGCTCTCAGCTGCCATGGCTGATAGGATGTCGTGAGAAGTGTCTCTATTTGGGTGTCAAGGGAACTACGTAGATTTTTAATAGCCGACTTTTTACAAAAATAAAAGCAACTTTTCCGATTTGCTTTTTGTACAGCTGATATCTGGGAAAATGTTGCACAAACTTCTCCACAAATACTCTGTACACTATTTGGAGGTCTTTGCTCCACCCTGATTCACACCCTGATTGTGCAACTGCTTTCCAAAAGCATTCAAGCCATCAAATTCTGCTGGCACGGATGTCTGCGGAAAGCAGATATCAAAACAACTTTCACAACCACATGCACAAATGTTCATGACAGGAATGCTTGAATGATCATCCAGTTAAGGAACAGAAAAAATATCATGTGATCATTGAGAGGTCCTGACTAATTAACAATGGAATATTGTATTTCAAATCTTTGCAGATAGCTGGTCACAACCAATAGATTAATAAAAAACTAAAAAGCAAAAAATAGTCAAATATTTTAAATAATGACTAAATATGAGAAAATTGCTTTTTTTTGCTTTGGGATATTCTGTGATCAAAGAAGAGGCTGAACTCATTTCTGTAATGAGATGTAATGTCATGTTACGTACTTGTTTGAATTATTCACCTAGCTCTAATATAATACAAAGTAGTTTACATCCCTTGTGTCATCTCTGTACAATGAAGGCAGAACTCTTGATGGTGCCCACTGTAGAAAATTATGCTTCTTGATCTAACTGAGCCTTGGGGCTGAGACAATGAATATGTTTTTATGTATAAATAATTAAATACCTTAAGAAAAGAAAAACCTACTTTCAATATTAGGGGAAAATGCTCTTAACAGTGAGATCTTTGCAACTGTCTCAAAAGGTGGGAGCCCCATCACTTGAGTCCTTTCAAACTGGAGTGGACAGAATAGTAGAGCATTCATTAGAAGACACAATCCTGCCCTAGTCACGAGGAATGGGGTCTCATACAATTTTTCTAGCTCTGATTTCTGAGACGATATGTTTAGAGATGTATAGAATCTAGTTCCTCTTCAAGACCTTGCTCCCCAGATAAATGCAAAGAAAGTACCATTCTTTTCATTTCAGCCCTTTTATTGCGCAAACAAGAAAGCAGGGTTTTCAAGCTGATCAGATCTGGTACCAGTCCATGGCTAAATTGACTCAATTTCTTAGCCACTTGCACCACATCAACATTTGGCCCATACAGTAGATGTGTGTAGCTCTCTTGCTATATATAGATATGTATTCATATTTATACACACACAAATATAAAGTCTTTCTCTGTATATGTGTGAATAATTTTTTAGATTCTCTCTGATCTTGCATAAATCTCTTCCTCCCCTCTTCTGCTCATGCATTAGTAACTTCCTTGTAGCATTGGCTGTGTCCAGAATTCTGAACAGCCTTACCCATGATGTCTTTGCTTCTGCTTAGGGAGCACACAGGTGCATGGAAATCAATCTATAAGTATTTATAGACCCAAATAGTATGGACCTTTGAGGAGAAGCGATGGGTCTGGTCAGAGAATCTTCTTTCCCCAGCTTGTTTGGTGCTCCTTTGCCATTTGGCTGTAAAAGTGGCCCCTATGATTCATCAAAGGCCTCTTGCTACTGATGGTCCGGGGTGCAGATCTGTAGTTCTCCCTGCCACAGAGTCCAGAGTTGGCCCTGATGGTTAGGAATCGTTTGTTTGTTTTTTCTTGGTTTGGCTCTTCAATTATCTTGGGCAGCAGCTGAGTGTTGTGGTTGCAGCACAAATGTCTGCAGCACCGGTTTCAATTTCCATTCTCTATGTGCATCCTCCCCCTGCAGGAGTTTTCTGCCTCCTCCTTCTCCTCCTTCCTGATGATGCTTTTTGGTTCTAGAGCTCTGAGGCTGACCCAGCAGGGCTGGCTGCAGAACCCAGTCCTGTCTCAGGGCCAGTTTGTTGCAGCCTGCATGTTGGGATCCATCTGTGGCTGGGGAATGGCTGACATTTTCTCCCTTGATTTCTGCAAAGTTAAGCAGTCCAGCTGGTTAATTCTCCTGCAGTTTTACTGCAGCAAATTGGACTTCAAAGGGAATTGAAAGCGACTCTTTGTTTTTAATGGTCCCCTCGCTCCACAGCAGACACTGCCAGCAGGTTTTCTGAGCTGAGAACAAAAGGAATCGCCATGGGTTACAAATAAATGAGATTCATCTCCTGCATAACAATGGCTGCATATTGTTACCCTCCATCCTCTGACTAGAGGAGGATGTGCTCCAATCTCAGCTCCCAGAGCTGGGGCTGGGTTCACGCCATCGCGCTGGAGAAGCATAGCCTTGAGATGGACAGGTGGCCATTTCATAGCTTCCTCCTCTCCTGGTTACACACCCCAACAAGCTGCCCTGAGGAAGCAGCTGCTCCATGAGGTCACATTTCCTGAGTTACCCTGTGCACAACATGTCCTCACTCCACAGGATTCTAGCAGTTAGGGCTGGGCGGCAAACAAGTTCAAGTAAACTAAAAGAACAGCCCAAAATCTTTACCAGAACCTGAACGAGATCTGACTCATGCTTCATTGCTGCCTCCCTACTCTCTCCTCACTGAAAAAACCCCCAAAGTGATTGATCTCTGACACCTTCCAGGTCTCCCTGAAGGGAGAGACTCCCTACCAAGACCACGAGTGCAGTTTCTACCAGCTTGGACAAGGAACAGCACCCCCCGGCCAAGATCAGCTCAGTGTCAGGGGAGGTGACTACTATTCAGTATCAGCTGGATAAGATCGAAGGTCTCTTGGCTCAGGGCAACTGCCTTATGGATGGTCTTGTTCTCTGTGTCGTGTCTGCATAGGTTGTGGGGGAGTTCGTCCATGCAGGAAGAGCCAGGCCACCCTATCAGGGGCCTCTTTGGATCTGGGAAGCCCCCGCAGAGCCTAAAGTTGCCAGTGGCAAATAGACAAATGATTTTTGCTCCCTGTTATACACTGGATTTGGTATTGATTTTCCAAAACTCCAGGTTGAGGGACTCTCAAGGGAACTGACCTTCAGCCGTGGCCCTGAGAAATCAAAGAAATTAAACCTCATGCCTCTAACTGATCCTGATGGTTGGCAGCAAAAGATGGGAACCTCCCGGCCACCACCACCACACACAAAAATATACAGCATTTGCATAGGTGACTGGGTGCTCCCTGTGCATGTGACAAGAGGGACAGAGGCCACTGCTACAGACAGGACTGCAGTGGCCTGAGCTTTCTGGCCATAGTTATGCTGCTAAGTTATGCCGCCTGCATGGAGGAGAGAGCAGCCCTCCTAGCCTTGTTTGTATGAGCCGTAATTCAGAGATCCAGCACAGCTCATTAACGCGGAGTCCGGGGAGAGGAGAGGCAGAAATAATGATGCTGTTAAATCAGGCTTCATGAATATGTAACGACGTCTTATTTTGCATTATTATGGCCGTTACTTAAAACGCACTCAGCCTTTGTGCTGTCACCGGTTGCTTTCTGAGCTCTGTCTGGAGTCAGCGATGGAGCTGACAAGGCCATTAAAGGGCCTTTCATGAGATGAAGTGGAGAAGGCAGAGGAAATCTTTTGAGATCAGTTCCTGAGGAGGGCAGGATCAAAAGAAACCAAACACAAGGATGTGAGCGTCTGGAAGACAAGGAGCTGCAGGTGCACTTTGAATCGGCCCAACCTGTTGACCTGTGCCATAAAAGGGAGGCCATCTGAGCTGCACCCCAAGTGTGTAGAACCATCTATTTGACATATGCAAAGTACCAGGAAGGGAGCTGCAGTGTTTAGCACCAGCTGGTGGTTGGGATACAGGATCATGAATGATCTAGACCAGCAGTTCCCAAACTTAATTGGCTTATGTACAGTCGTCTTTAGTGATATTTGAAGTATCATGAGCAAATTTCATCTTTTAGTGCCCACTTGTTTTAGGCCTTAATAGGTGTAAGGATTTCTGGACTTATAGTAAAAATAGATTCCTACAGAAGGCTGAAGTGTTAGATTATAGCATTTTTTTAAACATCTCAGGTTTTTAGACAGTGAATCAAAAAGAATCATCAGTTATTCTGTCTTCCTTGTAGAGTAGCACAAAACATTTGTCAAATGACTTGATATATTTTGGTATGCTGCTAAACTAAGCCAGTGGCTTGACGTTTGAATTTGTCTCATTTAAGTTCAATGTTTCTGCTAATTCTTACTTGGATTATTGCTGAACGTAACACAAAGGTGTCGTCTTCTGTTGACAATTGGTCCCTGATCCTCACCTCGACACCAGGCCGCTTAAGCGCCAGTTCACTCTTGTTCCAATGCTTCAGGTTCCCAGCTCCCCTCCACTTCCTGTTGAGCTGGGAACTCTCCCAGTCTCGCTGCAGCCCTTGGCCTCTCTGAAGAACCTTTCACACAGATTTTCTCCTGCTCTGTTCCCTGGACCCAACTCTTGCTCCCTTTGTAAGGCGCTGCACAGTCTTCCTTCATGGGGCTGTGCCATGTTTCAAGCAGGCTTCTGCAGCCCACCAATATCCAGATTTCAGCTTCACTCCACAGAGCCTCCCTTGGGTCTTGGACTCACATACTTCTTCCCCTTGCTTGAGGCCTTCCCACAGCCCTCCTCCTTAGGGCTGGCTTCTGATTTAGGCAGGCTTTCCCAGTCCACCAATCTCCCTTCTGGCTCTCACACTTGTGAGCCTCTCTTTTAACTCAGTGCTCCCCCGCAGGCTATCTGCCCTCTACTATGCCTGGGAGTCACCTGACCTCTAAGGAGGTAGCTGCTTCCTTAACATCTGCCCCCATTCTGCTGCTCCCTTGAATACCTGCTTCCTTAAAGGGGCCATATCATGAAACAGTGCTTGGCTGGTCCTGGGCCCCACTCCCATTTAAAGGGGACAGACCACCCTTTTACAGCGTACCACTTTCAACAAGCTCCTGTACCACCAGTAGCACGTGTATCACAGTTTAGGAACTCATGATCCGGACAAGTTCTGTTCTTCCATCCCTCAGGGCTTAGCCAGCAGGACCGTAGCAGTCGGAAGGAAGGAGTGCTTCCCTCAAGGAAAGTTCTGTCCACACCAGGAGTGTGCTCTGCAAAATATGGTGGAGTCTCATGGTGTGGGTTGTTTTGGGAAATGTCCTTAATACAGATGTGCTCCAAAGCTACTTCTCAGGCTGATAGACAAGTTCACCCCTCCACAGTGGAGAGCTGAGTCCAAACCTAAACCATGACAGGGACTGGGAAGTCTCCCTCTCTTTCTTTAGCCATTCCTCACCTCTCTATATGGCTGGGGCAGCCCTGTAGCCCTCTTTGCCACCTTCTCTCTAGCTGTAGGTTTTGGCTTGTGGAAGATGCAAGGTAGTTTTCTTCTCTCCTCCCCTCCAGCTGGGCCTCTTGACCTTGGAGGAGGCCCTTTGACCTTCTCTGCCGCTGGCAGGACCCATTACTCCCTTCTGGATTCTTCTGTTTTGAAACTGAGCTGCACTCAGCACTGCCCTGAACTGGTCCCCAGCAGGGTGCATGGTGGCTTCTGAAATCCTGTAGCTGTTTAAATTTGCACCGAGTGACCCAGTCTGGGAGGAAAGAAGAAAAGAACCCTCTTCCCATGCACTTCTGCACTTCCGTGTTTGGCTGGCTTTCTTAATATTCCTGCCAGACTGAATGCAAGGAGTGCCAGATATCTCATGGTCTGAGGGCCTATTCTCATGAGATTTCTGGCTCTGTTATGCAGAGAGGAAAGATTAAGAGAAAGTTCAGAGCAGCACCTCAACTTGTGGGTCTCTAAGTCTGTGTGTTAAATTAAGGACACCCTCGTGGTGGTATCAGAGGTGCCAATACCGTGGTTGAGTCCTGCTGCACCACTGGTGGAGGTGCATTGCTGGAGAGGAGCAGAGAATATGTCCTGGTGTCCAAGTGATTTAAGCAAGTTTGGCATCTAGCATGCTAGCTAAGCCTGATCTAACTTCAACGTTTTGACTAGTCTACATGCAGGGTAACATCTTTTAGCTAGATTTTGAAAAAGGGTGAGGTTAGGCTTAGCTGGCATGTGTTAACTAATCCAACCCTTCATGCAGTTAAGACACAGCCTCTGTAAGAATGGGCATGGATGTGTATGCCATTCAGGATGTGTGTGTCCCTTTAACACCTGAGGCTTGGAGGGATTATGCCAGAATCTCTGGTTTGAACAGAAGGATGACTACTTCTATTTGGTAATTTGTTACATGTGAAAGGGACATCTGCTTTTGGGACAGTGTGGGAATAATTGTCTGTAGTCTCTACTTAAGTGCCTAGACATTGATCCAAAGCCCATCGAAGTCTATGGAAATCTTTCTTTTGACTTCAGTGGGTTTTGGATTGAGCCCAACCCATGGTGAGCTGGTAAGAAGTTAATATGACCCATTTCAATGAATCTCTTATTTTCATATCCTTCCCACTGCCACTCCTTCCAGTCTCCTGTGTGCTGTTTCTGTAGGAGGCAGAGATATTTGCAGCGATTTACACAACATTTTCAGCAGGGGGTGTGCAGAGGCTTAATAGGACACACAATGCAAGTGGCTGAGTTTTTATTCCAACTCGGCGTCTGCAGGTCCCATTTAAAGACAGGGCAAATACAGAAAGAGCAAAATAAATTAACCTGTGTGCAAGGGATTTTGATGTTATTGTTCTGAAAATAAACTCAGCATTGGTTCCCTGTTTCTCTGTCATCTTGACTGGTAATGTCCATCTGCAGCCAGTTACCTGAATGGGGAGCAAAAATCAACAACCCTTAGGACCAGATTCTCCACTGCTTCAGTGTTGCCAATCGTACTTCTGCAAAATGGTTATAAAAATATTCCTGTTCTGATCTGGAGTGAAGAATTCGGCTCTACACTTACAACAGAGCCAGAGCACCTAATTAACGTGCTGTTAAAATGTTCAGTGGAGATGGGACCTAACCATGCTCCTAAAGCTTGAACTGTTCAGGGTCTACACTGCAATCGCAAGGTGTCATTGCAGCTCATGTAGACATACCCAAGCAAGTTTTTAAGCTCACTAGCTCAGTCCTGGAGCAAGGAAGCTGCAGCAGTGTGTGTTTCAGTCCACCTGGAACCCTGGGTAATTATTCATGGAGCTAGTCCCTGCTGAAGCATGTGCTGCTACAGCTTCGCTGCTCTGGGCCCATGAGCTAGCTAGCTAGATACAAGCTAGCTGAGGTATGTCTACACCAGCTGCAGTCCCACCCTGTGACTGCAGTCTAGGCTGGAGTCGGCAAACTACGGGCCACATGCAGCCCACCAGCCAATTTAATCTGGCCCTGCTGCTTGAGCTCTGCACAGCTCCTGAAAGCAGTGGCATGTCCCACCACAAGCTCCTATGTTTAGGGGCAGCCAGGGGGCTCCACACACTGCCCACGCCCCAAGCACCACCCCCACAGCTCCCATTGGCCAGGAACTGTGGCCAATGGGAGCTGTAGGAGCGGTGCCTCTGGGGCAGCGCACAGAACTGCCTGGCAATGCCTCCATATAAGAGCTGGAGGGGAGACGTGCTGCTGCTTCTGGGAGCTGCTTGAAATAAGCGCTGCCCAGAGCCCCCTCCCATGCCCCAACCCCCTGTCCCAGTCCTTATCCTCCCTCCTGCCCTTCGAACCCCTCAACCTCAGCCCCACCCCAGAGCCCATACCCCAAGCCAGAGCTCCCACCCCCTCCTGCATCCTAACCTCAATTACGTGAGCAGTCACGGCCTGTCATACAGTTTTCATACCACAATCTGGCCCTCGGGCCAAAATGTTTGCCCACTCCTGGTCTAGATGTATCCTCAGTTTTGAGTCTCCTGTCTACGCTGTGCCTTTTTACACCATCATGGCCTGGTCCCCTGCCTTGGTTAGAGATGTAGTGTTCATGTGGCCCTACATTCATTCACATCATGTTTTTAGTGAATTCACGGACAGCCTACACTCACCCAGCCTGGACCCTCCCTTTACCAAGAACAGATTGAAAGTCTCTCCACTGAGGTAGAATTGAGCGAAGCCCAGGCGGGTGAGAGTCTCCTCAGAGCTCACTAGTGTTCCCATTTTTCTCTTCCAGCCCCACCTGCTCTGAAGCTGTCTGTCAACGAGACCCTGGTGGTGAACCCAGGAGATAATGTCACTATGCAGTGCTCCCTGACAGGTGGTGACCCACTGCCTGAGGTTGTCTGGTCTCACTCACCCAGCCCTATGCCTCACAACAGCCTTATTCAAGAAGGTAACCTCACCATCTGGGGGATCCACACGGAAGATTCAGGCTACTACAATTGCACGGCCATCAACAATGTGGGGAACCCAGCTAAGAAGACAGTGAATCTGCTGGTGCGATGTACGTCCTTCCACTGCATGTGCTTTCAGGGCGCATGTCATTTTTCATTTTAAATAGTGGGTAAATGTGCTACTCCAGCAAGGGACCGGTCGCACTGACTGCAGAAGGCACTGTGCAAGCTTCTCCACCTACAGCTCTGCTAATGCATCTCGCTCCTGACTAACAGCACCCATGGTTATTCCAGTCCTGTCCTTCCACAGCTCTGCTGATGCGTCCTGATCCTGACATGCAGCACCACAGGAGGCCTTGGGAGCGTGGGGCCATTGCTTCACATGGGGATCTCATTCGGGCATAGGGCTGGGGGGTCCAGACTGTGTGGAACCATTGCCTCCCATCGGGCTAAGGGTAGATGTTTCATATGGGTATCCCTTTTGGGCAAAGGGTATTTTGTCTTCACTAACTGGCTTTGCACCTGTGTTCATCCCAGCCATGAAGAATGCCACCTTCCAGATCACCCCTGACGTGATCAAAGAGAGTGAGAGCATCCAGCTAGGGCAGGACCTGAAGCTCTCGTGCCATGTGGATGCCGTCCCCCAGGAGAAGGTCGTCTACTTCTGGTACAAGAATGGGAAACCGGTCAGGGTCTCAGACCGACTGCTCATTTCCAGGAACGACCCTGAGCTCCCACCAGTGACCAGCAGCCTGGAGATCATTGACCTGCGCTTCACTGATTATGGCACATATCTGTGCACTGCGTCCTTCCAGGGGGCTCCCATCCCTGACCTCAGTGTTGAGGTGAACATCTCTTCAGAAACAGGTGAGCCTCCTCCGCGGAGGCCTGGTGCTTTGAGGGAGTTGGGTTGGGGGGCACAATATGGATTAGAATCACAAGACCAACTATTCTTTCCGAGCTCTTTGAAGGCCCTCAAATGCGCCTTGACTTCAAGTGTAAGAGCTCTTGTTCCTTCTGCTTGGGATAACAGCTATGCTGTGTGATGTGTAGTATCCTGAGATGATCCCTCTCATGTGCCTGATGAGGAAATTGGATTAAACCAAAGAGATCAGCCCCAACATGGCACATTTTATCCTGGAGCCAGTTTGTGCTGGATGCTGTGGGCAAGTCTCATGAGTGGCCAGTGACCCAGCTGGGATAGGTGTGCTCTAAAGTAGCTAGTTCCTTCCTTTAATAAGGAGTCTTAATGGGTTAGTTTCAGGCTTCTAGTGACCTGAGGCACAACATGACTGAGGATGTCTTATTCTGGATACGGAAGGCCCAAGCCAACTTCAGAAGGAGATGGTTTTGAAGAAGCCCTGGCCAAGGGCTTATGATGAAGGACCAATGAGGGAATGGGATTTTACCAAATGTTCCAAGGCTGATGGTTGTGGGGAAGGAGGTAGTGCTCTTTCACTTCTTTGGGGTGGCTTCAAAGAGACACTCCCTCTGATATTCTTCCAGAGACAGAGTTGGCAGGACCTGGCTTGTGTCCATGGCAGTCTACGGTGGCGGCTGGGAGGTGTCTCTCATAAATCCTCATCCCATGAGCAGCTTGAATGTTTAATCCTCAGGACACCTCTCGAATACTTTCTGCAGGAGCCCAGACACTATAAATCTTGCCCTCTTTTCCCTTCGTAAAGGGCCCCATCCTTCTCCCAGCAGAATCAATGGCAAAACTCTCTTATTGGCTTCAGGTGGGAGCTCCAAATCGGAGTCATTTCTGTAAAGCTGGAACATACAGATAGAGACTCTTTCTGTTGTGCTAGCAAAACATCAGGTCAGATTCTGTTCTCTGATATGCCCATGCAGTCCCACTGCCTTCCACGGGATTGCTCAGGTGTGACTGAGAGCAATGCCACATCTACCTGTAGCTAAATGGTGAATGAGTCTGGGGGAAGCCAACTAGCTTCAGAATCTGTCCTGGTTTTTCCAAACTGCTTTAAAAAGTTTCCTTATTCACAGTGATGTTAACCAGCTTTGGCCAGTCCCAGTGCTGTCCAGGACAGATCTGATTCCTTGCCCTGTCTGTGCGCTTAGCAGAAAGTGTTGGAACTGGCCCTTGTATTTTTGACAACCTCCCTGCTCTTGGCAAAAAGTCCATATCGATCTGCTCCAAAGGAATGCGCCCCCCCCCCCCCCGATGCTTTCAGGATACTGATTACTTACTGTGTACTAGCTTTTCAGCATCAAATAAATTAATTAATTCTTACTTCTAACAGCCCTGGAAGGCAGGGGAATGCTGCTCCCTCCCTTTTTATCATTGGGGAAACTGAGGCACAAAATGACATGACTTGCCCCAAATCCCATAGTGAGTCAGTGGCAGAGCTGGGAATGTGAGCCTGATCTGGCTGTAGCAATGGAGTTTAGAGCATACTTCTCAAAATAAAAAAAACCCAAAACCGCTAAACCCTCCAATAGCTAACAGAATGTAATAGATATAAGGTCATCGGAGTAAGATGGCAAAGGTCTGTATGATCATAGAGTCTGTCCCCACTACAAGGTCTGGACAATATCTGCTGGCCCAAATGTAGGCACAGAGCTCTGGAGTTAAAAACAAAACAAAAACAAAAAAATCTACAAGGAGGTGGCTGTGGTGGCCCAAAGTTGCTACAGGCCCCCTTCCACCAGCAGGCGCAGAAGGGTCCAGCACAGCATGTAGGGGGTTGGCTGGGAAGAGAGCATGGTGAGGCTAATTGAGGAATGTGGCAGGCTGAAGCATTCCATTGATGGTCACTGTCAGCTGGGCTCCTCTGGAGCCAGGGAAATTAAAGCTCCTGTCCCCTGCCAGAACCCCGCCTCCCTTCAGGCTGAATCCCCCCCATCCCCCACACACTGGGTAATGGGGGTGTTTGTCCATGCTGGGTTATCTGGCCCTCTGTATGCATTTAAGGAACAATAAAGACCCCCCCACTCCCCGTTTGCATTTGGTTTGAACCCGCTGAGTTTTTCCCCAGAGCCATGCTAGTGAAGCAGCACTGTGGAAACTGCTCTGCATTCCCTGGCCATCTGCTGCTGCCCAGCGAAACAGCCCCCCGTTCGCTGAGATGGCAGTCTCCAGTGGGAGGCTCGGAAGAGATGGCTTTAATTAAAAAAAATCTCCAAATACAATTTGCAGTTTTTCCCTGTGGTGAAAATTGCCTCTCGCCAGGTGAACGTCTGCTGACGGTGCTGACTGGCGGGGGGGCGGGGGGCAGCGCTCTCTTCACACCAAACACGAGAGCATCTGATGAGATTCCACAGCCCACAGGGGACCTGTAAATTGAAAACTTGAGTTCTCTGTTGCATAGAGAGGGCACTACCAAAGGAGACCAAGGCCAGAGACATTTTAAATATGCTCTTAATACAGTTATGTGTTGTATGTGTGTGAAAATCGTTCCAGCGCTCTCTCTTCTGGGCAGCCGGTAAATTGAGCAAATAGTGGCCAGTTTGGATTGAGGTGGCTCCTGGAATTTTAAGCTTCCATTTAAAAAGAAAAAATATCTAGCCCTTCCGTTTGTGAAAGTATCAGTCCAAACATCACCCCAATACAGTGCCGGCTGCAGAGAGACAGCCTGAAACAAGAGCTCTCTGAAAGGTGAGAACAGTTACATTTGGCTCAATTGGGTGTTGACTCTGAAACCTAATGATAACTGCAATGTTAACATTGTGATAGATGTTCCTGTGAAAACCCATTTACATCTGGGTAGGTTCTTGGTGGAGCCTGAAGCATGAACAAAGAGTCCCCTCCAAGTCGACTCTATGTTCATATCAAGTGGAGGTCTTAGGGTATGTCTACACTGTGATAAAAGACCCGCAGCACAGCTGTGGCTGGCATTTGTCAGCTGACTGGGATTGCAGGGCTTGGATTGCGGGGCTATAAAATTGCAGTGTTAGACATTCCAGCTTGGGCTCTGGGACCCATCTCCCTTGCAAAGTCTCAGGGACTAGGCCACAGCCTCAATCTGAACATCTGCACTACAGCTTTTAGCTCTGCAGCGCAAGCCCTGCGAGTCCAACCAACTGACCCAGGCTCTGAGACTCCATGCCTCTGGTTTATCACAGTGTAGACATCTCCCTTTGGTTCCTTATGAACTTTAGCTGACAATAGTGGCTGGACACTAGAGCAGGTATCAGTAGAGCTATGTGAGTAACCTTAGTTTTTAGTTTGGTGGCTGAACCTCACCCCCCACTCAAAAGTACCCAACGTTTATTTTAGGTCCACCAAAAACAAACCCTTTTTTAAAATTTTTCAGAAAATCAGAAAAATCAAAAAAGATAATTTTGAGTCACAGTATATGTTTAAGGGCTGAACTTCTTTTTTTATTAAAATTAAATTCAAAATGACTCCAAATGTTTCGAAAACAATTTGGCATATTTGACACAGATTCATGAAATGTTCCGGTTGACCTCAATCTGCATTTTTGGCAACCAAAAAAAAATATTTAATGTTTATATCTAGAGCAGAAGCACCATTTCCTCCTCCTCCCCCCGATCAGTAAGGTCCCCTGTCCAAGAACTGGATTTGTTTTGTGCAACTTCTGTACATTATTGTAGCTCTGGTTCTAACCAGAACTAGGCAGCAGTTCTACTGGGTTTGCTGTCCCTTGCATGGGCTGCACTGAGCTGGTCTCAGCTGGGAGTTGCCTCTTCTCTGGGGGAGCCAGTGATAGCTACACTGAACAGTACTTCTCTGAGGCAGTTTTTCTGCACATCTTGGTGAGGATTCACAGTGAATTCTAGTGCAATGCAGCCTGGGTAAGAAAATTGGATTTGGCCTTCCTTTTCAGAACTACAGTTGGGGAATTACATGGCTAACAAGATTGAGACTAGGATGTGGAGTCTTTCACCTCTAGATTATCAGTTCTATCCTGGTTTAGGCTGATAGTGACTGAAAGAGTCTGCTAGTAGTTCACTGATGTAGGTAAAGTGAGTTGGGGTGTCCGGTCACGGCTGGCACTTTTTGTTGGTGCTGGCACACTCAGAGGCCAGGTGGATGAAACACTCCTCTCCACCTGGAGGTGGAACCTCCAAGGGATGGCTGACGTTGGCTGGGGCAGAGCATGGGGAGCTTTGCTCTGGCACTGCCAGTGCCATTCTCGATTGGAGGGCTGCAGTCTCCAGAGCTGCCAGAATATGCAACCATGCTTCAAAGGTTTCCCTCGTGCGATGCTGGAAGGATGTTACCTTGACAAACAAACAGTCCCTTTTTATCATCTTCTTTTTAGTGCCTCCAACCATCAGTGTCCCCAAGGGCCAGTCCACCATCACCGTTCAGGAGGGCTCCAGGGCCGAGCTGCAGTGCGAGGTTCGAGGGAAGCCCAAGCCACCCATCATCTGGTCCCGGGTAGACAAGGAGGCCCCCATGCCCTCAGGTGCTATGACAGTGGAGACTTACGATGGGAAACTGCATCTGGAGAGCATTAGCCGAGAAATGAGCGGGACCTATAAATGTCAGACAGCCAGGTACAATGGCTTTAACATCAGACCCCGGGAAGCCCTGGTTCAGCTCAACGTACAGTGTGAGTATAACCGCATGATTCTGTAGCTCCTGCCTCTGTGCCAGCATGCACTGGTACCTTGCTAAAGTCTGGGCTGGTGATGCTTATGGTGCTGCTTTGAAATAGGGTTGACGTCTCTTTTTTGGACTGAGTGTGTTTCATCTTGTGGACTTTGATGGGTTTATTTACCTGATGTCCACACATGAGGAAACGTGCCAGCCAGCCAACAATGTATTCCAGCCAAATGTGGGGGCCTGTGGATCCACCGTTGGTTGGGTCACCTCACTTGTTTGTGTAGCAATTGTCTCTCTCTGTAGCTGTGTGTGTGTGTGCGCACGCGCACGTGTGTATATGTTACCCACACAAAAATTACATTAAAAGACCATTATTAGGGTTGCCAAGACAGGCACTCAACAGCTAGGAAATGCCAGAATTAAGGTTGCCTGTTCAACCTTGATTCACCCCTCTTGTACATCTGTATTATGATACCGTCTTTAATTACATAATCACGTATTATTTTTTCTATAGGACCTGTTCTGGGGATGAATCAGGGTTGTATAATGAAGGAAACTGTTGTAGGTAAGACCTCTGCGTCCTTTTATGTAGATTTGAAAGGTGCATAGTGAATGAGGCAGGGGACTGCAAGAAGAGAAAGGATCATCTCATGGTTAAGACAGTTGAATGCTGCCCTGGAGAACTGGATTCTATTCCTGTCTCTGCCACAGGGTTATCATGTGATGCCAGTCAAGTCACTTAAACTGGACTTTTCAGAGGTGGTCACTAATGGTTTGTGCCTCATTTTCCAGTTGCCTCACTTGACATCTTGTGGTCTGGTTTGCAGAAGTGCTGAACATGCACAGCTGCAACTGAAGTCAATGGGAACTGTGATTTGAACATATAAACTGCTATATAATGCAAAGTACCCTTAAAAATCAGGTCCTAGGTGTCTCAAATTGGGCACCCAAAATTCATGAATACTTTTGCCCTTAATCTCGCTGACCCAGTTCCCTCTCTCTAAAATGGGGATAATGCCACCCACTTGCCTCACAAGGGTGTTGTGAAAATAAAGTCATACATATCTGTGAGGCACTTGGTTACTACAGTGATGAGCCCCATAAGAAAACCAATGAGGAAATTTGTCTTCAGAGCAGGGTTTGAATAATGTGCAGTAAATAAGGTCTGGGACCACACATTGAACAATGAGGAGAAAACAAAACATTGAATAGTTACTTATAAAGTGAGCGCTGTCTGTTCTCCACACTGAATGAGGCAGGGGTCCTGTGGAAAAAAAATAGTATGTGATCATGTAATTAAGGACCGTATCATAACCCATGTGGACAAGAGGGTCAAATTAAGCTTGCACAGGCAGCCTTAATTCTGGCATTTTCAAATTCTGAGTGCTTGACTTTGCAACCTTAATCCTGTTCTTTTTAACATCGCTTTCTGTGTGTGTGTGTGTAATTTCCTAGCTTTTAAAAGAGCAACCTTTAATTACAAAAAGAAAAGAAATTCTATCATGTGGCATCATATTGACACCCACATGGGTCATCAGCAGGGTTTTAACCTTTATATCCACCTGTTTTCCCCAACCTGCTGGCTCCCAGTCCCCTTGCCCAGACATTACTAGTCTCCCTATCTCATCTTACAGTTTCCCCTCTTGCCCCTACCAGCCTCCAGTCCCAAATTCCACCTTCCCCCTGCCCTCTTGTACTAATGGTCTCCCCCTGCCCTCTCAGATCCAAGCCTCGCTCTTGAATGTAGCAGATCCATTGTGGATGGAATTCTCCCCTCCCCTCCCCCCCACCAAAAAAAATCAGCTTGACGCAGGGCGCTAGTATGGAAAATGTCATCTTAAATCAAAGTTTGGCAAAGTTGCAAGTAACTGAAAATAGGAAAATTTCGATAATTTTAATAATGGGCAGTGTTACCAACCCCACCTATAATATATACACACACACACACACAAACAGACAGCAGGAGACCATTGAGTGGTGATAGGGATGTTGTCCTGTACTGCCATCCTTGCTGGTGCCCGTGTCATGCCATTCTATTTAGACACCTTATTGCTCTGTGGTGCCTCCCTCAGCAGAAGAGTGAGGCTGGTCATATCCCAGGCTGGAGTGTTTAGAAGGTATTGGTGATATTCTGATGTGTGGAGCAGGTAGGGGTCTGGGATAATCTGTGCTCCCCTCTTAGTAATAGTATCTTCAGTCAGTCAAGTGCTGCACTGGGTGGAATTCAGCTAAGGAGAATCCAAGCCTAACTCCTTTCACTTCCCAGATTAAACTGAAGACTGTGCTGAACAGTTTTGAGTGGGGTGGAGGGCTGAGGCCACGGTGGTAACCCTGACCATAGAGTTAGTCTCATCAGGAAAGATTCGGTACTGAACTCCTGTGAAGTCCTCTTGAGGATGTGGCAAGCATGGGATTGGTGGAGAGAATGTTAATTTGCACTAGCCTGGACCATCCATGGGCTGCGACTAAAGCACCTAAAGTGCGTAGTACAGAGTCATTCATTAAACACCAACCTCTCTTCCCCCATCCTCCTTTCAGCATCGCTCAAGAAGGGATGAAACGTACTCTCATAAGCTGGATGAAGCTGAGCAGACACACATTCAGTTTCTTGCTGTTGGCATCTCCTATCAGCTCCACATAAGGACAAACAATTTTGTTTGGATTCTGGTTTGGCCCAAATTCCACTGAAATCCATGCATGATCCTAGAAATGACCTCTCCTCCTTCCCATCCCCTCCACTTCCTCAGGATTGCAGTCTTGGTCAAATACTGACCGGGTCATATGGACTGAACTCACCATTCCTCCCAGGCAGAGCAGCATGGTAGAAGTTTGCAATGCCACTGCCTGTCTGTCCATTTTGTGCCTAAGCAGTGGACTTCAGTCTCCGGTGCTGTCCATTGTCTCCTTTTACCAGCATGAAATTCACTAAAAACAAACCTCAGCAACTGGAAAGTGGAGCAAGGCCTAGAGTACCTCCTGCCCCTGCCCTGGCTAAACAAACAACCCATCTGTTTATCCAGCTCCCTTTTTGTGGAAAGAGCCGGGTGCCCCAGCAGGGGCTTGCTCTGGTTAATTGAAATGCTGTTCTCCAGTGCGGGTAGCTCATTAGTTTTGTGGCTTGCTCTGGAATTCTAATCTTGTCGGAAATGGGAATCGTGTTGCTTCTGAAGCCTCTGTGATGAGCGTGCTCCCCCCGCCCTCCTCCCAGCCTGCTCCTTCCATCTGAGAATCCACTCAGGTGGGGTGTATATGTGTGTGTTTGTGCGAGCTCCTTTTGAACCAGCTTACACAGGGGAGAGTGAATTCTGGGTGATAATGTGGTTGTTTTGCTGATTTGTTCCAAAGCTAAAGTTGCAAAATCAATACGGCAGATCTGATTAGATGTCAGAACCTGTTTCTCTGTTTCTTTTTTCTTCTTTTTTTTTACCCATATAGTTCCGTATTGTGACAAACAGCCCAGAAATGAGCTTTGCTAGCAGTGCTGCAATATGGGAGAGAGAAAAAGAGATGGGAACAAACCAATCAGCTGCCAAAAAAAGTGGTGTTTTGGTTCCTTTTATTATTTATATATAGGGAAAGTGGCTCTCCTTTCATGTTACATGCTGGAATTGGCTAAGGGCAGCTCTGTGACAAGCCACACAATCTGTTTCCTGGACTCTGCAGCTCTGGTGGAATAATAGGTTTACAAGAGTGCTTTCTGGCTTTCATCTCTAAGGCTAGGATGAGGAAATACGGTGTCGTGGTGAGAGCAAGGGAGTAGGAGAGTCAAGACTTCCAGGGTTCAGTTTACAGTTTGCTGTGACTAAGGCCTGGGCTACACTGCGGGGAGGAGGGGGTTCAGACTAAGATATGCAACTTCAGCTACGCTAAAGTCAAAGTATCTTAGTTCAGCTTACCTGGCCATCCCCACAGCGGCGAGTCGACCATGGCGGCTCCTCCGTCGACTCTGCTTACTCGTCTTGTGGAGCTGGAGTTCCGAAGTCGATGGGGAGCGCGTTCGGGGATTGATTTATTGTGTCTAGACGAGATGCGATAAATCAATCCCTGATACATCGAACACTACCCACCAATCTGGCGGGTAGTATAGACATACCCTTAGTCACTTCACATCTTTTTGAAAAGGAGATGAAAGTGACCTACCCCACCAGGTCAGAGTTAATGCCAAAAAACACTTTAAGATTCTTAAATGAAAGGAGCTATAGAAGGACCAAATATTATTATTATAAGTGTAAAACTGTTTAGCAGGCGTGTTTCAAGGCTAGATAGTCACTTCAGAAAAAGAACAGTATATGTCATAGATGCATATTCAAATTAGGGAGAGACAACCAGGCTCAGATAGAGATGGGGCTGAGCTGCAGACTGTGGGATCTGGGTTAGTACCTCTGCAAAGTTCAGCGGTGTTTGGAATCCCAGCTGTGGTTTGGGACATCTCAAACAGAGAGTAGCAGTAAATGGGATCTGATCTCGACCATGCATCCCAAAGCCAGCAATAACATGGTAGCTAATCATGAAAACTATTTGACCCCTCTGGATTTTAAGTATCCTAAAAGCAAGACAAAGAATCTTTACAGTTACCAAAAATGGCAGAGGTTGGTTTAAGATCTAACCCCTTTGAAATGATTGTCCTTTGAGACAGTTGTCTTATTATGCTGGCATGACATTTTGTTAGATATTTGCATTGTGGTGTTGCACCAAGATGTAACAAAGCAAACTGTATGCTGTTATATCCTGGGTGCAGTATCCTGCCAGGATCATATTATGTCAGCCCAAAAGATTTTCCGGTCCTGAAAGCCAAGCCTAGTTTGTAAGATGTGGGACAGCTCTGTCACAACTGGAATCCAACCACCTATTCCAATTTCCACCCACGTGCTACATGACACCAGAACATCTGTTCCAAAATGTGTCCTGCTAATACAATTGTCCATCTAATTCAACTGCCCCTGGGAGTGGCCTACACTTGGCACTTCAAAGCAAGATATATTGCCATATGTGATGAGGCTTCACTTACCATGCTGGTGCCTCCTGCTGGTTGTCTTGGTGATTAGCTGTGCAGGTTGGTACGCCTATTCCTGGTAATGCTTTATCTGCTGTCACTTCTGCTTCCAGACCTCCATCACTCCAAGGACCACGGCATGTGTCTTCATGACACAGCCCTCTGGCCAGGTCAGAATCTGTGCTCCCCCGTTCTGGGAGTGAGTGTTGCAGTCCAACTATCCTGCCAGTTCCTCAGGAGTGACTGCAGCCCTGTGGCCACAGTACCCTCTTCACCCTTGCCTCAGGGCCTCAGCCTGTAAATCCCAGCAGCCAGCCAGGAGCTCTTCTCTAGCTCCCCTAGTCCCTGCTAGCAACACTGCTCAGTCCAGGGTACTAGCTCCCTTCTGCCTGCCAGGCATCCAGTCCACACTCCTTCAGCTCCAGGGAGTAACTGACTCTGCTCTGCCCTGCAGCTCTTATATGGCCCTGCTGAGCTCGATTTGCTGTTCCTCACAGCCCTTCTACTCTTGGCTGCTTCTTGTGCAGTTTCCATAAGGCCCTCTCTTGCATGCCAGTGAGGGTGGATGCCCCATCACACCCTAAAATACATGGGAACAATACATGTGTATGGGGATTCCCTTCTGGGCCCCACAGGTCAACAGTTTATGCATGAGAACTACTGACCCTTATCCTGTAAATTGTTATTCTTTTTCATGCTAAGGTTCACAGATCTGTTGCAATGGGTACTTCAGCCTACTTGCAGCTTGGGGGCAGAACCAGACCACTCAGTCCTTGGCAGTAGGGAAACACCCCATCTCCTGAAGTTCCCTCCATTTTTTTCTGCCTTCACAGCAGCTGGTTCAGCCAAGCCTCTCTGTTGCAGCACTTTTCTGAGGGAAATGGCAAACTTTATATCCAGTGTTTAGACTAACAGTTTGGCCCAATAATGTGTCTGTCTAATTCCCAGCTGTGTCCCAGGTTTGCATTTACCATTTTTGGGAGGATTATCCCCTCCGCGCCGATTCCCCTCAGAGGCATAAGCAGTGGCTAGAAAGAGCTGAGAAAAGCCAGAGGGGAAGGGACTGTGTCTCCTGCTTCACTCCTTTATTAACTGTCTCCTTAGGGAGCTTGGCCCTCTAGCTGGGCAGGCCACAGTTTTCCTGCCATGGACCATGACCCTGGGTGGGGTTGCCTTGGTTCCCCTTCCCTAGGCAGGAGAGGAGCCATGCTAAGATGGAGAGGCCCGCTCTGCTGGGCAAGATGCAGTACTGTCTGGATGGGGGTTGCCTTGGCCCCTCTCCTGCCCTCAGAAGGAAAGGAGGCAGGAAGGATTGAAAATGAAAACTTGGATGAACTGATTATTGGTCTCGTGGACCACCGAAAAGCAGTCAACAAATAGAACTTACTTTACTGGCTGGTGAAACGTCCATTGTTAAACCAGTGAGACAAAGCATTGTGTTGCCGTAGCCCAGGTGGGCTTTATAATAGCGTCCAAGCAAAAAGTCAAGTCTCCGTAGTACAATGCTCTCAACGTGCTCAAGAGAGGACAGTTTGTGCAAATCTCTCCATGAAATACTCCCCTAGCACATCCAACTTATTCCCAACCCTGCGTGCTCATAGAGACCGATCTTGGAACCTCTATGCAGCACTACCCAGATGGAACCCCTGTAGGAGGTTTTGGTGCTTCCGATCCACTAGAGTAGGCTGTCAAGTTGGAGGTTCTCCTAAAACCCCCCTCAGAGTTGTTCATTGAATTCAGGCTGGTAGTCCTCTCAGCTGTCACAGCATTCGTTCCTGAAGTAAATTCAAGAAATACTCCTCCTGCAGTTAAGCATCAAAGTCCAGCCCTTAGGAATGCCAACAGTCTCAGGGCAGAGCAGTCATGTCTGCTTCATTGAGACCTATTAGATGGCCATTAGTTCACTGCATTTTGCATATTGGTCATCCAGTCTTAGCCAATGCCTTTTCTTTTCTTTTGGCAGAATTCTTCTCCATGTCTTAGTGCCCAGGGGAAGGTGGAATAATTATTTATACATAATCTACCTCGTTTTGGATGTCCATATTTAAAGGATAATCCTGCTTCCCACCTCAGAGGGGCACCACTATGAAAATCCCATTATAATGGATTTGTGGAGCTTAGGATGAGGGAGAACAAAAACATTTATCCATGCTTACCTGAGAATTTCCTTTCTTTGAGTAATAAGGTCCAGCGATCTGGCCCATCTGGGAGACGGATCATCAAGAATCGAGATGGAAAGTAACATCCAAGGATTTGGGTTTGTTGTTGTTGGGGAGAATTTACCATGTTCTGCAGCGGGAGACATTGTTTTCCCTCAACCCAAGTCAGACCCAATCTGTAACTTAAAGTAGATTTGAATTAGCCTGGCGGGAGAAGTTATCTCAACTAGAAGAGAGGCAGGGCATTTCTCTGATACCAGTAACTAAGAGGAAGGATTAGCTGGTGGTTAGGATGATAGTTTAGGACTTAGGAGATCCAGGTTTGAGTCCCTGTTTTGCAACATATTTAGTGTGACCTTGAGCAAGTCATTTAACTTTTCAGATCCCAAATAGCACTGTCCTGCCTCACTAGGGGTGGTGTGAGGATACATACATTAGAGATTTTGAGGCACTCAGCCATTACAGTGGGGCTAGCTATTACAGAGGAGGCTAGATAAGTACTTAAGAGACGTAAGTCTGGTTCTGCCCCCAACCTGCAAGCAGGCTGAAATGTCCATTGTAACTGACTGTGGATCTTATTATTCAAAGGAACTTTTCAGGTAAGCACAGATACATTTTCCTGTTCTAGTTCATGTACCTGCAAATGTTATTCCTGGTGACACACAGTTGCTTCATCTTGGAATCCTGCTAAGCAGTTTGCAGTACTGTACATCAGGCAAGTAATAGCCTGCATCAATTTGACCTGTTATCTGTGGCTCTAACAGAATTGCACAAGGGGAAGAAGGGGGCAATACAGTAAACAAACATCAGTAAATATACACAACTGGAAGTGGAAATGCATTAAACTCTGTTTTGATCAGCTGTGGAAGCCATCTCTCAACGTCAGAGCTTTTTGCTGGTGCCCTACCTCCACTAAACCACAAGCTTGGCTATTCATTGCTCCATTAAAATGCTCTCAAGACTTCCTGGCATGGAGCCTGTCCTGAGGGTTGGCTAGAACTGGGCTGTTAGCTCCCATGAATTCCAGCAGCTTTTTGTGATAGTTTATGTGCAGCTAGCTGCGGAGGCGTGAACCCATGTCCCAGATCTGGGATGCGTAATTGCTGGTGAGGTGAACTGTATCTCCAGCTCAGAGCTGCCTTCTCCATCGTACTAGATTTGGCCATCTGAGCTGGAGTTTGGAACCATCTGCTAAGAATTTTAGTCTAGGGTTGTTTTATTTGTTGTATTATCCTTTTAATTCCCTTTGTCCATAGTAAAGAAGTTCTCCTGCTGACCTTTCTCATGGGGCTATGGCTACACCGCAGATTTTACTGATGCCACTCTAGCACTCCTCATGCAGGCTCTCTAAGTCACTGGGAGAGAGTTTTCCCATCAACTTAACTACTCCAGCCGCCGTGAGCAGTGGTAGCTATGCTGGGCGGAAAAGCTCTCCCATCAATGTAGCACTGCCCACAATGGTGTTTAGATTGGTGTAACTTATCTCGCTTGGGGGGTGGTTTCTTTACACCCTTTTGCCAGGGTGCAAAGCATAGTGACACCCATGAAAACCTAGGTGATGGTGGGTTTGTTATTCTAGTCAGGGAAGGTGTGTATTGTCCAGCAGCCCTGTGGTGTAGGTGACCGAGATCTTGACAACTGCTCCATTGGCATTTTGGTTTGACGTTTAGAAATGGATTGTGTCAAATCTGAGAGTTGTGACTGATGTGGATGTGACTCCTGCTGACTATAAAGTATCGTCAGGGTTACTCTCCTGCCAGCCTCGTGGCATTGGAGAGGGTGTTCCATTAGTCCATTGCACGCGCTCCACACTCTGTAGTCCTTTATGCAATGAAAGAAGCTCTGTCCCTGACATCTGTGGTGTTTGCCGTCGTAGCCTTTACAGGTCTAAACCAGAGGATCCCTAGGATAGCCAGTTCCTGGTCTTGGGAATTCTGTGCTGTGCTGGGGGGTTACTCTTTGAAGGCCGTTTGTTCTGAACTGGGAGGATTTAGACTTATTTAAATACTTCTCTCTTTGGTGTGTAATTGTTAGAATGCTCTGAGGGGCATTTCAATCTCTTTCTTCTCTGCTTGTTGTTTCTTGGAAAGGTTCACGTAGCCTACCATTAATGGAACATTTCCTGGGAAGCTTGCTTTGTGCAGTGAGCTCTCTTTTGGTTTTATTTATATGATTAAAATTGACCCAGCAAAGCTTATCTGGACAGTGCTATGGCCCAGGGTTATCAGACATGGGGCAAGGTGAGGAAAGGGGTATCCAAACAGCCTAAAGGGGGCACAAACAAGAAGTGGAGAGAGAGAGCTTCTGAAAGTAGATTGGCAAAGCTGGCGTGTTCCAAGCTTAGCACCAGATACATTATACTTAGAGAGGTAAAGGGGCTGTCACTGCTGCTCCTGGCTAAGCAGCTGATTGGCAGCTGTGAGGGAAGGAGTTTCTTAGTTGCTCCTGATGTCTAAATCAGGGCTCTGGGTAGATTACTGTAGCCCCTACCCACAAACCCTAGTTTGGGTGGGTACAAGACACCAGATGGCAGCCCCATATCTGTATCTGTATCTGCATGCAAGGAGGGCAGGGGGAAATGTCCTGGGATAGGACCCCTCGGCTAGCATCCTGCCCGTACTTTCCTTCGAGCCCTTATGCTGACTGTTCTGCAGCCCATAAATATCTTTGTGGTTGTAATGAGGGACTGAGGCGAAACTTGGTGTATAAATTCCCAGCGCTGAGAGATATTTGTTCGGTTCCAGATGAGAACTGGTTTAAATCTGTTGATCTATTTCTCGGTTATGGGACGCGGGGGAGGACAAATACACTTTTCTATAAACTGCCTCGATCCTAATTTTTGGCCCGACTCTCCAGAAAAAAAGGATGTAATTTTACATGAGAGCACCCTGCAGATATTGGGTTGGGGCGATGACTGTCATTTTCTCTGTTCATGCTGTGCCTAGCACAACAGGGCCCTCACGTGGTGGCGGTCTCTAGGTGCTGCTATAATGCTAATTTGTACTCCATCCTGCCACATAGCCCTCCTGGGATTCATGCTCCAGTAGCTCTCTTCCCTTGGCTGTGGCTGAACTAGCTGCATTAAAATAAGCCCCCGGATCCTCTCTGTTACTTTGCCCCCAAACTGGAATATGAAATCAACTCCCCCGAGGTTCGTGGATGTTCAGTTTTAGTCTAAATAGGAACTACGCAGCTGGCACCCATCTCTAATCTATGTGAATGTTCCCAGGATGGAAATGCTTCCTGCCCCGTTTGTAGCACACCCAGCCCTCTGATGAGCTCCCCCATGGAAGGAGCCACTATTTTACCCAGGTCTCAGGGCCTGTCTGGGCTCAGGACATCTCCTGTGTTGTGGTCTGATCTGTAGAGCTAAGATCACTGGGATGCCAGAGAAGGGAGGCTGCTTTTCGGCCCTCATTCTCTAGGGCTGGGAGCAAGGCAGGGGAAAGGGATGTATGTCTTTCCATTGCTGAATGCGCCCCAGCTAATTCTCAACGCCCTGGAGAGAGCGACGCTGAGTCTGGAGGAAGAGCCACCACAATTCAGGAAGTGTTGGGGGAGCAGAGGAAGAGGAGATCATTGGGGGAGATGAAAGGAAATTGTGGGAGTCTCCAAAAGAAGTCCCCTCCCAATACTAGCCATCAAGCTTTGCCAAAGTGCCTCAGGCACAGTGCGGCTGTCACTAGTGAATCGTGATGAGCATGGCAGATCAGTCCCCACCCAAGCCCGTAGGAGCTAAACCAGGGAAGAAGGGACTTCGTGGCATTGAAAGCTGACACCCAGCCAGCCTGAACACCTGTATTTCCCGGAGGGAGGAAAGGTAACTGCTTGTTGCTGAAGTTCACCAGTTTGGGTATGTCTGTAGCTTTGTCCTTATCCCAGCTGCAGGCTGTATCTTAGGGCAGGCTGTAACTGGGGGACACTTGAATGACCTCCCTTTGCTTCCTTCTGAGTCCTATGGGAGGAAGGGACGCTGTCACTGGAGCAGACTTGTTTCCCCCAAAACCTGCTAGAGGACTCCAGCCAGCAGCTGAAGGGAGTCTGCAGAATATAGTACAACTCCTGGGGTGAGGGAGGGTTGAGGGGATTTAATATAGAGGGGGCATCCCTAAGACACTCCCAGTGTGAACAGAAACCTTATAAGGAAGTTAAGCATCCAGAGAGGGCTTCTGGATTCTAATCCCCACCCCCACTATTTCTGACCCAAACTTTGAAACAGGACCAACTGCATTTGCCCAAAATGAAGATGTTACCTCTGGAATTTACTTTGCATGGAATCTAGGGATTCCTTGGCAGGAACAGTATTCTCTCCACTCCCATCCTATGCCAGAACCGTCATGCTGGGGAAGCTAGGACCTCAGCTCTCTAGGAAAACCACGTGGACTTCTTTTAAAGCTCCCTATGGGAAGACACTGTTCATATTCTGATCTGTACTTTTCTGGGTGTGCCAATCTGATTGAGACAGAAATTCCTCCCAGTCAATGCCAGCCTTTTCTCTTTGCACTGAGGTTGGACATTTTCCAGTTTCTGCTCACATGGTTCTAATTTCCACCCCACTTCCCCTACTGCACAGGCTCCTCTTCTTCCTATCAAACTTCATCTGTGATGTTTGGGTTTAAATGGTCTCCAAAAATCAGATGAAGTTGACAAGTAACTTAGTGAGCCCCAAGTGAGGCTGCCTATCTTGCATGAGTTCACTAGAGAGCCCTTATTGGGCCCAGGGATTGACAGATAGGGCTGAGTCTTATGTTCCTATGCGGACCCATTGCATTTCATATGGTTTCAGGCTTGACTATGAGTCTTTCACATGGGTTTGGTCACAACCGACCTTAGAAAACCTAGGAAACCACTCATTGCAACTGACTGGGTAGAATCCTGTCTATAAGCCTGAGTTCTTCTCTTCTGAGCTCCTAGGGCAGGCCTGCACAACATGCGGCCCGCATGGGCTCACTGTGTGGCCCGCGGGGGACGAGTAGGGGTGGGGCAAGCCAAGTGGTAGGGTGGGGGGAAGCAGATGGGGGCGAGGTGAGGGCGGGGCTTTTCGGCCCGCAGCTGTTTTTTTTGCAGTAATATGGCCCTCGCTGCTTTCCGAGTTGTGCAGGCCTGTCCTAGGGTGTGGGGAGGGAGGATGGTCAGGGAGGGTTGAAAAATCTGCTCAGAAGGGGACAGGAAAATCTTGCATTGCTTCGCAATGACCTATGTGACTGAACATGGAGTGGCAGTGGTGAGCATTCTGACGACCATTCCAGCCAGTCATCTGTAGCCCAAGGAAGGTTGCCGTGACCTATTTCTGCTTCAGATCCGATGAGCTCCATAAATCTCAACCATTCCAAATGTGCTGAGATATGGTCCCAAGTCTTCTGGGAGCTATTGATAGCAGAAGTTGGCTGTCATGCCAAAACTAATGCTGGTTCCAGAGAGTGGCTGAGAGCTAGCTCAAGGGCCAATAAATGAAAATGGCATTTGCACTGATCAGGGATTTCCTTACTTAGTGTTTATAGGGAAGAGACATTTTGCTATCTTAATTGTGAGCCAGAATATAGTAGCTAATAGCAGTTTAATGCAATATAAATGGGCTTAAAAGTGATGGCCCTGCTGGGATTTCCTTAGTAGTTCATAGCATATGCATAGTACCTGGCCTCCTGGCCAATTACTTGCTGTGCTGTGAAATGGGAGACTGGGACTTTGGCAAAGAAGGGAGAGGAAGTGGCACTCGGTGTAAGATGTTTTGCTGGGAAGAGGATAAAGGAGAATTTGAAGAGATAAGACGATAAACAGCTAGTTGGGTCTGAGGAAAATACAGGGACACAAGGGGGCCAATTTTCGTTAGGCCTCCCATAGTGATATGCTCCATTTTTTGCTTTGCACTTGTTTGTGCATTCAAAGCCTGCAACTGTATGTAGAAACAAGCAGTTGGACATTTTAGTTTGGTCCATAGGCACCCACCACTGAATTTTGCATGTGCACATGAAAAGTGTTTTGTGCACACAAATGAAGCGGTTTGTTATTTTGTTGGAACCCCATTAGAAATTTGGGCTTCCTTATGGCTAAAGTTGTACCTCCCAAATTCTCTTCCCAGGGTGGGTTGAAGCCCACCTTCTGCAGAATTGTGAGAAAGCAAAAGATCGTTGTTTATCACCTTGAGGTTTTTCTGCTGTCTGCACACATGAAAAAATTATTTAATTGCCAAGAATAGTTTTTTCTTCACTAATGGATCCATATTTTTTTTTATGCCAGGAGGGACCATTATGATCTAATCTTAACTTCTGCGTAGCTCAAGCTAAAGACCCACACCCAGTAATCGCTGCATCAAAGTCATCACTTCTGTTTGAGCTATAGCCATAGGATGCATAGCTGGGGGATCACACGGGCCATTGCCCAATCACTTTTTGGGCCACTGTAGCTCAGCTTGGGGCAGGTGAACCAGTGGTGCAAGGACCAGGAAAGGGGCAGGTCAGAGCATCGTGGAGGACAGCCCTGCCTGCAAGCTGTGGTGAGAGCCAACGACTCAGAGCAAGGAGCCAGGACAGGAGCCATTGTGGGATAAGTAGTGGTGCAGACTTGCTCTCTAGTGCCTCTCTGGGGCAGGATGTCCTCTTGTGTGGTACCCATCACTTGAAATGGCACTTGCAGCCAGGAGCTGTTGTGTATATTTTTAGAAAGACACCCAGTCTTGCCTAGACTGCATGTGAGGGGGGATCCACCTTGGCCCAAGAGCTAGGCACTCTGATACCTGTGAGGATTTGGACCCATGTCCTGAGGTAAGTTGTTCCAGTGATTTATTACCCTCCCCAGTAAAATTTTGTGATTATTTCTAGTCTAAATTTGTCCAGCTTCAGCTTTCAATCACTGGAGCTTATTATGTCTTTTTCTGCTAGATTAAAGAGCCATTTTCTATTAGAAATCTCTTCCCCATGTAAGTCTTTAGACTGTGATCAAATCATCTAACATTCTCTCTAACACAGTAAATAGATTGAGCTGCTTTAGTTTCTCACTATAATGCAGGTTTTCCAGACTTCTAATCATTCTTGTATTTCTTCTGAATCCTGTCCAATTTGTCAACATCCTTTTGGAAGTGTGGACACGATTACAGGACCCAGTATTCCACTAATAGTCTCGATGCAGAGGTAATACCACCTCCCGACTCATACTTGATATTCCCTTGCTTAGAGCCAAGGATTGCTTTTGCCTTCTTAGCTACAGCATTGCATTGAGAGTTTAAGTTCAGTTAGTTATCATCACCCCTAAGTCCTTCTCCGAGACAGATTTCCAGGATATGTCTTTTGTGTGTGACTTTACATTCTTTATTCCTAGACACGTGATCTTGCATTTGGCTGTGTTTAAAACACATTATTGTTCAAAGGAACCCATCTTACCAAGCAGTCCAGGTTAGTCTGTATTACTGACCTGTCCACATCATTATTTACCACTCCATTATTTTTAGAGTACTCTACCAATTAACTGGAAGATCATATAAAATCATTGCCGGTAAAATTTGCAAAGATATTGAAGAGCATTGGGCTGAGAAGAGATCCCTGTGGGACCTCACTAGAAACGTTCCTCATTTACTATTACTTTTTGCATTCTATTAGTTAACCACTTTTTAATCCATTTAACATGGGCTATATAGATTTTTCTATAGTGCTAATGGTTTTAAAATCAGAAAGTCATGTGAGACAAAGTCAACTGTTCTATGGAAATCTAAGGGTGTTATGTCAACACCTTTGCTTTTTTCCAAGCAAACTTGTGATCTTCTTAAAAAAAAAAAATGATGAGTGATTTTTCTATAAAACCAAGTTTGGCATTAATTATGCTGCCATCTTTAAATCCTTTACTAACTGCATCCCATATTGGTCTTTCCATAATTTTGCCTAAATCAGTAAAGAATTAAAAGATTTCCTGACATTCAGTGTACATTTTTCTTTTCTTAAGTTGACCCTATTAGTCCTAGTTACCCTCCGTTGGTCCATGCTAAATTACTCTCTATCCTTAGTGTTTATATCATTCAGATATTTGCAGACAATGTTAACTTATCCCTCCCTTCTTCTAGCTGTAGCTTAGCCAGGCTAAATATATTTAAATCTCTTAATCTTTTCCCGTAAGTAAGTCTTTACCTCTTTGATCATTTTTCTGCTCTTTTCTGAACTCGCATCACTTTGTCACTCTCTTTATAGTAATGAAGTGCTCAGAACAGAGAGCTGGAGTTTCCTAAGAGCTGTATAGAGAAGGTTCGCTGATCTAGGACATGACTCCTCTGAGACCAAGGTTCCCAGATCGGAGTGCAATATCCCAGACGTGTAGAGAAGCTTTATCCCTTCCCTGATGGGATGGCTCAGCAATCGACATGTGTTACCCAAACTCATAAAAATGCCATCATCACTGCTGAGTGCTTTGAGCACTAGAGGTGCCCGAATCAATGAGGGCAACACAAAGAAGTTTCAAAAAACTGGCTGCCACATTACAGAATGCGTGATAATTGCAGTCTTCCAGATAAGAACTGCTGAAGAACTGGTTCAAATCTGGAACCTAATCCTGAGCTTTGGTGCCCTGGGTGAGAATGGGGGACTGTATTGCAGTTTTTGTTGGTGTAATCAGAAGAGCCAGGAATGAGAATGACTAATGCTCTGTAGAACGGACCGCCGTCATTGCCTCCCAGGAATAAAATCCATCCTGCCCTGATGGAGTGGGGACAGAAAAGCAACAAGAGAGAGCTCCAATGTACTTCCTGCCCCTTGCCCTGCGAGCTCCCCTCTGCCGCAGATTAAATCCCCCCCACTTGTTATTAAAAGGATGACTGTGTGAGGTGCTGCTGCCTCTGTGATAAGTGGACTCAGCTCCTCCGAGATGCTCCTTTGATGCTAGCTCAGTTTGAAGTCTGTCACTGAAGGAGTCTGGCAAATCAAACGTCAAAACGGGTTTATCTGGTGAGTGGGCTAACAAATAAATCTCTCTCCGGGTGTGAGTCCAGATGAGATGAGGCAGAGCTGTTGGCCAGATGGGGAGGGCGAGGGAAGCAGGCACCAGGGGTGGGCAGCAGGCAGCTGTCCTTGAATGGATGCCATTTCTGTCCCCAGTCTCCTTCCGGAGCCCTCTGCTGCAGAAAGCACCCAGAATTCAGAAGAATGATTTCTAGGAGTGCACAGTGCCTGCAGCTGTCAGCAGCCACAGAGCTCTGAATAATTAGCTAAAGGAAGTTGCTGTAAGGTGCTCCAGAGTTTCACTAGTGGACTTGGGATGTTCTTCCCCTTTAGAAACGCAGTGTCCAAGAGTGGTAATAGAGAGAGAATATGTCAAGTGTCAGAGAGTCCCCATTGTGTGGCTCACTGCTCCCATTTGCTAGTAGTCTAAGCACAAGACTGAGAGCCAGGAACCTCCTGAGTTCTTATCCCAGCAGTAACACTGACTCCTGCAGAGAGCCCGGAAAGTAGAGTCAGGCAGTTAGACCTGGAGTCAGGGCTCCTGGATTCTAGTCCAAATTCTGCCACTGACTCCTTGTGTGACCCTAAGCAAATCATGTAATCTGTCTGCTGCTCTCTTCCCCCGTTTTGCTCCCATGCCCCCCGCCATCCTTGTCCTACGTGGTTCTGGTAATACCCCATAATTCTTCCCACATTAGTAATGTCCAAAACCTGTTACCATCTAATGGCTGATGAGAACCAAGTTGAACATCTCCCTGCATTTCCATGGGGAGAGATCCCCAGGACAAACACCACTTCCAGGACTGGCATTTGATTAGCTTTTCCTCCTGGAAGTCTCAACAAAGAGCCCAAGGACTGAAAGAGTCATGGAGACTGAACTTCCCTATTGCCCCAAGATCCAGATGAGGGGCTGAAAGCCAATCTGAGGAGAGAGGTGGGGTCTGGGGGAAGCTTGCACTGTACTGGTTCTGCAGATAAATCGGGCTGTTGTTGTTAACCTTTAGCACATCTTATCTGTATAATACCTCTATTATCTGCCTCTACATCTTATCTGTATAATAGGTAATCGCTAAGAATTCACAATAACCGTATTAATGATTAATAGTCAATGTTTTGCTATTATAATTGTCTTAGACGGCTTTCCTTCCCCCACCAGACTCTTTCCAGCTTGGGACCCCTCTTCTTCATACTTTAGGCCTTGCCCTTTGCATTGACACAACTCTGGTTTTTAATAACTATTTCTGTCTCTGGCCGCTCTTCCCTTACTTCCTCTGTCTGTTCTGGAAGCAGTTAGGGAGTGTCTAGTGCTCCCAACTTAGCATGCAGACTCAAAGCAGAAAGCAAGGTAAAGCTATAGCCCAGCTGTAAGCAAAAGGCTCTGACCACCTGTGGCTTTGAGGATCATTGCATTGTACAGTAGTAATTCTCCTCCCTTAGGATGTTTGCTGTTTTCAGCAGCACTCTACCTGCAATTTCACAGCTTTGAACTTTCAGTGAATTTTATTAGAAGGCCCCAACATACAGGGGATTGGAATGCCCGGTGGCTGGTAAGGGGCTGTTCTGAGGTCCGTGTGAATTCAGTAGTGGAGGATCAGGGGGTGTCAGCCCTGTTCCTAGTAAGCAACAATACACCACAGAAATCAAACCCACAGATGGTGCTAATTGGCTGCTTGTTGAGCAGACCGTGGAAGCCAAAGATTTGTCATTTGGTTTGATGAAAATATGCATGGCGGTATCCATCTGTGCCTTTTGTTATAATGACTTTAAAGGTGATGTCTTGGGTGCAAGCTGACTCTGGCATACAGAAGGGCTACTCCTGGGTCCTCAACAGCAGGAAGCATTGCCTGAGCTTCAGGCTCAAGTTATGTCCCATTTTACTGGGGCATTCCTTAAACTGAGGTACTGAAACTCCACGGGGAGGTGCATAAGTAAGAGCTTTATTGATCAGGTCTGTGATGCATGGGAATCCCAACAACATTCACTAATTGCCTAAAGTCCTGTCTCAGCAAGCACTGGGCTCAATATAAAACCTGGGAAAATGACTAATCTCTTCTCCAATTGCTCCAAAATCCTGCTTGGGAATCTGGAGGGACTTGGCCCTAGATCCACATGCTAGACACTAAAGGGTCTATTTTCAACTTCTCTTCACACTAGTGTTGGGGGTTTAGTTTCCCCCCTTGCAGCATAAAACCCTCTCTGTGATTCCCCTCACAGGGTGAAAATGGCACCAGCTGCCCCCTACCCTTGTCCTTATTGGTGGGTCTTGTGCATCTGTCTCTGACAGTCATTGAGTGCTGGTTCCCTGCAGCCCTCTGTGATGCTCAGAAGAGTCAGACAGAGCAGCATGTTCAATTTTCTTCCTTTTCTCTTTTTCCCTTCTCTGTGACTCTGCTGGCATTTAAAACTCCAAGGCCCTGTTTGTCCCCAGAGAGAATTAAGCCAGAATATAAAATAAAGCTGTGCTCCTGGCTGGTGATGATCAGAGGGGGAGGAGCGGGAGGGAAAGGGGAAAAGTAAAGAGTTAGAATAAATGCCAGAGTGACCTTGTCAAGGGCTTGGATAGTCAGAGTGAAATGTGACCAAGAGCTTCTCCGGGTGCTTCTTGTGAATGCAGCGGGGGCTGCTGCTTTTCAGTTCTTGCACAGGAACCGCACCACCTGCCAGTCTGGGTTGGCTGGGGTACAGAGGTGTTTATCTGGGCTGTGTAGAGGGTGCTGGCCTTTGGAGCTTCCTGTTGTGTATAAGACTGGATGCTAACATTGGGACACTTTCATAGGCATGTCAAGCCTGGCATCTTGTCAAATTCTAGTCTGGGTGATCCCATTTGCATCCCTGAATTTCCCCTGCAGTTTGAGCTAGGACTCGGATTCTTTACTTCCTGATCCTAGCAGGTCATGTAGCTTTCCTGTGCACCATTAAAAAGCAGGGTGAAGTGTTTCCTGTCCTAATCCAGAGAGTGACACATTCAGAAAACATTTTGGGACAATATAATCGGCTGATGTTTAATGAGGGTTGGATAGAAACACCACATAGACTGTTAGGAGTTGAAGATTGTCACCAGCCTGATGTGTCATTCGAAACGTATTGCAATTAATTTGCATGCCGGTGCGTGCCTGTACACCAGTGTCTCCTAGAGAACAGAAACAGAACCTTGACTGTGTGTCACAGGTCCTATATAGCTAACAGCCAGGTAAGATTCTTTTGCAAAAGTTGCAAAGGTGGCTGTTTTCAGGGTAGAATCTATCTCAGCTGTTGCCACAAAGTTCCATGGAGCTGCATTTAGCAAAAGAGTGAAGCCCTAATTGACTGTGGCTTGGTCACAGTATTTGTCTCTAAATTTGTGCTAAAATCCTCAATTTGCTCTATGCTATTGATGTGCTAGTAACTAAGACCCTTGCATGCTGAGTCCTGTTCTAAAATGGGTATATTTTAATCTTTCTCTCTTGCATACATGCCCTGTCTGATCAGGTGATGGGTGGGAGTTGTGTGTGTGTGTGTGTGTGTGTGTTCTACTGTGCCGGCTCCATCTTTTTCAACTCATTTTTTTCAATTAAGGAAACCAAGTGTGGTGAAACTTAGCACTTCAAGGTAACAGAGCCATGGGAATGATGTGGCTTTACACAGCAGGGGAGTACTTGTCTGTGTAGTGTCTCGTTACCATGAATTAATGGGACACTCATTCTAAGCAGAGTTCCAGAATGTCTGGACTCGGTCTGCTTTTAGAAGCAGCATATGTGGGGCAAAAGGCCTGGAGACTCCCACCCAAAATGGACTCTATTCTGATGCCTGCTGTGGGGAACAGTGGTGTAATATACTAAGCACTGCAGCTAATCACAGAGTAAATCACAAAACAAAATCTTTACTCCAATAAGATTTGACTAGTTGAGTTAATTGGCTTCAGCAGTTTGTAGAAGAAGAGAGCTGAGATTCCGCCTGCGTGTGCCTACGTTTTAACTTGCTTCTCTTTTAAAAACATAAAAGTATGTGACTGGCATTAGGACAAACCTGCTCTCCTCCGAACCCCAGCCTCCGCTCTCCTCTCCGCTCCAAATGGAGAGTGTGCTTAGACAGATCTGTTGTGTTAGTCCGAATGGTAATTCTTAGAGCTTGACTTCAAAGCGTTTTATGGTCACACAATCCTCAGGATTCCACTACGTGCATGGGGTGGGGAAACTGAGTTACATGGGGATCTGGGGAAACTGAGTTACAGAGTGAGGAAGTTTCTTTTGAAAAGCTCCAGAGAGCATCTGTGTTGGAGCTGAGATTAGAACTGAGAGATTTTTATCGATGCGCCCCTGCTCTAAACAGTAGGCAGTACCATTTCCTATTTTATTAAATAAGCATGTGAGGGACATTTACACACACAGTCTTGAATAAATGTTTCCATATGGAAAACTGCTTTGGTTGGGACTCAGTGTGCCTTACTAGGGTACTGAGAATAAGTCCTTCCGCTAGTTTAGACGCGTGTGCATGTGCTACTGGATGGCAGCCAAACGGCTCAGCTCTGTGTTATAGCAGGACAGGACCTAAATCCCCTTTTGCTTGGGTGAGTAGGGGTTTGTGCTTTTGTAGCAGGGGAATGAGTTCTATCCCTGCTGTGCTCCGGTGTACAATGTTGTGATGGCCAGGACGCCCTTGATGACTGTGGATTTGTTACAATATTGTGTGGGCTAGGACAGCTATGAGCAGTTACATAGAGCTCCACGTATCCTAGGGCTCAATATGCACATATAGCAGTAGCCACAGCAACAGGAGTAGTATCATCATAGACTCACTTCCACCTTCCCCAGGGCCCTGGCCTCTGTGCCTTCCTGTGATCTGGTGCTACTCATAGAACAAGGAATTCCTGCTTGATTTCACTGCGTAATATGCTGTGCTGCAGGTCAGCTGGTAAGCCCCAGCAAGCTTTTAATGGGGGTGGGGAGCTGCTAATACTGAACCTCAGCAAAAAGAAAATGAGGAGACAGCCAGTGTGTGTACGTAATGAGTGCCAGGCAGTTGGCGGCTCCTTTTCACAAGTCAGGAGAGAAATGGATGGGGTGGGTCAGGTGTGTCTAATAAGGACCTGAGACTGGCACATGCTGGTTTACCTGCCATGATTAGAAGTTCCATTCCTAGAGTTTTGCGGTCACTTGGGACAACTTGTGTAAATCAAAACCCAGTTAAGAACAATCCCTTCCCAGATCCCTTCTCAGTCTTTCTCACAGGAGTTTGGGTGTTAGGTTCAGTGACGGATATAGAGTTCGGGGGGCCTTGTGCACAGCTTCATTTTCAGCCCCAGCCCCTCCCTCTCTCCCCGGGGACCCAGCCAAGAAAAAGGACATTCGTTCTTCTCTCCCCCTGCACCCTGTTTTTCATTATTTCGTTTCTTCATCCTCCTCCTTTATTATAAGTAATAGGAAGTAAATGAAAATAAAGTGATTGTGACGAGGGGTGTGAGGAGGGGTGCAGGATGCAGGCTCTGGGCTGAGGTAGGGGGTTGGGATGCGGGAGGGGGGCAGAGGGGCAGCACTTACCTTGGGCAGTGCAGCTCCCTAAGCAACCGGCACACACACTCCTCCAGCAGTGGCTCCTAGGTGGGGTGGGGCCAGGGGCTCTCTGCGTGCCATTGCCCACAGGCACTGCCCTTGCAGCTCCCATTGGCTGCAGTTCCCAGCCAATGGGAGCTGCGGAGTCGAGGCAGGGGCAACGCATGGAGACATGCACCCATCCCGAGGCAGCAAGGACATGCTGGCCACTTCCGGGAGCGGCACAGAGGGAAGGAGGCAGAGTGGGCAGGGAGTTGCCTTAGCTCTCCTGGTGGCATGTCTCTGTGCACCCCAAGTGGGGAAGGAGGCAGCGGGTCTCCTCCCTGACACCAGTTTGGAGGGAGAGTTGTGCAGCAGAACAGTCTGAGGGCTGCGGAGAATAAAACTGCTCTCTAATCTAGAGAGACTTTGTTATTTCTATTACTTGCAGTTGGAATTTATTTTTGTATGTTTTAGAAAATTCTTAGTTTTTATTCAAACGTATGGCTACAAGGCAATAAAACAGCCAGGGCTGGCCCCTTTCAGCTCATTCAGCTCACGGGGTTCGGGCTGCGGGGCTGTAAAATAGCCAGTGTAGATATTCAGGTTTGGGCTGGAGCCGGGGCTCTGGGACCCCGCAAAGGGGAGGATCTCAGAGCCCGGGCTCCAGCCTGAACCCAAACATCTCTACCTCCGTGAGCCCGAATCAGCTGAAACAGGCCAGCCATGGATGTTTTCTTGCAGTGTAGACATATCCTAAGAGGCTCCAAATGGGTACTCTGTGGCAGGGGAGGAAGCCCGGTGTGGTGGTTAAAGCACAGAACTAGGTGGTGGGACTCCAGAGCTCTCTTCCCAGCTCTGCTACTGACTGTGTGACCTTGGGTAAGTCAGTTCCCTGCCCCATGCCTCAGTTTCCCTATCTGTAAAATAGTGAGGATACCAGCTCGGAGGCAGCCCGGTTGAGAATTTATTAGTGTTAGTAAAGTGCTTTGAGGTCTGCAAAGTAGTAGTTTCTTCTTACTTTGTGTTGCTTACATGGGTGTTTCTGGGCTTGGTCCTCACCAGAACCGGGTCTTGCAGAGGAGCATGAACATTCTTAGCCAAAGCAAGCTAGAGTTCATCCTTTTTCAGCCTGTGCAGACCAGATTCCAGCTGTTTGGGGAGGAGACTGGATTTGGATTTGGGGCTCAGGCCCATGAGAGGAGGTTGGGTTTGGATTTGGGGCTCAGGCCCATGCTGGTGCTGCTCTTGGAGTTGGTTCATCTAACTCTAGTTATCTTGACCCTTCTGACATCTGTGCACGGGCTTGTCCATCGCCTTCCCCCTGCAGCTCAAGTTCCTCCCTCTCCCCTCCAAGGCTCACTACAGCACTGCTCTCACCTGCGTCTCCAGCTTGGGCTCCCTCTCTCTCCCTCTGTCCTCTCAGCTAATGCAAGCCAAGTCCCCTTCCCCTTTTTCTTTCTAACTCCACCTGTCACCCAGGAATCACATTCATGCCTTTGGCCTGTGAGCTCCAGGCAGGGACCTGGGCGTGTCTCTTGGCTTTCTGCATCGCATTTTTCACCTGTTGTAAAGCACCAAATCCAGCGCAGAATAAATAATGATTCCAGGACCAAGGAGCTGTGGCCCCAGATATGGACTCGCACCACATCCCCAGCGTGCCAGGGGGTGCTGTTGGGCAGGGCACTCGCCATGGCAGTGGGATTCATAGAGGCGGTGACGAGAGTCCACAGTGATGTGGGTCCAGGGAGAAGAGCACATGTAGCAGCTCCCAGTGGGCTGCGTGGAGTGGAGAACGGGATGACTGGCTACACACCGAGACAGGTACCGGCTTCCAGTGTCTGCTTGCCTGTCTGCTACAGGTGCTGGTTGGATATGAAGGGAAGGCGGGCTGTCTCCAAGTCGTGGGGCAGTCGGCACTGTTCGCTCCTCCGTGGCCAATCATCGACACCACTGCCAGCTTTGCAGCTTTGAGTTGAGGGCCCCACAGGGACTGTGCTGCTAATCTGTGCCCTGTCCCAGGTTATGTGGAGAGGCCTCCTCCATATTATCAAAGCCAGTTTTCTCGGGCTTTGTGCACAGGGGCAGGATTTAGCCGTGCTGCTGTCATGTGACTCGTGGAGCCCATGATTTTCCTGGGGCTGGGAGGAAGTTTTCTCGACATTTGTGGATGTTCCTGCCGGGCAGGTGGACCTGATACTAATGCATTTCATTGAGAGCTTTGAGAGGCTGCACAATGAGAGTCCAGGGAGACCATGGACTGGATTTCTCACCCGGGAACTTTGATTCCTTGGTGAGGAATGAGGCTCCTCCCTTCTTTGAAGCTAAAATAAAAATAGACTTTAAAATGGGTTCTTACGGGTTGGCTGTGGGCCAGCAACTATTGCTCTCCTCTCTGGTGTGGCCACACAAGCGTGGTTTGAATAATTTCTAGGAAGTGAAGAATATCAGATCGTGATGGGAGCCCAAAACTCCACCCGGAACACTTGATATTTCTTCACTCAACTTCCCTGACTCCAGCTCTCTTGCGGCACGAGAGCCTTGGGATGTCTTCTAAAAATAGCCCTGCTATCCCGGCAGCCCCGTTTGCTGCAAAGCTCCCAGACTGGCTGTTGGGAGAATGCTGGCTGGGGTGTCTCTTGGCTCTCAGATCCCTGGGTTGACTGAGTGAGGCCACCTTAAATTGGTTGATTTTATTTGTTCCTAACGAGCAGGTGAGTGATTATGGTTTTGACTTTGCACAATAATTTTGTGGCTATAGTGGGCTGCCTTGCTCTGTGTTTTCACAGGAGCAGCATCTGAACAAGCCTGCTGGAGAAGTATTGCTGCCTTAATGCTGGCTGGCAGGACAATGCTCTGCCCTCTTCACCCCTTTCCTAATACTTCTCGCCATGTTGCTGATCTCCAGTTTATTTGGCACTGGAGGAAAACAATAGTCCTTGTACATTTGCATAGAGTGTTTCATGCAGAAGTATCCTGGAATGCTGTGTATGAAGAGATTGCTCACCCAGTGCTGAATGCAGCCACCCCTGGGGTGGAACATAGCCGGTGCTTTACAGCACACACCAGCTGGGTTTAGGGGAGAAATGGAAGGGAGTTTACAGAACTTGTATGTAATTGCCCGTGTTGGAATTTGGCCAGGAAACCCTAGCTCCCTAAAGCATATCATGGGACCTGAATGGCCTAAAGCAGCCAGGACATTAGCTTTATGGTACTTCTAGCAGGACAGCTCCCTTAGTCTTTAAAGTTTGTGAGGTGCTGCCTTGTGTTTTGAGGAGGTGGGCGTCTCCACCCAGGGAAAAAGGTAACCAGAGGCGGCAGTTCATTTTACCCTCGCACACACCCAAGAGAGTGATGGTCACATGTCCTGGTTGCCCTGCACTCTGAGTAAGGAATCTTCATTTCCCATCCCCATGCTGCAGAATGATGGCGGAGCCCCAGAGCATCCTCTGCACATTCAGAGCTGCAGTAGCCCCTGGGCCCTGAGGAAAAGGGCTGGGTTCTACCAGCCCCACCCCTGCTCCCTTCTTCTTCCTCTGCTACCCTCCTACAGTCCCTCTTTACTAGGGCAGAGGATGTCCCCGGAGCCAGCAAGGGGACCTTTTGTCTAGTTCCTGGCCCCCCTCTCCAGCATAATGACCGACACTGCTTCTGCAGATCTCACAAACCTCCATGGCCTCCTTGGTGCTATGAAACGGCAGCTCCCCCCCACTCCCCTGGCTAGTTCGTTTGCTTCTGCTGAGTGTGTCTGTCACCGCCATGTCACTTTTGAAGCCTTCTCTTTTTCACTTCCCCAGCCGGGCTCGATTAGAACATGAGGCCCCGCCGGCTTCAACTAAGGAGCAGATGTGACCCAAGAAATGGGATAGCAGCT
Organism: Dermatemys mawii; assembly: GCA_007922305.1. NCBI lineage: Eukaryota > Metazoa > Chordata > Testudines > Dermatemydidae > Dermatemys > Dermatemys mawii. The sequence goes on along the minus strand of ML677362.1, from coordinate 403,980 downwards.
GGGGAGGAGGATGACACGAGGTCTAATCAAACAACTTCTCACATTATAACACTGTGAGGTGGGAGACGTGTGAGCCAAAGGCAAGTCAGTGCTCGGAGCGCCTGCTGAGACACACCGCTGGGAAGCCGTCTGTAATTAGCTGACCATGCCTCTCGACAGGGCAAGGCACGCTCCGTCCAGGGCTGGTTTTAATCCATTTAACTGCAGCGAAGGACCAAAAGACTGAGAGTTAGGCGAGGTACCTGGAAAATAAGATGGTTCGTGTCAAGCAAGGGTGACCTGGCAGAGGGGGCTTTGTTTTACCACATCTGGAGACACTCTTGACCCCATGGCAGAGAAGAGTTTTTCCCATTAGGCATATAAGGGCGATGTTACCAGGCTCATGGAAGAAGAGCAGTTATTGTACTAGACATACATAAAGACATCTCTGCAGTCTCTTTTGGAGAACCAGATTCTGCCCTCACTTATGCTGGGGCAGCCCCACTCATTTTAACAAGAGAGCTTTTTCCCCACTTTCTCTTATTCTGAATCAAAAGTTTAGTGCTGGTGGAAGGTGCTGGATCGATAGCCCTGGCGACTGAAGTCCTCTGCTAATGCATAAAATAGGTGCAGCCCACGCAGGTGATTCACACTATCTCCTGGGTCCCATCTGCATGCCTCACTCCTGAATTCCGGAGGTCTTACGTTACAGACATTAGTGGATTTTCAGAGCCTTCTTACCCCCAGGATGGCAAATAAATATTGTTAGCTCCTTGGGACTGATAAGGAGGCTGAGGCATGGAGAGGGGAAGTGGTTTGCCTTCCAAGGTCAGTCAGTCAATGGTAAATATTAAAACAGAACCCAAAGTCCTGATATCCAGTCCCCTGATCTAACTACTAGACTGTGCTGTCATGTATATTCCTGACTTCTTGCATCCATTATAGCCTTCTAATGCCCCACGGCCCTCCCAAGCGGTCTGTGTTCTGTGAGGGTGGACAGGTTTTAACTAGGGACAGGGATTTTTTATAGCTGATATATTTTTAACCCTCCTCTGTACTAAGTTGCACAGGAGAAAACTGATTTCAGTGTTTGGGAGCTACTTCACTATGCTTTATGACTGCGGAGCACACTGCCTTGGAGGAATTACTGCTGCTTTTGTTCTGATTTAGGGCTGTGGAGCTTGACAATGTGGGCTGTGCGTTTAATACACAGGTGCCGCCTGGTGATAATCCAGGACTCAGCATACAATGTCCCTCCTTGGCAGCGTGGACCTAGATGAAATATTGTATTCTGGGACCTTGTGCTCCATGGGCCGCTCCTGTGTTTTGGAGATGAGGGTGGCTGCAGCCTGCTGCAGCCCAGTCACGAGTTGCTGGCAAATGGCTGATGCAACTGTTGGTTGGACACCCCGTGGCAAAGGGGAGCAATTTGCAGTCCAGGGTAGCAGGGACATGAGTACCGGGAGCTGATGCGACAGCCAGTGAGGGTCTAGCCCAGGAGACAGACAGACTGCTGCTCCAATGACGGGTTGTCTTCCTGTTCTTGTCATTATGATTTCCAGTCCCCCCGGTGGTGGAACCAACTTCTCAGGACATCCGCCAGGGCATGGGCCGCAGCGTCACCCTGCGGTGCACCATGCTGAAGGGGAGCCCCATGAAGGTAGCCACAGCCGTCTGGCGCTTCAATGGGAACCTCTTGATGCTGCCCCCCACAGAGCAGCAGGACTACTCGGAGCTGAAGGTGGACAGCGTGACCCGGGAGACCAGTGGTAACTACGAGTGCAGCATCTCCAACAACGTGGGGGTCTCCACCTGCCTCTTCCAGGTGTCTGGTAAGTCTCATGAATTGCCTACTCCTTGTTATGTTTTTAATGGACTTGCCTATAGTGAGTTTGGTGGCTGGCATGCCCTGGAGACAGGCACCCTATCTTGGCCTCCATGGCTTATGCAGTCATTGGTACCTCTGCTGCCACTGCTGAGAAAGGGGCTAATTCATGCCTGGGGGTTGGTGAGTTTTTGCGGTGTGAACACTTGCTCTAAAGCAACGGTGCCCGATCGAAATTTGATGCTAGCCACACTTGTGGTTTTGAATTTTTCTTAATAGCCATATTATAAAAAAGCCGCATACATTAGCCACAATTCAGTAGCCTACTAGCCTCATGTGGCTAGTGGCGAATGTATTGGACGCTGCTGCTCTAAAGGAACAGGAGTGACACACACCAAACTCATTTCATGTAGGCCACTGTACAGCTGTTTGTTGGTAGCCACTCTCAGCTATAGCCAACCTGAATTGGATTTAAATATTGACCAAGCAGGCGTGTAAGACTCAGCATCCCATCACCCGCCCTAGAAGACCTCCAGTCCCTTCTGTTAAAACAAAAACCCCTTCCTTTAGTGTGTATCCCTCTTGTTTCTCCCGATCTTTGTGCAGCAGCATCTGCTTAGATAAAAACTAGGCAGGGTCTGATGCTGTTACTCAGTGGATTTGCTGCTGGGATTTGTGCAAATCCAGCATGTACTGTGAGTGAAATCCCTATCCATCTCCATGGGCAGCAAAAAGGGGCAGTGACGTTTGAGCTCAAACCCCATCTCTGACCCAGACACTTCTGCTGATCAGTAAAGCTGTTTTTCCATTGACCCGAGGTTTGACTTGGGCTCTGGTTTCTACAGAGGTAGATTTACACCCCATCTTGCGGCAGATTAAGTATTTGTACAGACAAGCTGTGTGTGTGTGGCGGCGGCAGGGAGCAGTTGGTGGGATCTATTTTATTTCACACCTTCCATTTAGTCATTTCTCAGGCACTGGCACAATGCTGGCCGTATTCTTTTCCCTTGACATGCTCCCGGAACATCTTATTATGACCAGCTACTTCCCCTTCTCCAGTGACCCCTCCTCTATCCCTTCAGACCTCTGTACATTTGTGTGGCATTAGGTTTCTTACTATAACTTATACCCCTTTCCTCACTGCCCTGTAGACACCACTTGTGCTATCACTGCGAAATGAAGTCCATTGTGCTCTGTCAAACTGAACTCTGGCTCTAGCAAGATTACTCATTCCTAGGGGATTTGGAAATGCTTCCAGCACACAGATTCCTTTCTGGAGCTGGTGGATTCATGCTATTCAGTTTGTGGTGCTCAGTCCCATGAGACAGGATCCTCTCAGCAGCCACGTGTTCCTTCAGCTCCAGCCTTTCTCGAGAGCCAAGACATAGCTTTCCAGTGCTAGTTTTCGGATTCCAAACTTCTCTGCTCATTCTTATGACTAAACATCTACAGGTCAAGGGAAAACCTTGGCACTCATACAGCTGCCTGAAACTTTTGAATTCTTTCTTAGCACATATATGTGAGAGGATGGCTAGCCCAGCGATTAGGGCATGAGTCTGGGAGTTGGGCCACTTGTGGGGATCTGTTCTCTGCTCTGCCACAGACTTCTAGCATGACCTTGGGCAAATCACTTAGTCCCTCTGTGCTTCAGTTCCCCATCTGTAAAATGAGGATAATAATACAGTTCTACTTCACGGGATGTTGTAATTCCTTAAAGATTGTGAGGTGCTCAGATACTGTGGTCATGGGGGGGCCATGTAAGAACCTAAAATGGATAGATGTTTGGGGTGTTAATTTCTGAGCTGTGGAAGAAGCTAGTTTGTTACAAAGTTTTACAGGTACAGTGTAACTTCTAAGCTGTCCCACCCCCATTCCATGCTGCCCTGCCAACCCAACCCCCCGCCCCCGACACCCCCACACTTTCTATAGGCTAGCAGAGCTGCCATCACACTCCTATGGTCTGGTCAGTGCTAATCCGCTCTCCAGCTTCACCTACGTATAAGGTCCAAAAATATGATCTGAATGTGTAACTGACTGGTGGTTCTTTCACCCAAAACCAGTTGGGAAAAGATCCAGCAACAGTTAATTTCCAGAAGTGAAGTTTTAAAAGTGTCTGATATGCTGCAGTCACTATTAAAGGACTTCTTTCCCCCGCCCCCCGTCCTCCCCCTTCGCTGCCACTTCCATCTCAGAGTCAGTTAATAAGGAATTAATGTTATGCAAGATGGTAATTGTCATCATTTTGGAATCCATTATGAAGCTTGACTTCCATAGTCAGTACAGGTTGAATAAGCAGTAATTAAGCTCTGAGGTGGTTCTGAACTTCTTGCTTGTGCAAAAATGCAAGTCGATAAAAATAATACGAGAAAAGACTTGGACATAAACATTCATATTATCCATCAGAGTTCACAGATAACAAACACTGAATCCTTCTAAGCCTGACTACACCTCCATAGAACGACAGGGCCCCTGCTTTGAGTGGAAAGTGACAGGAGTGTGCTCTGCCCATGGGAGTGGTTGCGGGGGATGATATTTATGTTCTGCAGTCCAGCAATCCATGCTATTTGGAGATGACTCCAGTCTGAGAAATTCACATCTGCATCTGGACTCCCCCAAAGTCCAGGGAGAGTTCTGATTCAAGCCCATCTCTTGCCTTTTTGTCTTTTTCACTCTTGGGGCCAGATTTTGAGCTCAGTCTCAACAGTCTAAATCTGGAACTACTCCATTAAGCTGGGTGCAGTGACTCTGTTAATATTTCTACCAATGACCTGGAAGAAAATGAAAAATCATCATTGAAAAAGTTTACAGATGACACACAAATTGAGGGACTGGTAAATAATGAAGAGGGCAGGTCACTGATTGAGTGATCTGGATAGCATGGTAACCTGGGTGCAAGCGAACAATGGCCTTTTAATGTGACTAAATGTAAATGTCTACATCTATGAACAAAGAATGTAGGAAGATGGAGGATGGGGGATCTATCCTGGGAAGCAATAGAGCCTGAATAGATTTGGGGGCTGTGGTGGATAATCAGCTGAACATGAGCTCCTGGTGCGACGCTGTGGCCAAAAGAACAAATGCAATCCTGGGATACACAAACAGGGCAATCTCGAATAGGTGTAGAATGTTGTTTTAACTCTCTATTTGGAAAGGTACAACCACTGCTGGAATACTGTGTTCAGCTCTGGTGCCCACAATTCAAGAAGGAAGCTGATAAATTGGAGCGGGTTCAGAGAAGAGCCATGAGAATGATTAAAGGATTCAAAAACATGCCTCATAGTGATAGACTCAAGGAGCTTAATCTATTTAGCTTAGCAAAGAGAAGGTTAAGTGATGACTTGATTCCAGTCTATCAATACCTACTTGTGAAACAGATGTTTAACAATGGGGTCATCAGTCTTAACAGAAAAAAGAATAAAGTGATCTAATGACTGAAAGTTGAAGCTAGACAAATTCAGACTGGAAATAAGGTGTAAATTTTTAACCACTGGAACGATTTACCAAGAGTTCTGGTGGATTCTCCATCACTGATATTTTTTATAAATTGCAGTTGGATGTTTTTCTAACAGATCTGCTCTAGGAATGATTCTGGGGCAGTTCTCTGGCCTGTGTTATACAGGATGTCAGACTAGATGATCACAATGGTCCTTTCTGGCCTTGACAGTTTGGACACTTCCTTGAATCTTATTCAAACTCCTCAAGGCTGAAGAGCAGCTAGAAGCAGCTTTCCATGTGGTATTTCGGAGCTCGTCACCAGAAGTTCAGGAGCACAGAGGAAAGGGGATATTTTTTCAAAGAGCTTCAGGGGCACTCTTGAGGAATGTTTTGGGTTGGGTCTTATTTTGCCCATCCCAAGTTCCTACCGCCAAGCCAGCTCACTTTGATTTTATCTGTGGAGGCAGAGGCAGATAAAGGGCTGCTGCTGCCCCCTTGGAAAATCCTTCTTTTTCCAACCATCTAGCTTCTTTGTAGTGCATATTTTCCTCTGTCCCTCTCTTCTGGTGCAGCTCTTCATTTCTAGGAGGAGACATTGGCTTAGAGACACGATCTTTCCCACTTAAAATACAAATATGATGTACTGGCCAAAGGCTGTTTTCCCAGAGATTGTTAGTAGGAGCAAGCTGAGGCAGCCGATGACACAAGGGTAACAAAAATACCACTTTAAAGTTGCCTCAGTCTAAACTGTTGCCTGAAACTAAACTGCAAACAGAAGGGAGATCAGAGTTAGTTCAACCTCAGAACTAAACCCATTGCCACCTTCACTGGTATGGTGTAATGGTGTGCTGGGGGTCACTGGGTTGTTAACTTCCCCCCAGTAGCTTAGCCAGTGGAAATGGGAGCATAGAAACGTATGGTTTGAATGGCTTTTAACATGTAAATTAGGTGTTTAGCATGATGCCAGCCTATGCCCCGGGCACAGAGAACTGCCTCAGCTGCAGTTGGGCTGATGAGTTGGGCAGTGAAGTCTCACCTCCCTCGCCATCTCACTTCTTAACTTAAGTTCCCACCCCTCCACCCATCCCCTTTCTCTTCTTTCTTTTTCTTTCCCAGCAAAAGCTTACAACCCAGAGTTTTACTACGACACTCCCAACCCCACCCTCAGCCAGAAGCAATCCAAGAACTACTCTTATGTCTTGCAGTGGACACAGAAGGAACCCGACGCAGTGGATCCCATTCTCAAGTACCGGCTGGATGTCCGGCAGGTAAGATCCCTAATCGCTCTCCTCCAACACTGTGCCCATACGTGGGAAGACCAGCTTTCAGTGTGAGCTGTGAGGAGCTTACCTCAGACACTACCTGCAGAATGGGAGCTGCTCTTAGCAGAGTAGCCAGAAACTGAGGGTCTGGCTACTCTTTCCCCACAAGGAATAGAAGAGGAAAGCCAATTGTGCAGGTCAGTGTTTATGTTTAAGTCTGTTGTAGGGGAGGATTGAAAACTAAAAGGCCCCGCTCTTTGGACTTTTCATGCTCCATCTTCTGGATGGGGTTTTAATATGAATACACTTCTCCCTCACCTCGAGTCATTAGTAAAGGAGTGTAGACTGAATAGGTTGGAGGCTCAGGCAAGTAGAATTTTGGCCTCTTCACTCATTAAAATAAAGGGAATAAAGTGGCGAGCTCTCCGGGCTGAAACTGCAAGGAAAAGTCATTGTTTGTGTTATGGAAGGACTTTCATACAGTCACAATCATGAAATCATTGGAATTATATAAACTGCAGGAGCAGGGGTTTCAGTTTCTAGTTCTGTACGGGCTAAAGAGGAATTGTGGAGGGCCAGAGAGGATCAAGGGAAAATAGGAGAGGGCACTGGCTAGAGATGATCACACTTTGCCACTTTTAAGAGTGTGGTAACCTCACCAAGTATCACAGGATGTTTCCAACTAGGCTTTGCCCCCTTATTTGGGGCAAAATGCCCAGACCGCTCCAGTGTGTTGCAAATCCCAGGTTTTTAAGATTGGTGCTTCTTGGAGTCTGGTAGTTAATGTGTTTGCCTGATGTTTGGGAGTAAATATTGTGTATACAAAACAAAATAATTATAAAAGAATCCAAGTGCCCCCGCTCCCTTGGGTCACATAGTGCATCTCATCTTTATGTCTAGGGGAGGGACTACTTATATTTGTTTCTCGTACAGCGCAGAGCACATTGTCAGTGCATAACAAATAATCACCACAATACGGAACACAGGGGAGCTTCTTATAATGAAGTCACTTTATCACTGAACAACTTCACTGTAAAATGAGATTCGCTGTAACCGAATTGCCATTTCTGCCTTTGCAACTCCACGAAATAATTTAGGATTTTCATTCTTTTTCATCCTCAGCCAAGTTCCTCTCTGTTTATAAGGTGAGTACATGTAGTCTCAGATCTGATTCTCATTTACACTGAGGCCCCTTTACACCTTCGTAAATGGCCCTTGAAGAGGAAGAAAATGCCATTTATGCTATTGGAGTGTTAGAAAGGTCTTTGTAGAAAGGAGAATTAGTCCTGTTGTCTTTGTCTCCATTTCACAATATATCGCTGTTGGCATTATCTGTTTCTCTTTTTTTGGCATCATTACATTCTTCTAATGAATATTTTCCTGCATTTGCAATCTAAACACATTTGCACAAATTATTTCTGGTTGAATGCTGCATCAGTAGAGTATGATGTCAAGTGGGGCCATAGTAAGTTTATTAATCTCATGCCTGGCCATGCTCCTATGACATGCTAAAGCTCCCATGGTGGGGGCTGGGGGGGAGGGGTTTGACACTAAATAAGTTATGGGGGTGGGAAAGGGAAAAGATAGACAGTTCATTGCCCACTCAAGACAGTGCTTAGGCACATGCAGACAGAGAGTGGCAGGCAATAAGTTTCCATGATACTGCGCTCATCTGGTTCTCCTCCTACAGTGCTGATCAGTGTTCTCGCGCAGTGGGCGTGTTCCTTCTCTTCACCTTTCCATTCCTTCCCTTGCTTTCCATCCTCTTTCTGGGTGATCTCATCCACTCTCATCCTCTTAACTCTCCTCTTCATGCCGGTGACTCTCAGATCTCTCTCTGCACTCCTGACTTGTCTCTCTGCATCCAGTCCGTGCAGCTCAACCCGTCTCTCTGACATTTTTCCCAGATGTCTCGTCATCAGCTAACACTAAACATGGCCAAAACAGAGCTTCTAATCTGTCTTCCAAAGCCCTGCTCGTTTTCCAGTTCTTATGTCACTGCAACACCACACTCCTCCTTGTCGCTTGGGCCTGTAAGTAGGGAGTGCCATCTTTGACTCCTTACTTTTTACACTATTTTCCCCAAGGGGGGTTGGCAAAGTACATGAACAACTTTTTGCCTTGTTATTTGATCTCCTGGGTTCGCCTAGTGGAGAACATGAGGATGCTGGTGAATACAACTGTGAAGAGCACAAAAGGTGCTGAAAAGCTTAGCTGGGAAAAAAAAAGTGCTTTCATCTGAGGAGCCTTTAAGGGAAGAAAATTTGTCTGGATAAATGATAAGAGTGTGTTTGTCTGTGAACTCTTCTCACGGGATATTACCTAGCTTCAAGGTGCTACCTATGGTGGAATGAAAGTTCTATTATGGGAAGTCTGAGAGTAAGGATTTCCCTCCTCCCCCATTGTGATGGAACATTCTGCTCAGAAAAAATATGCCTTCTGATCAGTCATGTGCAGAGTCTGTCCCAGGACATGAGAGACAAGGTGGGTGAGGTAATATCTTTTATTGGGCCCACTTCTGTTGGTGAAAGAGACAAGCTTTTGAGCTTCACAGAGCTCTTCTTCAGGTCTAAGAAAAAGGTACTATCAGTCAGCCATTCCCAGTGTTAGAGAGATCCTAATATACCAGCCAACCGGAATTCAACAGCTGGCCTCCTGGGAGCTGCTCAGGTTCACGGGCCTGTCAGAATTCATTCCTCAGCACCATGACACACCCCGAACACGTCTGAGCCAAGAGAGGGGATTCTTGGGTGCTGACTGGTGAGGGGCAGCCAGGTGATGATTAACTCTTGCTGAGCTGGAATTACAGGAGGTGCAGGAGGAGTAAATGTAATGATCTTTGCTGGGGCTCATTTCAGTCGCCTCAGTTTGGTTTAAGGGCTCTTGGTGTGTGTATATCTAATGCAAAGATCCCTAAACAGCGGCATGCTCTGCAGGACCCCAGGGAACCCTTGAATTGAAATTGCCTACTGCAGATGTTGAAAACTGTGTTGGGCGGGAGTAGAAGCGTTGCTTATTGTTGGACTGGCAAAGTGGCTCCTTGCCTTCTGTCTCTTCCTGTTCAGCAGCTTTGGTCAGACAGGAGGGTTAGATGAGGCTGAGCATTCCAGGGTGACAGATCTAAGAGAATCGAGTACTTCAGAGATGCTTGTGTTTCCTGCACAGGGACTCCCAACGGGGAAGGCCAGTGCATTTGCAGATGGGATTTGATTGTCCAGGGCACTGCTGCTGCTGATTATAATGACAGACAAACCAGTTCCATTCGGATACAAATTAACCTGAACTTAAAAAATAGCTCGGAGCCACCCCCAGGGACAGCACCGGCAGTAGCAGTTCAAGCCTCTTGAAAACCCTCTGTTTTATCTCTCACCTGAACGACCACACCTCCGGCAGCACACCATCCCATTGCACTACGCAGCGGCACTGGCTTCATTAGTGCTTTGGAGGGAAACTCGTTCTGCACCAAAGGCTCTGCAAAGCCCTAGTGTTCCGCTCTGTTTGGGGACTCTTTTTTTATTTCTTGCTCCAGGAAGTATCCCCTTGTAGTGCTGGCCAAGGTCGATCCTGCTTATGAAGTCGAGCGAGTTGCAGCCTCGGGTGGTTTGACTGTGGGCAGACTGTAAGGCCTAGGGTTATTTTTCTTCCAAGCACAGATATGTTCCTATAGCATGGAAAGGCACCAGACACGCTCTGAAAGCTTCCTGCGTTGTTTGGGGATTCAGAGCAGCCCACTCAAACCAAACCCTGGCTTAAAAAGTATTAAAAAAACTCCTTTCAGTTGCTTGTTTCTCTGTGTGGTTTATGCTCTGCCCTAGTATTAAAGGGAAATGAAAAGCCTTCTGATATTGCATGCAGGTTGCATCCTAGAGGAAAGATCTGAGCTGAGCTGTTGGTTACAGGGGACAGTGGCAGAATTACTGTGCGCTCAATGAGATGGAACCCATCTGTGACCTGCAGCTGAGGGAGAAAGAGGCAGGAGATGGTACCGGTGCGGAAGGAATGTTTAATCTTCACGCAGCCCCTCGGGGGGTCCTAAAGCTATCGTTTCCTCCTTAAATTGTGTGGCCTCAGACCAAAACCGGGCCAGTTTAACACATTCCTGCCATTCCTCTGATTGGAACAGACTCAGATATGCCTGGCAAAGCGTTCCTCGGACCCCCTCAGCAACCTGCACCAGCCAACCATCTGCAGCGAAGGCTGCTCCCTTCCCCATTAACTCTGAAGAGCGCTCCCCTCCTGGACCTGCTTACTAAATTAGCTAACCAGGTGACCATCTCCGATTAATTCCTGCCAGGGAGCCCAGCATGTCTTTAATGAGATCAGCCCTGTGCAACATGAGAGTGATTGGAGGGGGAGAGAGACTCTCTCTCTTTGTTGGTGCTTTCATCCTCTCCCTGTTTGATGAACATCCTCTGCTGTCTACAAAACTGAGCTGGGCTTGGGAGCCAGCTGCCGCTCACCCCATCAGCCAGCCAGAGGGCTTTAATGCGGGCTAAAGTGTTGGGGAGCCAGGCTCACCACATTGGAGGTGACAGATAACAGAGCTGCTAGGCCATATGCAGGACAGGGGCGATAGCAGGGATTTAATGATGGAGAGGAGAGTGGAAGGTTAGCTCTGCTGATGGCCATTGCAGCGCAGCAGGAGGTGTTTTATGCTGAGGTCCATTTGCCGTAAAACTGTCTCTTTCTTTCTTGCCTCTGACATATTTTTACCCTCCTCCAACCCCACTCCAGCAGTGTCTCTTTAGATGATGTTCTTTCTCCTTAGTGCAGAAGCCAAAAGCCCCTGCAGGGCTGGAGAAGATTCCTTACCTGGGTTCTCTAGTTCCTCCTGCTGGCTGACTGAAGCAGTAGCACTGGAGCACCAAAGCAAGGTGTCACCAGCCCTCCATGCTATTTGCTTTCATTTTAAAAGCCAGCGTTCTCCGCTCAGCACACAAGCCAGCCTGTAGTAACACACCCCAGTCTATGTATTTCCCCATTCAGGAGCAACCTGCGAGCGACAAGCTCGTGTACGCAATCCTGTGCCCATGAGCAACCAAACCCTAACAAACATAAATGTCCCGGCACTGACCAGCTAATGTGTGCGTCCCAGCAGTGACAGGCAACTGTACAATAACAACCCAATGGGCTGGGCCCAGCCCTCACAAGCAATAATAAACCAGTGTTCAGCGCTCATGATTTAGGAAGGGTTCTGAACTAGTGAAGAAGGAAAACACTCTGGTGGGTGCCTCTCCTAGCATTCGGCCCTCTGTGCTGGGAGATGAACCAAGCCCCTTCTCCAGGCATAGTCGCTGATTCAGGCGAAACTGCTCTGGAAATGGTACAGAGATGTCTCATGGGGAGGAGGGGGAAGAGTTACCTTGGGGCTACAAAAACTGAAACTCCTCCTAAGATAGACACAGGTGTTTGAACTTGCTTTACAAAAACAGGCTAACATTTTGCCAGCTCCTGGGGATTATGTGCTGTCTAGGCAACACCATGATCATCACCAAGGAAACGACACCACAGGGGGCTGTGATGATAGGCCTATGTCCGTAACACAATTATCCTGAGGTTCATTGCTTGGGCACATATTGGGCCTGAGTCTGCTCTCCCACACATGGGTGTCTGACAGGATTTTCATCTCAGGAGACCCTGCAGGAGCTAGCCTGGAATGGAGCAGACTCAGGGGAACCTAGTTGAAGTTTTTAAATTTAAGTGGGATTTAGTGAAAACTAATCAGTCCCTTCTGTCTAACAGTATCCTATAATGTTAAAACAAGAGGTCAGAGGATTTATCAATGGCTGGTAAATGTACAGTGACACAAGTAACAGGGAATACTGTTCTACACATAGGCATGAATTAAGCTGATTTAAAGTTACACATGGAATAGGTATGGCCCACGGTGGGTAGTCTGCCTGTAGAATTGCTTCTGGAAGTGGTTGAGTCCCACACTGAGAGGCTGCGTAGCTTTGGGTATGTCTACACTGCAGTCAGAGGTATGATCACAGCACATGTCAACACACCCAAGCTAACTCTGATCTGGCTAGCTCCAATAATAATTAGCAGTGAAGCTATGGCTGCACAGGCCAGCCACTTCGGTACACTCCCAGGTAGGCTTATAGTACAGTCTGTGCTGCTGCTTTGGCTTCACTGATACTATTTGAGTTAGCTAGATCAAAACTAGCTTGGGTATGTCTGAAGTATTGCAGTCACACCTGTTGCTGCAGTGCAGACGTACCCTTTGTGACCAGGAATTGTCATTATGCACTAAAATGAGGTAATCACAGCTCAGGGCATAACTTGATTGCTTTGTGGGATGAGAAGGTCATTTCTAGAGCTGATCAAAAACATTTCAATGAAACAATTTTCCGTCAAAACTTTTAAATTTAAGTTTTGACAGAATTTTCATCCAGGTGTCTCAGATCCAGGGTAGACTTTCTGGTCAGAACCAGAGACAGAGAGACCCAGACTAGCCCCAGAATAGCCAGTGCTCACCTGGGATGTGGAAAACCTAGATACAAACTCCTGCTCTGAATCGGGCCGAGCGAGGACATTAACCTGGGTTTCCTCCCACACTGCAGCGGAGTGCCCTAGCCACCGGATTATAGAGTCAGACTTCTCTCACATTCAATGATTATTCATTTATATGAAGTGGAGCAGCTCCAACAAGTGAGATTGAGAGAATCAGTTACATCTGCTTGCCAGTACCTCCCTTGCCCATACAGCTGTTGTGAAGACGGGGAACTGCAAATACCTGCCCACAAAGTGCCAAGTGCAGGCATGAGATTGAGTTTCATAACCACGTCTCATATTTGGATGATCCTCCCAATGGCTTATCATTCTAGAAAGGGTTTTTTTTTTATCAACTTCCTTTTTGCCTTCCCTAGGGTGTACAGGACAAAGCCCTTAATGAGACAGAGGTCACTGAGGAGCAGCAGGTGGAGGTGGTTTGAAGTTCTTGGTTCACACAGCCATGAGGCAGAAAAAGCAGGAAGGAGGTGACTGTGTTTTAAGGTCCGCAAGAGGAAGAGTGGTTTGGGATGTTCAGTAGAATTGAGTGACAGCTATGCTGGGTAAAAGGGGAACTGTAGGCAGAGATCAGTAGTGCATGATGGACAAGACTCTTCCTCAAGCATAATAAGATTTCTGTGTCAGGCCCCGGGAAAAGCAGCACCATCCCCATTGACATTTGGGAACAGAGAAGGCAAGATCATGCTCCATCTGCTCTCGCCATTGCTCAGCATTGGGCACACAGCTGCAGTCACTTCTGCTGACAAGTATTTAGTCTTCTCTGCTTTCCACCCTGGATGTTTGTCAGTGGGATGTGTTTATGAGGGCAGCCACTAGCATGTGGGCTTCTCTGCTAGGTCTGAAGGGTTGGAAAGACTCCAAGCTAGGTGGATATTTGGGGGCTGGGAGGGGAGGGAGCTCCCTCTAGTTTCAAATATATATACGCTATGCAGCCCAATTTCTGTGCTAGCTAAATCCACAATGGATTGCTTCCATTAGGGACCAGCACCATGGGGCCAGAGGAGGTGACTCCCACCTGGGGCTGACTCCCTGCAGCCACACGATGGGGGCAGGAGGGTGTTTGCTGGATCATGCAGTATGGTTCCAATGGGCTCTGCCAGGGAGAGGCTCAGAGCGATACCTGCAAGCTTAGCACCTCAGTGCAGAATCCTGTATGCCAGCAGTGTCTCCAAGCTGATCCCAGTTCAGCTTGGTTCCTATTGGATGGGCCAGGGAAGTTAAATCCTACATGAGACCAGTCTGACATCTGTCAGCTCTGCTAGTGAGACTCTATTTTAGTGCACCCAGGAGGAGTTTAGCAAATGATTCACAGCAAATAATTTTATTAATTTTGACTTATTTTATTCACAAATTGCTCATGAACAATCATTAAACGGTCAGATTTATTCGTTATTGACTGTGATTCAGGAAGGTATGCAGCCAGTAATCCTTGGTCTGCAGCTCATTTGCAAGTGCTTAGCTGGGAACAGTGGCAATTTCAGCTGTGCAGTTCCGTGGTGTTTCCGTTCTCTGACTGGCTGATTCCCATAACTAATCTGCACAGCCCAGAGAGTAACTTGTGAGTGTTATTTAGGAGTGTTACTTAGCAATTCAGACTTTACTTTTCAGTAAAAATTTGATCTTAAAATTCACTTTTCATGAGTATTTGTGCTAGTAAAACTGAAGTGCTTGGTTGTCCGAGAGAGAACGCGGAAAGTGGGTTAACTTTCTAATACAAACAAATAATTATGGACAATTTGTTTCCATCGTAAGCTCTGCTCTAATTTGGGCTATTACCAGAGTTTGACTAGGACAGTAGAACTAATGCTCCAACTTTTATAAAAGGGCCTTAGGATCTCCAGTGACTGCTAATTGCAGGGCCTTGTCTACCTGTCTAACTCCAGCAGCATAGCACTTCCAGGTGTCCGAAGCTGGGAGTGGATGACGGGATGGATCACTCGATTGCCTGTTCTGTTCATTCCCTCTGAAGCAACTGGCACTGGCCACGGTCGGTAGACGGGATCCTGGGCTAGATGGACCTTTGGTCTGACCCAGTAGGGCCGTTCTTATGTTCTGTCCCTGCTGGGGCGCCGGTTCAGTGCTAATTCAGGAACAGAGGGGAGAGAAGAGCACCCGCACTGTACCCCTACACCAGCCTTACAGGTGTGAGATGTTGCATTCGCTCCCCCTGGCTTGTTCCTGTCCAGCTGGCTGTTCACAGAGTCGGCCTGAATTGCACAGAGCTGAGCACGGGAAGAGAAATGCAAGCCAGGCATCAAAGAGAAAAGCAAGAGAGCGTTTCGTGCCTCTCTCTTAGCCCCCCTGCCTTTGGTGCCATTGAGGAGTATGTGCTAGTTAGCGAGTCTTTCTGAGAGTCCCTGTCAGAAGGTTGGGACGCTGCTTGGGGATGCTTCCTTTCTTTATTTACTTCATTTACCATTGTCAGTAGCTTACCTCCTCTATTCTCCCATCCTTCTCGGCCTTTTCCATGCATATTTGCCCTCTCCTCCCTTCGCTTTCTTTCCTTTTCCTTTTGTTCTCTTTCCCTCCCCTGGTTCCTTCATGAAAGCTGACTGTGTGTGCATGTGGAGGAGAGAGCAAGGAGCAGGGGGAGTGCGCACTGGGGTTTGCAATCTATCCCGTAGCAAGTATCAGCTAGCCAGATGCATATTCCCCACGGTGCATAGAGGTGTTTCTCTTGGCCGGGGCTCCCTTTGTAACAGAGGTGAGTGCCTTCGGGGAGGAACACGGTCTGTGGCTGCGATTTGGTGGAAGAGTACATCATCTTGTCTAAAAGAAAAAAATCTCCCCTCTGGAGCTAGACTATGAAATGGTTGCTGTCTGGGCAGCTGGATTTTCACAGCCCAGAAGCAGGGTTTATAGTCACTGCTAGAAATTGCTTTCTGTAACTGTTCGCAATTACGTACAATGACCTTTTCCCATCAAATAAAACACTAAAAAGCTTCTATAACCCAAGGGTTGCCAAAGTGTCGCTCACAGAGCTCAATAATGCAACGTCTGGCCAGCCACCTTTCGTATCCAGGTTAGGCCCGTGAGGACAACAACCCCCGCATGCAAAGCTCCATCTTGAGCCAAATGGGCAGGTGGCTTGGATCAAGAAGGATTTTGTGCTGGACTTCGTATTCTCCCGTTGTACTAAAGGTGAGGGCAATTGCAAGGAGAAATTAGGGATGGCCCTTGGGTGCCCAGCTGGTTGCAGCGTGTCCTGCTGTAGGATTGACCTGGGTAAGAGGTTTCATTAGTTAGGGGGTGGTGTGCCAGAGAGGGTGCCATTTAAGGAACGCTTGGCTCCAATAATAAACAGTTCTGTACCTTGTTTTGTTTTAAAATAAAAGTCTCCTTGCCAACCATCCCACAGTGGGTTCTGCCATCGGCAGGGAGGCCAAGCAGGCAGGCCCTGGTGATGGCATTCCCCTCCCACTCCTAGATGTTGTGTCTCCTTGGCAGGAGTGGGGCCCTTTGATGCAGCATTGTCCCTGGCCCAGGCTCTGCCTGTGCTGGGGATAAAGCGAGAACTTCAGGCTGTGTAGGGTGAATTCAGGCACCTCCCATGCATGGGCAGATTAAGTCAGGATCTTGTGATTTTGGCCTTGTGGTCTGAGAACCCAAACAGCAGGGCCCTGTGCACCTGAGGGACTGAGAAGGAAAGATAATGGAGCGTAGGGAGAAATGAGGAGGAAGAGCCTGTTGGAGCACAGGGGTAGGAGGATCAATCTGAAAGGAAGTGTTTCAGTGATGGGGAGGTGGGGTAGTTTGGGGGCACCAACATTCTGGTTGAGCTAGGTCCTACTCAGGCTTGAGTCACACCTGGCTTTCACTACATTAAATTCATTTAAATTCAAGGAGGGAAGGAGCAGGAGTCCACGGCTTCTCCTCCCTTCCCGTCCTTATGTCTGGCCAGATACCTTTATCCCAGCCCAAGGCTCCCCCTCACCTCAGGATTGATGGTGTGGTGCAGACTCTGTAAGGCCCAGGGCTCAGACAGCTGCCGGGCATCCTTTAGCTTGGCTGAACATTTCACTTGATTCTCTTCCTGATATAGTGAAGATTAGGTCTGTTCTTCTTACATGGGAGACATATGTTAATAAAATACATATTGCTTTCTCATCAGCCTCTAATGAAAGACATCATTGAAGAGTGTGGAACAAGCCGTTACAGTAATTCATGACAGCACCAATTTGGCTTCTCTGGGAAGCTGTAAACTGCTGCTCTTGGCACCTAATGAGGATGGGCAGCTGATTGTGTGGGTGAGAGAGCAGGAGAGAGACGTTTTCCTGCTTTCACTGGCTCAGGCCCTGCCCTGCAACCCAGCTGAAGATCGCAATGGTTTTTCCATTTGGAGCTGGGGTTTCTTTTCCACTCAGCCCAGGAGGGGAATAACTCTCCTAATAACAGTTTGCTGTCAGCTGAAATGTGTTTTGGGACCATTCATTTGGCTTTAATAATGAATTTGGTTTGGATGTCGTGCTCGCTTACCAGCGACATTCGAACCATTGTATTTGACTAGATCGAGAGCTCCCAAAACAGAAAGACATGAATGTTTAGTTCATCCGCGTGTGTCTGTGCAAAGTGGATTTTATATCTGTAAGCAATGATTATTTCCCCCGGGAAGCCTATAATTTGAATCATGCTTATCCAGTGAAGGAAATGGAAACAAAACCAGTTAGGACGTTTCCTCCAGTCCTGGGATGTCTTCTCTTGACATGTCCATTGAAGACTGAGATTAGGAAACAATCCCAGACACAAGAGGTTTGGCCAAAGCTCAGAGAAATAAGATGTTGGCCTTGTATCTAAACAGAATCACCCAAGCACCCATCTCCAGAGCTTCAACATGGCTAGATACCAGCCAAAGAAATCGGGGTTCTTCCTAATCCCCAGGGAAGCTCTTGGTTGCAGAATGTGGTTGTGTTTTTTCTTTCTCTGAATGCTCAGGGAATGGGAACTGGCTGGAATGGGTGAGGATTTTTTTTTTTGTCTGCTTAAAAATAAATAGGGTCAAAGCTCTAGACAACAAACCAACATTCTTCTGAAGCCTCATCCCATGGCATAATAATTTGAGTCCTAGAGAAGCAAAAACACAGGCACGCGCGTCCACTTCTGTATTTCTGGGAGGGAAGCAGCTGCAAAATGTTGCCTCACCATGGAAAATATTGAAGGCCATGCTCCGAAGGAGTCCCCAAAATTCTCTGAACTTCCCCCCACCCCGTTTGTCTAAGCTTCTGTTAATTCACCATCAGCCTCTTTCCCGCTGGTTCTGTTTCCACTCCTTGTGCTCATGTTCCTGTTTTTGTTCAATGTTCTAGAATCCAAACTCTAGCAGAAGGGAAAATGGATTCAATTCACTTGCTGAAGAGGGAGATCTTGACAAACTCAAATGAAAGGCACTACCAGCTTAGAAATGAGCCTTTGTACTACAGGCCCAGGGCCAAGTGAAACACCACGTTCTCTGGTCCTGCTCCCGTCTGATATTGGCTGTGCTCTGAGATGGCGGCTTGGCATTGGATAGTGAGGAGGGAAATTGCAGAAGTGTATGGATCTCGGCAGGATGCCCTGCCAGGAGAGAACTGCCTGTGTGACTGCTTAAAAAACCCTCTGCACTTTCTTCGGAGTGGAATACATGCGACCTTGACTACCAAATCTCTCTGCAGCATAAACCCATCAGTGCCACTATGCATTAGGCTTGCGGGGGGCAGGATGTTTCAATCCAGTTTTGGTTAGCTCCCATCTCCAGTCAAAATGTTTTCTGAGATTCATGAATCTCAGGTGAATTGAAGGCTCAGTCTGTGCTATTCCCAGCTTTGCCATTGATTCACTGTGTGACTTCTTTAACAGGTCAGTCCATTCAGAATGCAGCTGCCCAAACGCCTCCTCTTTGCCCATCAATTTAATCATGTCTCCGCTCTTTGAACCCCTGTACTGGCTCCCCATCTGCCATCAGGACATATTTAAGCTTCTTGCGGTCACCTTCAAAGCTCTGTAGAGCTCTGCCCCAAATACGTATCTTCTCTTGCTGAGCTTGTCACCCCTCTACTCCACCAGCATTCCCATCTTTATCAGCCTGCTTGTCAGCTTCTTGCACAGTGCCTCTGAGCCTTTGTCCACATGGTCTTTTATGCAGGGTACAACTTTTGCTGAAGAGCTCAGAGAGCCCCTCACCTGTCCCTTAAAATCTCACTTCTACCATGCTACCTACAATGAATCTAGTTAATTTATATAGAAATGTCTGGAGAGTGGCCAGCACATTATGGGCCCGACCATTAATAAGTAGCAAGAATCACTTAAACTCTGTATGTAGCTGTCGGCGAGTTGCTTACTCGCTCTGTGCCTCAGTTTCCCTATCTAGGAAATATGGACGCGTGCCCTTGTCGTAAAGAATGCTGAAGCTTAGTTATTGTGAACAAGTTTTTGAAGATGTAAAGCTCTACAAATTCCTTATTTTTATTTTAACATGGCCATGAACACCTGGGAGCTTCACAGTTGCCTCTACAGGGCTTCTTGCAGCTTCACAGCAGCAGAAGGAACAGAATTTCAGGGCAGGGACTGTCTACTCTCTGTGTGTACAGTGCCTTGACAATGGAGCCCTCTCCTTCATTGGTTCCTAGGCTCTACTGTAATACACATGATTAATAATGGAACTCGCATCCTCCACATCCCAAAACAGAGTCCTCTACCACAAGCCAAAGGAGACTCTCCATCAGCTGTTAGCAGCAGAGGGCTGATGATGCAGGCTGGGTGGGTATGAGTCCTTCCTGTAGAAGGCCATGATGCGGTTCATTACAGCGTTGTTGGGTTTCTGTGTGAGGAACCACTTGGAAATCACTGGGTTTGTCTGAGCTGGCGCTTGTTCTGTTAAACTCCCAGCCAAAGGAAAGGTTTGTGGGAATGCCTGTGTGATCACAGCCGTGGGGGAAGGAGCTCACCTGGGCCTGGTCTACATAAGGGTGGGGGTAGACCTAAGATACGCAACTTCAGCTACACGAATAGCCTTGGGTCTTAGTTCGACTTACCTGGCCGTCCTCACAGTGGCGAGTCGACCGCAGCGGCTCCCCTGTCGACTCTGCTTCCTCCTCTTGCGGAGCTGGAGTTCCGGAGTCGAGGGGAAGCACGTTCGGGGATTAATTTATCGCGTCTAGGTGAGACACGATAAATCGATCCCTGATATATCCAACACTACCAATCTGGCGGGTAGTATAGACATACCCTTGATATCATGGGTCCTTCTCCTGCTCCTCTCAGGCTGAACTGGAAGGGGAGGCTGCTTCACATCCTGATTTGTGCAGCCTTTCAGAGTGAAAGTCCCTCTTTGCTGCTGTCACCTTGTTCTCAATCACAGCCCCAGCACCAGCATGGCTACTCCTGGACTGGACATAAATAGGCTGCCTAGCTGAGGCTGTGCGGCGCTAGTGGGTATGCGGGAGACACAAACCGGACCCATCGCTGCCAGCAGTGCTGTGTTTGAAGCAGTTTTTAATTGGCTACCATTGCAAAGAGGCCGTTGCAGAGGCAGTGCTGGCTGCTGGGTGTTATTTACTCAGCGCTGTTGCTGGTGCTTTTTTCCCCCCCACCCCAAGTCTCTTTGAGCAGCCTGTTCTCCTGCAGGCAGGAGGAATTTCAGATAGGGGGACCAGACAGCAAGTGTGAAAAATCAGGACAGGGGGTGGGGGTAATAGGAGCCTAGCTAAGAAAAAGATCCAAAAATTGGGACTGTCCCTATAAAATCGGGGCATCTGGTCACCCTAATTACAGGTCTCGCACTCTCCTGGCCCGATCCCGTTATCACTCCTGTCTGTGCTCGATAGAGATCAGCTCAGAAGAGCCCAGTTGCCTACTCGTAACAGAATCGCTGCCAGCAGGGCAGCTCCAAAGGCTGCTGGCTCCTAACAATCCAGAGGGGAGAGGTGGGCAGCTTGCCATATCATACACGTGTGCATATGCCTGAGAGAGACGGTTTGTCTACAGGGCTGTGTGTGTGTGTGTGTGTGTGAGAGAGAGAGAGAGAGAGAGAGAGACTGAGACTGGGTGGAGGCGGGAACAAGACTGAATGGTGTCTGTGTGCCGGCGGTTTTGCACCGGCGTGTGTTTACGCATCTATCTTCTCTCCTTTCGTTCCCTGCACAGAGGCCCATCTGATTGGAGATGGGAGTTGGGAGTTATTTTCCCAGTACCCTGGCTGTGTGCTCAGCCGATGATCGTGTGCACGCAGCCACCCTCTCCTCATTCGCTGTCTAGGAAGGAACGTCTGGGAGAATTAGAATGATTTAAAGAACAGAGGCAAGAGATAAAGAGTTGCGAGAGGAGATATAGGAGAGCAGGGCTAGTGCTCACGCTCCAAGCTAAGACATAGCAGGGAGCTGGGACAAATAAGGACAGAGAGTGGCAGGAATGAGTAATGACTCTGGGAATCATGATGCTTGTGGTTGTTTGTGTCCCTTTGCTCTAATCTGCTTGTCATGTATTCTGCAAAATTTTAATATACTTTTTTTTTTCTCTCGTCGGTTGTGATAATCCCTCCGAGGCTTGGGACTGAAACTGGTTTCCTTACTGCTTGCTTGCTTCTCCATCACACCCACACTGCTGGTTTGTTAATAGAAGATTGCTTGTGAAGCATACACTGCTGTAGAGAGACTCGCCAGCCCTAATTACGGCTACCTTACTGTAGGGTTGAAGGCAAACCCTGCGTGTTGTATGGCTTACTGTATTGGTTTGTTCGTGTAGGATTGCTCGTGGATCCCGAACCCACGCAAATGCTGACTTGTTATTGTAGGGTTGCTTGTGATGGCTGTCCAAATGCCACATTGCATTGTTATTACAGAGCCGTGCAAGAATATCGGGATGACTCACTGACTTGTGATAGGGTTGCTTGTGACTGCCAGGCTGAATGCACTTATGTGTTTGGGCAAGGTTCTTCAGAAGTGCCGTGCTGCACCGAAACAGGTTAATTATTGTAGGGCTGCTGGTGTTGGCCAGGAACGTCATTTTCTTGTTGTAGGATCATTTGTAGCACTTAGCTATTTTATTTATTGGTGATTAAAACATAATTTGATTTGAAAAGAAAAGCCCCTGTTCCACAATGTCATGGGCTTTGCAAGCAGAAGAAATAACAAGATATGGGCCTCTTGCATTCGACATGTCCCTGTGTGATTTTTTTTTTAAAGCAGTTGGGAGGGGTAAGCTAAAGCAGCCCAACTCCATGCGTCTCAATTTGAGGCCCTTGAACATGGAGTCTGTCCTGTCAGTCAGCCTGCCCAATGACCATGCTGGAAGCAGCACCTTGTAAATGCCAAAGTACTACGTTAACGGACAGGACTGGTTCTATAGCAAAGGCCAAGCCTGGAGGACCTGCTGGCAGTGTGTGATGGTGAAGGATTAGAACTAGGAGACACAGTCCTGGATGCTCTTGGGCAGGCAGCTGTCAGTTTGTGTGTGTGTCTGGAGGGGTAGGGTTTGGGTACGTAAAGCTTCCTGCAGTGGCTCAAGAGTGCAAATGTCAAGTAGGAAAAGAAACGAGAGAGTTATTTATAAGGTGAAAGCAGATAAACAAACACGCACATGTGTTAAAGTCTTATGTTTCAAAAAGTAATAAAAGCTTCTATAATAAGCCAGCTCTATATGTCCCTTCGTGCTAACTCAGGCTAAGCACTGAGGATCTCTTGTTTATACGTAGTAAACCTTGCGCTCCTCTGCCATGCCCCCAAGCTCAAGCAGCACTGAGATACAATTCCTTCTTGTTAAAGGTTTTTATTCCCTCCTCCCTTGTGCTCTGAGCTGTGAATTCAGCTGATGGGACGAATCTTCTTGTATGACTTTTCTTCAAAGTGGGAAGGGCAGAACAACCAACATCTTTTGTCCTCTTTCATGTCCCACAATCATCTGTCTGGTGTTGATATCCTGCCCAACAGGAAAAGTCTATAACACTTCCTGCTGCAGATAAGCACTTCTTGGTAGTTAGTGTCACTCCCTTGTCTAGTGATTTACACAGTCACAGTGCCTCACAACACAACTGCTCAAATATTACCTTACAATATGGGATGCAGATGTTAGAAGTGAGATTAATTCATGCAGCAACTTGTAAGCTCATTGAAGGATAAACACTAAATATTCTGCTACTTCTCCTTTCTCTTTTAACAATACTAAATCACAGGTGAGCTGGGCTGCTTGCAGCAATGTATTTGTGTTCAGTGGAGCCAGGGGGACCTTGGCGTGAGCTGGTATCTGGTCTACCAGCATCACAGGGCATTCATATGCTTGTGGGGTATTCATGGCTCTTTGTGTGTGTCCATGTGTACACCAATGCAGGAATGTGTGCAAGTGTGCACACCTGTTTGTGAGTTCACCCACATTGATTGTGGGGGTGTCTTCACCTCTCCTGTCCCCCCGCACAGTGCCCCTATCCCCATAAAGATCACTGCTGACACAACCCCATAGTTGGATGCATCCAGCACAGTGGGGATTACTCCACTTAATTTGGTGCACCATTCTCCACATGCGGTCTCCCCTTCCCCCACATAATGTCTGCAGCAGGCACTTGGAGGCTGATGGGAATGGTATGTTTTTCCCTCCCTCTCCTTATTGTAAATGGAAGGAGGTGAAGGCAGAGATGAGACTGTGTGTTGCTCTGGGCTCCACTGGCAGCTTCCTGCGCCCAGTGATGAATGAGCTCATTGCTGAGTCTTGTGTGCGCCCCTCCACCGCAGCTTGGGAATTTCTAATAAGGGGGCCAGCCTCGATGCTGGGACGTGTGCGTTGTTAATGGCACAGAGAGATCTTAGGCCACAGTGCTGGGGCAGCACGAGCAGGAGGAGAGAAGAGTGGAAGGGAGAGAGCGAGCCAGAGCGGCATGGAGGGGAGCAGAGATTTAGGGGAGAATGGAGCTGGCAGGGTGGCATTGCAAGGCAAGAATAACACAAACGACTTTCAGATTGCTGTGCACAGCTCTGCAGAGAACTGCTGCTGTCACTCCTAAGAGCTGGATCCAGCCTGGGCCCCACTATTGTCTGCTGGACCCGAGCAGGTCATTGCTACCAAGCACCTGCTCCAGGCTTCTGGAGTAAATGGGTGGCTGAGGCTGCCTGGAACCAGCCCTTGGTCTCACTCATGCTGATTTCACACTTTAAATTGTGCCTTTACCAGTGGCCATGGCCCCTCCCCTCCTTTGTAGCAAGTTTGGGTTTGTGCTGACGCATAGACACCCGTATTTCCAATAGCTGGGCCGGGTCCATTCTGCAAAGATCCCAGGCTGTTTGGACTCCGGAGAGGGTGCACAGTGAGGTATGGGGCTGCAGGAGGTAGGAGGCAGTCCCTGGCAGGAGTGGGCTCCACTCATCCCAGACTGCATGAGGGCCAGAGGGAGGCTGGAAGGAGAGCTTCTCAGTAATTAATTTAGGGTTACCATATTTCAGCAATCAAAAAAGAGGACGGGGGAGAGCCCTGCCCTAGCTCCATCCCCACCCCTCCCACTTCCCGCCCCCTGACTGCCCCCCTCAGAACCTCCAATCGCCCTCCTGCTCCTTGTCCCCTGACTGCCCCCTCCTGGGACCCCTGCCCCTAACTGCCCCCCAGGACCCCTCCCCCTACCTAAGCCTCCCTGCTCCTTGTCCCTTGACTGCCCCCTCCTGAGACCCCCGCAACTACCCTCCTAGGTCCCTGCCCCCTACCTGTCCCCTGACTGCGCCAACCCTTGTCCACACACCTGCCCCCAGATAGACCCCCGGGACTTTCACATCTTTTCAACCACTCCCCACCCCCTGACAGGCACCCCCAGAACCCCCGACCCATCCAACCCCCCTTGCTCCCTGACTGCTCCGATCCCTCTCCACGCTCCTGCCTCCTCACAGTCCCTCCCCTAGAACTTCCAACTCATCCAACTCTCACCCTCACTCCCTGGGCAAGAAATTCTGATCACATGGCTGCTTAGTAATCAAAATGTTTCCTGATTTGGACAGCCAGCTCATCCTGTAGCCTTGACCCTGCTGCAAAGATCTCATCAGGAAGGTGCTGAGTGCCCTCAATTTGATGACATTCAATGGCACTTGTGGCTATTCACCACCTTGGAGGAGAAGCTGGGCACCTGGCAACACTGGCCCACAAATTCAGAAGTTTCCCAATAAGGTTCAATGGAGTTTTACAGCTGAAAGGTCTTACAGGTTGAGAGGTTTCAAGTGTTAGTGGGTAGGGTAGGATAGGATGGGAGTTATCTGGAAGGATGATCTAGTCCAGTAACAAGGGTGTTAGCCTGGGACTAGGGAGATGAGGTTCAATTCCCTGCTCTGACACAGACTTCCAGTGTGACCCTTGACTGGTCACTTAGACTTTGTGATTAAAGCCAACTCTGGAGTGTTACTAGCTGCATCCCTGACCCAGGCAATCTGACCTTTTTGACGGCTGGTTGGGTCTGCCCCTCATCTGCATTACGCCCACAATCTCTCCAATCCCTCCTGGAAACACTGTGGGACAGCACAGTTCTCAACAGCCCCCGGTGCAGGGCTGCAATTGTCTGCCTCAAATGGAGCCCAGATGCTTCCCACCAGGGCATGGAGGTTTTAGATTTGGGGCAGAGAGAATTCCCTTGCTGCCATCACTCCGCCTGGGTGATCTGAGCCTTCGGAAAAGACAAAATCCCTCCCTGGTGCAGCACTGCTGCCTTCTTTGCCTGTAAAGCCTTGATGTGAAACAGCAACCTGTGGACTGAGAGAGCCTGCTAATGACCTGCGTGTTCACACTTCCTTTTGCTCTAAATACAGAAGGAGGCTCATGCTGTTTGAAACTAGCAGGATTCAGAGAATGGGATGTCCCGTGATTTAAGAGCCCAGGATCGGGACTTCTGCTGCTGCTCTTCCACGCCCCCACCCCACCCCACCCCACCCCCGTCCCAAGCAAGCTTGCTCCTACCAGGGCTCTCGGCTTCTTTCTGCAGCAGCGTCTGGGGGCTGTGGGCTCAAGAATTCCACCCGTCCTCTCCCTCCCACTCCATCCGCTCGGAACAAAGACAGCCCAGCAGGGGAGTCAGAGGGGCTCTGCCTGCTGCTTGAAATCCTGGACCTTTCTGCGATTGCTACAGTTTCCCCCCGATGCTATTTTTAGTCCAGAAATCCGGACAAGTCCGTGAATATACGGACATATGGTAACCCTAAGTAATTGCTCTGCTGAGAAGGGAGGGGGCCTCCGATTCCTGCCAATCACCCCAGGACATCAAGGGATCTCTTGCCAGGATGGGTGTTTGAAAACTCAGGATCGTTGGCAGCTCAGCTAGTGGCTTAGCTAGCCCTCACCCAAAGCACCTCCAGACAATCATAGCAAGCTGCAGCAGTTCTGGGCTGCTCCCTTTGATCTACTCCTGTCACCTGTTGGAAAGGAGCTGGTCAGTGCCTGTGAAACTGAATGTGGATGAAATGACCAGGGTTCTGTAGCAGTTACTCTAAAGGCCAGTAGAACTGCCTGTGACCTCCTGGCTGTAGGAATTGTGAAGCACTGTGTAGATGTCTCCCTGGGTATTCTATTAAAAGTCTATAGGACCCTGCTGCTGGGTCAGCCCAGTTCCCCAGAAGCAGGAGACCACAGCCTGAGACCACATTCTGGCACTAGTTGGCCCCACTGTGGACAGTGTCAGCAGAGGAACCAAAGTCTGAATGGGCCATGGAGAGTGAATTCCCCTCTCGTGTCTAGTGAGGACCATAGGTGCTGGAGCTGGGGGGCTGCCACAACCCCTGGCTTGAAGCGGTTTCCATCCTAAACAGGGTTTACACTTAGTTCAATGGCTCTCAGCACCCAAATTGTTCCAGCACCCTCTGGCGAGGGCCTCTCCAGAGCAGAGGCATGTTGGTGGGGCAGTGTGGGGAAAGAAAAGGTATTTTTAAGTGCATTTCAAACAACTGAGTAAAGCAAACAGGTCCCTATTCCTCCCCTCCCTCTCGTGTGTAAGGAAAAGCTAAGATTCCCAAACACCTCCGATGTCACCGGTTGACATCCACTGTGCTTTGGTCGCCCCTGGCCTCACAAACTGAGCAAGGCCAGAGCGTCTATTCCCTTGGATAGGAACCCCTCCAGGACAGCCTGGGTGCTGCAGGAAGTGGTGCTGATGATTGAGAAGGAACTGGCTTCTACTGCAAGTCAATGCCCAGCCCAGTAGAGAGCCATGCAGTTCAGACCACTCCACCCTCTGACCAGCCAAAGTGCTCTGGTGTTTTCATGGCTTTGGCTTCAGGCTTCTCTCCAGGCCTACCTTTCTGTTGGTTTCTCTATCGAGGGGAATAGCTGGAACAGGGAAATGAGCCCTGGCTCCTGACCACCTTCTCCTGGCTGGCTGTGTCTGCCCAGTGCCAAGGGGCCGAGGCAGGGGAACACGTCAGCCTTAAAGGAGGAGCTGGCCCTAGTCTTTGGATCAGGCGCCCACTATCAACGAGCCCCAGCCCCAGGACTGTCATTATCTTTCCATTTTGCCATCTTACATCCCCCTGCCTCTGGCTCATGAGCTGCCATGGCTTCCATGGAATTGCCAGTGTGGCACTAACCAGCGTACAGGGGCTCGCTACCACCGGGAGCTGGGTACTGTCCAGCCTGGCAGAGCATGTGAGAGAGGTGCTGAAGGACAGGCAGGCTGAGCTGTAGGGATGCCAGCTGGATCAGCCCCCAGTGTGCTCCTGTGCAGATGAGCTGCTACTAATGCAAATGGATCCTGACAGCATCCAGGTCACGCTCTACTCCAGCTACCCTGGTCCCACTTCTGACTCAGGAGGAGCCTTACATGTGAGGGAATCGAAATGGAGCTTGTACCTGCAACAATTCCAACAGCTTAGCAGGATTGTGCAATGACTGGTCTTCCAAATGTTCATTTGGGAGCTGTGGCCAAACAACGTGGGGTGAAGGAACTAGGTCTTAGCTACCCCAGGAGTGCACTGGGCTTTGCCATAAGGACACTCTGGTGGTAGCCACTGTTTTGAATTCTGTGAGTGCATTCAGTGTCTGCTGATGAGGGATTAGAACCAACAATCCTCACCAGCAGCACCCCCTTTGCTGTTCCAGTGCTGGATCCCAGACACACAGTTCTGCTGCAGCCCCTCAACAGGGCCAGAGTAACCCATTACTGGCCATAGGCAAACATTTACTTCTGGGCCCCTACCTTGTTGGAGAAAGAAGCAGTTTGTTTGCCCAGTGCCCTCCTCTGTCCTTGGCTCTGATGGGTGTGGGACAGTGTGTCTCAGCTGGTGTTAGGACCTCCTCTGCCAGCCCAGCCACTGGGGCCAATTTGTGTGCATGCTGAAAGAACTTCACTCACTCGAGTGAGTGGAGTGGTAGCCTGAAGCGTGGGGTCACAGTGCCGCTCAGCTTCAGCCTGGCTAACCCCTTGGCACAATGAAGGAACATCCGGGCCATATTTGAGTGGTGGAGTGACCTTGTGCTCCAGCTCGTAGTACCATTCACTCAAGTATGTGAAGTTCTTTCAGGTCAGGGACAAACCCACGCTGGTTTCAAAAAAATATCAGGGCCTTTAGCATGTGCCTCTTTGCCTACATGTTAATCTTGTCCTGCCCTCAACCCTAAGCCTGGCTCCCCATTCTCTCCCCTGACCGTCCAAGTCTGGGTGCCACACACACAACTTTGCCCATATATTTCAGCCGCAGCCTGCCCTACCCATCTCCACCCTTCTGCTGTTCCAGTCCAATCAATTCAAAATGAAAGCTGAACAGGTAGTCTGAATATCAGGTTGCGGGATGGTCAATCAAAGGAGGTGGAAGAAGCCCTGTTGCTTGGGACATTGAACACCGGACTGGGCAAAGCAGTGTTGAAGAGACTATAAGCAGAGCCCCATGTTCTCTGCAGCACAAAGGGACCAAATATTGTGGCCAAAGGCCCCCCTAAATTCTGCAACAAGAATCCCTACAATGTTCAGCAACATTAGTGAATTTAATATATTTCCATGACATACCCTCCATTCCCGCCCCTCTGACACCCAAACACACACCTCTTGAAAACACTTAATGATAGATCATTCACCAAAGATCGTTTTCAGCAACAGGCATTTTTGACAATGGATTTTTTTGCTGATTTCTTCAGAGGCCTCAGCAGTCAGGCGTCATGATGTTATCTAGACAGCCTGATTTAGTCTCCCATCCATGATCACTGCAGGAACCATCCTACCAATATGACTCTCAGGTCTCTGCTGGACATGTCCATATCAATGTAACCTAGCCTCGCCCAACTTTTCTTCAGCTGGACCAACCTGGATTAGGCCCCTCCCAACCTTATTTCATTTCTTATCACAGAGCATCTCAACATCTTCATTTCCATGGTTGAGAGCACATTGATCTCATGTCTTGTGGCTGCCCAAGTCTCTGTTCTGTGCATTTGGATAGCTTGAATTACAGTTTTGTACACTCTGCCTTTTAACTTTACTGGTATCTTTGTATCCCAGAGAATAGGGGTTATTTGCACCGAGCAGCTTTGTTAGGATGTCAGGCATCACTCAGGAAAACACCATTGTCTGCAACCATTGACCCTAGCTATTTCAATTCTTCCACTCTTCTAAGCTCTCCACCTGTGCTATCCTTTATGGTAGGTCCTCCTTCCTCAGCCTTACCAATGCTCCCACTAAGTCCTGCCTATTGAAAACTGTGTTGCCACTGTTCAGTGTTGGTTTGCAGGGACTCAGTCTTCTACATATATCACTAAGCTGTCAGCGCATAGCATTTTCCAAGGCAGCTGCCTTCTGAGATTCTCACTTATCACAGCCAGGAGAACTGCAAACAAAAGAGGACTCAGCGCAGACCCTGGTGCAGGCCAACATTTACTGGAAATTCTCTCCCATCAGCCTGTTTGATTTTTAACCACAGTACTCACTCCATCATACGTATCTTGGATAAGATGGACATATCCTTCCACTACACCGCTCCTCACAAACTAATTCTTTTAGTATATGACCATGCCCCTTCTCCAAGTCCATGCAGACCAGGCCGAGTTGCCATCTCTTTTCTTTTCACCTTCTCCATGGTGATTCATAGAGCAAATATGACATCAACTGTGCTTCTTTCCATCATAAAGCCATATTCACCCTTCCAAATTTCAGCTGTTCCTCACGGATGCTTTTCAGTAATCTTCAGAGCAGATGATGTCCACTTAAGTGGGTGATCATTAACACGCAGTGTAATGTCTCCTTTATTTTTAAACATGGGCACCACAAAGGTTTTACATCATTCATCCAGCATTTTCTCTTTCTTAAGAATATCATGGAACGGACTTGTAAAATCCTTGATGCCGTCCCTTCCCAGTGACTTCAGCACATCCAGACTTCATCTGGTCCAGGTGCTTTCTCCTTTTTCATTTTCTTGTGCGTCTCTGCAACTTCTCTGTGGAGGGAAAGGGAAACTGTTATTTCAAACCCAGGGTGTGGGGCTTGACGTGTACTGCTTGTCCAATAGATATGCTCGTGTGAACTGATGCCCAGTGCACCTGGCTGCAGCAAATTAATGGAAGGAGCAGAAAAAATGCTGAATTCTGTGCTGTGTTATGGGAAGGCCATATTCCATGCGCATGGTGTTATGGAGTCCAGGGGCCCTGACTGAAAAGGATGGGGGCATTTCTTCTCAGAAGCATTGTTTCAGATTTTCAGATGCATGTTCGAGGTTATCTGCCCACCCGTAAGGGCTAGAAGTTTCTTTTCTTTTAAACGAAAGCTGAGATTCCGGAGCACAGTTCTGTGGCAAGAAGGGACTTCTACAGCCAATTTCATGGCAGTAGATTACATGGGGCCTTGACTATTAAGAGCAACCCTGCCTGGTCATGAGGGAACAAAGCCTGGTCTAGATGGCCCACAACATCTTTCAGACTTCTTATTTTCAGGAAGCTAACAGATTCCATGGGCTCTAATGTTTTTTCTTTGCAGTTGAATCAGAGAAACACGGTTCAAACATTAGTTCCTGTGAAGAAGATGGCAAAAGGCCTGCTGCTGGAGCACATCCTGCGCAACCTGAAGGTTCCTCAGAGCTATGAGGTGCGCCTGACGCCCATCACTGAGTTTGGGGCTGGCGATATGGCTGCCCGCATCATCCGGTACATGGAACGTAGGTATCTCCCCCTACATCCCACCCAAGAGAGCAGGGGCAGGGTCCCCTTCAGCATTGCGTTGTTGGGTTGTGATTACAGGAGGGAGTCTCAGGGTGATGCAGTGTTGTGGTGACGTAGTGCCATATGCCATCTGCAGCCTTCCTCACCACGGGACCCCATGCAAAGACTTGGAGTAGGAGGCCAAATTCATTTTACATAATGTTACGTCCTTTGCCTTCCAGAAACACACAGCCCAGTGTTCCCAGGCAGGCTACATGGCCCCTTTTGCTGGTGGATGATATTAGGCTCCTCTGTTCATGTTAGGGTGCAAGCCAGGGGCATTGTGTTCTAGCCAGACTGACCACAAAGGAGAGAAGATTTGGGGGGCCTTGGAGTATTTTGTTCCACAGGTCTTTTCGTAGATAAGAGCCAATGTGTTGTAGCTGTGTTCTAACTAATGTGGAGTGCAGGGCCCTCTCCCTGATCCTGCAGATCACTGGACATACGCACAGCTCTCTGTTCCTACACTACATCTCTGCAGGACATGGAGCTGCTTTGATATGCTGTCAGAGAGTTGCTCTCTCAGTTTCACTCAGGAGTTTGGGCCCCATCAGTTCAGCATGCAGGACCCACCTATTCCATTTCCATGTGATTTTGCATAACCCTCCATTGCCATGGAGTACTGTTGTGCCTCAGTTTCCTTAGGGATTGCAGTCCCCCTTAGTCGTACACCAGCACCTAGGCCCTATTGATTTCCTGCAGGGTTGCAGACTCTGTTCAAAGGGCTACCTCAGTTTTTCACCGGGTATCAACCTGTCTTGATTTCCCTGCTGGATATCAGCCTTTCCATTCCCAATGGATTCCATAAAACAATCTGCTCAGGTAACCTTTCATAGACTCTAGATCCAGGGACTTGCGCTGAACAAAAGGTTTGTGTCTGGGGTTCTGTCTGCATTTTGAAAATAGAATGGTGAACTCACAAACTCAGGACCTTGGTGTGTCCCAAACACAGGGATTCTCCCATCTGGAACTCGGGGGCTCTGGGGTGGCTGTGGGTGATTTGGGCATTAGTCACATTTCTCAAAGTGTTTCTTTTTTGTTCAGGTTTTGATTTTTTTTTTTTTCCGTTGGGAAATAAATGCTGTTCTAAACCCTCTTGTTTTCTGTTTCCTTTCCCAGCGATTAACTATCCCAACCCTGCAGGTAAGCAGTGAGGCCTCTGGTTTTATTTTTGACTGTACTGAGTGATACCTGCTAGGGCAGCCGCAGGCAACTATCGGACTTGCCAGAGAGAATGGGGAGGTGCAGCCATGCCAGGGATTGGGTGGCACAGGTGGCTTTGCCAATTCTGTTCCCCTAAAACAGCATGAAATTTACAAGCACTGAAAATTTCCTCCTCCAACAAATGCTCTTTGTTGTAACCCTTCATGTTGACAGGAGAAATGCACCAAAGAAATGCATCTCACTTACACCTGCTGTACATATGACCTCCAACACAACTCTCCTAACTTTAGCAACAGGCTTCTGTCAAGAGGGGCATCAGCAACTCAGCATTGTCCCAATAATGTCTGGCTTTTTCAAAATAGCCTGTCTGGTCTGAATTGGGAAGGGAGCTTCCTGATACCTCTGCGAGATGTTGGAGAATGTTTTCTAGCATACATCTTCTTCCCTTGCAAACACCTCTGCCCCCGTTCCTTAATCTCCTTTTCCAGCATTGTTCTTTTGCCCAGCAATTGCTCTTCAAGTTATTCCCTCCGAGGAATACACTTCCAGCCCAAAGCTTTAAGAGTTAGCTTCAGGGCCTGATTTTTCTTAGTTACTGAGCATCCATAGCTCCCGTTGGCTTTGAGCTGCAAGTCCTCAACATCTCTGAATAATCAAGCCCTGGGTGTTTAACAAGAATAGGATAGTGCCCAGAGTTCTTGAGAGAGGATTGTTTAGGGTGATCCCAGAGGATCTAGTGGTGGAATCATCTCCTCCGGCTGGGGGTGGAAACTCCACTGGCTGAATCATGGGTAACTTGGCAAGATAAATAGGGCAGAGGTTCCCCTGTTGACAGAGCACTGACTGGTGCTTCACAGAGAGGAGAAGGAGAGGTCTAGATGATGGTGGCGGGGACAGGAGGCAGTCAGGAGATATTATCTCAAACAAGGTATGGTCCACACTCTGAAGAGGTTTTGGAGCCCTAGGGAGTCTTCTGCAGGAAAAGGTTCTGCCCTAGCTCAGGGCAATAGCTTCCTATCTAGTCACAAGGTTTTTCGGTCTGTAATCCATATAATTCTGGGACTTCCCTCCTCCTAACATGTCCCTTCCCCCACACTGCAGCATGGCACCTCAAGAGTCTCATGTGTCTCCAATTCCCACATCTATTGAGCGAGGGCTGCAGCTTTGCCCCTCTCCCAGCAACTTGTCCTCTCTGGTGAAGACCCACTGGGAAACATTAAACAAATTGGCAGGGGCCTGTATTCTGTGCACCCAGAAAACGTTCCCTTCTGCACCGGGCCTGGGGAATGATCCCATCTCAGTGAATGGGGGAAAGCTCTCCTTTTGCCACTTCTTTTCCTTTCCCCGTAGCTCTCAAGAAATCCTGTGGGGACCCCTAGCTCAAGAGTGACCATGTCCCTGGGAACTTGAGAAGTGGGGCCTCCAAAATCCGCCATTTTGGCCACTTGACAAGGACCACAAGACTAAAACAAAACTGATGCGAATGGGTACAGTTGCAGCTGCCCTTTATATTTTGATACAGGGGAACAGTCACAGGTCCCACATGCTGTGCTCTATCTTGAGGCAAGCTGCACTGTATGCTGGGAGCTATGTGCTGCTCCTTGTGGGTCCTGCCCACTGCATTAAAGATGTGAGAATAACTGCATTTTTGTGGCTTTAGCCATCGCCTTCTTATAGAAACGCCTCTTCCCGTCAGACCTGCTGGCCAGTGAAATATGGTCATGAAGGCTGCTAGCTTTGTGTCCATGCTGCAGAGTTGTTAACCCAGACTGGCACCCCACCCTTTGGAGCTGCTGGCTCCACAGATCAACAGAGTGCATCTCTCTGCCCCTACTTCTCCTTCCTTCCTCCCTCTTTGAATTCCCTCCCAAATGCCCAGCTCTCTGGAGCAAAAGGCAAAGATGAGATGATTAATGCCCATAGCAGCCTGATCGAGGGCACATATAATGGTGATTAATTTACAGACTCGGAGTGTTGCTTAATATAATTATTTTTTCATACATATTCTCTTTTGGCCTAATAAGATGTTAATGATGTTGGGCCATGCATGCATGTGGCATGGTTACAGATGCAGGTGCTGGGGTTATGTAGCAACAGTCATCCAAAGGGGAGGGGATGGGGTGCTTAAGTTTCTCACACTTTGAGGTTAGAGACAGGAGTGACAATAACCGATAAAAATATTTCCAACTCTCAGAGGTTAAGTGATACCTTCTGTTGTTTTACTGGATCCCTGACTCCTTGTAGTTAATAAAAATCTCTTGGCACTTACTGTGAGGAAGAGTAAGAGTGTTAACCCGGGCCAAATTCCAGCTCCAGTGAGTCTGTTCTTTCTCCAAAAATTCCCCCTGCTGGGTCAGTTGGTTAGAATTGGAAGCGAAGATTGTAAACGCTTGTGCAGAGTGATCCTTCCCCTGTTGTCCATTCCCAGCTTCTGGCAATCAGGGGCTTAGGGGGACCAGATCATGGGATTTTTATCCTTGACCATCTTGGCTAATAGCCATTGAGGGACCTATCCTTCACAAACTTCTCGTTCTTTTTTGAACCACGTTATAGTTTTGGCCTTCACAGCATCCCCTGGCAAGGAGTTCCACAGGTTGACTGTGCATTATGTGAAGATGTACTTTCTGCATCTGAAGAAGTGTGTTTTTGACCCACAAAAGCTTATGCCCAAATAAACCTGTTTGTCTTTAAGGTGCTACTGCACTCCTCGTTGTTTTCTTATATTTGTTTTAAACCTGCTGTCTAGTCATTTCATGGGGTGAACCCTAGTTCTTGTGTTATGAGAACGAGTAAATAACACTTCCTTATTCACTTACTTTCTCTACCCCATTTTATAGACTTCTATCTGATCCCCCCTCCTCTTAGTTGTCTGTTTTCTAAGTTGAACAGTCCCAGTCGTTTTAATCTCTCCTCCTATGGAAGTTGTTCCATTCCCTTAATCATTCCCATTGCCCTTTTCTGTACCTTTTCCATTTTTACTATATCTTTTTTGAGATGGGGTGACCAGAACTGCACACGGTATTCAAGGTGGATTTATATAGCGGCATTATAGCATTTTCTGTCTTATTATCTGTCCCTTTCCTAATGGTTCCTAATATTCTATTAGCTTTTTTGACTGCTGCTGCCCATTGAGCGGGTGTTTTCAGAGAACTGTTTTCAGGAGTGTCTCAGAGCCCAGAGAAATAT
The DNA here is from genome assembly GCA_007922305.1 of Dermatemys mawii. NCBI lineage: Eukaryota > Metazoa > Chordata > Testudines > Dermatemydidae > Dermatemys > Dermatemys mawii. The sequence continues at coordinate 368,517 of ML677362.1, read as the reverse complement.
TTATGTCTTCAGAGGTTCCTTGGTTTTGCTGTTGAACTTGGAAGGAATGGAAGCATGTTCTTCTATTTCAAAGCACAGGACTAGGAGTCAGGACGCCTGGGTTCCATTTCCAGCTCTGCCTCTGACTGTCTGTACCTTCGATGAGTCTCTTCCTATCTTTGTGCCTTGGTTTCTCTATTTGTAACATGGAGATCATTATATTTCCCTACTTCATAGAGGGACTGAGAAGCCTAGTTCCTTAATATTTGAAAAGTGCTTTGAGAGCCTCAGGTGAGAAGTGCTAGAGACGGGCAAAGCCTTACACACATTAAGGTCCCCACAACAGATTCTCAGCAGCCTGTGTGCACATTCCTCACAAGCATTGTCAGGTTCTGGTATCTATTGGCTATGGGGTGGTTCTTCACTTCCTGCTCTCCCCTGGTGTGAGAGGTGCTACCCTGAACTTGAGAAGTGGGCACATTTCAGTGAAAGGGAAGTGATTCCGGCCTGGAGGGATTTTAATATTAAAGGAGTTATAGGCCATAGTTCTATTTCATGCCCCATGATCCATGTCTTGGGATGTGGCAGGTGGTCCTCTGTGGAACAGTAATTGTTCAAGTTTTCTGTCCCATTCTGTGAGGGGCTTCATCCTACAGGGACTCCATTCAAAGGGCTGTCTTCACAACAATTCCTTCCCTCCTCACCATCTACGCTGGGCTCACAGACTCCTGTGGACTCCGTGTTCTTCACTGTCAGAGGCCCAGCTACCTCTAAGAACCACCTAGAAAGGTGACTCCACATACATCCGTGCTAGCCGCACCTGGTCTTGAGCATTGCCTGGGCCCTGACAAGTCCCAGTGCTGCATCTGCCTTTCTGCTCTCTCTTCCCACGCCTCTGCTTTCTTGAGGGGTATTTTTGAGGGGTGGAGTCCTCATGTTCAAGTTTAGTGAATTTTGTGCTGGTGAAAAGTACATCCTCTCCCCCAGAGACAGAATTGCTCTGCCCATTCCTAAGACAGGCTTCCCGACCTCCTAACATGCCCTGCCCTGTGCAATGTGCCTATCCATGGAGCTGTTCCTTACACAGCTATTTACAAAGATGTAACTTCAGTGGATGCCACGGTATAGGGCAGTGCCATTGTATAGGGAACTCTGTGTCCAGCCAGCCACATGGCACAGGTGGACACGGAGCTGTGTCCTTACCAGCATCCCCAAGTCCTTTAGGGTGTCCCTACGATTCAGATTCTGTTCCTTTCATGTTTTCAGTGTGTCACACGCCAGCCTGCCTGCTCAGGGAGGAGCGGGAAGTGCCTTTTGGGTAATGACACGCAAACGAGCACACCATGCATTCAGCTAAGCACAGCAAGTAACCAGTAAACTGGAGCTGGGATTACCCAAGGGCTAAACCATGGCAAGGATTTCCCTCTGGCAGGGCTGATTGTGCTGGTACAGGAGCTGGGCCTGGTGGAGGTGAAGCCAAACGTGTTGGTAAACCTGAACACATTGAAGACTGGTGAGTACCAGCCTCCCCTGTCATGATCTGAAGGTCTCTAAGCATCCAGCAGCACAGCAGGCCTGGATCTCAGCCATCTTATTCACATAACCCCCTGGAAAGGACACGGAGCAGCTGCTGTCTCGCTTCTTCCCCTGCCTTTCGGAGCTGGAGACAAACCAGCCATGGAGAACATATGACAGTGATCCCCATGCCTCTGATCTCCCAGGCTCTTGCCAGGTCCAGTCCCCACCTCTCCCTCCTTCTCTTCCAGCATCAGCTGCAGAGCAGCCCCTTGCGCTCAGCGCCACAAAGCAATAGCTAATTTGAATTAGGATGCTAATTAGAAATGAATGGACTAAACGGAGAGCACTTAGCCAGGGTTAATCAGAAGTTAAATGGGCAGCCGAGCTCCCAATGGCGGCATTCGGCAGTTTCCTACTGAGCTCCAGGGGCCTGCATTCAGCAGCAAAACTCAGCTGCCCTGGTCAGCGAACCTCTGTGGTTGAGTCCCTCATGGACAGAGCATACGGCACAGGTGGTAGTGAGGACCGTGTGTGCATACCAATGGATCTCAGAAGAGGTCAATTTCTCTTCCTTTTCACCTGCCCAAGTCTAACCTGGTAGGTGCTATCCAGTCCCCATAGTGATGTGCCATCAAAGAGAGACAGGCGCACAGTAGAAGGAGGGGACAGCAATTTAGAGCCCCAAGTTCCATACTCCAGATAAGGTCCCCAGAGACACTGATTGAGCCACTGAAATCCACGTGACCCTGGGCTCTCTCCCAGCCAGTTCCTGAAGCAAGCCACAGCTGCACTCACACTTGCTGGAGTTTGGAAACATAGGAACTGATGTAAATGAGACTTGTGCTCTAACTTGCCCATTGGGGAAATGTGTCCCAATCCCAGGGGCTTAGTGCGCAGCTTGGGTCCCAAAGCAGGAGGATTGCTAGCCCCTGTCAGTTTCTCCTTTTAAATGTGTTGCTTCCCTTGTAGAGAGGAGCTCCTCATTGAGCTCCCCTGCAGTGGCTCAGGATAGACTGTTAAGAGCCAGAGCACAAACCCCCAGTTCGCTGTGAGTGCTATACTTAGATTTCACCAACCAATTATCAAGTGTAAACGCTTCAGGCATTATAAATTAACACGGAGTCCCAGACAGTTCCCTTGGTACTCCAGATAAGCCTGCCTTTGTGATAGAGGATCCCTTCTTACACCATGAATCACAGCAATATTCAGGTTACTCTCAGTCCCAAAGAATCAGTCACTTACTCCAGGTCAGTTGCACTTCAGCTCGCACACCAGAGACAATGTTTGTAGCCAATCCTATACTAAACTAGCTAAAGATTTAGTAACTAGGGAAAGGAAATGAGAGTTATTTACAAGATTAAAGCAGGTGAACGTACATACCCAAATGAGTTACAATCTTACAGTTCAAAAGGGAATAGAGGTTTCTATAATAAGCAAGTTCTATATGTCCTTTAGCACATATAGAAGCTAAGCAGCTGGGGATCCCTTGCTTATGCCTAGAAATCTTGCCCCCCCACCCAAGTCCAAGTAGCAGAGAGACATCGTTCCTACTTGTTAGGGAGTTTTATTCCCTTCCCTCCATCTGCTTTGAGCTTCAAACTCAGCTTATGGGAGAAATTCCCTTGCATGACTTATCTTCATGAGGTGGTGGGGGGAGAGAGTAAACAACAGAGTCTTTTGTCCTCTTTAATGTTCCACTCTGGTCCTTCTGATGTTGATGGGCCTTTCTTGTCGGTCAGGAAAAAACAGCCTCCACTGGATGCTTGTGTTTCACGCTTGTTAATGTCTCTCTCCTATCTGGTATTTACACAGTTATGGAGGCTTACAATGCAAATGCTCAAATATTACCATGCAGTGTGGGATACTGAAGTTATAAGTGGGATAATGTTTAAATACTAAACATATTCTTCTACTTCTAATACCTATTTTAACACTACTAAGACACAGGTGAGCCAGACTGATTCTAGCAATGTATTTGTCAGTGTTCAGTGGAAACATGGGACCTTGGCATGAGCTGGCACCTGGTCTGTCAGGATCACAATCCTGATTTACCTTTGCTGCACCATTCACTAGTTTTTATACCTCACTTGTGTTCCCTCCAGTTTGCTCTCTCTAAACTGAGCAGTCCCAGTCTTATCCAATTTCCTGACCTATGGATCTCTGTCTCCAGCCTCTAACCATTTTCACCTGCCATCACTGGACCCTGTTCTATTTCTGCTCTATTTCTTTCCTACATATGCCTCCCATTGACTTCAACAGAATCCCAGGGCAGGCATCCAAGGTCAGTAGTTGGGCCTTGATCTCCTTGACTTGGGACTAAATGTTAAAGGTGGAGAAGCCTTGTTGGTCCAGTCTGTGGGAGCCAATGTAACGGCAGATCTACACTAGAAGCTTTGTAGGATAGTATTGTCGGTTGTGGGAGGAAGGTGACTTTTTAAAAGAAAACATTTCTATATCAGCAAAAGAGTCCAAGCAGTTACATTAGCATAAAAGTGCTTTTGCTAGTATAGCTTGTTTCACACCAGATCTACTCTACAAGGATTTGCTGCCATAACAATATCAGTTAGGAGTGGGGGCGGGGGAAGATCATTCCCCAACCAACACAGCCATGTTGGCAAAATCCCCTATATAGATGCAGTTTATATCCACAAAAGAGTCCTTTGGCCAAGGTAGCTTTTATGTCATTCGGGGAAGTGGTTTAACTACACAAGCAAAGGAACTTGAATGCCAATATAAGTTGGGTCTCCTTTAGGGGGCTTTGCTGTTATATCTATTCCTGCAAACCAGTTCTACAGCAGACCTGGCCTCAGATTCTTCCCTACAGTGCATTTGCTCATGTTTGGTGCAGTCTGGTTTCAAATATCCTGGCGATGAGGGTTCTACCGGGAGATGATTCCACAGTCCAGCAGATATCGCGTTCAGGAAACTTTTCTGGTGTATTAAGCTTACATGCTCCTTTTACCCTTCATAGAGCTCTGGCCCCACGGCACTTCCTACTGAATTTTCTTTCTCCTTGGTCTTAATGCCCTTATTCCATTGTTTGTAGACAATTGCATCCTCTACCCAAGTTAGATGTGTTTAAACTGGGTAAGCTTTCCTCCCGGGTTAGTTCCCTGCCCAAATATCCCAGTGGTGACATGGATTCCTTCTGCACTGACACAGTGTTACATTGCAGAGTCACAAACACTGACTTGCGCACTCCCCCCAAGTGTAAAAGCCAAACCGACAGGTTTGAGGAGTGGTGAAGCTCAGTAACTGATCAACCCCTTTTCTGCCCACAGATAACACCTGCCGCTTTGAGGACGAGAAGATCTGTGGCTTCATGCAAGACAAGATGGACAACTTTGACTGGACCCGTCAGAATGCCTTGACTCAGAACCCCAAGCGCACTGTTAACACAGGGCCACCCACAGATATCAGTGGCACACAAGAAGGTATGCAAGCTTCCAGTTTTCCTGTTGCTCATCTCTGTGCATATTATGAGGGCGGAGAGTCATTATACTGTGTCTTGCCAAACCCCTGTCAGGGGCTCCTTAACTCCCTTATCCCTGCCCCCATCCCCAGGATCCCGAGGATGGGGTGCTGATCTGCTTTCCAGGCACATGTATCTGCTCTGCATGGGGTGCAGGGAGCAGGCGGTTAATTTGCATGCTACTGATTGGCATTAAATACACAATTAAAACGCCCACAACTTTGTTTAAAGGAATAGTGAGAGCTCATTACCAGCTAATTGCCTGCTGCCAAATGCCCTTGTCCCATCTGATGCTTGTTTTGAAGTCACAGAGGGAGAAGAAAGTTGGAAACTGCTCTAGTGCTTAGAAATGTCCAAGTTGGTTCCAACCAGATGTTATCTTAAGGAGGGAACCCAGTGAGGCCACCAGCCCACTAAGTCTCCTCTGTCCTGCGTCCACTTGGAAGCAGTGTGGGTGAGCCCTTGACGGCTGGGATTATAAGTGTGAATGTGGAGGGTAAGTGCTGAGCACCCTGCTTTGGAACAGCCTCCTTATCTCTGCTTTGTGGTCTCCTCTGATTGCCAAGTCTCTGGGGTGCAGTGCAGATGCGGAAGGAGCCCCCTGGCAGGGCAGGAAGCATATTCTGCTATTTTAGCCTAGCAGTATTACATTTCTCCTTCCGTAGGAAGGGGAATGAACACAAATATCTGAACCAAGAGCAAATGGAAAGCATTTACCAGCCAAGTAAATTGCTCGTCCTGTAATTGTTTTCCAATATGAAAGGGACACCAGTAAAATAAACAGCTGTATTCTAAATCTGTGTTGCATTGTAAAGCTGTGCTTCTTCCATGCATTCCTAAGAGTAGCCCTACACTTAAAACTCTGTATCGGCACAGCTGCGCTGCAGTAGCGCTTTAATGAAGATGCTCTGTGCAAACAGGAGAGAGCTCCCCCATCAGCGTCGCTGATCCACCTTGCCGAGAGACGGTAGCTATGGCAACAGGTGAAGCTCTCCTGCTGACATAGCATTGTCTACACTGGGGGTTAGGTTGCTTTGGGGGGGGGGGTTGGGGGGGGGGTGGATTTTTCACACCCCAGAGTGACATAGTTATACCAGTATAGGTCTGTAGTGTAGACGTGTCCCAAGAGACCCTTTGATATTGTTATTTAAAGATTTTGCCATCCAGCGCAAATTTGTTGGAGCTTCTCACTCAACTGGGCACAGTGAAATTAGAGTGATCAGTTTCACTTTCCTCTCTCTTGTCCATTTCACTCCCCAGTTCTCCTCCTGCACAAAGCAGCCAGATTTGGGGTTCCCAGTGCTGTGGGGGAAGGACTTAATCTCTCTTCCCTCCCCACCCCACCCAGATCCCCAAATTTGAAAAGCATGAGCTCTCCCGTGCCAGCTCAAACTGCTGGCCCATCTAGAGTACTGTTCTGCTGCCACTCCTCAGTGTACTCCAGTGGCAGGAGAAAATACCTGAGCAGGATCAGCAGGGCACAGCTGGCCAAGAGCATGGTTGGGTGTTTTCAAAGCAAAAGCTGCTGAGCGAGGGGTGAGAAAAGCAAGCCTGACTTCTTCTCCCAGCAGTTCCCTCCATGTTGGGTTGGTTCTGGGCCTGCCCTAAATGTTGGTTCTAAGTTGTCAGCATCTTCTTTGATCTGCAGGGCGGGAGACCCAGTGCATTGCCTTTCCCCACCTTTCCCTCTTGGTCTGTAGGTTATTACATGTTCATTGAGGCCTCCCGGCCCCGGGTGGCAGGAGACAAGGCCCGGCTCATCAGCCCCCTGTACAACATCACTGCCAAGTACTTCTGCGTCTCCTTCTTCTACCACATGTACGGGAAGCACATTGGTGAGTCACCTGAGAAGGGGCACCACTGGCCTGGGGTGGGAATCCCCCATAGTGGATGGTCTCCCAGCCATGTCTGCTCTGTGATCCTCTGTTATTCTCAAATAGTCCTTTTCCACCGCCCCAGGGCAGAGCTGAATGGGGCTGTGAGCCCTGCATTTAAAGCCTTCTCTGACAAGGGCGCCAGTTCCCTGCAGTGCCTACCCTGTACCTTGCAGTAGCCCTTCAGCCCCTGAGCCTCTGCCTCCCTACCACACTAGCACAATGCCACATTCCCTGTGCTCCCGTGATCATCTCCATCCTGTAGAACACCTGCACTCCATCACCATCCCCTGCAGTGGCCCCTCACCCCTGCTCTTCTATCCCCAGCACTGTAGCATAACATCACGCCCTTCCATCTGAGCTCTTGTTCTCTTGCCACACCTCAGCCGACTCACAATCCCCCTCATTCCCTCCTCGGGAATCACAAGAGAGACTGTGGGCTTGGAGGGCTGCAGAGGGAATTGTATCAGTGGGGTATTGTCCCTTTGGGGGACATAAGGGGAAAATGGGGCTCTAGGGTTGCTGGAGTGATGTTGGGGTGAAAGCCAGTTCTGACAGGATGACAGATCTGTAGGGAGGGGGTTGTAACCTGAGGCCGAGCTGTTCTGTGGGGGCATCTTCCTCCCACCCTGCTCCTCTGACTGCGGAGTTGGAGCCCATGTACTTAGCAAGTACCATGGAAGAGCCTGGCCTGCTAATGAGTTTCCATATACAGTCATGGAGTAATTGCTAATTTGTCATCTCTTGATTATAATTTCATTAATTTGAATAATAGATGCACTCTTCCCACAGTACACTGGATTATTAATCACCTGCTGGACTGGAGCCTGACTGAAAAATCACGGCCCAGGCAGGAATGTGTCCGCCTCGTGGTAAATGGGGTTAATTAACAGCTCTGTCTTAACACTGTTGAGGTCAATGGCATGGAACGTACTTCAGGGACCAGTCACTTTCTTACATCATGGCTCCTGTGAGTGGCAGGACAGAAGAGGCTGGGGTCCAGGATCTGCCTGGTTTGGATGATTCTGATTATGAGGAGGTGAAGGTTGTCCCAGTGGTCACGTAGAAGGTATTCACCCCTAGACCTTCAATGAGGACTCAGGGATGATCTAGATCGGTGGTTCTCAACCAAAGGCACACGTATCCTTGGGAGTATGCAGAAATCTTCCAGGGGGTACGTCAACTCATCTAGATACTTGCGAAGTTTTACAACAGGCTACAGAAAAAGCACCAGTGAAGTCAGTGCAAACTAAAATTTCATGCAGGCAAGAGCTTGTTTATACTGCTCTATAGACTATACACTGAAATGTAAGTGCAATACTTATATTCCAGTTGGTTTATTTTATAACGATATGGTACCAATGAGAAAGGGAGCCGTTTTTCATTAATAGTGTGCTGCGACACTTCTGTATTTTTATGTCTGATTCTATATGGAAGGCATTTTTAAGGGAGGTGAAACTTGGGATACGCAAGACAAATCAGCCTCCTGAAAAGGGTCTAGTAGTCTGGAAAGGTTGAGAGCCGCTGGTCTAGATAGTTCTGCCAGGAGTGCAGGGGACTGAACTCGATGACCTCTTGAGGCCCCTTTCAGTCCTACGAGTCTATGATTTTGCCCCACACTCTCAATGTCGTGATGATTCAGCAGGATTTCAGGATGCTCGGACTTGCTGTATGAGTGGGCTGGCCTGGGTTGGTGCTCTCAGGGGTAGGCTGTACTGAACTTACACCCATGTCAGTCTCACTTCACACCGGGATTTTCTGTGTCTGCTGGACTCATCCAATCACTCCACAGAGATGGGGTCACAGCTGGGTACGCGCATGGCTTTGTGCAGGGACTCTCCCTGACCTCCTCTGATCAGACCAGCCACGATTGCCTGTTGAGTCAATCGGAAGCTTTTGCTGCGGCCTGACCAGTGTGTGTTTTTACCCAGCCCTTCTTCAAACATCTCAGGGCTAGTCTACACTGGCAACGGTAAAGCACTGCTTCGCTTCCAGCGCTGGGGCACTGTCTACGCTGGCGCTTTTCCAGCACTGAAACTTGCTTCGCTTGGGGAGGGGGGTGTTTTTTCACACCTCATAGTGAGAAAGTTGCAGCGCTATAAAGTGCCAATGTAGACAAGCCCTTTGAAGGCTTTCCCCCTTCATCAGTCCAGCGCAGGGGCGGAAGGAGTATTGCGGGGGACGGGGGAAAAAAGAGAGCTTCTCCAGCCCTGCTTAGTTTGGGCAAAGGGCACTGTGCCTCATGCAGAGCACTACAAGAAACCCCTTCTGCAGCACAGAAAAAGACCCTCTTCCGGTCAGAACCTTGCACGCCCACATTTAACCTGGTGGTCGGGGTTTGGTTTGGAGAGAGGATGAAATGGATGCAGATGGAAACAGATGCACTGGAATTCTTTTGCTATTGGCATTTTAACCCTTTCTGCGCTGACTCCAGCTACTAAGAAGCCAGAAAGACCCAGTGACTCCAGAGATTTGGGGAAACCCCTGGGTCCCATTTCTATGCCGCACCCTCAGGAATCTTTCAGCTTCTGTTCATTTCTCCATATGATCCTCCCTGTCTGGTCCCCGCTCCCCTCTTGCTGCCCAAAGGGGCTGTTAAATTTGTGCAAGATGGCTTGATTGTTTAATGTTAATGGCAGGTGATGGTTTCCCAGGGTGCGTGCTGCTGAGCTGAGGGTGAATGGATTCTTTAAAATGCCGACTGACTGGATAGAGTCAAAGGGGAGAGAGGATAAGAGAGGATACTGTTTGCTGTGGCCCAGCAATGAATTCTTCCATAAATCTGAGTTCATGTACTTACCTTCTCTCTGTTTTAGGGTAGTGCCCATCACTACCATCTCGAATCACTCTGACTTCCATATAATTTGCTGGGACACTAGGGCAAAATTAGTATGTTCCCAGTAAATCAGAGCACCCAGTAACCCTGACACTGCCTGTCTCACCAAATCTTGTTCTGTAAGGTGACCTATCACTAAAGCCTTCACTGTGGGGTCAATTTCCCTACGGCTAGCATGAAGCTGTCTAGTCTTCCGCTGCTGGCATGTCACCAGCTCCCCTTCTCCTCCCTCTGGAATCTGACCCAGCTTTGGGGATGTCCACTAGCAACCACCACCACATTTCTTGCACCTGATCCTTCCCTGGATGTTCCTGCCTTCGCTCTGGGCAGTAGCTAATCTCCCCCATTAAGGACACCTTGTGTTCCCTCCAGAAGGCTCTGTGGTTAAGTCTCGATTTCCAGTCCGTATTTCTTGCTCTAAGAACAGGTTTGCTTGCACGATCAGGGGATCAAGTGCGACCAGGCTCTGCAGCTTTAGCACTGCTGAAGGGTGCCGAATGTGATGACCCTTGAGGCTGAAGTCATCCAGCCACAGAGCAGGTCCAGACCAGTCAGGGCTCCAGATTCCAGTTCATTCAGTCGTTGGCCTCTTCACTGAGCCTTGTTGTGCCAAATAAGGAACTGGCCCGAGACCTCCCGCCCCGCCATGCGTCACACCTGACAATCTGATGGCGATGACTTAGTCACTGCACATCTAAGCCACTTTCCTTTCATTGCCCCTAAGCTGTCCGTTTCTCACGTGCACTGCACACACTAGTGTTTATATCCAGGCCAGCACAGCTGTACCAGACCCATCGCTGGCATAGGCCTATCATACCAAACTGTGTCCCATTTGCACGACTAGAAGAACGTTGACAAGCCCAGGGCCAGTATGTGTATGAGTCTCAGCAGCTGGCCCTCCGCCATGGCACCATGCAGCCCTCTGCCCCCACAGAAAGAAGCGGAATAAAAGTCAACATTTATTTTTTTTTAATAACGTGTTTATTACCTTTTATTCTCCCCACTCCCTTTCCAGGACTTGGAAGCTGCTTCACTCTCACAATTTGGCTATAAAATATCCATCGCCATCCAGGCAAATCTTCCCTGGGAGAGTTCTCAGCCACTGCTCGCTTATTATAGATATGACGAAAGAGAGAAACCGAATACAAATGGAGCGTTCGTGGCTGGGGCATAAAATATTCAGTGACTAACAGAGCAGGGCAATGTTGAATGTCTCTCAGCTGAGCTGAGAGCTGGGTAGAGGGGAGCTCTCTGGAGGCTCTTCTCATTCCCCTTGAGTTACTTGGCTCTTGCTTTTTCCACACTCTCCCCCCCCGCCTCAGAATTAAGGTTTTCAGTGTCCTGTGACCTTGAGATGCCACAAGGAACCTAGAGGTGGGGGTTCCCCTTTCTATAATGAAAGTTGGCAGAGCATCTTGTTTGCAGTAGAAGGAAATCTAGAAAGCAATTGTCCTTAGTCCTTCTTTGGTGTGTCTTAGTCAAGGATCCCTTTACACTTCACTTCACCCACATAAATGAATATACACACCCCATGAGCGGGTTTAGTACCATTAACCCTATTTAACAGCAGAAGAAGCTGAGACTCAGAGAAGGGTCTTGCCCAAGGTATCACAATAAGTCAGTGCTACAGCTGGGAATAGAACCCAGGAGTCCTGACTGCCATTTCCCCCTCTTTAATCATTACACTAAGATCCCTCCCTGCAGGATACTAGCATAAGAGATTAATTGCTGGAGCTGCAGCAGTCTCTCTTACCATGACTACTCATATCAAGATTCACAGCTATTTATCCGTAGTGCTTCTTGCTGTAGTAGTAATTGGGTTTCTGATCAACACAGCGCAAATTATATGCTGTTCCAGGACAGCACCATGTCTCTTCTTTCTGCCACCACACCTTCCCCCCGACCCTCCCCACACACTGAAGCAGCTGCTTCAGGTGCCAGACTGTGGGGTGCGCCACTAGGACCCAAGTGTAGAAAATTGTATCTGCTGCTGGTGCATATGTATTGTCTCTGCTCTAGATGCACAGAGATGGTGGAGTACTGTGCTGGAGGAAGGAGGGAACAAGGCACAACAGGCAGGCAGGAGAAAAGGTCAGAGGGAATAACAGAAAGCAGCAGGAGCTGCAGGGAGAGAGAGGAGGAGGAGCCTCTTAGGTACCTCACTAGCACCCCCAGGAGCCTAGACTGATTAACACCAGCTTCTCAGGGAGCTTCCTGTTTCCTGCTGCTTCCCTGAACCCACTTGAAGAGAACAGGCAGTCAACTGAAGTAGTAGGACCCAGTTAGGCCCTTAAGACACTGATATCTTCCCTCTTTCAGGCCCTGCTACCAGCCTGCTTATTTGTCTCCTTCAATTGAGTGTTGAGAGCCACTGTGGTTGGCACATAACAGTAGCCATGAGTGAAAGAAGGAAATGCCTCTTGGGGGCAGCATTCAGAAAACGAAAGCAGAAAAACTTCCTTTGCTTATCTCAGCAGGAAGGAGCTGTCCTGAAATACATAGACACAAATGTTCACTGTGACCCGAGATACCTGACCTTCCAGTTAATCAGAGTGCAGGTGACCTGGCAGCTACTGCAGCATCCATATCTCCATCTCAAATGGATGTAACCATGCACATTCCTGAAGAAAAGTATAGATCAGAGAAGAGTGTTGTGGAGACGCAAGAAATCGCTGCTGCTGAGTTTAGTTCCTTAAATCTAGATGATCCAGGACTGTGGATCCACTTGAGCAGTAGCCTGAGGGACTTCCTTGTACTGCATGGGCCACAGCAAGTGAAACTTCATGTTCCCCAAAGACAATGAAAATAGAAGTTTCCATCCAACACACTACTGGTGTGAAATCCCCGTTGGTGACAAAGTGGTGACAAAATGAAGAGACTGTGGCTTATGTACTCAAAAACCCAGAATGCTACAAACTCTTTTTGTTGCAAACTCTTCCAGTCTAATGTTCCAGCCACATTGGGTTCTACTGGAACACAGGACTGGAAAAATCTGGCTAGAAATCTGGCATGCCAGAGACCATCTAAGAGGAGTCACCACCCAAGAAATGTACACACACCACTACCTTGGGAAAACCATTCAAAATGAGATCATACCGTTACTAGCAACAAAAGTCAAACAGAAGATTGTAGCAGATCTGAAGTCAGCGAGATATTACTCTCTTATTCTGGTCTGCATCAGCCATATGGAACAAATGACTTTAATGGTGCGTTTTGTAACAACAACAGAACCTAATGAAAATGTCCCTGCAATGGTGACTCTCAGAGCATTTTCTAGAATGTATTGATATTGATGATACTACAGGAGCTGGTATGACAAACGTGCTTCTTAAAAAGTTGGAAGATACGGGAATTGTGATAGCTGGCATGAGAGGTCAGGGCTACGATAATGGTGCCAACATGAGAAGAAAGAACAGAGGAGTTCAGATACCAATCTGAGAGTTAAACCCTCAAACTTTTTTTGCCCCATGAAGTTCTCATTCATTGAACTTGGTGGTCAGTGATGCAGCATCAGCTTCTAGGGAGGCTGCTGAATTTTTTAATGTAATTCAAAGCATCTATGTATTTTTTCTCTGTACCAATTTATCGATGGCAAATTGTGAAGCAACATCTAGGAACATCCTCTCTGACACTGAAACCACTGAGTGTCACATGATGGGAAAGTCGAGTGGAGGTGATAAAGTCCATAAAACTCGAAATTGGGAAGATAGATGATGCCAGAGTTGCCATTATGGAGGATAATGCTGTGATAGGAACTGTTTGTGGGAGAACTGTGGCAGAGGGAAATTGGAATCACGAGAAACATACATAACTTCACATTTCTGGGGGCTTAGTGTTGTAGCATAACGTACTGTTTGAAATAAATTTTGTAAGCAAGAGACTCCAAGGTGTTAACCTTGATATATGTGGAGCAATGGAACAACTGGACAAAGCAAAATCATACCTACAGTCTTACCAGTCAGATGAGGGATTTCACAAGGTTCTGAAGAGTGCACAGAAGTTGGCAGAGGAACTTCACACTAAAGCTATTTCCCACCCATTCAAGAATACAAGAGTCCCCAAAGAAGACATTTTGAATACAAGGCACGGGATAATCCCATAGAAGACCCCAAACAGCAATTCAAAGTTGAATTCTTTAACCAGGTTCTAGATTGTGCAATACAATCAAGTGAAGAATGTTTCATGCAGCTCAAGGAACACAGCAGTATATTTGGGATGTTGTATGATATTCCAAAACTCCTCACTACACCTGAAGAAGACTTACACCAGCAATGCAGGGCACTAGAGCCAGGGTTAACACATGATGACATGTGATATTGATATGAGTGATTTAGGTGATGAACTGGAAGCCCTTTCAAGATACATTTCAGCAGGATCAACTTGAGAGGCTGTTCTGGAATATATGTGCACAAATAAGATGACCACCCTCTTTCCAAATGCTTTTGTTGCTCTGCGCATACTTCTAATGCTTCCCGTGACAGTTCTCAGTAGAGAACACAGCTTCTCCAAGCTGAAGTTAATAAAAACACATCTACACTCCACACTGACACAGGAGAGGCTGGTCGGCCTTGCAACCACCTCAACAGAGCATAAGCTGGCCCAGACTGTGGACCTTCAGGACGCAGTTCAAATCTTTTCAACCAAGAAGTCGCAGAAAGTACCACTTTGATTATTCAAACAGATAAAAATGCCAGTGTTTACTATTCAGACAAGAAAAGTTACATTTGCTGTTCAGGCGTTTGAAAGTTAAGTGTTACTTCAAATTTTTGAACAAGGCATTTTAAGTTGTTAGTTCTTCTTTATTGCGGTAAGTAGCAGGGTGGTACCATGAGAGGAGTAGAACAGGAAGAGGGCAGAGTTGAGACTTTCAAAGTTTTGGCCCAAGTGAGGGGGCATGGTGGTGTCATTGGAGCTCCCGGTGTCAGGTGCCAAAGTGTTGTAGGCCGGCCCTGGGTAGCCGTGTTAGTCTGTATCAATAAAAACAATGCAAAGTTCTTGTGGCACCTTAGAGACTAACACATTTATTTGGACATAACCTTTGGTGGGCTATAACCCACTTCATCAGATGCATGGAGTGGAAAATACAGTAGGCAGGTATAAATATACAACACATGAAAAGATGGGAGTTACCCTATCAAGTGTGGGGTCAGTGCTGATGAGGTCAATTCAAACAGGGTGGGTATGGCTTGCAGTGGGGATCGGGATGCTTCCTCCAGATACTTATGTTGTCGGTTGAAGTCCCAGATGGTGAATGGTTGGGGGTCTCTCAGAGCAGTGCATTGGGCTCCTCTCAGACAGCACCTTAATACGTGTGGCCATCATGCTAGATGGCTTCATTAGCGCAATCAAGTGCCCAGACACCAGCTTCATCTCTCATAAAACAGTAACTGTGTACACATTGGAGGTGCTTGGGCTGAATAGTCAGTCGTGAGATTACTTCCATCCAATCAGTGAAGGGGACTTTTTCCCCTGCCTTCAGATTCTTGATGTCACTGCCAGCCTGGGTCAAAATGTTCAGGTCTTTTGCTACATTTTCACCAGTGCTAGTCACTGCCATGTGAGGTCTGCATCCAGGCTCACAGTGGCATGTGACCCCAGAGAGGGAGGGTGGGAAATACCCCTCCTCCTATCCCGAAGTTCAGGGAACAGGTTTATTATCTTAGGTCTGTCTAGCATCTCTCAGACTCAGGCCATGGTTACACTTACAGGATTATAGCGGTATTGGTTACAGCTGTCCTCATATACAGCTGTAGAGATAGCGCTATAGCGTGGCCACACTGACACCCGCCAGCAGTATAGCGTGACCACATTTGTGGCACTTCAGGCGGCATCGGGAGCAGCGCATTAGGGCAGGTAACCCAGCATTCAGCTGGGTGCAATGTACTTTTCAAACGAGGGGAGTGAGGGGGGGCGTGTTATGTGTATGCGGAGGGAGAGAGCCAGTGGTTTTTCCGTCCTTCTGAGAGTCTGTCAGCGCGTGTCCATTCACAGAGGGCTTTGTTTTCACACAGGCTCCCTCCTTAAACATTTGCATTGCTTATCTACCGAGTTAAGAGAGAAACTCTAAAAAGGTACTTCCGCATTCCTCCAGCCGAGTTCAAAAGAAAGGGAAGAGACGTCAATTGCCTTAAATGGCTCTAGGCATCTCAAGAGATCACTTGTAGCGCAGTGGGTGTCCACATTCTCGCTGTAGCGCTACAGTGGGAGCGTTACAGCCCTTATTCCCTGTGCGGAGGTGGATTACCAGTAGCGCTATAACTCCGAGGTTATAGTGCTCTACGTGCCTTGCCAGTGTGGACGGGTAGGAGGTTATAGCGCTCCTGGGGGCTTTATAGCGCTACAAAGTGCCAGTGTAACCAGCTGATGGGTATTAAAGGCACTGTTATTCCAATCCACCTCTGACTGTGATCCTGTCTGATCCGCAAGTTAAATGGGGTCTGGCCTGGCCATTAGCTGGATGTGATGCCTCCAAGGGAAATGTGAAGTGATGCTGATGAGTCAGCAGGAGCTGGGTTGTTTTTGAGTTGGTACTGAAATAAGGGTACAGGGATGAGGGCCAGATTGATACCTAGTTAGAGAGAAGTGTCAGCTTTCAGATGAAACAAAGGCCCTGATATTTGCAGGCATTAATAATCCCAGGGTACTTGTTGCTAAATGATGAATGTTAGCCTCCAGGCTCCTGACCAGCCTCCAGGGTGGGTAAATTCATCCTGTAGACCTGTATGTTCATCTCTTCCTGTATTGTGTAGTGTTACTGAACACTGTTAAAAACAGCTGTTACTTTCCACCCTGCAGGTGACTGCTTTTTAGCAGTGGGTGAAGGGCGTCCCACTATATAACACATCGTTTATAAAACATTTGGAATTGCCTCCAGAGGGCACAGCACTGTATCATATAAGATTATGTCACTGAGCTGAACTAAAGGAGGCATATTTCTCAAAATGGGCATGATTTACATCCCTCAGGGCTCTTGGGAAATAAGTTGCAATAGGAGCTCAGTGAACAATTAGTGATGAATAATTTATTCAATACATTTACCCCTTTTTTGTTCTCAAATCATCCCCAAATAGGCTCTGGCTTTTCCTGAATTGTTGTTCAAAATGTATTTGACTATTTTATGCAAACATATATCAGTTCATGGGTTGTTTGCTGTGGGCAAGGAGCATTCAATCCTCTGCTATACTTCAAAGTACTCTGATAGCAGCTGTTTGCTTGTTTATTTTGTTTTTTGGAAGTTGCTCAAATGCCATGATGATGAGCAGGGTTACAAATACCTGGCAAGATAGCCAGATATTTGTACGACATTGTTCAGACTCTCTTGATTGAACGCATAAGGGCTGACCCAAAGCTCACTGAAGTCAATGTGAGTTTTTTTGGGGATTTCAATGAGTTTTGGATTAGGACCGTAGATTATTAAGGCCAGGAGGGAGCAATAGATCATCTTGTCTGACCTTCTGTGTGCCACAGGCTGAAAAATCCGGTTACTCCAACTTGAGCCCAATAACTAGTATGTGCCTATCCTCTGATTGGATGAGCTTGATCCTTATTGTTGTTTATTTGCGTACAGCACCTAAAGTGGGCCTGACACTTTATAGATGTAAAACAAAACTGTCCCCTGCCCTGAGAGCTTAGAGTCTAAAAACTAAAGAACACATCAAAGACAAAGA
This sequence comes from Dermatemys mawii, assembly GCA_007922305.1. NCBI lineage: Eukaryota > Metazoa > Chordata > Testudines > Dermatemydidae > Dermatemys > Dermatemys mawii. The sequence goes on along the minus strand of ML677362.1, from coordinate 351,171 downwards.
AAAAATTCACTTGATTAATTCTGTGACTAAAACCCCTTCACCCTTCCCTCTTTTTACCATAAATCCATTTGCCCTAACCTGCCAACTCCCCTGTCCTCCCCAACAGTGTGTCCACAGCATCAAGTTTCCAGTGCAAATACAAATACACATTCAGAATTTGTATTCTTCAAACATGCTCTCATGTTTGCTTACAGTTCATTCCTGCCGGGGACTTCGTTTACAGGAACATCAGTGGGAAATGAATCTTCAACCAGTACAAATAGGCAACGCAGATTCACCTACAGAGGCCAGTGAATAGCTGCAGATAACCTTTGACACTGGTCATCCACTTCGAGTTGCGTGAAGGGTGACCCTGTGGGAAGCAGTTTAACCCCCAGTTGCTCAGAGGAGAGCCACTCTGTCTCCAAGTGTGGCCCTGCTTTGGGATTACAGAACCTTTGCACCAGGTTGAGCAGCTGTTTATAACTGCAGACCAATCACCTCTTCAGGGCATGAGGTGTTTTCATCAATTATCCAAACCCTGAAATCAAACTGTACCAGGTATTTAAGAGAAATAATGAGAAAGTGGGAGCTCTACCTGCACAGCCGCATTCCCCTGAAGAATTTCTAGGCCACCTTTCTGTTCTCTATGTGGAGTTTTAGTTGCTTCACCACTGCCCAGCGATCTAGGTATGTCAATGAAGAGCGCGTCTATCCTGTAGCTAGTTGGTCCAGGTACCTTTCAGCAGAACAGCCAGATGTGCTAGTGTTCATTCCGGCTGCATCTTAGGAGAATACCAGCTGGATGGCCCAGTGTGTCAACATACAATACTACCTAAAATCCAGTTATTCTGCCTCTTCCCACAGGCCTTAGGGAGGTACGGCTGTGCATTGGGAATTAGCATTTTTTTACTTGAAAAATCCTAAAATACATGAACCTGTTGATGCAGGTACAGCTACTGCCATCACTTCTAGTCGTGGCTGCCCAGCTAGTAAAAGGCTTTGAGAGGTCGGAGAGGCACCCCAACGGCTGAACCTTTTGAGGTTGCAGGAGCAGGGTGGGAATCGAATCAGAATAGCCTGTCTCCTGCAGAATTTCCGGTTGCAGCCCAGAAGGGAAGGGTCTGTCTTGCTCTGATCTGATCCTGGCAGAAAGCCACAAGTAGAACAAATTGGAACATGTTAAAACATCCTCCCTGCATTGAACACGAGGCCTCTGCCCTCTCCTGCATGCAATCTTTTGGCAAGGCTCGTCTCTGATAGGCTCCTGGGGGTGGGGATTGAGGGGGAGGACAGAGAGTGTACTTGGAGCAGCACCTTCAGTTCCTCAGGAAAGAGAGGTGCTCCCTCCTGCTCCTCTTTCACCCTCTCCTCCCCACTATTTCCCTGCCAGGGCATTGCACTGAGCCATCCCAGCCATCTGGCATGACCAGTGACTACAGACCTGAGACCCAGCAACTGCCCTGCACTTGGCCTCTGATCTTGCGGTTGAGCACCCAGAGGGAGCCTAAGCAGTGTGTAAATGGTGCATCCACAAAGTGGCTGAAGGTGCAGGGAGTTGCTCCCCACAAACCAAGGTGGAGCGTGCCAGGAGCTACATGCAAGTAGGTGACCCATAGCACAGGCCTAGGGGAACTGGCGGAAGGAGGATGCTGACAGGCAGAGAACGGGGATGGGCAAATCCTCCCCAGTAAAACATAAGTCAGTTTCATCCTGGTCTGTGGTAAGTTCCCAGTTCCATCTCCGTCTGCTCATTGGGAGCTCCAGGAAGCTTTTTACCCTCTGACTCTGTGCCTGAAGACCCAGTTCCTGAAGGTGAAGCAGCCAAGTCTCTCTCCAGCTGCTGTGTTCTTTTGAACCCTCTGTAGCTTACCGAAGCAGACTTCTGTCTCAGCTAGACTGAGAGCGAGCCCAGCACAGTGCTCTAGCCAAGGGAGCAGAGAACATGAAAGGAGCGAGGGTCTGGCTGTCTCCTGTGGCAGAGATGAAAGGGGGGGCTATCAGAGCAGCGAGGGAGAATTCTCCTGGAGGCAACTGAACATGTCATGGAACAGAGAGCAGGTGAGCAACTGACTGGCAATCCTGAGATGGGTCAGCATCCCCTTTGGCTCTCTCCCAGCCTCTTCAATCTGCAAAAAGCATGACAGCCTCTGAGCACAGGCTCCCTCTTCGCAAGCGGCTACTACTACCCATTTCCCCTCGTGCAGAAACAGCCCCAACATCTCTCCTCTCTGCTAGTATCCAGTACTTCTGGGACCTCCCGGTGCAGAGGTATAACACATAGGAATAATCACAGTGAGGGAGAGGATAAAGCTTTCAGAGCCGTCCAGAGGGCCTGGTTCTGGAACTAGGCAAAGCTTCCAGTGGGGGAGAGGGAAGGGAACCTGTGGCTTTTGAACCAGATCACCCATTGTGGAGAACGTGGGAAGTGTCTGTATTTGTTTTATGAAGCAATGTGTGACTCAGTTTACCCACACTGTGATGCTACCCACTGCTCGTGGAGAAGTTACTTTTCTCCTCTGCGACAGGGGCAGTAAGAGATGGGGGTTGGTCCTGTGAGCAGTCTGGGTTGGTCTGAATGAACTATCCAGGCTGTCAAGAGATGAATGGAGTTGCCTTGGAGATATAATGGAAGAAGATCAATGACTGGCCATTAACTGTTAACAACTGGCAGCCAGGGGAAGGAGAACATGTGGAAGCTGGGTGATTTGAACTGGAAACAAAGATCTGAGGTGTGAGCAGACTGGAACAGGAATCCTACGCTGCCCAGTGCAGGGGAATATTGGATCCAGAACTGATGGGCAAGGCAAGGCCAAGGCAAAGAGGGGCTGCCTAACTGGAAAAGCAGAAGCTAACAAGTTAGATGAAATCCTAAAATACTGTATTCTGGTTGACTAATCGATAGCAGTGGCAAAGGCTAGCTGCCCTGTGTCCAAACAGGCCTGGATCCTGCTCACTGCTGCCCATGCTACTGCAGTGATACTACACTTTTCAGAGCACTAGGTGGATCAGAGAGCTAGTGTGAGTGTGTCTACATGAGCGGGGAGTCACATCCCCAGCTCTCTGGGTAAACTTAGTCTAAGAGTAAAGAGAAAAGCAAAGTAGTGCCTACCAGTCACTGGTGTTCTGGCCAGCCACCCTCTACAGGATGTGAAAGCTGAACTCCACATGGGTTCGATGGCAGTGCCACTGGAGACATTTTAAACCCCAGGAAAGGTGGCCAGCTCAGAACTGGAGCCTGGGATGCAAATCACCACCCGGTGAATCTTCTCAGGGGCCCTACAGAATTCCTGCAGAACCTACCAGGACTGGGTATAATTCCTGTCCCTGTGGGGATCTAGCAGATGGTGCTGGCAATCCGCCCCACGCCCCCGGCTTTCACCATATGTGCCCCGCAAAGGGTGTTCGGAAATGATTTCTCTCCCTCCCCTGTGCCCACCTTCACCACCGTGCTGCCGTTGAGAAAACAAGCCTGGTGCTGATTACTCTCTATTATAAATGAGCCCAAGGACGGCCCCTGTTTGTTCTCAGGATTATGAAGCGTAACAGAGTCCATTAGAGGGCTGCAGCTTGCTCCTGGGATTGACCCTGTGCTGAGCTTTGGGCTCGGGCTTCACGATCAGCTGCATTACAGATAAAGCTAGTGGAGGGTTGGGGAAAGCCATCGCAGGCACTAGAGGCAGGGGGATGGAGTGTGGGCTGGGCTGGGCTGGGACGTGTGGCCCTGGGTTTTGAAGGGAGGTGTGTCAGGGATGTGTGGCCTCATGGTCCGTGTGCAGACCGAGAATCACACACCAGCCGTATGCGTTGAGTGTCTCCCCTGGGGGTTATTAATAACATACAAAAGTGCAGCCCCGTGCGCTGCTCTGGTGGCATTCAGAGTGAAATGGAGTCAGCGGGGTTCCTTTCAGGGTGCACAGTACATGTAGGCGCATCTGAACTAAACAGACTCACTGGGTCACTTTGAACCCACACTGGCTCTATAGCCTGGCAGACTAAAACATGGGCCCCTGTCTGTCCTTTTGGATGGTAAAATCCAATTTCTCCCTTCTGTGCCATGATCACTCTTCCCATGACAGTCGACACCCCGGGGTGTATATTTTATTTCACTGTGGGCTCACACCAGGGCTTTTTTCTTCATTTTTTTTTTTTATGAATTTGATCCATCTGCCTAATTTGTCTGTCACTGCAGTATCTAGGCACCCAATACAGTAATTAAGAGAAGTAGCTCCTGTTGTGTGGGAAGGGGCCATTTTCTCTGCCCCCTATCCCCCAGTAGGTTGTATAGCTGTGGATTAGACTGGAGAAAGATCACAAGGAACAGGAACAGTCATGCTTGCTTTGTGCAGTCTGCTTTGGAGGAGTGGGGGTGGGGTGTATGGAAAGGTTGCTCTGTGATGCGAGGGCCTCATCCTGCTGGAGGAGCTTTGCCATAGACTTCAGGAGGAGCCGTGTCAAGCCCTAAACCAAGTGATGCCCTTTCATCCCAAGCTCTAGAGTTGGCGTTCCAGTCTAGGGCTTTCTGCCCCAGTACCAGCCTGGCCTCATTCAGAATCAAGTTCCCTTGAGATGTTGATTGGGGAGGATGAAGGAGGGTGATCCCTGAAGTACCTAGGCCTTAGTCTCATCACAGCTCTGAGGGTGACAACTAGATCCGTGAAACTGACCTGGGCTGAAGACAAGCAAGACTAAAAGGCTATTTACTGTAGTATATGGACAATAGTTTCTTATGATGGAAATGTCTTCTCTTCCCTGGCTATGGCATTTTTAAAAGGCTAATAGATACCATGGGTGGGGCTCTTGGTGTCCAATGTCTAGCAGAAAGCCGTGTTTAAGGGAAAGGGCTATTAGCAATGTCCAAAATACCATGGTAGGGTGATTGTGAGTCCTGTGGAGTAGCGTTGCTATCTCCTGATGTGCTCAGTACTTGGGACCCAGTCTTGAGCCTGCCGTCAGCTGATTGGAAGCATCTAGGGAGAGCTGGTGTGAAGTAGGCTTCATAAGGGAATGACAAGTCTGGCCAGAGGCACAACCTGTCTGTGTCAGCCCATTGGCAGCACAGAGCAGCCCCCAGAGAAGGTAAGGGGAGGCTCAGCTCATCATGACATTGAGCTCATAGGGCAAATCCAAGACCTTATTGCAAATGTAGGAGCAAAGACCTGAGTGACCTGTGAGCCCTGCTCTTCAATTCCTTATCACAGGGGAAGGAAGCACCTCCAACTCGCCAGGGATAGAGGATAGTCCTGTAGAGAGCAGTACCGTCTCCACAGAGGCCACCTGAGATACACAGCTGTAATCAAGGCTCCTCTCCCAGCCCTTCCTCACACTGCCTGGGGGAATGCAGGTGTCTGAAGACTCATTCAGTTCAAGTTGCTCTTTATTTTCTGCCTTGCTGAGCTGTAAATAATCAAGTGTCCAGCTGAGAGAGTGGCTGACTCTGACCTCCTCTCTCACCTTCCTTATCCCTGACAGGGAGAGGAGCTCCAGGAGAGACTGACAGACTCATAAGCCCAAACAGACTCATAAGCCAAACCAAATTGGCTTACTGATCCCATGTGTGTGAGGTAGCAGGGAGGCTGAGTGCAGGGGATCAACTTAGGTTGGGATGTGCAGTTAGTCAGCCTGTCCTATGCGGGACTTACCCCAAATCCTCTCTCTCCCTTTGTCCCAATTATCCTGTGTTTACTCATGAGAAGACTGAGGCAGGAATGGGGGAAGTGACTTAAACCAATGTCCCACAGTAAATCAGAAGCAGACCTGGGAATAGAGCCCAGGAGTCCTGACTCCCTGTTCTTTAACCACTAGACCATGTCCCCTCCTTCTCTTTTGTTTTGGCTCTGTTTTCAGTGGGGCCTCACTCTTCAAGCAGTAAATATTCTTAGTTTAAAATGACACAGTTTAAAAATCCCTTGAGTCAAATCTTGTCGGTCTTGCCCAGGAAGGACTCTTATTAACATCAGACAAGGTTCATGGGCATTTTGTATGATGGACTGCAGCATTTTGCCCATTATTTTTAGCACAATTGATAAATGCCTCATGTCGTCTATTTCTCTGTGCTGGAGAACACACAGTGCCTACCCCGAATTACAGCTTTCATAGAATAAGCCACATTCCCCCAGGTGTGGCTCCATTACAAATCCACTGATGTCAAATTGCAGCCGAGGTGAAGTTGGCTGGGGTGGGGGAGAGACACTCCCATGCATCTGGGCACATACAACTCTGTTGTCCCTTTGCACGTTTCTGCCATAGGAAGATGTAGCCTACAGTGAGACTGTACAGCTTTGAACCATGCCAGGCTTTGTCCCTTCCTTCTGGCAGATACTCAGTTGAGTAAATTTAATCCCTGGCAAAACCCATCAAAATTGCTTGTACCAGGGCACAGGTAGCTGATTTTCACAGGTTTGCCACGGAGGGGATATTGCCAATTTAAACACCATCATATTGCCATTTACGCTGCATTAGAAACTGATTTAGAAAGCCATGGCAATAGCAAAAAGGAAAGTCTGGTCCTCTTACTCCAAGAACTCAAACCCTTACCACGTGAGCTAAAGGAAAATCTTCTTTGCTTGCTAACAGTATAGGGTCTATGACACACAGATGAGCAGTTCTAATAGCATTCCATAGAGGGCAGTGGTGTGCATACACACGACTCAGTTCATTACAGTAGGTACCTATCACATGAGGTTAACTCATTAATGCATGCAAAGGGCTTGGAGATCCATATTTTTTCTCTGACTGACTATGGACTGCGGTAGCACTTTCCCACAGGTAGCCAGCACTCAGTTGCACCAGTAGTCATTAGGCTGCTGAGCCTGCCTGCTGTGAAATTGCTGGGTCTCCCGCTGCAGAAGGGTATCTGTCTGCAGTGAGCTCTTGAGTCTGGTGTGAGTGATCCAACAGACAGGACTAGGGCTCGAGAGAGCTTGAATGGAATCCCATCTATTAAAATCAGAGTGAGACGAAGCGTTGAGCAAGCAGGATTGGGAGGCCACTGAGAGCCTATAATTGTGTTTATTACACATATGTTGCTATACAAAGCGTCATTAGAGACAATGGAAGAGTAAATACCTCTTATCGTGGCACAGAGACAAATTACATTGCTATAAATTACAGCTCAGTGTAGCTTCATAGTATTTCTCTCCCTCCATCACCAATATGATCATTTTCCCCACTCTGTGTCTCACCTCTGAGTGGTAACTTTCTGCCACAGCACCATAATTGAGAACACAAGCCTGCTGGTGATTGCTTTTCATTATCGTTCATTTAAATGAGAAAGAGAAAGGCCTGTATTTGTTCCTAGGATTATGAACAGTAATAGGTTCCTTTTGAGGACTTTAGCTCTCTCCAGGGATTTGCCTGCTCTGAGCTTTGGGCTTGCTTTATGATCAGTTGTGTTAAAATAAACAACTGTGCTGAGGATGCATTCAAAGGCCTGGTTATAGGAGGAAAGGCTTTGAATGTCTCTGGGCTGGGTCAGGGTCTGTGGCCCTCGTGTTAGGTTTACAGTTGGCTCTACAAAGCTGCAGTGAATCTGTCTCTACCCTGTACATCTACCGTATGGTAGATCACTCTCTTATTCACATCTCTGTTTATCTAACCTAGAATCCAATCCCCTTTTGAATTTCTGGGGTGGTTTTTGGATTTGAATCCCCAGACCTGATTGGTTTGAAGTTGGACCCAAGTCTAATTTCTGGCTGCAGCCAAAATCGCCTGTGAACAGGTGATCTCATGAGATTTCCGCCTTTTGGGGCTGGAATATTACAGGGACATCTGTTCTGAGTTTCAGCACCATTGAATCCGAAACTATCCCCCAACCTACAGCTAATCTGGGTCTGCACTGTGATCCCAAACACCACCTGGTTTAACGCTACACTCCATCAAGCTAGAGGAATACAGTATTATGCATATTACTCTGTGGGTCTCTCTCCACTTGCCATACTGTCCTCCTTTTCCTAGCTAAACCTCATCTCTCAGTTACTTTGCTTCCTTCCAGCCATACTTTTTGACCTACCATCCCTTTGGTCAGTAAGTTCGTCTCGCCGTACAGCTCTGTGTTGCCTAAAACTGCTGTGGAAAATGCCACGCTTCTGCTTAAGCTGCCATTGTTCCCAGTGTTGAGCCTGTCCTCAGGTACTGGGCCCGCCCCCGTTCCCTGGCTCGCTGGCCCACCAGTGCCAGCTGTTCCTAACTTTTGTTGCAGTTCTGACAGAGTGAAGCTTCTATCCCATGGCAACTGAAATAAGACCTTTTCATCCTGCAAGCAGGTAACATTTAGCAGCATCCCCTTGAGTTACTGTATCTGGCATCCCAGCTGGTGCTCTTTTGTGTACACGCTACTCTTCTGAAATGCCAGCTCTGGGCTTAAAGGAGCCAGCAGAAGGCACCGCTAACTCGCACAGTAATTGATTCATCCTCACTCATTACAGGTCTTTATTTTCCCTTCTGCTTAGAAAAGATGAAATGATACAGATAACAAATAAAATACCAAGATCGCCCCATTGGAGGGAGATACCAGTGAGACTGGCAGTGCCCAGGGATTTCCTCTGTGTCTCTCTGCCACTATGGGCTCCGCTCTGCTGCGGAGTTCTAGCAACAGACACCTGGCCTCACCTTCTCTGTGTATCACTAGGAAGTATTTTGAGGAAAGGTCAAACAGCAGGCAGATGGGGAGGATGTGGGGGAATGAAAAGAGGCAACAAAACTACCAATAAGGATGTGGATTTCTAAATGAGGAACTTCATCACTGTAAAATAATACTAGGTTGGAGGATAGATTGCAGGTACAGCTGGTTGGCTTTTTGTTTTTGTTGTTGTGGATTTTTTTGGCAAAACATTTTTTTGCTGAAAAATGCTGATTCATTGAGACCAACACAATTTGTGAACCAAGCTCAGGGCCAGTGAAGCACTCGAGTCAACAGTTTTGGTAACAAAAATCATTTTGAGCTTGTTGAACCAGAAGGTTTGGGGGGGTTTGAATTGAAACAACTTTTTGTTTGGAAATATTAGTAAATCTACACTTTTTTAAAAAGGAACAATGGCAAAAAAAGAAACAATCTTTCAAAATTATCTAAATTTTTTTTCCAGATTTTCTGTTTGTGAAAATTTTTGAGATTTCAACTTTGCATCCCAGTTTGAGATGGGAAAATGTCCAAAATTCTCAAAGACTGTTTCCTGTCCTGCCCTAACTGCAGGAAGCCATATTGCACTAGTCCCCAGGGACTGAATGGACAGGCTTTGCCCATATCCGATGGCTGTGAGCTGAGGACTGGAGGCATTTCCCAGTTAGATTTTTCTCCTACGTAGAGCCATTGGAAAGCCAGTATAATTACTACTCTCCTGCTCACTAGCATCTTTCATCCAAGGACACAAAGCATTTGTAAAGTATTAGTTAATCCTCATAATCCTCCTCTATGAAGTGAGTTAGTATCAGTATCCCCATTTCACAGATGGGGAAAACTGAAGCCCAGAGCGAGAGAGAATAACTTGCTCAAGCACACAGCCAGTCATAGAGGAGGGATAGAGCTGGAAATGGAACCCAGGAGTCCTGATTTCCTGTCCTGTAACCACCAGAGTAACCTTTCTTACCACAGGAACTGTACAGTGTCTGCTATTGGGGAATGCCCACCTGGAGCTGTTAGGCAGGCTTTATAAACTGGTTGGACATGCAGCCGCTGTTCTAGGAGAGGAGCGTTTGGTCCCCTTACAAACATAAGGTGTCTGGCTTGACTTGAACCTATCTGATTTATCGGGGGGTTGAAAGTTATGCAGGGAGCCATGAGGATTAGTAGGGATGAGAAAAGCCTCTGTTACCAGGTGTGCCCATTACTGTGGAGTATGCTCATTTATTCAGGTTACTCTTCTGAGGGGTGTGTGTGCTATAAGTCTATTAATGTGCTACTTATGTCACTTGTGTGTTCATGTGGAACTCTACTCCTTCCTTCTGCAAGTCCCCTCCCAATGGAGCTATCCTGCAGGGCCTAGGTTTCCCAGGGCTGGGTTCCTCCAGCCCTAGAGCTAGATGCACACTCACACACACATGCACACACGCACTCTGTCTCTGCCTCTCTGCTGTCTCTCTAACAGAGCAAGTCTGAGTGGACTGGGTCAATCAGTACTCTCCAGCTGATCCCCTCATATATCCCTGTGCTCAATGGACTGTGTTAAAGAGCACTTTCAAGATGGTACCCTTATGCACCCTTGGGGTACGTCCTCACTACCGCAGGCAGCGGTCGATGTTTTAGCGATTGATTTCTCACATCTTGTGAGGACGCGATAAATCGATCGCTAGCGCTGGCCCCGTTGACTCCAGAATTCCAGCTCCCCCCGAGGAGTAAGCTGGAGTCGATGGGGGAGCGCGCCGCCGACCGTCCTCACCATGAGGACGGGAGATAAGTCGGCTGCAGATACGCCAACTTCAGCTATGTGATTCACGTAGCTGAAGTTGCGTATCTGCAGTCGATCCCCCGCCCTAGTGAAGACCAGCCCTTGGTCTCGATAGGCTGAGTTGGGCAGCATTTTCAGCTCCCCCCCCTTATGTGCCCCAAGTTTAGCACGTCCCTATCCCACTTTCACGTTACAATTGTACTGGTGGTAACCCACTTGATGAGCAAACCCCACGGGATTTTTGGGCACTACAGAGATCTTAAGCGTAGGTAAAAGAAGTGTTGCTGCAGAGTAAATGGGGGAAGCTAACACCACAAATGAGTAAAATTCAGAGAGCGAGAGAAAAGTAACCAACTTAACCATAAGGGTTATTTATTGAATAATAATGATAACCATACAAGAACAGCCTAACCCCACATAACATCCATTATTAAAGGGTAATACTGGGGCAGAAAGGAAAACACAGAGAGAGAGAGAGAAGGGGACCTCACCACTCCATGAACCTTGAACTAGTTGGGGTTCCCAGGTGATGATAGTAGCTCAGGATCCTGAGGGTAGGAAACCGGCAGAGCCCCCAGCACGATCAGTCAGGCGATGATGGAGTCCCAGTGGAACCGATGCAGAGTTTGGGTCTAAGCATCAGAACACTGACTTGAGCATAGGCAGGGTTTTTGTAGAGAAAATACAATGGTTCAAGGGAGGACAATAGATTTGTTCATGGGTAAACGGATGATTCAAGGGTTTTCTTTAGGCTACACAATAGGAGCTGATCACTCTTGGCTATGGGTGGTGTTTTCTTCCAGGGAGCTCACAAGGCAACTAGGCGGCTTCAGTATTTTGGATATCAATCAAAGATTTATTACTAGAATTGGTCTGATAATTGCTGAGCTGGGTGTGTGCAGGTGTAGGTTCATTAGCATCTGGAGCAGGAGTTCCCATGATGCAGTGTGTCCCTGCTTTTTTGGTCCCAGAGTTCAGTGCGGTTCTCTGTTCCTCATTCTTTATGCTAATCCCTGTCCCATCTTTCATGCAGATGAGGCTAGGAGAGTTGTCTCTGTTCTTCATTCTATATGCAGATAAAGATGTCTTAATCTTGTCACCTTGTCAGGAGGGGTCGAGGTGTGGCTCCCAATGCCCTTCACTATTCTCTGCAAGCCTTTTCATTGTTCAGTTTTGGTTCAAACAGTAACTGGGGGAGGGTGGAGTGTCTTTTATGAGTCAGACAGGCTAGATACTGTGCTCTGGTTCCCCCAAAACACAGAGCTGACTGGTATCCGCTCCTATTGCACAGAGGTACCTAGTCACCAGAGCTGCATGTGATCATTGGTCAGGACTTTGTGGAGCTCAGCTGGGTCCTGCTCGCAGAGTTTGTTTTCAGAGGAGTATCCTAGAAAGCATGAGGCCATGCACCATGGGCTCCATTGATCATATCCAGCACTCAGGGCAGGATCAGCATAGATCATGACACAGAGCCCTCTCCTGGTGCCTTCCTCACCCCCATATGCACAAAGCCTTCTGCTAGGCAGAAGGTTGTTGGCAGTGGGCCACATAAGTTCACAGCCCATCTGCTGGGGTGGCATGGAGCAGGCCTGCCTTGCTGATCTTCAGGCTGGCTGGGATCTACCTTCTTAGCCTGTTGTTCCATCTCTTCAAGGAAGCTGGGGTCTGGTCTGGGAAGAAAGAATCTTCACCCCCCACAATCCCAGTATGTGTGTGTGTCATGCCACTCCTACTTCCCCTGCCGAAGTCAAGGGGTGGGGTGGAGCAGGAGGCACCACTGTCATCATCCCAGTGAAGCTCCACCACACTACCTGTCTTTCTAGCTAAGTATTCCCAGCTCTTACACTGGAATGGAAGCTGTACTGCTTTCTATAGCCCAGGACCAACAATACCAAATGGTTCCATCTGGAGGCCAAAGCTGAGGGTTTATTGCCCAGAGGAGGTACTCCTGTCATGGGGCATTTAAGCTAGGCTGGATCTGGAGAGCATTAGAGGAAACAAACCAGCACTGACTGAGCAAAGAAATGGACATGAAGGCCTCATAAATCTTCCAAATCTTTCATTTCTATGACTCTGAGCCAGATCAAGAGCTGGTGTAAGCAGCTGCTACCTGTTGATTTCAAAAGGCGTGCGCTCTTTTTGCCATGTCTCAATGTGGCCCTATGAATCCATCAGAGAAGTGAGCAAAAGGCCATAGTCATGGAGACCCAGCAAGAAGAATGTCTTTCCAGGCACGCTCAGGGAGGCAGCATGGGTTAGTAATTAGAGCACAGGGCTTGGAGTCAGCAGAGCTGAGTTCTCTTTGCAGCTCTAATCCTAATTTGTAAGATAATCTTGGGCACATGACTTAGCTTCTCTGTGACTCAGTTTTCTCCTCTCTAGCCTGGGGCTAGTGATACTGACCCACCTTGCAGATGTGTTGTGAGGCTTCACTGATGTTTGTAAAGTGCTCCGAGATCCTACCTGGGAAGTGTGTAGTAATTATGGTTGTTAGATTGTATTTATTATTTATTTTATTAGTATTATTTTGATTACTGCAGATCTTTGTTGGGCAAAAGATAAGAGTCTTGCTCCTTTCCTCCTGTTACTGCAGGGCAGAGGCCTGGAGCTGACAGATAGAGGCGCGCTCAGGATTGACTTGGGCCTCGACCAGGTGTTCACAGTCAGTGCGTAGTTGACACCAATTCACATTCCAGATGCTCCTCTTAGTCCCTTTTCATTTTGCCTTCCCTTTTGTCCTAGGGCACCAAAGTCCATTTACTGAACAATTTGTCCCACTGCTGGCAGCTCAGCCAGGCTCTTGCATGGCAGATCCTAGGGTCAGTCACTGAATGAGATTAGAGTAGAGCAGGGGTAGGCAACCTATGGCACAGGTGCCGAAGGCGGCCCGCGAGCTGATTTTCAGTGGCACTCACACTGCCCAGGTCCTGGCCACCGGTCTGCGGGGGGGCTCTGCATTTTAATTTCATTTTAAATGAAGCTTCTTAAACATTTTAAAAACGTGATTACTTTACATACATCAATAGTTTAGGTACATATTATAGACTTACAGGAAGAGACCTTCTAAAAATGTTAAAATGTATTACTGGCACACGAAACCTGAAATTAGAATGAAAGGTTGCTGACCCCTGGAATAGAGGGAGGCTGTTTTTAATCCTCGCTCACTGGCAGCTTCATGCTAATTCTTTCCTCTCGCTGCACCTCTCGCCTTCCCAGCTCTGGTGGCTGTAATTAGCTGCGCTCAACATAGTCTCATTGACATTGATCTATGGGGTTATTTAGTTCTTGCTTGGACCATCAATTCGCCCTACAGCCTCAATGAGATTCAGGCTTCATTCTTCTTCAATCTGACATTCCTTCACTGGGAGTTTCTGAGGCCAGCGGGCAAGGGGGACATAAGGATACCCAGGGCTCAAAGCTGTCTTTTGCTAGAGACTCCCACAGTGACTTCCCTCGTTCCAGGCTCTGTGTTTCCACGGAGGAGAGCCAAGGTTCACTTATCTCGGTCTTCCCAAGATCACACGACACCAGCGGACCTCTCCAGAGAGCGATATGCTGTATCACCTGTAACGTCGGCTCGTGGTGTCAATCCAAGTGCAAAATGGGCACCTCTAGGAAAGGGATCTGCTCTTCCCATTCTAAGGATATTTTTTTTCTCTCACATGTTCAAATTCACCTCCTAGGAATCAGAGATGGAATGTTAGGCCAGCTGATCCATCCTGCCTCCTCACTAGTCCTGGCTTAAATCCAAAGTGATGTTTGAATAACTCCAGACATGAGGTTTCCTTTCCTTCTCTTTGGAGACAATTCCACAGTCCTGTGTCTTGCCATGTTAGGAACTTTTTCTTGATGTTGTTTGGTTTAATCCCACAACTCCTACTACCAGTCCCTTGGACCTCCCTGAGCTCTCCCTCTTCCCATTAATGCTGATACCCTTTGGCCATTTCTAGGCAATCTCTCTCCTTTCCCCATTAGTGTACGTCTACTCTACACCGCATCTGGGAACTATCCTCCCAGCCTAAGTAGACAGATTTGTATTGTGTTGCTAAAAAGAAGCAGCATCTCTGTTGTGGCTCAGTCTCCCAGGCCCACCCAACCCCTGGGTCTGAGCTCAGGTGGGTAGCTCACATCTTTGCTGGAACTACAACATCTGTGCTGCTATTTTTAGCGCACTTGCACAAGCCAAGCTAGCGTGTGTCGGTCTACCTGGGCTGGGAGGCTTGCTCCCAGCTGCAGTGCTGCTGTGCCCATAGTGGTGTGTTAGCCATGCTGCAGATATTTCACGCTTTTAACCTTCCCTTGTGAGTCAGCCACTCCGTGTCTAAACATCTCATTGTCTTGATTACACATCCCTGAACATCCTCCAACATTTTGATAGCTTTCTGACAGTCCAGCACCCCAACAGGGGTCCTTTCACAACCAGAGAGAGAGAGACATCTGCTGCTGTGTGCCAGCCTGCCTCTGAGACTTGGATGCTACGTATGACATGCTCCTAGGTGCAGTATGACCAGAGCTGTATGAAAGGGGGCTGCTCCCTCCCTGTGCTTGGTGCCTTTGAGGGTGAAGTCCCCAGGTCAGAACACAGCAGCCCAGCTGCAGTCAGACCAGAGGCACATAGAGAGAGGGGTTTATCACCTCCCTGCTCTCAGATATGACACCTCTGGGTGTGGAAGCCACAGACATGCTGGCTTTTTATTTTTTAGTCACAGAGGAGCAGCAGTGGCTTCAGCCCAGCCCTTCAGTGTGGGGACTGCAGATGCCACGATTCTATTCAAGTCCTACAGACCTCCCCGGTTCCCATCCCCTTCTGTCCTCTTCCCCTAGGAGCACAGCCCTGCCCTGAGTGGTTTCTGTGGCCCGGGTCTTCAAAGGTATAGGCAACTAATCCCTGTTGAAATAATTGGGCAGCTCTGTTGGGCCACTGACAAAGCGTCCTTCGTGCCCCCATTTCAGCAGGACTCTCTGGGACATCTGAAAGCTGATGGAGCTTGACCCAGGCCTCCAGTGTCCAGTTTCTTTCTTGCAGGCTCCTTGAATCTTCTGGTTCGTGTGCAGAACAAACGGGCCATTGACACCCAAGTCTGGTCACTCAGCGGGAACAGAGGAAACGAGTGGCAACAAGCACATGTCCCCATCAACCCTCCAGGACCCTTTCAGGTAGGCAGGCACTAGAGGTGCTCCCCACTCCCCCAAACACACACACACACACACCACCACCACCTTGGGTGCATGCTACGTCCAGGAAGTCCCATCACCAGAATAGCCCTGCAGTCCCCTAACAGGGAACAGACACAGGGTGGTTACGGTAGCAGGGGTGGGGTGGGACACATGGCAATTCCCCACTCCCAGGGTTGTGGAGAAAGGGTGTATTCAAAGTCACAGCCAGTTTCAGGGAGGAAAGAGAATGGAGTTTCATGCCTCTGCAAACCTCTGGACTAATTCCATCATGCACAAGCACTGATTTGTTACTGTCGATCTGTGGTTGAGCACTGGCCCTGGAACGGATCTGAAACTGCAGGGTTGCTTGTGAGCGGTGAGTCTCTGCGCACTGGGCTGTTACTGTAGCACTTGTGAGCTTGTTGTTGGGGCTGGGGCGGGGAGCTCTGGAGCCATGCACACTGGTTTGTTATTGTAGGGTTGCTTGTGAGCACTGGCTTTGGCACTGTTTTGAGGCTTGTGAGTGCCGGGGCATGCACCTATTAGTTGTTGTCGGGTGCTTAATGCATTGCCCTGCATGCTGGATTGGAGTTGTAGGGTTACTTGTGAGTGCTGAGTCTGTGTGCACTGATTTGTTGTGTAATCGTGAAGTGCCTATAATTTGGGGTGCTATATAATGACAAATAAGAATGTAGTTACTCAGGAGAGTATTAGTCAGTGTTGGCTGCTTAGTTATTGTAGAGATCATGAAACCTGAGTTGTGCACAGTCATTTGTGATTCTGCAGCTGTTCAGGCATAGTATACAATACACATTGGTTTGGTGATGTAGCATCACAGGCTGGGCACACTTATTTTTTGTAGGGTTACTTGTGGCCCCTGGGCTACAGAGATACTATATGGATGAGTCCCTTAGAAACAGCCAGACAGTTATTGTACGGATGCTCATCGTTGCTATGTTTGTAGGATTTCTTGCACTGGCAAGGGCCAGACATATTGTTTTGTTGTTTTAGGATGGCTCATGAGGACTGCATCAGACACAGATTTGTCTTTGTAAATGTGCCCATGTAGGTAGGGCTGGGAATTAGTTTTTGTGGGGGAGTCCATGAGAGGATGGGTGTGGGTTTACCATCGGGGAGAGCTGAGCCCACAGGGAGATGGGAAGAGGGTTTAGCATCATGGATGGGGGCATGCCCCCTAGGGAATTGCCCACGCCCCTTCTTCATCCCCCAAACAGCCTCTGTCTGCCTGAGTCTGAGTGCAGCACTGTGCTGGGTGGCGAGCAGGCCGTGTGTGCTCTCTCTGGGGTAGCTGGGCAGGATCTATAGTGGCCATGCAGGACTAGTTGGGGGGAGGGGGGCAAACCAGAACCTGGTGTTACCCCTCTCCTCAGTGAGTGAGAGCTGGCACCTCCCCTGCCAGCAGGTAGTGATTGAGTCTCTGTCCCTGGGCTGCCGGCAGAGTTTGGTAACCATGGGAACAGAAAAGGAAACTCAGACTGATGAATGACAGAGTCTGAGAAGGAAGGAGCCAGGTTCTCCATGATTCCCGACCAGGGTTGGGGGCATAGGGAGGGGAGCCATACAGCCCCCAAATGGAGATGCTGGAGATGCCCCAGAGGTGGAGTGGGAATCGCTGTCTCCTATCTGTGGGAAGTAGAGGCTGCCCCAGTTCGGTTTACTCCCACCCCAGTGCTTTAGTGACACTAGGTCCCTCACTGGCCTGCCCAAGGGCACTTAGGAGAGTGACCCTCTGCAAAGTGCAGGTGTGTCAGGTGAGGAGCACAAGGAATCCCAGCCTGAGGTAGCCAGGCGGGAGGGTTGCAGAGAGAGAAGGGCCCCATGGGGAACAGCCAAGGGGCTGTGGGGACTGACCAGAGGGCTGGGAGAGCAACAAATCCCGCTCAGGGGACTCAGCCAGGGGGCAGCCAGGTGGCTGTAGGGAACAGAGACTGTTCACGGGGGTGACCGGTGGGCTACAGGAGTCCGGGACCCTGGGCTGGGGGTGGAACCCCCTCACAGTCATGGCACCTCTGCTGGGCAGTTGGCATCTGTGGATATGGCACTCTGTGTCCTACCTGTTCTGTATACATGGGCCTGGCTCATCAGTGAAGCCACTCCCCTGCCTCGAGGCAGCCCCCCTCACTGCTCGTTGTCTCTTCCACAGATCATCTTTGAAGGTGTCCGTGGCACAAGCTATGAGGGGGACATTGCCATTGACGATGTCACTCTGAAAACAGGAGTCTGCCCAAGGAAACCGATTGGCCCAAATAAAGGTGATGCATACTCAGGCCTGCTCATGCACTGTGAGTGGGCACCTGGGGGGCTGCTAGAGGAAGAATGGCTGTGGGAGGGATCTGATGTGTTGATATGAGCATGTATCCGTGAACAGAGGGGAGCACGTGTAAGTATAAATACACAGTGTGTGTCTCGGGTGAGTGTTAGTGAGATGTTTGTGGCTGTGGTGTTTTTATGATTGGTGTGGGTGTGTTGGTGTCTGTGCTGGGGAGGTGGATGGTGTGTTGGTTGTCAGTGCGATCTGTGTGGGTGTTTGAGGGTATGTTAGATGTTGGTTGGGTTTCTGTAGAGTGGATGTTGGATGTTAAGTGGGTCTGACTAGATGCTGATGCAAGGGCAGGTATGTAGAATTGGATATAAACTAGATTTGCGTGGGTTTTGGGAAGGGTGTCAGATGTCAGTTGGGTCTGTGTGGGTGTTTGTGTTGGGTGGACAATGTGTAGGGTGAGTGCTGGTTGGGTGTAAGGGAGGTTGCTTTGGGTGGGTGGTGTGTATGATGGGTGTTGGATGTCTGTTGGGTCTGCAGGGGAGGGTTGAGTTGGAGGGTTACATGGGGAAGCATTTGGTTTACTGCTCAGTGTCTGATGACACATTATTCAAGCAAAGCCGTCCAATAGGAAAGGGGAGGAGGGTTTAGCTGCCTGACAGGGTAAACCCTGATAGGGTAGGACAGAGATCTCTCATGGTCAACCTGACATTGCTATTGGGTTGCTCTAACGCCTGAATTGGCAATTAAAAGCCCAGGGTCAATGTGACCTTAATGAATGATGCAGAATCCGTATGGCTGGTGTTGCTGGACCTGCTAGCTGGACAGAAGCCTGCAAATGGGCACAGAACTCTGTATTAATATGCCAAGGTTTTGGCCAGGTTCAAGATCACTATTTCTGGAGGACCTTATGAGGTCTCACAGATCCTGTACCAGTAGATCCAGTTAACACTGTCATTTGAGTAGCCTTGGAGTGGAGGTAGATCTTCTTTGAGCTTTAGGGTGCCAGCTAACCCGAGAATCCTAGAATTTCAAGACTGGACAGAAGTATCTGTATTGGGGCCTGTCTTGGGTCACCTCTGAGACCCGGGCAGGACTGTTCCCTAGAGTATATGCCGGAGTTGCTTGTTCAGTCTCATTCTAAATGTCTTTAGCAATGTGCCTTTTCCCTGGGAAGACTGTTCCCCAGCCTAATGAATCTTACTGTCAGGAAATGTGTTCTGATATTCAGCCTGCATTTTACTTGGTTTTATTTCACCAAACAGCCCATCCCTCTCTGAACAATCTCTCTTGTTCCTTAGGAAATGCACCTTTCACATACATGTAGGTGGATCTCACATTGCCCTCAGTCATTGTTTTGGCAAGAAAGATTTAGTTCTTTTATCTTCACTCAGAAATAAACCCCTTAAGCCCCGTGATCATTTGTGGTCCTCTTCTCTCAGTCTCTCCAGTTTGCCAGTATCTTCCTGACATGAGAGGTGTCTAAAAAGGGACCTTCCCTCCTGGCTGTAGGATGTTCAACCATGGGTATACTATGCTAGCAAGTTTGATGCCACATTTCACTGGAAAAGAGGGACATTGGTTTTTCCTTGACTTCTGTCCCAGAGCATGAATGCTGGTATCCCATGAGCTTAGTCCCAGCTACGATCTCACCTGGATCCCCAAGAGAAGAAAGAGGGTGGGATGGCAGGTATCCAATGTATGTGGAGCTTGCAGTTTCCTGTGATGCCAGCTGGCACTGACATTGGTTGACTCGCTCTACAGGGTATGTCTGTTTTCCATAACCAATCCCTCTCTCTCTCTCTCTCTCTCTCTCTCTCTCTGGCCTGCAGCGGTCGCCCTTCCAGGGAGCGGTGTCCCAACCCTGCACAGGTCTTCTCTCGGTGGGCCACTGACTTTTTTCCTTTATGTGCTGCTCAGATGATGGCAAGTGAGAGCTCCTGTCTTCTGGCCAAGACATTCCTGCTCCTTTCCTACTCAGCCACCTCTGCTCCTCTTCCTCCCCCTCCTCACTGGCACACCAAAGTGTCCATATGTTACCAAAGACTGACAAGCATGACCACGCAAAGGGATCTGCTCAGGACCTGGTGGATTCCTCAAGGAAGTCATAATGTCTAAAAAAATAAAAATAAAAACAGAAAATACGAGAGAGAGAGAGAGAGAGAGAGAGAGAGAGAGAGAGAGAGAGAGAGGAAGGAAGAAAACAATCACACAAGAAGGAATGAAGAAGAATGGGAATGACAAAAATGTAAAGACCGAATGAAGGAGGAAATCCCCCCTCCTCGTGTTTCCTTGGGAACATCGGACAGGACTTCCTCAGGGAAGTGGGAACTTTGTTTTAAACAAAATATATATATATATATATATATTAAAGCACAAATTTCTACCAGAACTGTTACCTTCTCTACTGCAGAGCCCACAGCTTAGGAGACAGTGTTCTGCAACACTTCCCTTTCGGCTGTCCATGTTCCGCCTTTATCCTGCTGGCTCTGGCTACCATGTCCCAGCTGCAGCGCCCCATGGTAACATCCCACCCGTCTCCATTTGGGGCAGCTCACATTTGGCCATAGACTCTCGCCCCATGCTGCATGTGCTTCAGTGTCTCCATCCGCATCTTCCAGACTTCCATGTATTCAACTATCTGTGTGTGATTTGCTTTAATCCACATCGCACTCCTTCCCCACTCTCTGTGTCCTCCTGCCCTGACTCCAGCCCAAAGAAGACAACAGTGGAGTAGATCCGTCATCTGGATTGCACTGAGTGGTGGGAAAACCCTGGGTCAATGCAACTGCAGCACTGGCCACCAAACTCTCCCATGTGTTTCTCTCTGCATCTCTCACTTCCCACCGCTGGGTGCACAAACTCTGATGATGGAGCAGAGGCAGCAAACAAAAGCCTCTCAGTGGGATGGAGCTGGCTGGGTGGTGACATGCAGACAGCACTTCTCAGTCAGTGGACATTGGAGTGGGAGCTGCAGCAGCCTTGGGGCTGGGATCTCCTCTCAGCTTTTTTTGGTGAACTAACATTTCTTTTTTCATTCCATTATTAGCCTTCCCCGCCCCAAGCTCCTATTTCCTTTCAGATTGTGAGGAGAGGCGTGGATCTGCATCCTTTACACTCCCCCACCCCAAACCACGGCCTCTCCTAGTCGCCAACCCGTGTGGATCTGAATGGATCTGAAATTGCAGCCGCTGCCTCGAGCTCCAAGGACTTGTGGTTCCCAGGATGTATTAGTCACAAGGGAGGGTAGTGGGGCAGCTGTCTTCCCTTCACCGGAGTAACAGAGGAGCCGAGGGATGGAATGGGCACTAAAGCTCCCAGGTGAGTGGGCAGAGCAGGTGGCTGGATCCCAAAGAGGGGATCCTCCTGGTTTTCACGTCTGTTGACTACTGGGGAAGAGGGTGCAGGTAGGGAGAAGGTTGGGATTTCTTCTTCATGGAGTTCATGCTGCCACAGTGAAGGAATAAAGCCAATGTCTCAGGAGAGTTGTCTCTTAGCTCTGACCCTGTTCCAGACAGATCCATCTTGCTCCCTACCGCAGCCATGTCTTGGCCTGGGGGTGATGTGGTGTGTAGGCATCTGCTCTACCATGTGAACCCAGCAGCAAGGTGTCTCAGGGGCTAGCTAAGTAGGAACAATGCTGACCTTGTTGCGGCTGGAAACAGCTCTGGGCCTGTCTTGCTCTCCCCCCTCCCTCCGAAGAATAATGTTAGCTGTACCTGTGTGGATGGCTCTTGAGGGGAGTGCGTCAGTGCATGCTGGGGAGATTCAGTGAGGTGACCCTCTTTCCTCTGAGGCACACCCAGTCTGCAAGCTACTCCCAGTGCCCAGCAGAGGTACACTGACCTGTTTCAGGGGTAGAGTCGCCAGCACACATGCCCCCATCCTGCCGTCTCTGATGACTTTGTCATGAATGTAGGCTTCTCTGAACAATAGTGTGTAGCTAAATCAACTCAGTGTATCAACTGCCCAAAGCCTTCTGCGCTCCTTGGCTTCCCAAAATGTTTGAGGCCTGGCTTCCCCCTCAAACCCAGTGGGGAGGCCTGTGTTCAGTGCATGACCTTACTGTCCAAGAGACCCATCTTCCAGTGCTGGGTGCAGCTGATCACTCCACGGGCCTGTGGGAGATGGGATCCTGCGTCATTCTGCAGTGACCCTTGTGGCCAGCGTAGGAGGTGTGCTGATGGGCTCCAAAGGGAGTCCCATCCAGTTATCCTCGGCCAAAAAAACACGTGCTGGGATGTTGGGTTGAGGAGAACCTTCATGGAGGATTTCCCAAAAGATACTGAAGGCTAATTGATGGTTTTCCTGTTCTCCAGGACTGAGAACTCTGCCCTCTTCATCTGCTTAGTCCCTCCATCTCCCGAGCCCAGATCTTCGTCTCAGTGAACATTTAGCAAGGGAACGTGGTACCCTTGCCATTGGCCAGATGTTGCAGTGGAGCCCTTGCACAGGAACCTCTCCCCACTGCTAGCAGACACTGGGGAATGCAACCACCCAGCCCCCAGCTTTTTAGAAAGTCTCCTTCAGTTCTGTGCCCTGGAATGTGGTCTCCCAGGAAGCAGCTTTCTTTCATCCTTGTTTGCTTTCTGGGGGGTCTGATCTCAATCCTTGGAGGAGAGCTGGTGTTCTCCACAGGCAGCACAGGGGCCTAGGTGTTTAGTTCTGTCTCATGATTTGAGTCAGCTGCAAAAGTTCCCTATTGTGTTGTAGCAGGCCTTGGGGTGGGGTGGGGTGTGACCCTAGCCATGAGAGCCCATATTTCCTTCTCGATGTGGGGATGGGGAGGAGGCAGGTCATGAATTTTCACCTTTGGGAGTGTTTTGGGAATGGGAGTGAGGTCTTGTGATTCCATTCCCATGGGGAGGAACAGGAGGCCTGCTGCCGAGCTGGCGGGGGAAGTGGGTGAGAGGGATCACGGTCTTGAGCAAGAATTATCCCTGAGCAGACGCAGGTGAGAATGGACTGATTCTAAAAAGGGAAACCCGTGAGCCCTGTGTCCTTGCTCTGCTGCAACATATGACCCATTCACCACAGGCACAGGAATGTGCCAGGGCCACTGAGCTGACCCATCGCGCTCAGGGTCACAGTCCAGCCCATGGTATTGGAGCTAGAGAGCAGTGTAGATTTTCCCTTAGACAGCAAGTGCCTTCTCCAGCCATGGGGCTCGAATGATCACTGCTTTTTGGCCAATTTGCCCTTGTATAAATCTCAGGGAGCCCCCGTTCATCCCTCCCTTCCTAGATTCCCTTCCCCTTTCTCTGTGGCTTGAAAGCAGCTGGTGTTGTGTTTACTGGAGATTCATTAACCCAAGTGCCTCAGCTTGTCAGAGGGATTAAGGATGAAAGGAAGGCATTCATTGCACTGTCAGCTGTGCTGAGTGTGTGGAACAGGAGAAGGAGCCAGTTCAGCAGCAAGGATGCCTAGCTTCAGGGGGATGGAGGCTGCACACGTGAGGGGGAACATGCTGTTATTCCTTGGAGGCCTGGCCACCTTGGACTGGGACTTCACTAGCTAAACTGGATTGTGTTCTGTTGTGTTAGATGGGAGACTCTGAGGAAACTCCAGGTACTGCAGGAAATAGTATTTGTGGTTAGGGGTCAGTACTAACCCCATCCATTGCACTGTGCCTTCAGATGAGGTCTAAAACTGTATTCTACACCCTGCGCCATTAACCATCCCCTGGCACTTTACATTGGTGGTAAACCCAGCGTCCTGCCCAAATTATAATCCCTACATTTCATTACGTGTCCTTTCTTCAGTTTCTGATGCCGTTTCAATTAGATCCATTATCCTTCACTTCCTTTACTGTTGTTGGGCGACTGTTAAGTATCTGCTTTGTGCCACTCCAGAGTTGGGGTGCATTTCAGATTATTACTTGCAGTAGTGTGGAAATTCTGCAGGAAAAAAGGTGCTATATCTAACCGTGTTTATTTATGGGGAGACCTTTGGTAGGTGTAGCTGTAGCTGATGAAGTAGGGCAGTTGCTATGTGGGTGTAATCCAACGTATATTCAGCCCCCTTTTTTTTGGTACATATGCGTGCACAGGCATAGATTGCAGGTATCAGATGTAGTGAGTGATATTGCATCGTTAGGCTTGCAAAGGAACTTTTGTTTGGAACCTCTCTGCAGTCGCTCATTGCAGTCTGAAAAAAATATTTATTTTTCATTATAATTTCCCAGATCACCAACCTAGGATTTTCAGCTATGCCAGAGTGCACTACTACTGCTTGCAGTACAGGTGCAACTTCTTTAGCTGGTGCATTAGCAGACTTTTATCCTCTTTGATGGCTCAACCACTAGAAGGCAACATAACTGGCAGGCTATATTTGATCTCAGGTCATGAGCAAGGACTTGGGAAAGTCTGAGGGAAAATCTTTCTAGCTGTTTTGGAATGAAAGCAAGCAGGAAAAGAAATATGTATTTTTTGCATAATTTAAAAAATTATTCACATTTTTTTGAACTCACAAGTTCAAAAACAACCGAAGTTTAAAACATAATGTTTGACATGGGTGCAAATCTACCTCTGTATCGTCTCTCAGCACACCAGCTAAGCATCAGTCTTGCTGAAATGTTACCCCTGGGGAAGCAGTTTTATTGGAGATGGGGGAGAAGGGGTGCTGGGAAGTTTTACTGGGGATGCGGGGGTTGGGGAAGCAGTACAATACAAATGTTTGTTCACAGGTTTAGCCTGGTACATTTCATGACAGTTTTGCAAGGCTGATTGATAGTGTGGATATGTGTTAATAATCACACTACAAATGGCATTTCATTCCCAGCTGTTATTCAAGGCAACTGAAATTTTAAGTTCTTAGTATACTAGGCCCTTTGGGCCTCAGCCCACTCAGAACCACTGCAAAGAGTCTTCAGTATCCATGAGAGAGCAGGCACTGTACAGGCATGTCGCGTTTTACACGAGGGTTCGGTTCCACGGTTTCTGCGTAAAGCGGAAACCGCATATAGCCAAACCCCATTGACTTCAATGGTGGGCGAAATTGCCCGCTCTAAAGACAGTTTTTATATTTTTAGATTTCCATTACTTTTTTTTTTCGGTCAACCGCGTAAAGCGGAAATTGCGCAAGTTAAATGCACGTAAAACGCGACATGCCTGTAGTTCACCTCCTAGACTGGTCTGTTCCTAGTCCCTGCAAGCCAGCAGCACCAGGAGAGCTGCTATACCTCTGGACTGGGGTTTTGTGCTTCTCAACCTGCAGACAATACTGGGTTTACAGTGGCGCCAGTGGTGCCATGGAACTGTGCCCATGCTCAGAAGAGGTCCTGGCCTGCTCTGCTTCCACTGCTCCCCGAGACCCCGCTGGCTCCCCCCACCCACCACTTGCTCCTCTCAGCCTGCCTGCAAAGGACTCCTCTCTGCCCCCTGGCCGGACCCCAATGCACCTCCAGCTCCGGGCAGTCTCTGCTTCCCACCCCCTGTGGGACCCCACCTGTCTCCTCTGAGCTGAGCTGCCTGGGACTGGTGCGGAAGCGTGGCCAGTCTCAAGCAGTCAGGGCTGGCGGGGGAGGGGGACGGACAGACAGTGTGTGGGACTTGGCAGGACCCCTCCAGGCAAGTGGGTCCTGAGGGAGCCTGGCCGAGGCAGGCTGATTGCACCAGTCCTGAGGGTCCAGAGTGATTCCACACCGCAGGACCAGCCCTGGCTACGCTGCCGCCCGGACGCTGCCGCCCGGCAGACACAGTGGCCTCCCAGCAGGGCTGGTGAGCGTGGCCTGGAGGCAGGGCTTGGGGGAGTGG
Organism: Dermatemys mawii; assembly: GCA_007922305.1. Classification (NCBI taxonomy): domain Eukaryota; kingdom Metazoa; phylum Chordata; order Testudines; family Dermatemydidae; genus Dermatemys; species Dermatemys mawii. The sequence goes on along the minus strand of ML677362.1, from coordinate 325,618 downwards.
GTGTCAGGGGAGAGGGGTGCTGGGCTGTGAGGGGGAGGGCATATCTGTGTGTGTCGGGGCTCTAGGGAGTGGGGGTTCTGTGTGGGGTGCTGGGCAGTTGTGGTGGAGCTGTGGGTAGGGGGCTCTGGGCAAGGGGCAGGGCACTGTGCATTTGTGGGAGGGGCGCTGGGCATAGAGAGTCTGGGGGGGTCTGGCCATCAGTCAGGAGTGGGGTTGGGTGGGGAGAGTTGGGTGGCAAGGGGAAGGGGCACACTGGCAGCACAGGGCCGGGCAGGACACTGGCATCTGGCAACTGCCAGTTTGTAATTAGTGCCCTTGTTCTGGAATGAGCGGAGTGGCGTGACTGGATCTCTGCCTCACCCACTCAGAGGGGGCTTTTGCCTTAATGATTATTGATTATTTCCTTTTCTGTAGCCCCTAGGAGCCCCAGCTATGGACCAGGACCCCCTGGTGCTAGGCGCTGTACAAACGCAGAACAAATGATGCTCCCTTCCCAGAGAGTTCACAGTCTGTGTATTGGACAAGAGACAACGGCTGCAAACAGACATGGATGTCTGATAAAGAGAGCGGCCTGCTAAGCATGTGGGGCAGCCTGAGAGGGAGTGTGCTGGCTTGTCTGAAAATGGGACAAGTGGGTGGTGGAGGCTGGCAGTATGGGCTGATCAGAGGCAAGAGTTGATGTTTCAGTAGTAAATGAGAGAGGATAGGGACCGTGGGACAGGCCGTGAAGGGCCTTGAAAGTGAAAACAGGCAGCTTACCTTGGATACAATAGGGCAGGGGCAGCCAATGGAGGGATGCAGAGAGGGGTGACATGGTCAAAGGGATGGGCTAGGGAAATGATCTTTGCTGCAGCATTCTGAATGGATACAGGCAGGGCAGGCCAGCAGTTGTCAAGGCCAGAGAGAAGGATGTTGCAGTAACTGAGACACAAGAGGTTGAGAGCCTGGGTGAGAGTTTTACCTGCGTGGATGGATAGGACAAGCCGCATCTTAGCCTATGTCTACACTACCGTGGTAAGTCGACCTACGTGACGCAACTCCAGTCGACGTACCTTAGGTCATGTTACCGCAGGGTCTGCACCACAGGGGGTCAATGGGAGAAAATCTCCCATTGACTTATCTTACTCTTCTCATTGGGGGCAGTACAGGGGCTGACGGGAGAGCGATCTGCTGTCGATTTGGTGGATCTTCACTAAATCGACCGCCGGTGGATCAGTCTCAGAGCATTGATCCCGGCTGTAGTGTAGACCTGCCCTTAGAGATGCTGTGCAGTGGGAATCTACAAGATTGGGATGTAGCCTGGAGGTGAGAACCTGGAGAGAGGTCTGAGTTAAAGATGACGCCCACTTGAGTGACAGGCTTGAGGGTGATCCTGCCCACAGCAATCAAGAAAGGAGAGATTGGGAGGGGGGAACTGAGAGCTCTGTTTTACACACTTTGAGCTTGAGCTGCTGGCTTGACATCCATGAGGAGATGTCCAAGGGACAGCCAAGGTTTTAGCATGGGAGAGAAGGAGACCTCTTTGGAGCAGAGGTATATCTGAGAGTCGTCAGCAGGGACCCAGCAGTTGAATTTGTGTTTGTAGATGAGATTACCCAGCGCTGAACAAGGAGCTCAGTGTGGTGTTATTTTGATCCCCTTTCTATGCTGCAGCCCTGCCAATGAGAGACACCCATCCTGCGCCCAAAGCACACCATCCCCATGCCACCAGTGCTAGGGAAGGGACGGGGCAGGCTGGTCCCTGCTGGCTGTGCCACTGGAGGCTGGGTTCTCTGGGGAGTGGTATTACAGCTCCAGGCAACTGAGATCTGTTCCTGGAAGCTTTGCTGCCTTTTGGTGGCAGTGGTGGGAGGCTAAATCATGGGGTGGCACCAACTTCCGCAGGCAACCCAGCAGCCCTGCCCCCACTCCACATCCCTCCCTGAACCCCCTCGCCATGATTCCAATCCCTATTTGCATCATGCAGTCGCTGATCCCTTCTTGGGTGCCCCGTGCACGCAGCGCTCCCTGCCTCTCAGAAGCACGGAGCACGTTGCAGTGGTAACCTGCACGTGCCATTAGAGCTGCCAACTCTTGTAGTTTTACCTTTGTCCGATTGTTTTTTCATTCGCCCTGTTCAACCTTGGCCAATGCTAAATAAATGAGCAAGACGTTTGCAGAGAAACAAATCCCACGGTGCTTTGGAAATTGCATTTAAACAGGACCCAATTTACGCTCCACAGTAATAGCCAGGCAGGAGATGGTGGTTAGCAGCAGGAAGCCAATACACTCAGCAGCCCGAGATGAGGGCAAGGGCCTTCAAATGCCGCTGAGTGTCCTTGAAGGGCGTACAGTGAGTCGGACTGGCTGTGGCACATCTCCTCTCTGTAGAGGGACCAGATGTCCTGATTTTATAGGGACAGTCCCGATTTTTGGGTCTTTTTCTTACGTAGGCTCCTATTATCCCCCATTCTTGTCCCGATTTTTCATATTTGCTGTCTGGTCACCCTACCTCTCTGATGGCTGGGTGCCATCACCTTGTTTCTGTGCAATAGGATTCTGGGGGCCGTGAATGGCAACTCAATGCCTGGCAGCATTGCTTTAACCCAGCAGCAGCCAAGCGTGGCCCCAAGGCCATATCTGGCCTCTGGAGGTATAGGGCAGCCCTGAGCTAAAGCTTAAAACTTAAAGTTAAAACACAGCGGCGGGGAGGAGCGGGGGAGCTGTGGGCCACACCTTCATGTGTGAGCAGCAGCAATCTGCTCCCTTTGGGTCCAGTCAGGTGTGGCCCCTGAGGATCTCAATACCTAGCAACAGAACCCTGGGTTGGGCATAATTTGCAAGTGACCCCTGCTTTAACCTTTGGGTCCCTCGTAATCTGGGATGTTCCAGCCCTTCAGCTCTGATGGGCGGCAGTGTGGCAGAAAGTCAGAGTCCGCCGTCCCCACCTCCTGAGGCTGCAGGCACCCTGAGCATGCAGGTGCCTTTTCAGCAGAGCTCCATTACAGAAAAGAAGGGAAGCCAGAGAGGGGGAGGGCAGTTTAGCCAGGCCGGGAATTGCTTGCCGGGATTGCTTGCCAGCCTTGCCGCAGGCTGTGTGGCTGAGTGAGTTTGCTGCCACATACAGCGGGTGTTGTGGTCTGCGTTCATTTGGTGTGGGCCCCCTGTGTTAGGAAAGCTCTCCCTCCCGCTCACTTCCTAACCTGCCTTAGCTGGGTGTCGTTTAAAACTACCTAATGATTGAGGATGTGGCTGGGAGCCAGGAATGCCTCCATTCAAATCTGGACCCCTGTTGTGGCCTTGGGCAAGTCACTTAGTGCCTCGGTTTCCCCACTGGTAAAAGGGCGATTGTAGCTGCCCCCACCGCTGTGCCGGGAGTAGGGGATGTTGGTAAGGTGCTTTCTAATGGTGAAGCTCTAAGATTAGAGAGGTGATGGACTGTAAGGAAATCTGAACTTCCCAGCTGGCCCCCTCCCAATAAAATGGGCTGGCCCAAATTCCCAGCTCCAAACTCCGCATCCTTGAAGGAGCTCTGAGCAAAGTCTGCAGCTGTGCTAAGTCTGCTAAGTGCTAAGCTGGCTGGCAGTCAAACCACAGGCCTCACTTCAGTAACCAGCATGTGGGGCCCTGTGCCGCCTGTCTAGTCCCACTCCCCAGGGTGGCAGTGTACAGGGGATTACCTGCTGGATAAGCCACCCCACCCCCTCCTCCAGCCCCACTCAGCTGGGTAGCGAGCCGTGCAGCGTTTCCTGTGCAAGCGCGTGGTGCCAGCGAACTGCCTGTTCGGACTAGTCCTCGGGGAAAGCCGGGCAACTGAAGAGGGAGTTAAAGCTGAGCTCCCAGGCACAGATGTGCCCTCTCTAGCCCCCGCTTTCTTTCCCGGTGGGGATTTTGTGGGTGGGGGATAGAAGAGCGAGAGTGAGGGGATGGCCAGGGCTGTTAGGAATGGACAGCCTGGCAAAGGTGTGTGTGGGGGGGGGGTTAGCTCTGCGGGCAGAGCTGTGAAGGCCTAGGCCAGACGGTAGCACAGGACAGGGAACTGGCCTACAGCCCTTCATATCATCTGCGTTAGTTGGCTGCCAGCTCTTTGGCTTAAGCAATGAGCAGAGGGCAGGGCTGCATCAGCTGGGGCTGTGTGGGTGAGAGATATTTTACCCTCTCGTAGCTGGGCCCACCGAGAAGATAAGAAACCTCCTACTGCTGCCTGGAGTTTCCTTCATTGACGGCACTGGGTTCTAGGCTGGCTCCCAGCTCTGGCTGTGATTCAGGCAGTAATTGTGGCTTCTACTTGCGGAACAGTGATGTGTGATACACAGGAGTGGTTTCCATAGGTGCCAGGAGCTTACAGCCTGGGACTGTTACCATGGGGCTCAGCAAAGTTCGGGGAATAGGCCCTGAGCTGGAGCTGCAATGGGCCAGACATTAGCAGCCCTTCCCTTCTGTCCCTGTCTGGACACTTAGGGTGAGCGGTGCCTCCTGTGCTCGTGGAGGAAAAGATGAATGTCTAGTCAGGCCAACCAACCAGGTCTCAAAGCAGATAGACCCTCTGCCACTTTCCTGTCCTGCATCTCAAGCCCTGCTCACCTTGATCAGTCCTGACTGGTTTTCTCTTGGGAACCCGGGCAGTGTTGGGAACTGATGGAGGGTGTCTCCAAACTCCTGGAGACAGCTGCGGCTAACGTTGCACTGGGGAGGGACTGCAAGCAGGGGATTGAAAGGATGCATCCAAAGGCAGCATTGTCAGCAGCTCTTCCAGGCCCCTGTGCCAATTTACCAGGCACGACTGCTTCTGGGGGCACTTAATTCATTGCATGACTGGGCACTAGGATAGGGAACCAGTCACAGAAAGCTGCCCTCCCAACACTGGTGCATAGAGCAGTGGCAGGAAACCACTCTAGTGCCATGTCTGTTTGAAATATACTGAGCAACACTGAGAGCCCACTGCAGCACTGAATAAACCAGGCGGTGCTGCGGAGTATTCTCCTCAGACTGTGCCCACATTTTAGTGGGAGAGCAAGATCAATTTCCATATCTTTTGGTCAGCTGTCGTAGTGTAAATCTTCTGCATACACCACTGAGGCGGAGATGATCAGAAAGCCGGAGATTTCCCTTGGGACATTCAGCTGCTGGAGTTAGAAGGACTTTCATGCCGGGGGAAATGTTCATACAGCAGAGAGTCCCAAAACCTTCTTGTGCATTTTTGTGATTGGTCTTATGGGTACTTTGTTTGTTACTAAGCAGAGTAGTAAGAATCTCCAAATATTCCCTGGGGATAATCCTGCACCCCCTCCACTCCCCCCAAAAAACCTGAATGTTTTTTCTTGCACTTCCTGGGCGTATCCTTATAGGTGGAACCATAGCAACGCTGATCTTAAGGTTGCCGAGCAGAAAGGCTTTCAATTAGATTAGCTCAACCTATGTTCCCTGCTCTTGGAACCCCTGGGGTTTGCAAAACCAAACTGGAGCTCTCCCCAGTACATCCTCACGCTCTCTCGTGCCATTTGCAGTGCAGGCCAGAAACGCTGCAGGAATGGGGCCGTTTTGTATTGTGAGTCCAGAGCACACCCCAGCGCCGCAGCAGCCAAAATGAAAAATGATCTTTAGACAACATTAAGCACCTGCCTTTGAATCTGAGCAATGTCTCCACTCAGGTCGGGAAGATCGGCCCTGGGGGCGTTAGTTGGGTTTTTCCAGTCAGAGCTGCCTTGCCCAGTTACCAAACACACCGAGCAGGGTGCATCGGAGAGCCATCACCCCAACAAGCGACTGTCCCATGGGGAACCGACTGCGGTGGGGGTATGTTCCAGCCAGTGTTCCATATTCCCTCCTCCCGAATTTGTGTCACCAGCCATTTCATTTCCAGTCCGGAGAGATTGGGGAAAACTGCCCTGCTGCGTCCCACAAAGGGGATCACACCAATATACTGTCCTCAACTGCAGGAGTGAAGGACAGAATCAGCTCAGGCCAAACTGTGAGCCGCTTCAGTGGGATTCAGAGCAGGGAGACTCCGCCGCCTCCGCCCTTCTGCTTCAAGGTCATCATGGCCAGTCGAAAGAACACGTTGACCTGCTCGAAGCATTAGAAACCTGGGACGATGCCACAAACAGACTCTATGTTTGGGGGTTTCTGTGGGCACCAGGGAGGTTCTCTGATGTCTGTTGTTTTTCCCATGGGCGTCCTGGCTGCATCCCAGGAAAATGGCCCCGTTCGCTGCCATTCGTCTCATAGCCATGTCAGACCGCGCTACTACTCTGCTCCTCGTGGGGTGGTGTCACGCACGGCCTGTCGCCAGCACCTACCGCAACATCCAAGGTCACAATTCTAAAAGCACAAACTACAAAGGGACCGAAGGAGGAACCTTTGAAACAGGGTGAGATGTTTTATAAACAACCCCCCGCCCTCCCCCGCCTTTCTTCCTCTCCATGTAACCGATAGATTCTCAGCGTGGTTTGTTTCATTCAAATAAAGCTGCAGTATTCAAATGGACGAGCATCTGTGTCAGTCGTGCTGGGTGTGCGTGGAGGTTCATACCTCCAAACACATGGGAGCGCTTGGCTCTGGGGACTCATAGATATTGGGGGGGAGGATGCTCAGCTCCAGGACCACACTCCAATGTGTGTGTGGCGGTTGCTAATGGGGGATTGCTTAGCTCCGGGTCACCCCATTGAAATCTAGGAGGGAGGGGCTCTGCTGTTCCCCCCTGCAGGACCCTTTCCTTCACATCATTGACACTGTTGTAAGATCCGGTGCTGACGTGATTTCTTTTCCAAAGCCCCAGCTGCCCAGCCAGAGGCTGTGGAGGTTGCTGCTGTTGCTAAGCAGTAGCAGGTCGCGCTCTTGCTCACACATAGACCTTTCCCACCAGGGACTGGGCAGCAGCTTCAAAACCATTCTAGTCTGTGAAACAAGCATTGGGCTGTCTGACTTTATAGCAGTGCCATCCCCAGCACGGATGTTCCACCAAGGGACCAGGTCATATCTATTCTACCTGTATGGTGTTACACGCCCATGGCCCAGGCACCCAAGAGAGATTCTCCGGGGGAGACGACTGTTCTCTGCCCAGGGAAAAGGACAGGGCTATTCCCGCCTGTCTCTGTGTGCATTGCTTTACTATGACACTGTGGGCAGAGCTCCACCCTGCCACCCAAGAGACTTGGGCTTGATGCTTGTGCGCAAGTTCTCTCGCGCTGGACTAGTGGGAGCTGGAAGCACTGACCCGGCGCTTAGTAGGTGGCAAAGTTATAGCTGCTAATTGCAAGGTGCCCACCCATAAGACTAATGGAAAACAGTAGGGGCATCTTTGCTCCAATTGGGACCAGCAGACTATTTAAGCAATAGCCATGCTGATTACCTTTGCTATTATTTAATGCATTAACTCAATGCCAGCTAGGATTTTGCTCTAGTACACACCACAGCCACCTAAAATTTGATAGAACTGGCACCGATGGAAGTCAGACCCTCCTGCTTCAAAAGCACAGCCCCATTAGCACGTGTGCTATAGGAAAACCTTCATTAGCTCTTATCAGTACAGGACACATGATATGCAAGTAAGCAGTTCTAATTCCATCCAGCAGAGGGCAGCAGAGTGTGTGTGCACGCATCTTTAGAGGTGGAGTCAGTCACAATGCCTATAGTTAAGGTTGTCTAACACTTTCCATTTTTAGGCCCTGTTTTCAGTTGGTTATAACTTTACTAAATGTTAACTGGACAGGCTGAAATTTCTTATATGGGTGTCTGCTTCAGGCAGATGAATTATTGTAATTATTTTTTTTAAGTTTCAACTTAAACAGATCAGCTGTTTTTGAGACTGAAGCTGGTGTGGGGCGGGAGCGGGGGACCCATTGTTCGGTCCAGGTTGAAAATTCTTACAGCTGCTTTGCTGAGAAGCTCTAGTCCCTCCATGCTCTGGCACAGGAGTTGAAATCTTTAATTACATGCTCACATGCTATTGTTTCCCCACAGGACCTCTCTGCCTCCTTCAGCGCACAGGCTGGACTTCCTCTGGGGTTGAATTAGGGTTGGGTAATGAAGGAAACGGTTGTAGGTAGGACCCCTGCCACCTTCACTGCAGAAGTTGGAAGATGCGTAGTAAATGAGGCAGGGGACTGCAAGAAGAGAAAGGACAGTCTCATGGTGAAGGCGTTTGAATGCAGCCCTGGAGGACTGGATTCTCTCTCTCCAACTCTGCCACAGAGTTCCTGTGTTGCTGGTCAAGTCACTTAAACCAAACTTTTCACAGGTGTCCACTAATGGTTTGCTCCTCTTTTCTAGGCATCAAGTGCCATGCCATGCTAAGCATTCCGAAATGGTCTGTCCACAGCATTTCATGTGGGGCATCTCCCAGTGACAATTTGGGCCTTAATCTCACTGCTGTGATGTTAATTTCATTAAAGTTTGTGAACAGTGTGAACGCACCAGAGAAGCATTCCTGATGGTATTACTAAGTGTGCATGCCGGGCAGGGATTGGCTGGTGTATGTAAATAAGGCCGAGGGCCAGACATTGAATGATGAGGATAAAAAGAAATATTGACTAACTGGACATTAATTGAGTAACATCCCTGCTGTGCACTGAATGAGAATGGAGGGGTCCAGTAGGAAAACAAGAGGTGATTAAAGATTGTATCATAATGCACGTGCACCCAGGGGCTGCTTTAAGATTGGCCAGGTCCCTTTAGTTCAGGCATCTCCCCACTTTGGAGTGCTTGATTTTGCCATTGTAATGTAGCTTCTTTTGGCTGCGAGGCAGAGCTCCAGTGTCATAGATACACAGAGCACTTCACAAGAGGTAAAATACGCTCTGGCCCCAAAGGAATGGGGCCTGAGACCATTTCCACAGGTGGTTAGCCCCTTTCTGCAAAGCCAAGCCCACCCCTGCAACCCCAGCTCCCTCAATCAGAGGAGCAACAGCCATTCTTATGTGTAAGCAGCCTGGCGTGTGCCTCGTTTACATCAGGGGTCCCTCCCGCTCCCTGACTCTCTTCCCCAGTAAAGAGCCCCCGCACTGGCACTGGAAAGGGCTTCCGGCAGTGGCTGCCACACCAGCAACCACGTAGGGTGTTTCGAGAGGACGTGCACCTTCTGGGATGTGAAATGCAGGTGGCTGCAGCGGAAGGTGAGCGGACAGGCAAACCGATTACAGGCATTAAAGGGCGTGGCCAGCAAAGACCAGGTGCAGCTCTGCAGAGCATGCCGGGGCCACAGGATGGGCACAGATTTTACAATGCTGCTACCCTGCTCAGCCAGCCTCCCTGGGGCTCCAGGGGCCTCAGCCCATCTCTCCCCTGCCCTGCTGTAGGTGGAAGGAAAGTTGGGATGCGGGGGACGGGGGTGGCATTGACCAGAGAAAATCTGCTTCAAGCAAATCACTGCTAGCGGGGCAGGTATGGCATGTGCCTCCCCTCTCATCCCTATGGTTACCAAGTGGCCAGTTTTCAACCCTGGTGGCTCCCGTCAGTACCGCTGACCAAACCATTAAAACTCTGATTGATGCAGGGCTGGCAGGCTCCCAGCCCGGCTCTGCGTGGCTCCTGGAAGTGGCTGGGATATCCTTCTAGCTCTTAGGCATAGGGGCAGCCATGGGGGCTCTGAACACTGCCCCTGCCCTGAGCGCTGCAGCTCCCATTGGCCATGAACTATATCCAATGAGAGCTGCAGGGCCAGTGCCTCTGGACAGGGGCAGTGTGTAGAGCCACTTGGCCACGCCTCTGCCTAGGAGCTGGAGAGACATGCCAGCTGCTTCCTGGAGCTGCCTGAGGTAAGCACTGCCCAGACCATGCACCCCCTAATCCTGTCCTACTCCCCAAACCCTGTCCCAATCCGGAGCCCCCTCTTGTGCCCCAGATCCCTCACCCCCAGTCCCACCCCAAAGCCTGCACTCCCAGCCCAGAGCCTATACCCCGCTTCTACACCCCAACCCCTGCTTCAGCCTGGAGCTCCCTTCTGCATCCTGAATCCCTCACCCTCAGCCAGAGCTCTCACCCACTCCTGCACCCCAATCCCCTGCCCCAGCCCAGAGCCATACACACATCCTGAACCCCTCATTTCTGGCTTCACCTCGGAGTCCACATCACCAGTTGGAACCCTTACCCACTCCTGCACCCCAGCCCCCTATCCCAGCCCAGAGCCCCCTCCCACGCCCCTCATCCCCAGCTCCACCGCAAAGCCTGCATCCCCAGCTGGAACCCTCGTCCCCCCTCCCACATCCCTGCCTGAGCCCAGTGAAAATGAGCATAAGAGAGTATGGGGAAAGCATGAAATGGCAGGTGGGCGGCATGGTGAGAATGGGGAGGGTGAACGGAGAGAGCAGGGGTGGGGGGGGCTCAGACAAGGGACAGGGCAGAGGGCAAGACAAGGATGTTTGGTTTTCTGCCATTAGAAAATTGGCAACCCTCCTCTCCCCTCTCCAGCTGTCCTGCCTTCCTTGCGTGGTGCACTGGACCAGAAGGGGTGGGGACTGAGCACAGGAGTAAGAACCAGGACACCTGGGTTCTCTTCTCGAGACTCTGCCACCAATTCACTGCATATCCTTGAGGGCAAGTCCTTGCCCCTCCCTGTGCCTCAGCTGTAATATGGGGAATAATGTAGAGGGAGGGGTGGGGCTGCATCACTTACTCTTAATGCCTTGAACCTGGAATGTACACGAGAAATACTGATTCTCTGCCGGGCGGGTGGGTGCATATGGGGCCTGCAAGCTGCCACAGCAGAGCCACAGGGCAGGACCCTGGTGGTGCAGAGACGACGTCTCGCCTTGGGAGTTTCCCCAGGCAACACCTGTAGGTCTCAGGCAGGCGTCACCATCGGCTGCTGTCATACAATGGGGCCATGCTAGGCTTCAGGGTAGGTGAAGCCCCTGGGACTGGGAAGTGGGGAGAAAAAGCAAGACATGGGCAGGGTCAGGGAGGAGCGTGTGTAACCCATGGGACAGTGAACATTGCAAAGGATAGGAACTGTGCCAGCCCACAGCCAGGGAGGACCAGCTCCAGAGCCGCTCTCACTTCTTTGGTCGGGGGGTCCCTGGTTCAGTCCCGGGCAAGAGGGTGTCGGTCACACAGTCTCAGGGTGGAACAACCAGTGGGAGTGAAGAACGCTCAGCCTGGCGCCGGTTAGATTCTTGCCTAACGTTATTTGCCTTGGGGAGTACAACAAAGGCTCCCCCAGCCCCCTTCATATGCCTGGGGCTGAACTCCAGAACCTCTGCTCCAGGTGCCAAAAGGAGCAGGGCGTAGAAACTTAAGGGAGGTTCCTGGTCCCACTCCAGGGCGCTGATCCCAGCCCAGGGCAGCAGCGTCTCAGCTGGTTGCAAGGGAGACTTGGCAAGCGTGGCGGGCCGGGCTGGGCCATGGGACCCCAGCGCACAGCTGCTGGGAGGGGGGAATGGATTGGGCTCTGTGTCTGCACACTGTGTCCTCAGGCATGTGCACGGGGTTAGGGAAATTCCTAGCAGAGATTGAAGATACTTTTGTGCTGGCCAGGTGCAGGCTGGTGCTCCTTGTGCCTGCTCCAGGGGAACTCCCTGCCAGAGAGGACTTGGCTCTGGGCACTGACAAAGATCTATTAGGTCTCAGCCATGAGCAAGCGCCTGTGTGCAGTGATATCCTGCACAGGGCAATGCCAGTTCCAATCAGAGCGAGAAAGTCACACAGCCTGGGTACACCCCGACGAGGCGAGCTGCTCTTTCCCACACAGCCGCTGGTAATAGTTATGTTACCTCTGCGGCTCATCAGCTAATCTTGGCAGGTGGGCCGGGGGAGGGGAGCGCATTAGCAAAAGCAAGCGCATCTGGCAATCCAGCATCTTAGAGTACGGGCAAGTTTAAAGGCTCCCACAGCACTTCCTAGACTGATCTACAAAGCCCTCAATCCACCACTGCAATGCAGCCACTTCTGGGGCGGAGCAAGCTGTAGTTGATTTGAAGGGGGCATAGCGATCCCACATAACAGTTTATGACAGGAAGTAAAACAGATTATGGTATCGAATTTGAGCTATGGGATGCATTTAGCAATGCACTGTCATTTACCCAGGGCTAACTCCTTGGCTCTTACAAAAGTCACCATGGAATCATTACTGATGAACCACCCACAGCTTTGGCTAGTCAAGGTTTAGTTGTTGCACGCCATGGAGCTTCCACAACTTCCCTTGGGAGTGGCTCCTAATGCAGCTCATGGTTTCTTTTGATCGGTTTCATCCCCTGGTCTCAGCCTATGCCAGCCACGGCCTCTCCCTTCTTGGTGTTCATGCTTTTCAAATACTCTCACCGGATCATCCCACAACCTTATAGTCAGTCACTGGTCTGCCACATAGCAGAGCCTCTCTCTGCAGTACAATGCAGCTGTGTCCCTGAGCTCCGCCCGTATGCCCTGCCCTGGAGAGCTAGTAGGGGCACATAACACCATGAGTGCAACACTCCAGAGGTAGAACCTGGTTTGCCTTGCTCTCTGGAGCTGGTCTCAGGCTCCCAGCTGCATCAGTCTGTTGCTATCTGTTCTCAGGGCGCCAGACGTTCCTTCCTCAGCCCAGCTCACCATGCTATTTCCCAGCGAAGTTCCCCTTCAGAGCCTTGTGCAGTGACTGCAGTGGAGCAGCAGCAAAGCACAGATCACTCCACAGGGGGAGCCGAACCGCTAGGAAGGGACTTTGGGCCAATCTGGCAGCAAGTCCCAGAACGCTTTTCCTAGGGAAGGGAGAGGCAAGCTTGGGGCAGCAGGGGCTAAGGCACATGGCCAGCTGATTGTAGGACAGAAGCAGGGTCCAATACAACCAGCCAGGAGACCACAATTATGGCTCCACCTTCCTTCCTTCTCACAGATTCACTATCCTACACGTACACAGATGCCTCCGGATCATCAGAAAATGACCAGCACCTCCTAAAACAGGGGAAGTTGGGTTTGTCCCCCTAGTGTCTGAAAGAACTACCAGCCCTAGCCACACGTGCCACTCTGCTCCATCTCTGTCATGTCACCCACAGCCAGTGTGTTGCTCTGAATTTTAGGATGTAAAAGACACTAGCTTCTAAGGTGGCCATATCCAGCTGTAAGTTCTCTGCAGCCACACCTCTCTCCCTCTGCCTGTATAGGGCCATGGCTGCCTTTGAAGAGAATAAAAAGGAGGCGGGAAACCGTTCTCTCTGGCCTCTTTTCAGTCAGGCACTACAACAAACAGATGCAGCCGCGGCTGTCAGGAAAAGCAGTTGGCAAACTACAGCTCCCCTAGGTCAGCTCCCTCCTAAGGGGCGTGCACTGTTGTATGTGATTGGATCCAAAAGCGCAGCCTCAGCGCTGGGCCCAAAAGGGTTACATTGCAATCTCAAGATGACCAGGAATAAATCACCAGGAGCAGGACCCTAGCGTGCAGACAGGGGAGCAACGGCACGAGAGAGCTGCCAGCGTTCATGCCCAAAGTGCAGTTCAAATGCTTTGCCTGCTGGGTGCACAGTCTGTCCTCTAAGCCCAGGTGCAGCATGTGAATCCCTTGCCAGCTGTGGCCTTTTATGCTAGTGTCCACTGGCTGAGAGTGCTTTGCTGCCTCATGCGAGACAGCCGGGATCATTAGCACCAATGGGAGGGACCGATGGGGTGGTGGTGGGTGTGCTTCCCGTACCGGGGCCTACAGTCATTCCAGAGACCCCAGGAAACCTCAGACCAGCCATTACCCCCATACAAGCCAGGAAAGAAGAGGACACAGTGCAGCTCTGCAGTGCCGGCTGTCAGAGTCCAGCACTCCCAGGCAAGGAGTCCCATTTACTCCCCCTACAGTGTAGGGTCACTGCCCTGCCTAGGTGGCAGGCGGGCTCTGCTTTGCTCTGGCCTATCCCTCATGCTGCAAGCCACTGTCCACTGAGGGAGAGTCTTCCCGCCGCAGGCACTTACCTCAGAACACAATGAACTACTGCGCCCTGCGTGGCCACACGGGGCACCTCAGAGTGCCAGCGGGAGGGAGCAGCTGCCAGGACCTTTCAGTCAGAGGCAGGCTTGAAGTGACAGCAAGCAAACCAAAACAGCTGGCCTCTGTCTGTGTGGAGTTCCCCAGGACTCTCGTCCAGGCCCTAGCCAAAGGCATTTCAGAGACACGCTGGCATGTGATCGGAGAAGGCAGCACACAGGAGGCTCTAGCAGCCCGAACTGGGCAAGGATTGCGCTGTTTTCAGCCTCCACGTATTCAGATCCTCTGGGCTGCACTGTTAATATCCCTCTTTCCTCTGTTCTGCCCATGAAAACGGCCGCTTGCTTTTGGGAACAGCAAAAACATACACACACCCCCCTGAAAAGAGCAGTTCCTATAATCAGCACCCCCCCGCCCCCAGCTCTGCCAGTACCCTAAACCTGACTCACAGACCCACTCCTGCTATTCCAGTGCCCCCCCCCACACACACACACAGTTCTGCTAATGCCCCTCATCCCTGACCTGCAGCCCCCCTCCCCACTCCCCCGGCTACTCCTATTCCATCCAACCCCACCAGTTCTGCCAATGTCCCTCAATCTTCATCAAGATCTCTCAGCTAGGAATTCGTGCCCAGGCCGTTAGGAAATCAAAGAGCTTGAAACCATTTGGTCCCTTTTTTCGAAGGAGCTGACAGCAAAGCCGTAAAAATGAAAGATTCTTAAAATAATATGCAGCACGGAGAAGTCATGCAACTCCAGTGCCCACCACCTCTCCCTCCCGACGTTCCTAGATGCCTGCACCAGCCTCATCAGCCTTCTTCATGACTGTCTCCGTGATTTATGGTGTTAATAACCAAGCCTGAATCCAGCTGCCCCCGTCCTCCCCGGGGCGCAGAGCCAACCACTCAAACGCATCACGTTGCGTGCTCCAGTGCAGCAGAGAACATCGCTTCAGAAGATCCCTTCAGTACACCGCTGCCCCAGCGCTGGACATAGTGTCCCTCTTGCTGGGCTTGGGAGCTGGATCTTCCATGTCCTTCCTCGGTGGGAATGGGATTCTGCATCTTTCCTGGAGGCACCCATCATAGTCCCACAGATGTGCCCATTAGACACCAGCCACACCCACGGGAGAGCTCAGGGGTCCAGAAGAAGGCCTGCTGTCTCTTATGAGCCAGTCACGGACCCTCCTTACAGACACTGGGCAGGTGCACTGTGTGTATGGGCGGGGGAAGTGGGGAGCAGCTGAGGGGACCCAGGCCCACCAGGCTCAGCCTGGATTTGGGGGTTAATTTGACTACTGGGCCATCTGACTAGGTGACGCTTTGCTGTCAGAAGGGCCTGTAAGATGAGAAGAGAGTGGAGGCCAGGCAAATGGGGTCAGCGGGAGGTTTCAGGCACAAGGGGGAAGAAGTAGATGCGAGGATCATCTGGCTTGGAGATGAAGTGGGAGGCCAACTGTGCGAGGCCCTGAAGCTGGAAGTGGAAGGTGGATGGTTAGTCTGAGCCAACGAGGCCTTCCCCTGACTGCAACCTCTAGTGGCACTTCGAAGCACTTTGTGGCCTGGCTGACTGTACACATGGCTTCTCATCACATACCACCATGTATTTCTGGGTCTGCAACAGGAAGCGAACACCACATCCCTCACCAGCGGCCCAGGCCGGCGCACGGCTGGCAGGGTGTAAGGTTCCATACGTGCCCAGGCTGCCCCCAACACCATGCTCAGCAGGAAACATCCTACCACGGGCCCAAGCTCCCCAGGGCTTTTCCCCAGTAATGCAGGAAGCGGGGGGTTTTGTCAGCAGTTTCCCTTCTCCTGTCCCCCCACCCGCCTCTCCAGTGTGCCCCTAAGCCGCAGCTAGCTCCCCACTCCCCTCATGCCTGTTCCTCAGGCTTAGCCCCTCTGTGCCATCTGCGCTGTGAGGCACTTAGATGCCGCAGGAAAGAGGTGAAAAGCTCCAGTTAGACTCTGAAGAGCCTGGCTGTGGCTCTCCGAGCTCCGCTCCTCAGCACAGCGGCAGCGCGCTTTGCTGTGCCAGTGAGCGGGGAAATTAGACTGTCACCAGCTCGGCACTAAGCAGCTCCCTTGGCCGTCTGTGATACGCCAGCCATCCCCGTGCTGCAGCTCCAGCTCAGCCCCACTGCCACTTGACACCCTGGCCCTAAGCGAGTCTCCCCTTGTGCTGCCAGGAGCCCAAAGGCGGATTGCAGGCCTTTGCTGAGCCGAGCGGGGGAACGCCGGGGCGCTGAAACAGTTTCTACAGTGGGGGTGCTGAGAGCCATTGAACCAAACTGTGAACCTTGTAGAGAATGGAAACCACTTCGAGTCAGGGGGTGCTGCAGCCCCTCCCCCGCCCCCAGGACCCCTAGATCCAGCACCTATGGGGGGTGTGGGGCGGAAAGGAAACAGAGGAGATTGGGGAAGTCCCACAGGATCCTGTCCAGTCCCTGAGGAACAGGAGCTCATGAGCTGTTCGACTTGGGGCATCTGCTTTGCTTTTAATGCCCTTTAATAGCTTCAACAAGGAATTGAGGCCTTGGGAAGGAATCTCAGTGCTTGGGAAGGTGGCATCAGTGGGATTAATAGTATGTGTGGGCAGGTTCCCCTCCTCCCATCCCCATCCCCAGGAGGTCCGATGGAGGCAAGGATTATGTCTGGTCCGAAAGCGGGCCTGACTTTGAGCCCCTGCAGCTCCCATTGACCTCAGCTGGATCCTCAGTACCTTGGCCAATGAGACCTGTTCCTGTGCTGGGCCGTGCCCGGCAGTGACTGCCAGGGCATTTGGTGGAGGAAGCTGAAGCCTGGAACTGCCCAAGAGTGGCGGGAATGCAGACATCTGCCGAGAGCTGAGAGAGGACAACACCCCCCCACTACCACCACCCTGTCACAACGTCACTGGCCTGCTGCGCCCAGGTGCCTTCAGGGGTGGGGCTGGAACACTGGCTAGATGTAGAGTCTCCTGCCTGCCTGGCAATCAGTGCACACGCCCCCACCCCCGCAGAGCGAGTGTCCCACGGACACAGCCCAGCCCACGTGCCTCAGTGCAACACAAGCACCACTCAGAGGTGCCTGCAAGAGCCATGGGCAAGCCTCCAAAGCTTGGAGTTTGAATCCAGCCACCGAGAGCAGAGCCCCGAGATGCAGCGGTTCACCTGCCCTCCCTGCCGCCACAAAGCTGGAACCGCTCCCGCTCGGACCTGCCCTGTGCCGTTCCCAGAGGGCCCTGCTCTCAGCTGGGCCTCGCTCATGGGCACCGTTTGGGCATTCCCTCTTCAGGAGGGCCCAGGTTGGCACTGGGGGAGCGAGCCCGAGCCAGGCGAGCGAGCCAGCAAACAAGCCAGCAGGTTGTAAGCAGTTAACAGCTTGACTCAGTAACAGCATCGGCGGCGCTTTCATGATGGATGAGCCCTGCCCCGTGGAAATGTCACTGTCTGCACAGCGAGTGATCTCATTCGCCTTTGCCTCTGATCCCAACACAGCAGCCATGCCAGGCCGAGCAGCCGCCTGCCCTTGCTGAGCTGGGGACAGCCCCAGCCTGGCGTCCCTCCCCACATCACCCCCCCGGTAGCGTGAAGATGCCCAGGCATTCCTGCAGGGGTGCTGGAAGATTTCATTAACACAGCTTCCCCGCTCCAGCCCTGCTAGTTAATGAGCCAGGGGCGCCTCCTCCCCTGCCAGAGAAGGGGAAAGTCTAAGGATGAAGGATGGTTTAGTTGAGGATTCAACCTTGTTATCTAATTCACAGCGCGGGCAAATGAGATCATTACGGTGAGATATCGATTCGCAGCACCATGCCCCATGAATGCCAAAGCAATAACTCCCAGCTCAGCTGCAACAGCTGCCCCGGCTCCTCCCCCCCGCCACAGGAAGTAGGTGCAGTCTTCATTTGTTTAGCATGGATGGAGAGCCCCAGAGATGGCGCTACACCGAACAGGGGCAGCCTAGGCAGGGGCAGAGCAAGCGTCCCTCAGCATTATTTCCTCCCTCGCCCCGTGGTGTGCCTCCAAACCCTCTCCAAAAGGCAATATCGCTGGGTGCTCAGATGTCATGCTCAGGGCTCACAGCTGGGAGCAAGACAGATGAAGAGGGGAGACGAGAGATGGTCTTGTTGAGGCTCTTATTGAGGCTCTGGACTAGGACCCAGAAGATCTGGGTTCAATTTCCCACTCTGCCATTGACTTCTGCTGTGGCCTAGGGGAAGTCATGAATTACGTGCTGCCCACTTAGGGCCTGCTCCCACTGAAATATAAATATAAGTCTCTTCTGCCTCAGGTCTCCAGGGATCATATTCCTCACTGCTGTGTTGCGGGGACACCACCATTATTCAGTGTCTGGAACGGGAGCCATGTAAGTACCTAGAGGAGTGCTCAGTCTCCAGGACCCTTCAGTCCTGGCCTACGACAGGCAAGCCAACACCAACGTGTCCAGTTAGGGCCTGAGCTTCAAAGGCTCCTAACGTCCATGGAAATCAATGAAAGTCAGGAGTCTAAATACCGCGGAGGATCTGGGCATTAGTGCACAATGATATGGGCAATGATAGCAATAGGGATATTGGAGTGAGGCCCAAACAACTCATTTCACACTGAGTAGCCAACAGATTGAAGTGGTCACCACCAGTCTGGGTCAGATGTGAACCTGAGGCCTTTGACAATTGGCCAGGACAGCCACCCCCCGAGGCACCAGTGTAAAGGAAATAGAGTTTGCCGTGTTCTCCCACAGCCATGCTCCCTCAAGCAGGAGCATGGCTGTACATTTCAGACGGTGGTCCCCTGGCCTTGGACTGGCCAGCACTGGAGGAGGGAAATCCAGCCACCCGTTTTTTCCTTGGCAGATTGATTGATAGTGATTTGTGATTCATGCCTAAAAGGACTCCTCAGATCCCAGTTAAGCTTGACAGCATGGTCTTAAAGGGCTCCTGCCTTATGGGCCCCCTCATGAGAGGGTTTGGAACAGTACCACCAAAGACACTGCTCTATTTAATAGCTGGTGAGTTTCACCCAGCGAAGAGGTTAGGACACTTGTGAATGTGTCACAGCTCCAAGTTTGAGCACTCATGGGATATATACAGAAAGAATTGCCAACCGCCATGAACAGGCACATGCCTTACTTATACAGCATGTGATTTACAAAGATATAAGATGACTGATTCCCCTGCCCCAGAGAACTTAAAATCCAACCGAATCTGTCTTGTAAGGTGCTGAACATCCTTCACCTTCTAGGACAGGGATGCAGTCAGGAAGTTGATGCTGTATAAGGAGAGACGTGTCAGCTGTTCCCAGAACTGGGAGGCAGGAGATCTGGGATTTAATCTGAGCACTGTCACTTAACCTCTGTTTCTCCATCTGTAAAATGGGTGGCCATTATACTTCCCTACCTCCCCGGGGGGGCAGAGGGTGGTGGTGGTAACCCTTATCGTAGTCATGTCTGTAAAGTGCTTTGAGATCATTGGTTAGAGCTGCCATAGGCGTGCGCACTGGGTGTGCCCCGGCACAGCCTAATGCAGGGTGGGCTGGCGGACCCTGAGCTCCGGCTGGCAGGCTGCTCCTCCCCCCTCCCCTGCTGACCCCCCTCCTCTGCAGCCTCAGCGTACCGCGCGAGCAGCACTCTGGGTGGGGGGTGAGGGCTGCACACTCTGGGGGGATCATCGCGGCAGCAACACGCTGTTCTGAGCGGTGGCATGGTAAGGGGGCCGAAGCTGGGGCTGGGCTGGACCGGGGGGTTGGATAAGGGCCAGAGAGTCTCGGGGAGCAGTCAGGGGACTGGGAATGGGGGTGTTGGATAGGGCGTGGGAGTCCCAAGGGGCTTGTCAGGGGGCGGGAGTGTAGCTAGGGGTTGGGCCAGTCAGGGGATGGGGGGTTGGATGGGGGTGGGGTCCTGGTGAGTGTGGGGGAGGTCTCTGGAGGGGACGGTCAGGGGATAAGGAGCAGAGGGCTTAGATAGGGGGGTCTGTGGAGGGGGCAATCAGGGGACAAGGAGCGGCGGGGTCAGGGGCTCTGAGGGGGCAGTCAGGGGGCAAGAAGTGGGTGGGGATCAGATGGGGGTGGGGCCAGGCTCTTTGAGGAGGCACAGCCTTCCCTACCTGGCCCTCCACACAAATTTGAATCCCAATGTGGCCCTTGGGCCAAAACTTTTGTCCACCCGTGGGTTAGCTCATTATCTGGTTAAAGATAAAGATCATGAAAATTGACTGTATCTTTGTATATGCCTGGTTATCACTACAGCAAAAATTTGGTAGTTTGTGTCTCATTTTTTAAGTTTGTATTTTTAAAGTAAAGTTCAGCTGTTAATTTAAAAAAAATTAAGTTTAGTTAAGTTTGTTACTTTAGTTTGATGAATAAAAATAATGTCCTTTATGATCGAGTATTCAATAAATGTCTGCTTTTAAAACAAATAAATAAAATTCCCTGGGTGCACACCCTAATAAAATGTGCTGCACACGCCTATGAGGCTTACTATCATGATTATAAATTGCATGTACTCACTCTTATCGTCTGCTCCTAGTATAACTCCAAGTCATATGATGATAGTTTCCTGGGCCCACACGACTTCACAGACAACGTATGACCTTTTGTTCTAAAAACACAAGCACCTGCTGTTCATGCTAAAAGAGGAGCTACCTTCTCTATAGACATTGTCTTAGTTTTCTCTCCTCCAGCTCCAGCTTGGATCCTGTCTGTCCTCTCCACTCCACCAAAACTGCTCTCACCAGGGTTTCTAATCATCTTTCTGACCAGCTGTAAATGCCTCTACTCCATCTTCATCCTCCCTGACTTCTCCATGGCATTTGATGCTCAGTCACATCTTCCTTCTCAACATATGGTGCTCCCTGGACTGTCACAATGTCCTTCCCTAGGTCTCTTGCCTTCTCTGGTTGGTCCTTCAGTATCTCTTTTGGCAGTTCCTCCTCTTCCCCCCTCCCTCTGTGGTGATCCCACAGGACTCTGTCCTTGGCCCCCTCCTTTCCTCCTTCTATACTCTTTCTTTGGGCAATCTCGTCTGCTCATACACCTTCGATCACAAGTCTCAGACCTTATGTCTCACGAGTCTGCCTGTCCAGTCCCTCCCATCCAATCATGCAACTTGATCTCGTCAACATCTCTTCTTGGGTATCTCACTGTCAGCTTGACCTCAACCTGGCTGAAACTGAGCAGCTGATCTTTGCTACCAATCCCCCCCCACTCCTCCCATTCTCTGTCACCCATGAACACATCCTCCTCTTTGTCACTCACTCAGACCTTTAACTCTTCCACCTCCCTCAACACTCACACCCAGGCTGTGTCCAAATCCTGCCACTACTCCTGATTTCCTCCTCTCTAAGAGGTGACCTTCTTTCTCTGTCCAGACAGCAAGAATTTTAATCCGGGCCCTCACCACTTGTCTCCCAGCCTCTGCAGCCTCCCCTTCACCGGGAGATGACCCTCTAGGCTGACAGCTCAGAAATAGACCTCATGCTGCTTCTCTGTAAAGGGGCAAATTTCACCTGTGGAAAACACAGCTGGACTTTCACATCCTAGGAGAAGTTTACCTGCTCTGTTGAGCTTGGTCCTGTTCCCATTGAAATCAATGGGAGTTTTCCAATAAAGACTGCAAAAATAGCCTCTCCCTCCAGCACTAAAGCGGATGCCTTACCAAGGAATGAAGGGGGGGTAGTCAGATTTCCTCCTTACTACCCCATTAATGCCTTTAGGGGGATGGTTTTTATTTTCAAATCGGTTTGATCCTAATAATTTCCAGGTACTTAATAGGCTGCACTGAAATCATTCCTCAGCTCCTTCAGGACACTGGCTGATGACTGTTATTTGAAATTTAACGCCCCCAAACACTGATTAAAAACTATCCACTGATGGAGAAAATATTTGTTTAGTTTACTCCAAGTTTATTAGATGTTAGACCTAATTAAAAGTTCTAATGCGTGGTAAATGCTCCTTTAATTACAGAGAGAAGAGGAACATTAGAATTGTGTCTTTGTAGAGAAAGTACATCTAATTAAGCGGGTATATTTAGGGCATTATTTCTGTCTGTTTGAAATACTCTGCATGCATTTTCCAAGTGTTACTTATCCTCGTCAGAGCTTTAAAACAATTTGTTCCAATTTAAAAATATGTTTTTAATTTTTTTCCCCAGCACTAAGATTTTGCAAAGTAAATTTATCCCGAATGAAAAGTGCCAGAATGACAGTCACAGATTTATTGACTCTGAGGCCGAAAGGGCCCGGAGTGATCATCCCTCTAGTCTGACCTGGATAGCAGAGGCCAGAGAACTGCCCTCAAACAATTCCTCAAGCAGATCTGTTAGAAAAACATCCAATTTTGATATAAAAATTGTCAGTGATGGAGAATCCACCATGACCCTGGGTGCGTTGTCCCAATGGTTAATTACCTTCCCTGTTAAAAATGTATGCCTAATTTCCCAGGAGAATGAAGGCCCGTTTATCTTCAGAGCTGATAACAAGCTCTGCATAGATCACTGGAGGGACTTTCTCCTTTAAGAGTGAGAGGGGAGCTGAGTCTCCATAACCCATTTCAGTCCTTCATCCTGCCACGCAGGCCACCAACAAGGCCAGCAATGGTGGTGGACCTTTGCGAAGGGAACACTTGTCCCCTGGGAAGTGGATTGAGACCCCACCCCCAATTTGATCCCACGAAGCAGGGGCCACTGATCTGCCACCAGATTTCTGAGGCCAATATTGCAAAGGACACACACGCACCCTGCTGTGGAAAGCAAATAGTTGCCATGGGGTGAAACTCCCCCCACTTCAGTCATGGCTTAAGCGGTACACAAGCCTGCGGGGGCCGTCTACGCAGGAGGTAACCTTCACCACAAAGAGGAGCATCAACAGAACCTGTACAAAGCCAATTCATTTTCTTCCCCTTCACTGACCTAACAGACACTATTCTGCAGTTTCCTCTGGCTGTCTTGAAACAGACAATATCATCAGCGAGACAGACCTGAGACATTTGTTCCAGGAACAAAAGCTTTGCAGGCTCTGTCTGATAAGCCTCTCAAAGTTCAGTTACTCAGCCCCAAGCAATCAGAGCGTTTGGGGCCTGCAGCTCTGCTGGGAGATCTCCGGGAGGTCCTGTTTCTAGTGATGCTGGAAATACCTTGAGGTCGGCAACCCCGCAAAATGGAAAAAAATGTAGGAAAGAGAAACATTTACCTCTCTCCCCGTCTTTTATAAAACTAGCATTTTCCAAACCTGGGGAAGGCCTGGGGCTCTGGTTTGGGGAAAAGGTTCAGGGCATCTCTTATTTGAGCAGGTTGAGTTTGTTCCAGATGGAGACAGCAGTTTTTGTCCCGAGAACCCTGACATTGCAACTATTATCACAGGCCCTGGACAATGGGGGTAGCACCTTGCTCTGTGAAGCTGTCCTGCTGACTCCTGAGTGCTGGCCTGGAGCCCCTTTGATCCTCATTCCTTGCTCACTGCCACACTGGCTAGGCCTAGCAGGTTACCCACAGCAGACTAGCTAGATACACTTTTCTTCTCCACCTTAGTTCTAGTCCTAAATGGGACTGACACCCTTGGTCCTTGGCGCAGTTGCTCTAGAAAGGGCCCTACTCTGAATGAAACCAAGAGAATCTTACTGGTGAAGTGACACATTTTCATTCTGTGCCTGGAAAGGCACTTGGGCGTATAAGCGTGTATCACATCAGACATGTTCCGATTCAGCCCTCTCCCTCTTTGTGGGGAGAAGAGTATGTGGGGAAGTTGGTAGGAGCAGGTCTCTCAACATATAGCCTAGGGTTGTTCCCAGTAAATATTTCCCATTCAGCTCTCTTCTGTGTGTTCTTTTTGGACAGTATCAAATAAGGTTTCACAGCTCTCTACATTCCGATCAGGCCTATCCATGCCCTAAGCCTCTCTCTTTTGTTTGCAGTGGAGTTTTATTAACATTTTGTTATCTGGTATAATCCACTCAGCAGTCAGTTCTCTCTGGGAGATGCTGATCTATTTGCAGCACGCAGGGGTTCGCACAGGGTGAGCTCTCTGCAACCCTGGCTCACAGCTCTGTATAGGTTTCGCTGGGACCCTGAAATCGGGCCCTTGTTGGAGCAGGACATAAAAGTAACAGCTGCCTTTATTAGATGCAAAGCTGACAGGACAGTGAGGACATTGCAACAGCTCCATGCCCACCTAGGACCCTGGAATTTTTGCTGTATAGGTATTTATACCACCCTCTTCTCTATGCTATCATGTCTGCCATGCTGCACACAGGTATTGCAGCCTCTCATGACTCCACAGCAACAATAGAACTAGAGCTCAGATCCACCTGCCATGAAAGTATAGGCCCCTAAGCGCTTGCCCCAAAGGAGAATCTGTTAGCAGTACAGCCTCTATGACACACAGCTGAGTCTCACCCTCCTGACCTCAGGCTAACACAGTGTAGAATGGTTCAGAAAGAGGCTGGAGAGTTGTACTGGCAGCAGCACCGGCCGGAACAAAACCCACAAGAGCCCTCCAGCCTCAGAGTCCCAAGTGTAAGCTGATCGGGGGCTGGGAGAAGTTTTCCTCCAGGGTAAATCATTGCACAGGTGGCCAGATGGGTCTTTTTATACCTTTCTCTGCACAAGCTACTGTTGAGGCTGAGAGATGGAGATGGATGGACATTGGCCTTGTCTGGTACAACTTTGCCCTCTTTTCTCCCTCCCTCCCAGACCCTTATTCTACTGCTTGTCTTCATAGACTGTGAGCTTCTCAGGGCAGGTGTTGTCTCCCCCTATGCAGCTGTACAAGGCCTAGCACACTAGGGCACTGCTGTAATACCAGCACCACCTATCCCCTCCACTGCAGCGCCTGCAACACCAAGAGCCCTCCTACATACACAGTGTGGTCCTGCATACCGCCTCACATGCCAGTGCAACCCCACCCTCTGCAGTGACATGGTCCCCCAACTGGCTAACACAGACCCTCACCACCTCTCCTGCTTACTGACTCCGGCTCTGTCTTCAGCGCAGAGAAGGTGTTTATTTGCAGTGTGAACCATCATGTGGGTTGGGACAGCGAGGAGAGAGCCTCCATCTCCCCCTCATTGTTATGGCATCCTCATTTGTTGTGACGCTTGGCTGTAGTGTCTCGAAAGCCCTCAACTCTGCCAACTGTCGAGTCCCCTCTGGGCCGTGAGCACCACGTCCCCGTCCCTGCTCACAACATCCTGCCGAGGACTGAGCTCCGCCTCACCTACATTCACCCCTTCGCCCCCACACACAGTCCCCTGGCACCCCCCGGCTAGTGCCTCACCATAGCAGCTCTCCCGTAAAAGTTATTGTCTAGTAAAAGAGATATACAGAGCAGTGTCCAGACTTTGCACAGGTCTTAAATACACCATAAAACATTCAGCAGCTTTTGCAGCTGGCTCCCTACTCGGCTGCATTACAGATACAGAGCCT
Source organism: Dermatemys mawii (assembly GCA_007922305.1). Lineage (NCBI taxonomy): Eukaryota > Metazoa > Chordata > Testudines > Dermatemydidae > Dermatemys > Dermatemys mawii. Next base: position 300,371 of record ML677362.1, on the reverse strand, counting down.
CCAGCAACTCATTTGTGCTCTGCCTCATTCCCTCTCTGTCCAGTTCTCTGGCTTGCGGGGCTGGCATAGCAGGGAGTGCGGGAGCTGTTCTAGTGCAGGTTTGGGAGGAGACCCGGATCTGGCGGCATAGGCTGGACATAGGCCCCCTCCCTGCATTTACCTGGCAGAACGTTACCAGAGAAAAAGACTGGTGAACCTCAAGAGACCCACCTCAGAGAGTCTCCGGTTCTTGCTCATGTTGGGCTACACTGCTCCTGAGCTGAGGGAATTCTCCCCTGACCCACATGCCTCTCGCACACCAGGCCCTTTTGCACAGGGCACCACCATATGGCAAGTGCAGCCCTGGGGCTATGCCAACTGACTGGCCTGGGATTTCACTCCTACATGGGCTCCCCCACCTATCTGAGCCAGTCAGGGCCACATCTGGCAGCCAGGGCCCCTCCATTCATGCTTCTCTCTCTCGGTCTCTCTCTCTCAAACACACCCCTGGTGAAATAGTTACTGGCTGCAGAGAGAGGGAGGAGTGAGAGGAGAGCAAGCTGGCAGGGAAATCCATCTATGAAAGGAAGTGCAGGGGAAAGCAACATGGGGCATGGACGGGCTGCTTTCCTAGACGCTTGATCTACTTGGCTGAAGGATCAAAGGCCCCTACTCAGACCAGAGGGCTGGCATAAAAGGAAGCTTTCAGACAGTAATCTCTGAGCCCAAAGCATGTTCCCAGCTGGAGAAAGGGAGACTTACAGCACAGCCAGATTCACACGGCACGCTAGCTCAGCCATGTGGAAGGAACTTTAAGGCTCCCATTTCCTTCCCTTGGGCCAAAAGGAGTGAGGAAGAGGTTAATATTCACTGCCACCATGGGGTAGGTGAGACCAAGCTTGGTTTGCAGGCACCCAGCCATTTGAAGGGGAGATCTGAGATGCCCCAGTTAAAATAAAACCAGAATCAAAGTGTCCTGAGCTGTTCCATGTGTGATTAGCTATAGTGCATCACCTGGGGTTGCAAACAGATGAATAATAATTGGTATTACATAGTGACTAGATGCCCCAGCTGAGATCAGAGCCCCACTGGTGCTGTACAAACACACAGACAGCAACGGTTCCTGCTAGGAAGAGCTTGCACTGTAAGTAGGCAAGACAGAAAAGGAGTGTGAGGGGAAACAAAGGTGACAAACTCATGCTCCTCGGCAGCGATGGAGCCAGGACTACAACCCAGCTCCCTTGATTCCCAGCCCAGTGCCCTCACCAGGAGACAGCACCGAGAATGGTCCCTAGTACTGCAGACATGGCGCTGCAGGGAACAGAACTCCCAGCCCTCACCTCCAAAACACACTAACCCACGAGGAAAGTCAGCTAGTTCTGTCACTACGCAGTGTGGACACACATGTCATTTGTTCAGGTGGGATCTACCCCATAGGGGGCAGTGGGACACATATCAGACAGCCAATCACAATTCATTGGCGTGACACGGGGAGGACACATTCCACCCCACACTTGTGATGACAGCTTCTGAGGCTCTCAATAGAATGAAGGGAGGATTATTAGCTCATCTAAATCTAAGGGAACGGTGTGACTGACAAATGTAATCCGTAACGCCTCGGCATGCTCCCGGAACAGGCTCCCAGAGCACTAGTCGCTTGTGTGCTGGAATAGGAATGGAAGGGCATTTGCACTGAGCTGCTGCTTTCTGTCGCTGCTGTGTTTGCAGCTTACTATTTCTGAGTCCGGATGCTAGCTGGAACAGAAGTGTAATTCATCTCCAGGAGCAAGAGGGCAAGTGCTCTCTCTGAGCCAGAGACGCCAGCTCAAAGTATCACAGAGGGACACTCTGTGACGACACAACCAGCCAACTCCCAGGGAAAAGCATTACATCAGAAGAACGCTCATTGACTGCAGATCCAGAGGGCAGAACCCTTGGCAGATGCTGTCCCTGCCGAATCTGGAGCCTCCAAAGCTGAGGTGAAGACACCTTGCTCAGGCACTAGGGCTTATACTTCTGCCATTCACCCAGCCCTGTTCAATACCAAATGGCACATCCTGCTCTCTGGTGATTCAATCAGAAGGTGACCTCATGTCAGCCCTGTACTAACCAGCAAGCAGAGACACAAAGAGCATTGTCCTACACTCTCCACTGAAGTCCTTCTGTCCCAGACAGACCCAGCAGAGAGCCTGGAGATGGCACAAATGGGGAACACTGCAGGTTTTACCCTTTTCTCAGAAGCATCCGGCTGAAGACAGGATACCAGACTATATGGGCCACAGTCATAGAATCAGAGAAGTTACAGATGGTGCCCGTGGGCCATATTAGAAATGCTGAGGGTTAGGTAAGAGAAAGCATCTATCAGGGCATCTGGCCCTCCCACACAGAGAGTGCAGGACTATTCTCAGCACCTCTGCTCCTAATCCTAGGGGTTGATGAGTTCAGCTGTGGGCTGCTGGCATGTCAATATCAGAAAGCACACAGATTGACCATTACATGAATATTCAGAGGAGATTAAGCCGAGAATCTGACGAGATTAATTTTTCTACATAATGGAAATGTTGTTTTTAATGTTGGCCACAAACTAAATCTGCTTCAGGATTTAAACATGATTTTAAAAAAAGTAATTTCTTCTTTCCTTGTTTCTGCACTTGGCATCTTTTTATCGCACATGTCAGTGGGGAAAAATCAACAACGACACCTGCTTCCATGAACAGAAGGAATATCTGTTGAGGAGTAGAAGGGCTTGGGAGGCGGATGATCAGAAAAGCTAAGCCAACCCCAGCCATTCTGTCACAGCAGCCTCTTTCATATCGTCCATTGAGTGGTGTTTGCAATCTGATCAGGCTGGTATCAGAAACAGCAGCATCCAGAATTGGCAGCTTTGGCAGGATTATGCTTAGCAGAAGCTTGCATCACTAATAGCTTTAGCGGCATCCAACTTCCCGCAGAACAGTGGAATCTGCTAACTGCATTCCGTTAAAAGCCCCTAGCTTTACATTATTGTATACAATTGTATCAAACTGTGGCCACACATTCATCATTAGCAGGTATCAAACCTCAGACCTTCAGCACAGGCACCTGCCACTTCAGCTGAAAGACTAATTCCGTTAAATGTGAATAGCTAGCAGGCTGCTACAATCACCGGGGCCAGCCAGTGACTCCAGAGAGGCACATGACTGTATGCATTAAGCTAGTGTGTTACGTGATATTAGCACCAGGGATATCCAGTTGCCTGATGACTCTCTGGACGGCATCAAATGTACATCTAGATTTACATGATCGAAACATAAAAATCTGGACACTAATCCCTAGCATCCACTGCTACCAGTTGTGTCTTCCCCGGTAAATGGTAAATTAATAGAAATTGCTTGGTGCTGGAGCCACTAGCTAGAGGAACCCGCAGCTGTCGGCTTGTGTGTTAGTACAGCCTCACTTATACAGAATCCTCAGCGTTCAAGGGAGGGGAGGGCATTTCATGAACAGCTCCAGTCCCATGAGCTCTCACACTGCGAAACTGAAGGGCTGGATCTTTGATGACCCCAGCTCTCCCCAGTGAAACCCTTAGGGGGACCCCTGTCTTCTTAATCACAGAGCAAGAGGAGCACAGGAAAGAGTGAATTTTGTTGCAGTGCAAGTCTTTTCTCCCCACTCCATGCCCCCAACCCTAAATTGGGACCAGCCGTGAATCAAGGGGGAACCATTTCATTTGACACCAGAGACGAGGCTCTAGCATAAGGAAGGTTCAAACCAGCCAGAAAGCAGTTTGGTTCAATATCCCTTAACAAAAAACTGCCTGGTGAAGGCATGACAGTCACTCTACAGCTAAGTCTGTCGGTGGTTTCAATTATGAACTAAGATTTGCACACTCTCCCCTGGAACTATCCTGAAAGCTCCTTTCCCTGTGCTTTCTCCTGTCCAGAAGACAGGTGGATTGTGTGGGTGTCTGGGAAATGTGCAGTTAATGGGCCAAGCCATGCTGAGAGTTTGGAAAGGATGAAAACTTGTGCTAGTTTTTAGTTGCTCACCCAAAACTCCAAAGCAACTGCATAGACGACCTTCCCATGTGGTCTGTGCACTAGCCCTCACTGAGAGCTGCTACCCAGGGTGATGTTTGACAAATTGAAGAGCAAATGCTTTCCGTTATTAGCAAAGATGGAGCCGACCCCACCCCTCAGACCAGAACCCCACTGAACTTTGGGGACTTTTGGCTCCCGATCTGACCTTTGTGACTCAGGTCTGTCCTTCTCCAATTTCTAGAAATGATCTCCGCATGTGCTAATAACACCTCTGAGACGTCTGGCAAGTGCTATCAGGCCCATTCCAGCTAATCGATGTTTTTCTTTCAATAAAGCAAGTCTCTGGTCCCTATTGTTGCAGAAATCTCAGAGGCTCCAGAACGTTGAGCTGGGCTTTTAAGTCTGTGTCACAAGGACTCTTCTGGTAACTCAAAAGATTATTCCAGGTGAATGTAAAGGGAAAGGGGGCTGATTCAATGTTGTGTTACTCAGACATAAAACTGGAGCAATGCCATGGTGAATTAGGCCCAATGAGATTAGCCCAAATCTTGTCTGCTCCAGCCCCTGCGCCGAGCTCTTGTTCCTGGCAACCTGCCTCACTCTGAAGATAACAGCGACTACTTCATTCTCCTCTCCAGGAATAGCGCTCGGGCAAGCTTTGCTCTTATCGCTTCTTGTGTTTCTTTCGAACCTAACTTCCTGGCGGGGATGCAATGGAGGTCTCTGTGGTATGGACCGAGAGGGTGTGTTCTGGGTATGTGAGCCATGCCCATGCTGTGTGGCACCCTGTCTCTCCCTGGCAGTGGTTAAGTTGTTTAGGGTAGGTCTACACTGCAAAGAAAAACCCGCGGCACCGAGTCGCAGAGCCCAGGTCAATTGATTCAGGCTCACGGGGCTAAAAATATCAGTGTAGACATTCCCTCTCGGGCTGGAGCCTGGGCTCTGAAATCTGGGGAGGGTCCTGACCAGAAATGTCTATGCTGCTATTTTTAGCCCTACCGCCCGAGGCCCACAAGCCAAGTCAACTGACCTATGCTCTGAGACTCAGTGTGACAGGCTTTTCTTTTCAGTGTAGACGTACCCATAGAGACTGATGAGCCTGCTACAGCCTCACCTGGGTCTTTTAGCTCAGGCAGCAGAAGCTCATGCATTAAGATCCAGAGGTGCTAAGCTTGATCCCCACTACTGACAACCTACTCGGGGGGTCATCGGCACTGCAGGGGCGTAATCCTCTTAAACGTATTCAACACCCTCTCTTGCAAACCCAATCCCTGACCTTCCTAAAAGGATTAGAGCTGGGAAGGGACGGTCCCTGCCCCAGGGAACCGCGCTCCACAGGCTTCAGCTAGTCTCTGATAGGACTCAGTGCTCAGCATCCTCCTCTGGCGAAAGCAGGAGCTGATGCCTGAGATGGCAGTGCCTGGGCACTGCCTACAGAAGGATTGCCCTGAACCCCTGGGGACAAGCACCGTGCTCCAGGGAAGGAGCCTCCGTAGTAGTTTAATGATCTGCATTCCCAGAAGAGGGGGACTAGGCCTGGGTCGTTCCAGGCTCAGCTCGCAGGCAGCACGGGCCTCTTGGTGACTCCACCGCCTGCCTCAGTGGGACACGACAACATGGCAGCCCTGTGACAAGTGCAGCAGCTTTGATTTGTCGCCCGGTGGCTGTTGACACGCATTAAGACCAAGGCCTTAAGGGGTTGCACAGTCCAGCTCCTCCTGCCCGTCTTGGAAACTCCACCAAGGATTTCATTTATTTCTAGCAAGGTTACGTTACTGCTGCCCTCCCCGTCTCCATGGGAATCTCTTCCCTTCCTGCCTGCTGCTAATGTGGGGGGCGAGGGGGCTGAGATGGGCCAGGAGACCAAGCAGGCTCAGCCGCTCGATGCCACTAACATCTGCAAGTGCTCGAGCCGCTCCAGGCCTTAGCGCCACGCGGGGGATGTTCATCGCGTAACAACACTCAGCGCCACACAACTGACCGAGCACCACATCGAAACTCCCAAATCCATAGGGAGCAAAGTGTCACGGCCCCTTTTGGTGCTGCTCCCTGCAAAGCCCCCAGTTTCCTTGCACAGGAATTGGATAGCCCCTTTTTAAATGGTTTGTGACTCCTCTAGTGGCCTTCAGAGCCTTCTGTGTTTGAGATGCCACCAGAACCCTGTCGCAGCAGCGGTGCCTATAGGTAGCTAGGTCTTGCTTGTTGACATGAGCAGACATGGTTATTTGGGCCCAGATGCTCAACGTACTCAGGTACCTAACTCCCACTGATTTTAACTGGAGTTGGGCTTTAGACTCCACTGTACCCTCTGGTTCCTTCCTGTGACATTTGCTGTGCAAAAAGCAAAAGACACAGTCCTTGGTGGGGAGGATGAGCTCCTGAGCCAGGATCACAGTGAATTAGACAGTGACTGCTGAAGCCAAGGGGACATGGAAAGGAAACTCTAGTCTGCAGCCTCTGGGACTGTGCGTAACCTGCTCATTTACAGAAAAATAATTTTAAAAAGGATGAAAATTGTCTGTTTTGGGGAGGGAAATGGCCTTGTTTGATTGCTCAGTAGAGGACCGGCCCAGCTCTATCGAGAGACTAGAACAGTATATAATAGCTAATAGTATAAGTGACGAGAAAATGGTGGTGGTTTTACTGAGTGTAATGGGGGCTAAGATTTATAACCCACCACGTAGCCTAACAGCTCCTATTAAACCTGCAGACAAAACATTTGCTGAGATTGTTTGCTGGAAATTTGACAACATCACCTCTCCCCAAAGCCACTGGTGATTGCAGAGCCCTTCTGCTTTTAGAAATGGAATCAATAAGAAAATGAACCAAGTTCTGAATAGGTGGCTGGATTAAAGGAATTAACAGAGCATTGCCAGTGCAGAAAGCGTTTAAATGATACATTAAGGAACCAGCTAGTGCGTGGTATTCAAAATGAAACAACCCAAAACTGTTATTGACTGAGGCTCATTTGACACCCAAACGTGCTCTAAAAATTGCTGTATCAATAGAAACAGCTACTAACGATGCCAGGGAACTGCAACATCATCATGTAATCTGGGCAACAAATTAACTGGGGGGTCAAGCAGAAAGCACAGCACAGACAACCCTCAAAGACTAAATGCAAATAATGGTTGTTCAAGGACAAGCCCTGTAGAAACTGCAAGAAATCGGGTCACACAGAAATTTGCACATACAGGTAAGTGCAAAAAGCACCACAACCAGGCCATGGAAACAGTCCACTCGTGGCTACACAACCACCACCTCTGGTTGCAATTTTTAACCCAAAGACAGTACACGTAATGGCTGCAGCACAATTATAGGAATGGGAAATATTCCTGGGCACTCATTGTTAATACTGAGTTCAAAAGCGTCAGCCAACAAGTGACTGCAGATTGCTTGTTACTCTGGCTATTGGAAGTGGCAAGTAAGGCCAAGGAAGTGAAATCAGAGACGGTCATTAAGTTCTACATGACGACGAATGGATGGATTTATGCACCCAAACGACAGTTTCCAGCTTCCTCTGCTTGAAAAGCACAGTTGAGTACACACCGAGGTGTGACCCAAGCTTGGTTATTTCTATGGAGCTCAGGTCATGTGTACTCCAAGAATTACATGGAGGCCATTTGGGAATTGTAAAAATGAAAGTCTTTGCCAGGAGTTTTGTGTGGTGGGCACAGATTGATACACAAATAGAGGAAATGACAAAACAATGTTAAGGTTGTCAACAAAACACAACACATGCTCACACATGTTCCTTGGAATCCTTGAAGGAACCAACCGCTCTGAGCCAGCAAATCCCCATAGACTACACAGGACCACTAATAGGACATATATTTTTGATTGTAATAGATGCCCATTCTAGATAGTCACAAGTATTTGGTATGAGTTCAGCTAATTCAGCGCTGACAGTGGAAGTGCGAAGACTATTGTTTTCACGGATGGGAGTTCCCGAACAGATTGTAAGTGACAATGAAAATCAGTTCACGTCTGAAGCGTTTCAAGTGTTTGTCAAAATAAATGATATCAAACATCACATCAGCACCTTCCCATTCAGTCCCAAGTGGATTAGTGGACAGGTTTATCCACACATGTAAGACAGCGATTCATGGGCTGGCTTCAGATAAAAGTAGTACACAACACAAGAGTACCGATTTTTATTTCACCTGTAGGAACGCAGCACATGCCTCTACAAATTACACATCCGTTCTGTTGGTTATGGCTGTAATTCAAGGTCTCACCTGAACTTGTTAAAGGCTGATCTACAAGGGAACATTCACAGAAATAACCTGATTGAATTACCACAGATAGTCACATCCGAGAGTGCAGTTTTCATATTGGAGAAAAAAGCAGATACTTTTGAGATAATTCATAGGAACCTGGAGCAATTACATTGCAGACGAGATCCTTGTTTTAGCAGGTAGAAGTGGCACCAAATATGTCATGCAGAAGACCTGCACGCCCTGTTGAATGCTTGCTTACAAGCTGATGGTCTATCCCAGGGAAGCCTAGGGAGAATAAGCCGATAATACAGCCGCAGCTGGTGCCTTGTGATAGCACCAGTGAGCCTCAGGTCCTTGTTTCTACTAAAAGTGACCCTAATACTACAGAGCAGGAGGATGCTGTTGGTACAGCTACATGACAAAGTGCAGACGTGGCTCCAGACACTGGTGTAATGCCGACGAGACATTTTCCAGAAAGAAGTCATAATCCAGCTCTCAGATTTGAACTGGAGCACCTTGCCTACTTAATTGCAGTAAGGCATTGGTAACTCTTCTTTCAAATTATGCCCTTACACGTTACAGGGGGAGGTATATGTACTGCACAACAGTGGTTGGTTTCAATAGTTTGTGAGCCCTCACATGGACTTCATTGTCTTTTATGTTCCAGAAGCCACCAGAACCCTGCCAGAACACCCATGGGTGTTCATAGCTAAGCTTTACATGTTATGTTTAGTCAGTAAACACCCCACTGTGCCTGTGTTGTTCCTTCCTGCTAGGCAAAGAGCAAAAGACACAACGAGAACCAGGGCTATTATTAAGAGAAGGAGAGCTCTGTCTTGGTAAGGACAGCCTTGCTCTCTTCCTTGCCAGTTTCCACCTCCCCCATTGAGGAAGCACTTACATAACCACAGTGTTATAATTGGAGTAGATGGAGCCTCGGGACTGACCATCCCGTGTGAAGCATGAGTGGAAGTGCACAAAGCTCTGAGATGGGGATATGGCAAACTAACTGAGGAGGGGGCACGGGGGAACTGCGCTGGAGCCAGTGTCTATCCAGGAACAGTCTCCTTTTTAGCTCACCTAGAGAAGCTGCTCAGAGCCAAACCTGACCTGCTACAGGGGCTCTGTTGTCCCTTTGGATACTTGCTGGAGTTTTCCCTCACTTGTAACTCAGCTGTTCAGGAATCAGCTGAGCATGAGCAATGTCGAACTGAACCATGTGAAACCCCACAACATGGGTGCCCTCCCCACTCCTCCCTATGGGGGACACAGAGCCGTGCTGACACAGGGGTATTGGGAGAAGTGCCTTGCTGGTGGGGGGTGGGCCAGAAAACCCAGGGGCTGCAGGAAGTAGCATCAGCTATGGTCTTCCTTCAAAATCAGTGCTGTGGGGGCCACTGCGGTGCAGGGAACAGACAGGGATGACTCTCTCAGAAGCTTAATGCTATCACTGTCTCTCACGCCTACCCCATGCCCAGGCCCGATGAGTTCCTAGACAAGCTGGGAGGAGCTCGCTACCTCACCACCATGGAGCTTACAAATGGCTACTGGCAAGTGCCACTGAATGCAGACGCCAGGCTGAAATCTGCCTTTATCACCCCTCTGGGGCTCTGTGAGTTCCTGACCCTGCCTATTGACCTCAAGGAGGTGGCTGCTACCTTCCAGCGCCTGATGGATCAGCTACTGAGGGGGATGGAGAGTTTTGCCATGGAATACATGTATCCTTCTGAATCAATATTGACACCAGTAGTCCAGCGCGGCACGAAGGAGTGCTTTGTTGCTGGAAGTGCCGAGCTCCTGTAGCAAGACCCTTGTTTCCTAGGCTCCCTTATTACAAGGGTAGCATTTTAAGATGACTAAACCTGTGACCCCTCCAGTTACTTGGAGTGAGACATGCACGCTCCCTGTAACGGGGTGGTCACCCGCTCCAGCCCTGCTGAGGGCTGTGGCTGGGAAAAACAGCAAGCCTGGGCTGATTGGGGAAGGAGCCACGGGTGGGCCACGCCCCAGTCAGACCACAGCTGGCCCTTATAAAAGAGTGTGAGCCAGGTGCTCAGGCAGTCTCCCTCTAGCTGAGGAGGGGGATGGACCTATCTGCCTGAAAGCTAATCGTACTGAGGGTGGAGCAGTGCTGGGAAAGGGGCAGACTGAGCTGGGGAGATCAGGCCTGGCGATCTCCCAAGCTGCGGCCTGATACAAAGGCTTGAAAGGGTACTGGGCTGCAGGGAAAGGCAGCAGGTCCAACCCCTCCATGCCTATGATGACTGGCTGTTACACTACAGTCTGCCCCAGGGAGCGGGGGCTCCTTGCTGACTGGCAGTAGCCGTAGACTGAGGCGAGGTGTGGATAGTGGGTTGGGGGTTCCCCGGGGAGAGGGACCCACAGAGAGTGAGGGAGTATTGCTGGGGGCAACCCTCCAGGTAAAAGGACACCGGGGTCTGGAAGGAGGAACACGGGGGCCAGAGATGGAGAGACACCGGCCTGCAGAGGGCGCTCCAGATCTGGAAAGAGATAATTCCCAGACAGCCGGCAGGAGGCGCTGCAGGGGTGAGCTGTCACGCCATGGCACTCCTCCACAGCATCTCTCCAAGATGTGCTGCCTCTCTCTCACCACAACTCTGGCCAGCAAAGGGGCCAGGGACATCCCCGGCCAACACCTGTTCAATTTCAGCTGGGTTCCTCCTTCCTTGGCACAATCCCCGTCTGTCATCCCATTCCCTCTCTCCCCACCCACAAGGCGCTGGGGCGTGGGGTGGGGAGAGAGTTGTTGGTGTAGGAGTAGATACAATAAGGCATCACCACAGGCTAGTCAAAGCTCTGGGTCTTTGCAGTTCAAACCTGTTGGCTCTAGGAGCATCTTCTCAATTAAAAGGAAAGTAAACAAAAGTACTTGAGAGGCACTGGGGTTTAAGGAGCTGAAAGAAAAACAGGGCGAGGGCAGGCAGTCGCTGGCCTGCCTTTAGCATCCAGCCAGCATCAAAGCTTCTTCAGTTAAATACATTTTTATTTAATAAAATCTATCTGCACTCAAGTTGCGGAGTGCGGTGCCAGGCACGGTACGGAATAGCTTACCTGGGAGAGACGGCAGCCAGTCTCCATCAAACTCCTTCCCGGTGTCCCCGTCTGGCACTGCTACAAAGTATTACCAAGGAACACTACCTAGCTCTTCTGTGGCACTTTTCATTAGTGCGTCTCGGAGTGCTTTAGAAAAGCCAGGCACCTTACAGAACGTATATACAGAATTGCTTCCCTTGCCAAGGAAATGCAGTCACCTTTGGGACAGGAGCACATTTGCCATCACACAGCAATGCTACAACCTTTTAGGGGAGGAAGGGAAGAATACTGCATTCAGGTGACATTTCTGGGCATGTTTAGATCCACACAACATAGTCACCCACTTTGGAATATGATCAGAACACCAAGGCTGAAAACTGCCACACGTTCTTTATTGGCCACAAGAGGTCAGAAGCTGAGTTTTCGGCCTTATCGGAAAGATGGTACAATCAGCAACAGAGAGCCCCTTGCATCATACTGCGGAACTGGGGTCAGTGCTGATTCAGAGGAAAGCTCGTCACCAACACCATGCCTGGGGCTTTCCTTTGAGTCTTCCCACCCAAGTAACACCCAGGCAAGACTCTGTTTAGTAGGTGAGATCTGATGAACTCCCAGCTGCAGGGGAACAATGATTGGGGCTGATCAATTTCAGATTATTTTAAGGATCTACTTAACATTTGAAAATGATGACTCCCCACTTTTTACACTATTATGTAATCCAAGAATAAGGGGCTGGTGGATGACATTGAGATCCTACAGACATCTTCACAAACCAGGTGGAACGCTCTGCTGCAGCATACTATGGGACCGGGATTTTAAAGGGGTAGGAAATTGGCCAACAGTAATGTATTTTGTTATGCATTAAAATAGGAAGAAACAGCTTTTATGCTTCAGAGCATTAGATAATCACCCAGAGAGGTCAAGAAGGAATTCCCTCCACCCTTAATAATTCTTATCACTTTTCCTTCTGTAGATCTGAAAGCACTTTCCAAAAGTTGGTTAGAATCATTCATCCTTCTGACAGATGAGGACACAAATAGAGAGAGGTTAAGCCTCATGTTGCACAGCATGTCTATGTCAGAGCTGGGAAAAGAACCCAGGAGTCCTGACTCCCCACTCTGGGTCTTTCTCCAGTCGGCCATGCTGCTGTACTGCCCTGCCTGTAGAGCATTGCACAAGAGGCCAAATGCAGTCCAGGTGTTCTTCTGAAGAAGTGAATATTGGCTTCTGGATACTGGGCTTGCTAAACCAGTAGCTTGAGTTGGCACAATCAGGTTGATATTTCCAAAGTTACACACCAAAAGGGTGACTTCTAAACCTTGCTACACAGTCTAAAATATGCTGGGGCTTCCAGTGCACCCTGATTTTCAGAGGCTCTCTCCGGGATCTGGTCTCCATTTACTTTTCTATCTTTCATCATCCTCATTCTTTTAAAACATTCACTTAACATCAGAAATAAAGCTGCTTTCAAATTTCTTTTCCTGCTGTGGTGTTCCATTGCCTTCCACTCTCCATTGTTCCCTGTTGCCCTTGAAAAATGATTTAAGCCGACTGCACGCTTCCATCTCTGAGTAGACTTTTTCGTTCCCTTTTAGCATGTCAATTTAAAATGAAAAAGCAAAAACAAACAAACAAAGAAGGCTACAAAGGCTCCAAGTGTGTCTTGCTACCTGCAAAGCAATTCAATCCATTTGATTTTCTCTAGCATCCTCAACACACGGCATCACAGAGCTCTGCACACTAAGAGTTAGTCATAAGCTAATGAGAAAGAGAAAGGCTTTGTCAGGATTGCCTCCCCACTCTGAACTCTAGGGTACAGATGTGGGGACCCGCATGAAAAAAGAAATAACCCCCACAAGCTTATTTTACCAGCTTGGGTTAAAATGTTTTTCCCCAGAACACAAATTCTTCTGTATTTGGACCTGGTACGCTGCCACCACCAAACTAGGTCTAGGGTAGTTTGGGACCCTTCTTTCCCTTTCCACTAACCCCCCCAAACTTCTTCCTTCCCTGGGAAGTTTGAGAGAAAAAAAAAACCAAACCTCGCCTGATCCTGCGAGACGTGCCCGATCCAAAACCAGGATCTTACATAATGGAAAACAAGCAGTCAGCTTCTTAAAAGAAAGATTTTAATAAAAGAAAAAAAGAAAGGAATAAATCCCTTATAACCATCAATAGAACAGCATCTACCATAATCAACAAAAGGATTCAGAAACCAAACCTCTCCCCTGAGGCAATTTTCTCCCACAGTTGATATCTCTGCTGAAGCTTACAATATCAAGAAGCACCCAGCCAACACTCACCACTGAGAACCCTCCAAGTGATAAAAGGAAGGTAAACTTACTGACTACAGTACTTGATAGAATTTATAGTTACAATGAAAGACATAGCTGTGTTCATCCCATAGCCGAGGTGAACAGAGAGAGACCCGGAGAGAAACTGAAACTTAAAATCCTTTGTCTCCTGAGGAATTTCTCATTGGTCAGTTGTCCACCTCTCAGGTTACCTTTAGCTTAACCCCTTACAGGTAAACACTAATTCTAGGTTACTTCACACTTATGACAGGCTTAAATAATATCTTCCGTTCATATATCACCTTTCATTCTGAAGGGCCCCAATGCACTGTACAGTTATATCATTTATGCACTCAAATGCAGCCAAATGCAGCCAGCTCTGAAGAGGATTGCAATCTACTTGTTTGTGCGCTGCACAATTACTATGTAAAGTCATACTCATAACTGGAGTGAAATGCCTTCTTAAATCCTATGGAGACTGGCTTACAAGCTGGAGCACCAGATTTTATTACCCTTAGTATTATTCTAGTTTATTTAGCTATAAGTATAATCAAGCATTTAATTATCCAGATCTACAGTATTTTGCACAATAACTTCCTGTTGCAGGGAGTTCCACAGGTTAAGCACATACTGTGTAAAGCATTGTTGCCTTTGATCAGTTCTAGATCAATTATTTCAACTTCATCCAGAATTTTCATTGTTCTCAAGATACTTAGGGACAGAGTGAATGTGAGACACTGATCAGTTTCCATTTTACACTGAACACCTCCCCTGGGTCCCCTTGAACCTGTCTCCTTTCTCACATGCATACAGCACAGCCAGCAAAGATACAACATGCCCACTAAGTCTTTTTCTCTCACTTCCCTCTACATACCTCCAAACTAAAATGTTATTAAAGATAATGTTAAAAAATTATATAGTACATGGGTTAAGAAAAGAGTGTCTGTACAACTGAGTATAGTGCTTAGATTATCCACAAATATAACATTTGTTTTAAAAGTCATAAGATACATATAGTGCATAATCAACAATAACCCAAATTAAGGTGAATGTATTTAAGAATAACATTTAGATATTAGCATCCAAGTATTTGGGGACATCACTCATGAACTTATACAGAGAGTTGGTTGTCAAAAGCAAATATAGCAATGGGTGAAGATTGTTCCTCAGTAGCTGAGAATATAGGGTATGTTGTCCATTTAGAAAATACAGTCCATGAGGGAAGTATTTCAGTTACTTTCCCCACTGCGCTTCTCATTGGCCTCCAGCTTATCCCTCTTGGTATTGCCGATGGCCAGTGATGTATTCTGTGTAGCTACAGCCGCTGCTAATCTCATCAGCTACCCAATATTTCCATTCCCATCTGCAAAGCACTAGGTACCACTGGATTTTGACATAGGGTGACCAGATGTCCTGACTTTATAGGGACAGTCCCGATTTTTGGGTCTTTTTCTTATACAGGCTCCTATTACCCCCCACCCCTTGTCCCGATTTTTCACATTTGCTGTCTGGTCACCCTATTTTGACATGACCATTGCACTTTAATCAAGTACAGCTGGCTCATTCCTGACTCTGTGACAGGCAAAATCCCCTGTGCTTACCTTAGGAATAAATATTATTCTGACAAGTCCTAACAGAAACTAGACATATGGATGGAGAGGGTCTAGGAATTCTGGGAAACACCGTCTGCAAGAGTGTCTTGAAATTCCTCTTTTCTAGAGGAGGGAGAAGTAGTGGTTCTGCCCATAACAAACCAGAAACCACCTATTCCTAAAGAGAAGGCATAGAAATCCAAGCCCAAAGAATGGGGTGATTGTGGTATGTTAACTTCCCTGTTGTAGTAGAACTGGAATTTTACCCACTAGGTAATACTGCCTTTTCTACACAATATGAGAGGCTCTTCTTCCCAGACCAGGCCGAAAAAAAGTCCAGTTACAAAAATATCCTTTCAGCACAGCCAGCCTGAGAACTCAGTGATTTGGTTTGTAAATCTCCTTCCTGGGGTAGAGCAAGCTCTCGGTGTAACCACTCCAATGCAACAGGCATCTTCCTTACAGTGTGGAGAAATGATATTGTCTTTCCTCATCACTCTCCTGAGTGCCACCTGTAGACCATGTCCATCCCTCCCCATTACGGCAGCCCCTGAGGATTCGGTTCTCTCTCTGCCTAATGGCAAAGTGGTATTAATATTTCAATATGCCCATGATATATAATGGGCCATGCTAAAAATCAGTCAATAGGCCTTCCCTCATTTCCCTACGTCTGCCAGCTCAATGGAGGAAATTGCTACTGCCCGAGACCTTGAATTCCGTTGGTTATTTTTTCCTCTCCGTGGATGCGTTTAACTCATCATTTTTTAAAAAAAAAAACGTTGAAAAGCCCATGGCTTTTTCTTGATATACGTGAGGGGGCAGGGGAAGAATTTGGTTCAGCTACTGGTGGTTGGAGACAGAGTCTTGCAGTTCCTAGATCAGGAGCTATGTGAGGCCCAGGGCAGCGAAGACAAAGGTGGGAGTGAGGCAGGCTCTGCAAGTAATGAGATTGGAGGGGCTCAGCTCCATTCGTAGTGTTTCACAAAATCCAACCCGCCCCTCTGGAAGTGACACACTCCCTTGCTGGAAGCCTCGGAAGAGAAGCCAAAGATTGCATGAGCCAGGGAGACTCAACTCCCTTCTGCAAGGGGCAGGGTGTTGCCCCAGGGTAGGGCAGAAGCATTTTGCAGGGAGGAGCAGGGTTGGAGGAGAAGAGAAGCTTGCCCTGTTGCTGCCCATGCCATGCAGCATCTGTTATGTGAAGAAATGGGACTTCAGGCTCCAGGACTGCCAGCTAGATACCTTTCACCCACACCAGCATCCTTCTTCTCCAGAAGAGGAACTGAAACATACGAGCAGCTACCGCTGCCTGAACAGGGGTTCCAGCAGCGGTTGTCCAGCTGGGGAGGAATCAGATGTGGTCAGGCTCCACCTCCCTTCTCGGAATAGCTGGACGATGAGCAGCGTAACAGCGATCGCTAGTCATCAGCGTTAGTGCCTCACTCAGATAAAACGGGGAAGTTCTGCCAGGCAGGTTTATCATCTCAGGGTGCTAGTCTGCAAACTCAGCATGATATCAGGGCATAGGCTGAAGGTTTCTTCTGCAGCCATCAAGGCTGGAAACTTCCTTTGTATAATGGATTAGACTATCCAGAGATCACTGGATCATTAGAGAGGTATGGGTACAGTAAACTGTTCCACAGCGACTCCCAACAGCTTGGCCTGCCACAGCTAATCTCAACCAGGTGACTATGCAGAGGGCCTCACTACTTTTCTCCTGCAGCATTTCAGGGACAGGTTCACAGCATTTAGGCACCGCAGGAAGGTGCTCAGAAACCACAGTGACGAGCATGGTATAAGAGCTTATATAGAAGAGAACAGCTGTCAGATCAGGGACCACAACTGAGTTCCCAAATATTGTGGAGGTTCAGAGGAGACTCTGAATTCCAACGATTAGACAAATTTCCTGAGTGATACAGTCAGGCAAAGCTGGGTGGGTGGTGATTTCAGAGCCCCCTCTTCCAGATGGGACCCGCCGGCTCAGAGACAGCATGGAAACCTAAAGGAGTTGATGTTTTTCCCCCAGCATCAGCAAGAGGTGAGGGGAGCGATTCATAGGTTAGTAGGGCATCCACTGGTGTTGGATGGAAATAAGGGAAAGCCACAGGAAAATGGAGGACATCTTTTAAGGGACATTTTAGGGAAATACCAGTTCCCTTAGCCTATCAAGTGTACTTTTCTACTGCCCTCAAAGATACAATGTAATTACCACAAGCTTCAACTGAATGTTTAAAATGGTCAAAGGATGTCCCTTAAAATAAGGGACAGGTTGTCACCCTATAATTCAGCCACCTCTGTGTCACTGGGTTATAGCTTCTGATCACTAGCCATTACTAATCCGGGACTGGAGTGGAACCAGTGACTAATGGGGGAAGTTGCCATCTCCCATTCTCTCATCCAGCCAGGCTCTGCTAAGGTGCAGTGATTTGCTTCCACTCCAGCCACTGGCCCCTTTTCTGTCAAGTCTGTTCAGGAGCCATTCTAGCCCACTTCAGGTTCAGGGGAATGCTCAAATGATCTGTTTAAAGGGGGGTATATCAGGTGGGGGGCAAAGAGAGGATGCTGAAGATACCCAAAGGTGAGTTCCACGTTCCAGAGTCCTGGAGGAGATGCAAAAAAAATGCTGCCAAGAAAGAATAAAACAGAGAGTGAAGGGGGAAAAACATGCTTCCATCTATTGCAAAGGCCCCAGACCCAGACACGTGGCTGGAGCAGTATCCACCAATGTCCCCAGAGCTCTGCATCCCTAGTGTCTCTTTCCTGCTTGCCCCACTGTCCTGCAGCACCAGTGCTGAACCCCAGAAAGCTTTGCTCCTGCAAGTCAAAACCTGTACAGTGCACAAAGCCTGCTGGGGCCGGCATCCGCAATGCAGCAGTGAATAGGATCAAGGGAACACCTGCTGGAGCTCCCCACTTAGAGGCTCCAAAGAGGACAGGCCGCCTTGGCTAGCCACTCCTCTGATTGGTTACCAATAACCCTTTGAATGGCATAGGGAGAAGATCTGACCTCCCAAAACATCCACCTAGCACATGCAGCTAACACAGTTCTGCATCCACACCTCTTAGCCAGCCCACCACAGGCGCAAATCCTTTCACAGGCACTTTTCAGGGCCAACTGAGGCATGGGGTCAATGAGCGACCCCACCTTTTTGTTCACATCATGCATCCAGTTCATCCGGTTTCCTTTCGTTCTCCCCCACACCTCCCGCTTCCCATGAACAGAGAGAACTGAAAAGAATTTAAAGAATTTAAACTGTAGCCACTGCACTAGATTGTTTACCACAGAGACTCTCAGAAGTCAGAAACTGCAGCCCCAATGTCAATTTCCATTTTAACTACACAATAAGGCATCAGCCCATTATCCTAACAAGGAGATTAAGCTGTGCACCACTCAGCACATTTACTCGTGGCTGGGAACTTCACTGCTATCTTTGCTAGGTCCCCGGGTTCTGCAGGGAGATACTTTGCTCTGCTGATCCTTTTCATCTGAGGTCCCCAGGTTGGCCGCTGGTTGGCAGGGCATGTTCCACAGGAGGTGCTGGGAGTGCATCTAATACATCTACAGCTCCAGCACGGGAGTCTTTCACAGGGCCCAAATCACTGCAGGGCTCCCAAGACAGGCAGCTGGGCCAATGCCGCCCTCCTGCCGTGCTCTCTCAAGGCGCTCTGCTGTTCTTTGGCACAAGGGGTTGCAAACTACATGCTTCCAAGTTCGGTTTGTGGCTTCAAAAATTCTGACCCACCCCTACAGCCAAGGCTAGCGTTAAGTCTTTTGTTTGTGATGCTAGTAGCCAGGTGCCTCTCGCTGCAGGGCTTAGTGATCAACCACGTCAAACGCAGAGGGTCTGACTGCAGACCACAGAGGCCAGGTCTACACTATAAATGCACATGGGTAGAACTACATCGCTCAGGGGTGTGAAAAACCCACATCCCTGAGCGACAAAGTTACACTGACCTAACCCACCATGTGAACAATGCTATGTTAACAGAGAGGTTCTCCCACCAATATAACTACTGCCACTCAGGGAGGTGGATTAATGACACCAGCTCTCCAGTGGGCTTAGTAGCATCTTCACTGAAGTGCTACAGTGGCGCAGCTGCACTGGTGCAGTGTTTTAAGCATACCCCTGCCCTAAGATCAGTGCAGATACTCCAGGTTTATACCAGCATAAGTGAAAGGACAGTCAGGCCCATGCATTTCTTGTTCTTGCTAGACTCTTCCTGGTTTTTCTCTTGGCAATCTGTTCTGTTATGATTCTTCTGGGACCACACAATGCACGGTCAGCCTGTGGAACTCCTTGCCAGAGGATGTTGTGGAGGCTAAGACTATAATGGGGTTCAAAAAAGATCTAGATAAATTCATGGAAGATAGTCCATCAATGGCTATTTGCCAGGATGGGCAGGGATGGTGTCCCTAGCTCTTGATTTTGCCAGAAGGTGGGAATGGGTGACAGTGGATGGATCAATTGATGATTACCTGTTCGGTTCACTCCTTCTGAAGCACCTGGCATTGGCCACTGTCAGAAGACAGGATAATGGACTAGATGGACCTTTGATCTGACCCAGTATGGCCATTCTTATGTTCTGATGTTCACACCAAGAATCATCTCACCCATCCAGAAGAATCATAACTGGATCCTAGCCCAGTCCAATCCTTGTCACTGATCTTCCCCTGTTGAATCACAAAGCACCCACCTGGATTTTCTTAACAAAACACACTCCTTTCTAGTTAATTCCGAATGAGACATCCAAGGAACTTTTAGAAAGCAATGGATGCGCTCAGATACTATGGAGGTGAGAGAGAGACAGAGAACAGAGCTCTTGCCAATCCTTGCAGCCAGCACTACTTCTAGAAGCTCTCGAGCTGCTCTTTTTCACAGCTCAGCCTCCAGACATCATTCACTGAGCACAGGTGCAGATCGGAGCATGGGCTGTAATAGTGACTCACCTGTCACTATTCCTAGGTACGTTTAGCCAAAAGGAGAACAGCAACTTGCGTGGGCTCCAAATTAGTTCACTGTGAAACACTTCGCCCTTTGAATTAACAGCTAACATTGTGCAAAGCAACAGCTAACCACACTCCTGCTCGGATTTTATGTCTATAAAACAGCTTTCAGCCTTAAGGATCTCAAAGCACTTCAGAAGCTGTCTACACATGGCTCCAGAGAAATGCAGTCACTTCTAACATGAAGCAATAAGCATACTATGCAGCAGGGAGGGGGAAGAGGACATTTAAACTAAGGCAACACTACTAGCCTTCCCATAAATGCTGTGGGATCTTTGACATGGACTCAGAGCAACCATGACTTTGAATTGTAAGGTCTCATCTAAAAGACCCACGCAATACCCAATTTCTCACCCCTCCAGGAGGAAAGACAGTGCTGCTGTTGGCAGGATTTGAAGCTGGGGCTCTAGAAATTTTGTGTGTTTAAAACCTGACAGGCTATTAAACTGTCCCATCTAGCTAGGGATGGAGAGGCACTGGAGGAAGGTGGAACCAAATGGGCCACATTTATCCCAAATGTAATGTTTCTGAGTCACACCAGGGATGATCATGACCTAATCTCTAGGCAGGAGCTGAAGACAAAGTTAAGGGTGGAGGAGTGCGTAGCTCTGACGCTTGGCTGCAAGCAGAGCCAGCCAGCCCATCTGGGCCACTACACCAACATGACAGGTTTAAGATTAGCAGCCGTGTTAGTCTGTATCCATAAATAAGACGAGGAAGACTTTGTAGCACCTTAGAGACTAACCAGTTTATTTCAGCATAAGCTTTCGTGGGCTATAACCCACTTCATCAGATGCATAGAATGGAACAGAAGTAAGATGTATTTATACACACAGAAAGCAAAAAAAAAAAAATAATAATAAAGGTTGTATATTGGCATACCAATTCTAAGAGGCCTTTTTTTTTTTGCTTTCTGTGTGTATAAATACATCTTACTTCTGTTCCATTCTATGCATCCGATGAAGAGGGCTATAGCCCACGAAAGCTTATGCTGAAATAAACTGGTTAGTCTCTAAGGTGCTACAAAGTCTTTCTCGTCTTATTTACACCAACATGGGAATTTACTTGGGGACTGGTCCTGCTTTGAGCAGGGGGTCAGACTAGATGACCTCCTGAGGTCCCTTCCAACCCTGATATTCTATGATTCTATGGGCAAGCAAAGGGAACTGACATCAGAGGCCCTGCAACCCACACGAAAAGCACAACTGGAGGGACCTGCCCCTGCCCCTTTTACCCCAGAAGCAGATGAGTGTGAACATGTACCTGCGGAATGTGTGTGAGGTGGGGAGATTTTAGGACCCTGGCTATTCTAGCCCCCCTCCACCACCCTCAGAGCAGTGACTGCTGTTAACCATGCTAAATGATGCCAGATCATGTGGTTGTTTCATGATGTGGACACGTACCCACGATGGTTTCAACTGAACCTAAACCAGGATGCTGTGTGAGCGTGGGCGTGGGCTTGTCATGTCACTCTGTGCCTTGTCATGTCACTCTGTGCCTCAGTTTCCCTTCCCCACCTTTGATCTGTCTCGTCTATCTCAATGGTAAGCTCTTTGGGCCCGTGATTGTCTTTCACTCTACATGTGTATGTACAGCACATTGGGCAAAGAAGTCAAGGGGGGGGCCTTTGGATACTGCTGTAATGCAAACAGTAATTGAAAATAAAACCCAAACAAATGGGAATTTGAAACAGAAAACCCCCATTTTTGTTGGAGATAGACAAAGGGGCTGGATTCTGCCTGGTTCTGTGATCAATGAGACTTCAGGGGATCAGGCTCTGCCTGTGCGTTAGATGTTTATTGCTTCACGCATCGCTGAGAGGAGAAAGCGATTCCTTTCAACAGGTCTCAGGGAAGGAAAAAGCCCATGACAATCCCTGAAGAAAGCAACATCTGCTATGTGTTCCTTTCAGTTGGGATTAACTGCCATCTCATCCCTGCCCTGGCTGCTGCAGCCTCAGCTCTGGTAGGTTTCCGCTCGCTGTTTGCTATTTTTTTCCCACTTTACCTCTCTAGTTAAGACATCAGAAGTGAGATTTGTCACTTAACCATCTGGAATAGGCAACCACTGGAGGCTGCAGCTTCTCTGCCTGACACACTCTTAAACAGCCCTAATATAATTCAGATGTTTTACAAACCAGCAACGACAACCAGGCATGAAATTAAAATGTTTGTGGAG